>JARHVA010000964.1:337500-1565000 GCA_037957365.1 Torreya grandis
TTCCATATAGGTTGAGCATGATGAGATGGAATAACATATGGATTCAAGTTATGTAAATGGTTTAAATTTTTCTATTCAAGTTATGATATTTTGTACTTCATCTCTCTTCTCTTCTCTTCTCTTCTCTGCCCCTCTATCTCTGTGTCTCTAAATTTCTTTATTTGACACAATTCAATTACTCCATCAACAAAAATTGTATCCTAGATGACATATATAATCTTTTTATCTAGGTTTTCATATATTCTCTATGTTCACACTTGTTTGCTAACACATCACACTCATTCTAGACTTCAGTTCATATTTATTGAACTAAAAGTTTCCCACATATTGAACTCATGCTCCACCACAATGATTATTGGTATCGTTACTATTTTTAGCATATATTGGGCTCTAATTTTTATGCATATGCATTAATACATAAATTTTATTGATTACAACAATCAAATTCAGTATCTATGTCATAATTGCAAGTTTCTGCATGTTCCAATGCTTGGTCATTGGGATGAACATATATTTAAATATCAATCATTGATATTAAGTTTCACACCAATATATGATGATCCTCATTTAATCTAATCAACTTTAAAATGCATTTATTAGATCAATCTCTGATAGGTTCATGCACTCCATTGGATCTTTGTACGCTTTCAGAATTTAATGATTCAACTTTAAAATGCATTTGTTAGATCCTTTGATCTGAGCTCCACATGCCATTAGATCTTCATAGTTGCACAAACTTTATCTCTGTCTATGTTTAAACCTCAATCTCTTTATCCCATTGAGTCAACTCACTCTATTAGATCTTCATTACATGATCAACTGCTCATCATTCAATCTTTTGACAAGCTCAAACTTTATCTCTAGTGGCTCTTGATAATGTGACACTTGGAATTAACACATGCATTATACACATTACTATCATTTCCTCTTATTAAGACACTTAGTATCCTCAGATTGATCATTGGCTATTTGATTTTGAACCATACCATAGATTTACTATTCAAGCTCTATGATTGTGACACTTATCACTAGTGCATTCACTCATAGGTACCTTTGACTTCACTACATGTCATTAGGTCTTCAACGTATGATTAAGTGCTCACCATTAGATACTATAAAAAACTCAAACTTTACCTTGTGTAGATTTGACTATGTATGATAACCATCTTAATATGCCTGAAAGGGTAACTTTGTACCTTCATATCTTTTGCTTCGCACATCCACCTATTCTAAAATTTGGACCATATAAACTAGGCATGATAATGAACAAACCCATATATGCATCTCTTCTTGAATATTTTGTGCATGATATATATAATGAAATTAATATGCTCACTTAGATTATTCTGCCACAGAGCTAATTATGCTTATAACTGCTTAGAAAGCTAACTTTGTTCTTGCATAACTTTTGATGTACTTCATCACATGACCTATAATTTAGTGCATAAGATCCTCTAACATAGGGGATTCCATATATATTCATATTCTCTAAAAACCTTCATTTGTACAAGATATGACATCATAAAAATGCCTACTCAATTTTTTCTTGCCATTTACAAATTTGACTAAGTATGGGAAAACAGTGTAAAAATGCTTGGGAGCCTAACTTTGCTCATGCATATCTTTTGTCATACTACATCACGTGACCTTAGATTTAGTGCATAGAAACTAGGAATAAAAATGAACAAATACATATGATAATTTTGTCCTAACACCTCCATGTGTGCAAATTCTAAGCTCATCAACATGCTTACTCAGCTTTGCTTGAACCCTTTTGTAAATTTGGCTAAGTATGGAAATTTAGTGAATTTTGTCTAAGTAGCTAACTTTGCATCCTCATATCTTATATCATTCTTGATTGCATGAAATTAAATATGGTGCATAATAACTAAGGACTAATATGATTAAAACATATGACCAACTCCCCCAAACTCATCTACATATGACAATGGTTATGTCAGTAAATTACCTTCTCAGATTTTCATATTATAGACCCAAAATGTCTAGATGATCAATATGAAGAACTAGATGAATTCCACTTATACACACAAGCACTCCAATCATCCTTGACCTCTAATAGGATCCCTTTCATATCCTCTAATCGCCATATTTAGCCCTAAGCATCAATGACATCCAAAATGCCAATAATCTCCCTTTTGACATCAATGACAATCATATTTCCAATAGTTACATCATGTTAGATGTGGGGTGTGATAGGATTATTTTTAAAACATTTCACATTTTCTAGATAGATGTTGATGAGGATCATACAGATGATTTCATAAATTCCATGCAATTTATTGTCTTTGATTATGAGTAAAAGTGATGATGTTTCTAAAGTGTTGTTAGCTAACTTATTGGATATTTAGAGGATGGAGTAGGATGTGTCACTTATGGCACATTGTAATGTCCTTATTTTAAAAATAAGACATTTCAAGAATACCAATAGCCTATTTTATTCCCATAGGTTATTTTGGGTGTTGTAAGGGATTTTTAGTAGAATCACTATTCACCAAGTAATATTCATGGATCACTATTCATGATGATGTGGTATAGTATTAAGGTGGCATAGTGATGAAGTGTTTTGAGGGAATATTTAATTTTAAGTCACTATTAATAAGTTACTATTCATATGTACTATTCACTATCATTATTCATGGTGATGTGGCAAGTGATGTAGCATATGAGGTGGCTAGTGGATGATGTAGCATGGCCCATGGGTGGAGTTCACATGTGTTAAAGATGATATGAGAGAAATTGGGACAATTTTTTTAAGTGGGAATAGTGTTTGAGCATGTGAATCTCTTTAAAAAGAGTCAAAATATGATTAGATCTTGTCTAGGAATCTTTGGGGTCACATGGAAGAAGATGACAAGACTACACTATTCTATATTTACTCTCACATGTTTGAGTGAGGAGGACATTTTGGAGTGACATGGAAAACTCAAAGGAATCATATGTGCACTAAATAAGTGGGAGAAAAGATTCACTATTCCATATTGGCTCATATATGTGAGTGGGACACAATTTTGGAGGCACATGGATAGTGGGAGATCAAGACAAAGAAAATAGATATTTTGACCATTGCACATAGGGTCACATGTCGAATAGTGTACCCAATCAAGGGGGTCTAAATTATTATCTTGTGTATGAATTTTCCTCTCTCTCTCTCTCATTAATTTTCTATTTAAGGAGAGTTCTCTCCCATTGTAAGATATCTTTGAAAATCATAAAACCCCCTATTTTTAGATATTAAACTTGTGTTCATATCCCCCCTCCTTTCGATGAATTTCATGGAGTAATGTAACTAATTTTGGTGGTGAAATATACACCCTATTTGTTTTTGGCCATTTCATACAATAATTTCACTTGGAACATCAATAAAAGATTGATAGTTTCAGTGGTGGAAGACCCTCCTTAGCTAGACTAGTTGTAGTAGCAGATATATTTTATGTAGGATTGTAAGTGTGGTATTTTATGTTATAAATTGAATGAGGATTTCAAATGTATTTTTTATTATTTATATTTATGTAAGAGTGTTGTTTATGGTCTTGTTTCAAGCCATAATATTGTAATTTTTTTGTATTAAGGAAGCAGTGAAATTGTGGTGTTACAAGTATTATAAGTGTTATGTTTTCTTATATTATCTATTAATATAAGATAGGGTTGTGTATGATAATTTTATTGTTGTTAATTGGTGTTATTATATCACTTTTTATTTCTTAATAATGCTATCATCTGAATATATATGTCTGTGATTATTATGGTGTCATATAGCTCTTATGAAAGAGCTTCCTTGGAACAACAATATTATGTTTGATTGTCATGTTATATGTTGATATTACTTAATTGTGGATTTATATATAAATATGAAAGTGTTAGTGTTTTATGTGATTTAATAAGTTTTTTTTTGTTGTTTATGTGTTTTAGTAAATATCCTTGTCTGGGATATTATAATGGTATCATAGCTATCCATCCTGCCAACCTGTGTAGTCTTATGTTGTGAGTCTCTTGTGAGTTTGTGTAGAATTATTTGGATGCTTAATAATTAAGTCATGGCATCAAGGAGAAAATAAAAACATTTTTAAGATATAATTTTCAATGCAAGAGCTATACTTGAGCCTTTCTCTCAATCAAAGTATGCTCTTCTCCATGTTTTGAATGAAGTAGAGGATTATTTATCCATGGTGGATCAAGATTCTTCTCAGGGAATACAAGAAGTTATTACTCCTTCAATGGTTATTTTGGTTAAACATGATCTATTGAGGAAAAAATACAAGTAATTGAAGCTTGCAATCACCTCTTGCCTTAGTGAAATCATAAGGATTTCAGCCCCTAAATTTCCTTACAAGGATGACACAATGAAGGAAATACTTCAGCTAATTATTAGAAGTTTTCATGAGTTGCATGATATCAGAAGCCCTTCTTTTGGTAAAAGGGTTAATATTTTAAATTTTATGGAAAAATTTGGATCTTATATTTTATTGATTTATTTAGGTTGTGATAAGCTTATTTTAAAATGTTTCATCATTTCATAACTTCAATCAATGAGAATCATGAAAAGGTTATTTTTGGGAATATGAAAGCCATCATGTCATTAATTTTTAATGGAAGTTATAAGATCTCCCAACCAATCTTATCAATGTTGGTGATTATTTTGAACCAAGACCAATTTATGTCATAAAATACATATGAATTGGTTCACAGTGTCTTCAAGCAATGTGAGTAAAAATACATATCAATTGATGGGATAGAAGAGGACCCAAAAGAAAGAAGAGAAAGTGGAGCTGCCAGAGCTTGAATGTAAAATTATTCCTTTGGTAGAAGATGCCCATTTATCTTATAATGATTATTTGCATGATAATGAAGTCACAAAGGGTGAAATAAAGGATCAAGTGGCACTCCATGGTGTGAAACATGTGGAGGAAGAAATTTGCTTGCAAGAAAAAGAAGAGATGGAGCAAGAGCAAAAATAACCCTGCCTACATGTTTAAGAGGAAAATGTTAAAGTAAAATCCTCTCTTGTAGATTTATAGAAATAAGAAGAGCTCACATTTAATCCTACTGATAATTCATTAAAGAGTACTCAAATGAATCTTCAAGAGGTAAATTTTTAGCTTGTTGTTTATATTCCAAGGCATGACAAGATTCATATTCAAGATTTTGAAGTAAAGCATGAATTTATGTTTGAGGATCCTAGTTACATACCAAGACACAAGGAAGGTGAAAATATTGATATCATGGATCGAGTGAGTAAGATTAGTTTCCATTAGATGAATATTAATGAAAAGATGGTTATGGAAACCAAAAACATCCTTTAGTTTGGTAATGTATGGTTTTTCAATGATAACTCTCTTTTGAGGGAGACATCAAATGAGACTTTGATGTTTTCCATTTTTAAACTTGTTGATTTCCATTCAATATTATCCAATGAAAAATTATTTCATAACTCAAGTATGTTGTATTGGCTAACTTTCATAAGTATTCAAAAAGTTAGGGAAGTGAATCCACATTTGGGTTAATTGATTTCAGCCAATAGAATGCACACATTATCAATATTGTCTAATAGTTTTTAGCCTTGCATTAGTGGTTCCATTTATATGGATTTGGATAATTTTATAGAGATAGAAGAAGGATATAAGATCATTCTCATAACTCCATACCAACATCCTCAAATTTTCAAAGAGGAAAGTGAGAGGGCCAAAAAGGAACTGTTGCATATGGGGAACATCAAACCAAGTTCTAGTCCTTATGTAGTGTTGGTAAAGAATACTATACCCAATATTGGTGAGTAGATTGTTAATTTACATAATTTTGTATTTTTATCTAAGATTAAATTGAGGAATAATTATCTACATATGTACATGAGGAAGGGAGATATTTATAAGGTTACTTTCTAGTATTGCTTTGGTTATTTTGAAATTTTGGTTATGTCATTGGGATTTAGTAATGTACCAATCACATTCCAATATTGTATGACTAAAGTGTTTGGTAAACATTTAAGAAAGTTTATTTTAATCTTATTTGATGATATCTTGATTTATAGTGGAAGTTTGGAAAATTATCTTAACAATCTGGATGCAATTATGAGTATTATTGAAGTCATGTACTAGGGCCATGAGATTGGATCTAAAGGAGATAAAGTGGATCAACAGAAGATTTAATCCATTTAGGGTTGGCCATCTCATATAAATCTAACACTAAAATATTTTAGTGGTGTATTTAGTTATGATAGGAATTATGTGAAAAGGATTTCTCATCTATAAGTTCCTCTTACTAAGTTGATATACAAGGGATCACTTGAGTAGATAGAACAAACACATGTTAATTTAAAACAGAAGGTAATAAAATCCTCTCCAATTTTATCTATTTTATATTTTTCACTCCTTCTAGTTATAGAGCATGGTATTTTAGATGTTGGAGTTGAGATTTTCATATCCCAAAGAGGGCATCCCATACCTTTCAAAATTATAAATCTAAAGGATCATAAGATTAGATTCTAGATATTTGACGAAGACATGTTGGATATAGAGCATGATTTGTAGAAATTTAAGTTTGTTGTTGAAATAGTTCACATAAGTTTAGAATTATTTCAAAGCCAACAAGATTTCAATGACAAAGAAATAAGTAGATAAGTAAGCTATAGATATATGATGTTGTAATTGAATATGTTCAGGAGAATTTTTTAGCTGATGCACTATTTATATTACCCATTATTTACCATAACTTTACTATATATATAGATTGGATAATTTCTATCTTAGCAGAATATGCATTTTCTTCTAACATTCTTAATGGAATGGAAAAATTTGATAGGTACATAGTGATATATGGGTTGATCTCCTTCAAAAATAGAGTGTTCATTATTATTGAATTAAGATGGAAAAGAAAAATTCTAAGAGCATGGCATGATGAACCATTGGGTAGAACATTCAGATTTTTTTTTAGATAAACAAAGAAAATAGAGAGAGGATTCTACTAGAGGGATCTCAGGGAGAATGTTCTTAGACATAGCAATGAAAGTTGGACTTAACAAAAAAAATAAAGGAGATCAAGAGTTTTCAAGAGGTCTACTACCACCATTTCCATTTTCAAGAGTAGGATACAAAGGTATCTCCATGGATTTCATTATAGGACTACATAAGGTATAAGGGAAAGGTTTTAATTTTGTTGCAATAAAAAGATATGCACATTTCCTTGTTATCTCCACTGATAACAAATCACCTCAAGTTTTTGGTTTGTTTTTTTAATAAAATCATTAGATTATATGTTATAATGAGTGATAGAGATGATAGATTCATCAGTGCATTCTAGAAGGAATTATTTCCTTTTATAGGTACCAAGATTACTCTTAGCACCCATTGGCAAATGGAAATTGTAATCAGAGTAGTGCAGTGTCAGCGTGGTGAAATTTGTCTGAGGTTAATCTAGGATCCTAGAATTTCATTAGGCACTAACCAAGATCAATGAGACACTACAATTTTGGAATTGCTTGAGGGAAAACAATTTTGGGAAGGGAGGATTATAATGTCCCCATTTTAAAAATAAGATATTTCAATAATACCCAGTAGTCTATTTTATTCCCATAGGCTATTTTGGGTGTTATAAGGGATTTTTATTAGAATCACTATTCACCAAGTACTATTCATGTGTCACTATTCATGGTGATGTGGTATAGTCTTAAGGTGGCATAGTGATGATGTGTTTTGAGTGAATATTTAATGTCAAGTCACTATTCACAAGTTACTATTCATAGGTAATTTTCATGTGTATTATTCACTATCACTATTCATGGTATGTGGTAGGTGATGCAGTTGATGATGCAACATATGAGGTGGCTAATGGACCATGTGGCATGACCCACAAGGGGAGTTTATATGTGATAAAGATGATGTGAGAAAAAGTGGGATGATTTTTTAAGTGGAAATAGTGTTTGAGCATGTGAAGCTCTTTAAAAAGAGTCAAAAGCTGATTAGATCTTATCTAAGAATCTTTGGGGTCACATAGAAGAAGATGACAAGACTGCACTATTATATATTTGCTCTCACATGTGTGAGTGAGGAGGACATTTTGGAGTGATTTAGAGCACTCAAAGGAAGCATATGTGTACTAAAGAAGTGGGAGATAAGATTCACTATTCTATATTGGCTCACATGTATGAGTGGGACATAGTTTTGGAGACACATGGATAGTGGGAGACCAAGATAAAGAAAATGGGTGATCATGTGATTCTCTTTTGACCCTTACACATGGAGTCACATGCCAAATAGTGTACCCACTCAAGGGGGTTGAAATTATTCACATGGAGTCACATGCCAAATAGTGTACGCACTCAAGGGGGTTGAAATTATTAACTTTTACATGAAGTTTCCTCTCTCTCTCTCTCTCTCTCTCTCTCTCTCTCTCCTCTCTCTCTCTCTCTCTCTCTCTCTCCTCTCTCTCTCTCTCTCTCTCTCTCTCTCTCTCTCTCTCTCTCTCTCTCTCTCTCTCTCCTCTCTCTCTCTCTCTCCTCTCTCTCTCTCTCTCTCTCTCTCTCAGGAGAGTTCTCTCCCATTGTAAGATATCTTTGAAAATCATTAAAAAAACCCATTTTCAGATATTGAACTTGTGTTCATATCCCCCCTCCTTTGGATGAATTCCATGGAGTAATTTAAATAATTTTGGTGGTGAAATATCCACCCTATTTAGTGTTGGTCATTCCATATAGAATTTGTACTTGGAGCATCAATAGGAGATTTTTAGTTTCGGTGGTGGAAGACCTTCCCTAACTGGACTAGTTGTAGTAGTAGATATATTTTATGTAGGCATTGTAAGTGTGGCATTAAATGATGTAATTTGAGTGAGGGTTTATAATGTATTATTCAGTATTTATATTTATGTAAGAGTGTTTTTTATGGTCTTGTTTCAAGTCATAATATTGTAATTATGTTGTATTAAAGTAGTGAAATTGTGGTGTTACAAGTATTGTAAGTGTTATGTTTTCTTATATTATCTATTAATATAAGAGAGGGTTGTGTATGTTAATTTAATTATTGTTAAGTGGTATTATTATATCACTTGTTTTTTTAATAGTCATATAGCTCTTATGAAAGCATCTCCTTGGAACAACAATATCATGTGTGATTGTCATGTTATATGTTAATCTTACTTAATTGTGGATTTATATCTAAATCATAGAGTTTTGGTGTTTTAGGTGACTTAGGAAGTTTTGTTTTTATTTTTTTATGTGTTTTAATAAATATCCTTGTCTGGGATATTACACACATGAATTATCAAAGAGATTGGTTAAACGAAATATGGAGAAATTGAAAAGTCTATTGATAGAAAGTGAATTGATTTCTTGTGATTTGTAGCCTACACGTTTATTCTATAAAGGTATTGTCCAGGCAAAGGAAAAAATTATTAAATTAGAGGAGGCTACATTTATAGAAGAAATAAAATAATAAATGGATGCATAAGTTCAAAGTATGTTAAGCAGGATCCACAAGAATGCATTCTTGAACAAAGAATGGAACTAGAGGCACTCCATGCATTATAAGATGATGGTATTGTGACATCAGAAGAAGAGCCACAAGATATCATAGATAAATATCAAAAGTATCTCCACCTACATATTGAGGATTTCATATCAAAAAATGTTGATGAAGGAAATGACTTATCCCAAGAGGTTGAGAAGAAACAAAAAAGCATTGAAGGATCCTCTCTTGCAGATTTGTAAGAGGAAGAAGTTGATAAAGTCACCTTTGAACTTAAGTCTACTAATGATGAGCATTTAAAAAATGAAGAAGGTGAGCATAAGATCTATGAACATACCATTGAAAGGTATGAATAAAATGTTGATCCTATGATTTGAAATAACAGTCCATTATCTTTACATAATGATAAAGTGATAGATAAGTTCCATGTGGATGGCATTAGTGAGAGGAATTATCTTATTGATATTCAATATTTTATAGCTAAGCATGATATGGATTTTATGGACCCAAATTTTACTCAAGGTATGGCATTCCCTAATGGAATTAATATTCCTTGCTTCATGGAGGCATCACTACTTATTATCACAATGGAAGGATGCACGATATGTAAATATTTTGTTATCATGGATCTAGGTAGAATGTTGATTTTGTATTGGCTACATCTTATTGAAGATATGATTATGGATACCAAGAGGTTACCTTCAGGGAAGATACTTCATTTTGGTAATGTGTGGTTTTTCATAAACATCATTCTCTTGACATGGTTTCCAAATGAGACAGTGATGGTCCTAACCTTGAACCTGTTGTTTTCCATTAATTAGTTTATAATGAACAAGTGTTTTATAGCCTAAGATTGTTGACTTGGCATAATTTCAATATTTTGCAACAAGTTGTGGGAGGTAAGCGATTTGATTATAGCCCAAGGTATGAGAAGGGAAGTCATATTTTAGATTTGTTGTTTTCTAATGTGCCATTTCAGATTTATTGTCATGAGACAACTCTAGGATTAAATGGACGATGAAAAACACCTTTTGTAACAAAGGAAATGAGGATCCTTTTATTCAAGTTCAAAATGGTCCACAAATAAAAGTATGTGTTCTAGGTGATTTTTTGAGTTTTACAAAAGTTTTCAATTCTGATTTTAAATTTTGTATAGTTGATTCCATGAAAATAAAGGAATAATTAGAATTGTTTGGGATATAAAGGAATAGAGTCATGCACAAGTTGACATTAGAAGGTTGGAATACAAAAACAAGATGCTTATTTAAAAACTATGGTATTCATAAGGTTGGGGGTATGGACGACATTTCAACCCAATATGGTTCAACTACTTCTAACTTTGACATGGTTGAGTACTGGTTGTTGCAATCACTTTATGTTGATATGATTTATATTTTTAGAAATTACAATGATGATTATAGCTAATTTTTTGGATTGGTGTGGATGGAACTACCTTTGTAACACTCAAAGATTAAGTGTTAATGAGGTACTATCAATTTGTAATAGTGAAATCATTACCATGAGAGCTATGGATTTCAATTTTAGTTTTAAGAATATTTTCATCATTGGTATCATCCATTTGATAGGGAATAACTGGCATCATTATTGCGACACCATGATGAGTTACACTAACAATCATGCTTTCTTATTTAATAGATTAATTTTCCTATTGCCCAGGATCATAATAGATAATAGAATTAGAAAAATTGATTGTACTAAGGTTCTTTGGCATGAGATATTCTATGCTACTTAATATAGTCATTACAAGTATTCTAGTTTGGCTCTTGAGGACAACTTTTTATTTGGGTTACAAGAAAGGAAAGTGCAGATTTGGCATGATGGTATTTTGGTTTTAATCAGAGTGGTATAGTGGACACATGGTGGGAAGATATTTATATTTTTTTAGGATCCTAGTATTGTTCAAAGTAGATAAGTAAGCCCAATTGTGTTTTATTTATTGTTCTAAACTAGAGATGGAAAAGTCTAATCATGCATTATTTTGTGGGTTTCCTAAAGTTTTGCATTAGCAAAGGTTTTCAAAGAGGTGATAAAATTATATGAGTTATAAAAAGATGATATTGATTTCAAAATATTATATCTTATAGTACACTCTTGCAAAAGTTGACTCACTTGACAAGGATAAGGGCTAGACTGCATGAGCATTACAAATGGATTCATCACATTAGCACTTTGAATCTTGAACTTCATATTTGAAATTATTTGAGGACAAGAAATTTTGAGCAAGGAGGATTTATCATGTCCCTTTTTTAGGAAAAATGATGTTATGAGAATATTGGCCAATTCCAATATTTATCCAACACTATTCACAATCACTATTCACCAATTATATAAAGGCCCCTTCTTAGTCACTCATAAGAGACCCTTAGCCTATAATTATTCCCATAGGCTAATCTAGGGTTGGAAGGGAATAGTAGGACAAAATCACTATTTAATGGTTACTATTCACATGTATTATTCATGGATCATTATTCATGGGTGACTCAGCAAGATGCTGTGGCATAGTAATGAGGTGGCAAGGTGATGAGGTGTCCTTGAGCATGTGGCATTGGCCCATAAAGCATATTTTAGTGGAAGGGGAGGTGGAAAAGGAAGTGTGATGCATTTTTCCTCCTTGTCCACATGGGAGGAATTGGGATAACATGTGGGGAGCATATTCTCCCTACAGTCAAAAGATTTTGGAAGTATTTGATCACTATGGAAGTGGGATACCATTTTCACTATTAAGGGGTGGCTTCACATGTGTGAAGTGGGATGCTAACTTGGAAGCTTATGGAGTGGGTAACATAAGTGGAGGATTTATTTTTAACTCTTCCATATGAAATAAGCTTGACACTATGCTAATTTTGAGCCACATGCAAAGGTGGGGCATAGAAATCTAAATCATGAGAGAGGCAAAAGCAAATCATGAAGGTGGATTTCACCCATGTGAAAAAGGAATCTTGTCACAAGTGGGGGATAAATTACACTATTACAAATAGTGTCTCCACTAAAGTATGGTGAAATTTTACTCTTACTTAGATTTCAAGTCATCTCTCTCTCCTTTCATTGTAAATTCTATAAATTGGTAGATTTCCCCCATTGTATGCATCTTTCAACCAAACAACCAAACCCCAAATTCAAATTTGAACTTGTGTCCTCATCTCTCATCCTTGGAATTCTTCCTTGGATATTATAGACTAATTTTGGTGGTGAAATATCCACCCTAGTTAGTAATTTCCATTCCATACATGGATAACATTGGAGATTCAATAGAGGCTTATTAGTTTCAATGGTGGAAGACCCTCATTAGCTAGATTATTAGCAGATTTATAGATTGTGTCAGTGTGTAGATTTTAGAGTGTATTGTAAGTGTGATACATATAGTGTATCTATGTAAGTTTCATGATATATTGTTTAGTGTTCTATGGATGTCAGTATGTGTTTATGGCTATTTTAATGAGCCTAATATTGTTGTGTTATATACATTAAGGCATATTTAGAGTTGTCAGTAGATTGTATATGTCTTATAGCATTTGTGAGGAAAGTTGTGTAATAACTTTTTTTATGTTTGTAATATTTGTGAGAGTGAGATATATTCTAAGTGTGGCTATTTTAGCATTCAATATTTCTCTTATATATTTTTGTAATTCCTATTTGGTAAAAAAAATTAAAAAAGTTCATTTTTAAATATCCTGAAAGGGATATTTTAGTGGTATCAAAGCTAGTGATCTTTCTAGCCTATTGGAAACTAATTATTTTCAAATCATATGTAGAAGTTTTCTCTCATGAAATGTAGAGGAATCAACCATATATATAATTTAAGGATCATAGTTGATCTATTTAGGGATCTTGATCTTGAAGTTGACATTGAGAGAGTAGAAGAGAACATGGGAGATAGATGTCAATAGAATTCTCGCCTAGAAAATGTACTTGAAAATTTGGTTAGAGGGAAATGATAGACACTCTAGTTCTTGTAGTAGTGTCTTCCCAAAAATAATGTTGATCATGGTGGTGGATCCAATGGTGAGATAATCAACCACATGCATGTGCCTAGTTATACTAGAGTCACCCATGCATCTATAGTTAGGCCTCTTATGCCTACTTTTCTAGATCAATAGTAGCCATTCAGTAATGGACAACATGATGTAGAAGAAGGTGTTGAAGATTTCATCTATCAATGGCAATCTTATGATGAATAATTTCAAATGAGACTCCCATTAAGAGAGTTTTACTAATGGAAATTAAGGAATAAGCTGAGTGGAGATAAAGGACATAACAACCAGGAGTTGTAGTAAAATATAGGAAAGGTGAATCTTTCACCTTTTGATGAGTCAAGAAAATACACTACCCATGCATGGAGACAAAAGTTGGACAATTATTTCAAGTTGTACCCCATATTCCAAATGGAGGTCATTCAATTCACTACTCTACACTTGGAAGGTGATACCCATGATTAGTGGTATTATGGGATGGTTACTTAGGATCATAGCCTCATCACTTCATATGTATATTTTGCTTAGAGATTGATAGTCCGATTTGATAAAACAAATACCAAGCGTCACTTTAGGGAGCTAGCCCATCTCAAGCAAAAGGATTCAATAGATACTTATATATCTAAATTTTAGAGGTTTATAGTTATGGTACCTAACATTTTAGAGGATACATTATCTTATATTTTCATTAAGGGCTTAGAAGAGCCACTACATGGTTGGATGAAAGCATTAAACCCATCCACTCTGCAAGATACCATAAAAAGAGCTAGAAACTTAGAATTCTCTACACCCAAGTCAAAGGTTCCTTGGAATAATCCAAATGGGAATGCTCAAAATAAGTATATAGCCACTCTACCACTAAAAGAAGCAATCAAGAAGATGGATGATGAAACCAAGCACAAGCTCAGGAAGAAGAAACTATGCTATGCCTTCAAGGTTCTATGGACACCTAGACATAGATGCCTTGGGAAAGGTAAAGTGTATTATATTGAGGTTTTTTTTAATGCAAAAGAGGAGGAAAGATCTAACTCAGATAATGATCAAGAGGAGGTTATTGAAGACAAAACCCTAGAAAAACCTATGGAGGGAACTATTGCCTCACTCTCAAGAATTCTTAGATATCACCCTTTTAAGGTGAGAGGAGCCTTGTAAGGGCAACATGTAATAGTGTTGATCAATAGTGGGGCCACCCAAAACTTCATAGATCAAGATTAGGTTATGAAGAGAGGCCTTGAGATGGAAGACTTTCTAGGATTTAATTTATGGTTGCAGATGGATCCATGATGACCTAAAAGAAGAGGATTCCATAATTAAGCATCACATTGGGTAACCATCAAATAATTACTGATTTTTATGTTGTTAAACTTGCAGATATTGGCATGGTCCATGACATCCAATGGTTACACTCGTTTGGGAGGTATTCTTAAAATTTCAAGACTATGAAGCTCAAATTTTGACAAGGAGGAAAAAGGGTTTTTCTTATAGCAGTTGTTAAAGGAACACATAATCTAGCCACTACAAGGAGGATGGAGGCACTTTTTCATCATGAGAAGCTAACATGGTAGCTCAATGCCTGATCTCTCCTCATAATCCATTGAATGAAGTTGTTCAACATTTGATAGATATCCAATTCATATTGGATAATCACAGTATGGTTTTTAGTGAGATTCCTCTAGGTAGACCACCTGATAGAGGTTTTCAAGCACATGATAGAGATAAAAAAGGCTCTAAGCTGGTCAATATAACTCCTTACTGGCATGCCAAGAAATTCAAAGAAGAGATCGAGAAGGCAATCCAAGAGTTACTTGATATGGGACACATCAGATCGAGCTCAAGTCCTTTTGCTTCTATATTTATTTTGGTGAAGAAGAAGGATGAAACCATGTGGGTGTACATTGACTATCATGCACTTAACAAAAAGACCATCAAGAATAGGCATCCAATCCCTAGAATCGATGAGCTATTGGATGAGTTACATGGAGAAGTATATTTATTGAAGATTGATATTTTATCGAGATACCACCATATTAGAGTTTAGGAGTAGGACATACATAAAACAAATTTTAGATATCATTATGGACACTATGAGTTTCTAGTCATGCTCTTTGGTTTGACTAATGCACCTACTACATTTCAGTCATGTATGAACCACATATTTAACAATTAGTGGATGAAATTTATATCAATTTTATTTTATGATATCCTCATATACATCAAGAAATGGGAAGATCACCTCAATCATATTGATGTGGTGTTGGGTATCATGGAGGCACAATCCTTAATCGTGAAGGTCTCTAAGTGTGAGTTTGGAATGATAAAGATTATTTACTTGGGGAAAGTGATTAGTGTTGATGGAGTGAAGGTCCATCAAGAGAAGATTTAGGACATCATAGATTAGCCACCACCTAGGTCATTGATAAATTTGAGGGTATTTGTCAACCTTTGCAATTACTATACAAGGTTTGTCAAAGGATTTTCCTATTTGGGTACACCTCTCATAGATCTCATGAAGAAAGGAGATTTTGAATGGATGGATGGAGCTCAATGTACATTCAAAAAATTGAGAGAGGTAATGAGCACTTGTATTTTTTAGCATTACTTGACTTCTCCCAACCTTTTATGGTAGAATGTGATGCATCAGGAGAGGGACTAGGAGTCATGCTTATGTAGAATAAGCACCCCATTACGTATGAGAGCATGAATATTTAGAAATTGGAGAGATTATACTCCACTTATGATAATGAAATTCTCACCATTATGCATCCTTTGGAACAATTTAGATAATACTTGGTTGGTAGAAATTTTGTGGTTAGGAAGGATCATAATAGACTCCAATACTTCCTGGAGTAGGACCTGAATGAGAGATAGCAAAAGTGGGTGAGTAAAATTTAGGCCTATGATTTTGATATTAAATATGTGAAAGGGAAAGATAATTTTGTAATATATGCCCTTTATAGGAAACCCACTTTGTGATTCATGATTGATATTTTAGTTAATCAGAGGGCTCACCTCTTGGTGGAGTATGCTAAGGATAGTTTTACATGTGAGCTTATGGATGGTAAGATTCAAGATGATAGGTATGGAGTGCTAGATGATATTATCTACTACAAGGATAAAATATTTATGGTACCTAAATCAAAACTAAAGGAGAAGATTTTGAGGGCCAACCATGACATGCCTCTTATAGGACATCAAAGTTTATTTCAAACCCTATAGATAGATTAGACATAAATTCTCATGAAAGGGTCTCAAAGATGATGTTTTATGCCATGTATGCGAGTGTATGGCTTGTCAATAGAACAAGTCAGGACATAATTTTCCAATAGGTTTATTGTATCCATTACCTATCCTAAAGTAGAAGTGGGAAAGTATATCTATAGACTTTATCACTGGTCTACCTAAGGCTGATGGTAAAGATTGTATTTTTATGGTGGTTGATAGGTTGATCAAGTTTGCACATTTATTTTCCATATCATATTATTACAAGGCACCCCAAGTGGTGGAGTTATTATTTAGGGAGGTATTCAGACTCCATGGATTACCAAAGAGCATTATTAGTGATTGGGATAACAGATTTCTCAACATATTTTGGTAGGAACTATTCAAATTAGTAGGCACAAAGTTAACCTTGAGCATGAGCTACCACCCCTAGATGGATAGCCAGATAGATATTGTGAATAAGTGAGTAGAGGGATAATTATTTAACTATGTTATAGGGTATCAGAGAGGTTGGAGTAGATGGTTATACATGGGTGAGCATTGTTACTATACCACCCATCACATGTCCCTTAACATGACTCCTTTCTGAACACTATATGGGTATGATGCCATGCCATTGGTAGATCTAGCATTTGAGGATAGTAGGGCCCCTAAGGAAAAGGATTGGATTCAAGAAATTTAGGATATCCTTAAGTCACTTAAGGATAATATTCACCATGCCTAGGATCAACAAAAGATGTATACAGATAGGCACAAGGTGGAGAGGAGATTTGAGGTTGGTGACTTAATTTTCTTGCACCTACAGCCCTATAAATAATCTAAATTAAAGAAGAGTTGTGTAGAGAGTTAAAAATTCACTTCTATAGGCATTACAAGAGTGTATGAAGAGTTGGTGAGGTGGAATATGAGTTGGAGTTACCAAAGAGTAGCAATATTCATAACGTATTTCATGTATCTTGCCTAAAAAAGGTAGTCGAGCAACACATAACTAATCTCTTGAGCTACCACATTTGGATGAGGAAGGAAGATTAATTTTGGTGCTTGACTCTATTCTAGATACTAGAGAGAAGAGATTAAGGAATCGCACACTCATAGAGTACTTAATCAAATGGAAAAACTTACCTGAGGATATTACTTGGGAAGGAGAGCAGATTCTTCAGCACCCAAATTTATAACTGCTTGTAGGCAAGCAATTTTGGGAAGGGAGGACTATAATTCCCCCTTCTTAGTCACTCACAAGAGACCATTAGACTATAATTATTCTTGTAGGCTAATCTAGGGTAGAAGGGAATAGTAGGACAAAATCACTATTCATTAGTTACTATTCATAGGTACTATTCATGAATCATTATTCATGGGCGACTCATGATCTAGCATAGTAATGAGGTGGCAAGGTGATGAAGTGTACTTTAGCATGTGGCATTGACCCACAAAACATATTTGAGTGGAAGAGGAGGTGGAAAAGGAAGTGTGGTGTATTTTTCCTCCTTGTCCACATGGGAGGAATTGGGATAACATGTGGGGAGCATATCTTCCCTAAAGTCAAAATATTTTGAAAGTATTTGATCGGTATGGAAGTGGGAGACCATTTTCACTATTGAGGGGTGGCTTCACATGTGTGAAGTGGGATGTTAATTTGGAAGCTTATGGAGTGGTAACATAAGTGGAGGATTCACTTTTGACTCTTCCATATGAAACAAGCATGACACTATGATAATTTGGAGCCACATGCAAAGGTGGGGCATATAAATCTAAAGCATGAAAGAAATACAAAAAAAAATAATGAAAGTGGATTTCACCCATGTGAAAAAGGAATCTTGTCACATGTGGGGGACAAATTACACTATTGCAAATAGTGTCTCCTCCAAATTATGGTGCAATTTTCCTCTTTCTTGGCTTTCAAGTCATCTCTCTCTCCTTTTATTGTAAATTATATAAATTGGTAGATTTCCACCATTGTATGCATATTTCAACCAAACAACCAAACCCCAAATTCAGATATGAACTTGTGTTCTCATCTCCCATCCTTGGAATTCTTCCTTGGATATTATAGACTAATTTTGGTGGTGAAATATCCACTCTAGTTAGTATTGGCCATTCCATATAAGGACAACATTGGAGCTTCAACAAAGGATTACCAATTTCAATTGTAGAAGACCCTCCCTAGCTGGATTATTAGTAGATTTGCAAATTGTGTCAGTGTGCAAATTTTAGAGTGTATTGTAAGTGTGATAGATATAGTATATCTGTGTAAGTTTCATGATATATTTTTTAGTGTTTTATGAATTTCAGTATGTGTTTATGGTTGTTGTAATGAGCCTAATATTTTTATGTGTTATATACATCAAGGCAGATTTGGAGTTGTGAGTAGATCGTATGTGTCTTATATCATTTGTGAGGAAAGTTATGTAATAACTTTTTGTATGTTTGTAATATTTGTGAGAGCGAGATATAATCTAAGTGTAAGTATTTTAACATTCAATATTTCTCTTTTGTATGTTTGTAATTCCTATCTGGTAAAAATAAATAAATAAAATTATTCATTTTTAAATATCTTGAAAGGGATATTTCAAATTACTATTCATTGATATTACTCATGGATCACTATTCATGAGTGATTTTACAAGATGATGTGGCATGGTGATGTGGTGGAATAGAAATGATGTGTCTCTTGGGGATGTGTCAATGGCCCACATTGTATTTTTAATTATGGAAAGTGGGGGAAAGAAAAATGTGGTGTATTTATCCACTTTGCCATTTGGGATGAATAAGAAGAGCATATGGGTAACATATTGATTGAGAATATCATCGTTCCTATCATGGATGTGATGTGGGCCATCTTTGGTTGAATTCAAAAGTTGGGGAATCTTTTGACTTATGTGTGTGCATATGGGTAGGTGGGAGACATGGTCTAATATTCATGATTGGGGGTCACATGCAAGGTTGAGTGTAGAAATTGAAGGCACATAGAGAAATATAGAAAGAAGATCTTGAAAGATGTTTGGCATATGTGAGATATTCTTGGAACATGTGAGATACAAATGGCACTATTGATGAATAGTGTAACCACTATAGGCATGGTGTATTTCTTTGCTTATACTCCAAGTTTCTTACTTATTTCATTCTCTATATATGAAGAGCCTTCCCATTTTTTAATTTCATCTTTGATAAATAATTTAAACCCCCAAATTAGAGAATTGAACTTATGTTCAACTCCTCCCTCTTTTGTGGATGAAAACCCAAATGAAGTTTGAGATCAATGGATGAAAACCCATTGGTTTCTTAGATAAAAAGATAAAATACCTTTGATTTAGTACGATAATCTCACTTAGAGATTTTGAGTGTGATTCAACAAGATTTAGATCCAATGGTGTAGTATTGTGGTGGAGTTTCTAGATTTATAGTGTGCAAGTGTGTCTGGTGTGTAAGATCTATAGTGATGTGTGCAAATATTTTTGGTCTTGATATGTATGTAAGTGTTTACAATGATATCAATATTTGAGTTTATTAATGTAAGAGTGATTTTCTATGGATTTTGATGCCATCAATATCATATGTAATTTAGCTATTTATAGTAGAAAATTAGAGATTTATAGTATCATTGATTCTATCTTTAGTATTATTTGTTTGTTGTGCATTGGGTCCTTAATATTGAAATTATTTCTATTTGGAATTATAATATTTTTCATATTTTATAAATAATCCAAAAAGGGTTATTAAAATTTCTTAGAGAATCTCATGACTAGTTACGAGCTCTTGTAGACTTATTCATGTCAACTTGTCATATTATACATCTTAAGTCCTTGAAGGTCTTCTTTGAAACCCATAACTTACCCTAGTTTCTTTTCAACCTAACCTTGAAGAAACTTGTCATCCTTCCTTGTATTAAACTATAATTCTTTAGATGTTGGGATGCATCTTTGAGACCAACCCTCTCCATTGAATATCTCATTCTTTTATTAAATCTACAAGCGTCTCTAATCAAGCTTGACACTCATCAACACCCTCTCCAAGATGTTGTAATTTTTGTTCTTATGAGCCTTCATCTATGCTTTAGTGACTTTTGGTGTAGGAAGAAACCATTGAATTACACGAGGGCCTTCACTTTTGATCGGTATACCATCTTAAACATGCCTAAATCTCATTTTTGAGAACCCTTACATTTTCTCCATAGGTCTTCAAATGACTTCCATCTCCAACATCCTCTTAAATTATCAACCCTTAAAAATTCCTTGGGGATCATATAATTATGCTTGTAGACCTAAGTTCTTCATGTTGATTGAAGCATCACCACTTTGGGTTGAGACCAACCCCCATGAGTATATTTCTCTATTCAAGTGATAGGTGAACAAGAAAAGAAAGGATTAGGATTTATATTCAAGGAAACACTTCCTTCTTATTGAAAATATCCATTAATGTCTTGTAGGCATGTTTGAGGGTATTTAATATGTAATCATTCCTATAATCTTGCAACTGAGTTTCTTATGGACTATGCATCTTCCACTAGTTTAAAGGACTTGAGGGGTTAGAGGAGAACTATATACACAATATTTTTATAATTTTATCGATTACTAACACCTTGTATCTTATAGGAACCCATAAATTATCAATATCTCTTATTGTATGCCTTAAGGTGTGCATTAGGAAAGGGGTGGATAGACCATTAGTGCTTCACAAGATTGTTGTCCCTTTTACCACTTATTATCTACACACTTATCTCCTAAAAATCTTATCCCTAAGCTTATTTTTCTCTATTGTACTCTCTCTAGTAATTTACCACATTTTATCCTCCTTTTCCTCACCTTAATCCCCTTTTTTCAATCAACTATACTAGGTTGACTGGGTCGACCTTGTATAGTTTTGGGTGATTTTCACTTAGGAACTAGTTTGGCTCTTGGCCGACCTAACTCATGACCTAGTGAATTATTGTCTGAAATTGTGCTAGGTAGATTGGGTCAACCTTGTTAACTGAAATTTTTGGAAGGGTTTAGGGTAAAATATGCCTATATATACAAGTTCATTTCAACATTATTGAGAGAAGAGAAGTAAGATTATTTCACATCTACTTATTAACAATTCTACTTGAGGAGCAAGCTTAGGGTTCCATACTTTATTTGGAGATATGGATTTTGTCTTGTGGAGAACTATTTTAGATGCATTGATAGGTTGTGTAGCCTAGAGTTTATTTTTACTTATCATCATTACATACCACAACAACCTCTTTTGAAGTACCTTGGCCAAGGGAGAGACTGAGGCTTGATAGGTTTGTCTTCAAAGGTAAGTATTCCTAACTTTGTTACTCCTTTTTAAAAGTAGATAACTATGAATTTATATTTCTCTTCCATGCATTAGGATTTAATAGACATTGATGTGATTATATGTATCCTAGGCATATTTATTTTTATTATTTCTAACCCTCACTTTGTGCCATGATCTTTGGTGAGCATTAGATTACATTTTACTTGTTAGTTTAGTGAATATAAAAAATAGGACTCCCTTAGGGTTATTGCATGATTATGCTTGATTGGAGGCTTTAGAACCCTCCCTAGTATGGTTTATTGTGGTAAGAGATCCTGTAATTATGTCTAGTGGATCCCTATATTGATCATGTTCTCGCTTAACAAATGTGTTCCCAATCAAAAGTGTATGTTATGATCTATCTTCTCTGAGTTAGGATTGATTTATAGACATTATACATTTTTTATTGCATATATTTTGGTGAACCCGACATGAATCTAACCCTTGGATGTTTTTGTTTCACTTATTTCATTATTTTTTCATTTTTATTATCATATATTTTTGATATTAGGTCGACTATATTGACACAATTTAACTTTTGTGCATAGGTTTAACATACAGTCGCATCAATATGACCATGTTCTATCTGTGTAGGTTTTTTACCAGGATTAGGCTATTAGGTCAACCTAATCAACCTTGTACATTCTCAAACTTATATTTTAAAATATTAGGTCAACTTAGTTGATCTTGTACATTTTTAGGTTTTCAACAAATAAGATCTGCAAAGCTAGGTTGACCCAGTTAACATAGTAGAATTTACAAGTACAAATCAAGGTTATTTAATAGCAATCTCATCTTCCTTTTCATCCTCAAACCCACCAAGGTTCCTTTCTATCCTTCTTTGTCATTTCTAACATTTATTACAATTCTTTTTTTCATAAATTGTAGTCTTTAAAACTGCCCCTATACAATCAACTAGGTAAATCATGTGGATGTAGTTTAGTATTTTGTGTTATATCTAAAAAGTTAGATCAACTCTATAGACATAGTACATTTTCAAAACCTTGCTTCCATAGTATAGAGGTGACATTGTCAACCCTTTTCTATATTCTCTACACACACTATCAACTGAAGCAACATTGTATTATGTTTTAAAGTTAGAATTAACCCTTATATGCTAGTAATTAGCTCATGCTTTCATTTGTTGTTGTTTGCATGCTTAGAATAGACAATATAGTCTAATTAGGTGGTTTTTAATATAAAATTTAGTTTCACTATTTTTTATTTTATGCACACACTATCGAATCACAAAATCTCAACAAACATTTTAACAATTGTCTATCTAAGGCCAACCTAATTGGATTTCATCACCAAGGTGGAATCTTACTTGGTTTTTTGGCCAAGTATAAACACGTGGTTAATGGTATATTTTGGATAAACACCTGACATCCTTATCATTGTAGTTTGTGAAGTGAGGGGTTAGGACCCAATACTAAGCTGGTACCATTGCCAATATATATATCTCTTTTAACCCAAACATCTTGAAACCATCCTTAGATTGCTTTCTAGTTCCTTGCTTATAACCAACTTCCTATCACATCTAAAATTATACTCTAATAATTTAAAAACATCCAAGTTAACCACTTAGTTAGCTTTTACTTTCCAATTTGACTGCTTGTTATTTTCTTAATTGTCTATTGTATTCCAAAAACTTGTATTAGCCAACATTGGTGCAAGGTTCTATGTTGTGTGTCTCAATTGGATCAAGCTCATTAACCCAATTGATTATGTGTTTCCTTTAATTTATTGATTTCCTAAAGTACTTACAAAATTATTCATATTTTAGTACACAATCATCTCTATCAACATAGTATCTTATAGTCTATCTATTTTCCATGTTTCTTGTACTAGATTGACCTTATCAACTATGTATAATTTCTAGCCTCTATTGCCTATACTAGGTCAACCTAGTTGACTCTATATAGTTTTTAGGCCCTATTTTCCATATTAGGTTGACCCAGTTGACTCTGTATAGTTTTATGTAACTTTTTATTTCCTTGTTTTTGCATCTTTTTGCCTTTCTTAATCATTTTCCTTCATCATGAAATTTTTGTTCAAATACAATAATAAGTTGAATTAAACATTCATGATCAGTTTGACCAACCCTCATAGGGTCTCCCATAAGTAGAGTAAGGCTCCTCTCTTAGATGAGATTAATTTTCATATATCCACTCTCACAATGAACTATGGGACCCCTCCTCATTCCTCTTCACTGTGTAATCCTCTCTTCTCACTAGAAGTGCAACCTAACTTAGAGTATACCCTATAAATGATCTTCTTTATCTCTAAATTTATTCAACATCAAGAAAAGGATCCCTCTACCATTTACCACCTCATGATTAGTGGTCAAGTTGAAGATCCTCATTCACATTCTCCCACATTCTCACAAGTATTTGGGTGTACTACCTTATTTGGTTCTCATCCTCTTCCTCTATTATGACCCCTTCTCATACCATGGTCTCTTCTTCTTTAACTTCATCTACCTTCATGCCTAGTATATCCACTAACATGGAAGGTTCTACATCTAGTGGGCCTCTCCTAAGATCCACTCTCCTTAACTCTTCCACTATTACATCATTTTCTACATGAGTTAATCATGCTTCTTCTTCTCACCCCTTCACTAGTTCATTTTTTGCCACACAAAGAAATTTTGCCACTAGTGCATCACATTCTAATAGTTCATCTCAAGATCCTATCAACACCAATAGTGTTACCCAAGCCACTAATACCAACTCTAATGCTTCAAGTAATGATAACAATGCTAATCAAACCCATCAAATCTTATTACAAACACTTAATCAAATGAATACCTTTCAAGCTCATAATACAAATCAAATGATGAGAATGCAAAATTACCTTCTCTATCTTCAAGCCCACCCTCAACCAATGATTTAGGGCACAAATAATCAAGATGTTCCCCCTCCTCCTCTTTGAAATTCCCATGGAAATCTCATCCCTCAACCTCCCCTTGTCAACAAGATAATTAAACATCTTCAAAATGAACCTCTTACCACTCAAATTGGTAATATTGATATAGGAGGTATTTCCCCTACCATTTCTTACAATGGGTCAACTAATCCTACTCTTCATCCCAAAACATTTATAAATCTCTATAAATATTTGGTAAAATTAAACACCTTTGTTAATACCAAGCTATTAGCCAAAACCCTCATGGGTGATGCTTTAGATTGGTACAACCAATTTGAAACTCATTCTATTACTAGTTTGGAAGATTTAATAAATGCTCTAGTTCAAGAGTTCCAAACTAGTGATCTTCCTGACAATACTTTGGCCCACTTTATAAATTGTAAACAACTTGAAAATGAAACTTTCCAAGCTTTTATTAAAAGGTGGAAAACATTGTCCAACAAATGTGAACATAACATGGTCGATGATAACCTTTTCCATCTCTTTACCAATGCCTTTTTCCCCAAGTTACAATATTGAGTCTATATTCTCTCTACGTACTTTGGAGGAGGCTATTGACCAAGCTAAATGTCAAGATTTCCATATGCATCAATTAGAATGACCCCAAATTTCTACAGGTGCTCATATTTTACTTAATACTTAAAAGCAAAAATTGTAATGCTACCAATGATGTGTCATAGACTCTTATGAAACCATTCACACTATTCAAGTTATTCCTAACCAAACTTTAGAACCAGATCCCCCTTATAAATAATTCACCAATCCTCATTTCTCTTCACCTAATAACATCAATTTTCACAAACTTTTATCCTTAACTAAATTACATAAATGTCTACCTAGGCCTCTTCCATGAGAACTTGATCCCACTTGTCCTATGAAATCTTGGTATGATCCTAACAAGTTTTATTGGTTTCATGCTAGTTGGGGTTATTCTCATGAGACATGTAGGTAGCTTCATAATTTATCTATGTATTTTCTTCTTGGTCCTAATTTTGATCATGACTCTATCATTCAAAAAAAATCAGCAAGCCTATAACATTGATTTTAAGGCTCATGAAACACATACTAAATCTCAAGCTTTATATCAAGCTAATGCTAATTTAAATATCTATCAAGACCCTCTTCCTAATCACCAACCTAATCAAGATACCCAAGATAAGCCCACCCCTTCCACCAAAAAATTAGAAAGTCTTGTTGTCCTAATCCTAAAGATAATGTGGTTAATATGACTAATATGCAAAGGGTGGTTGTTTTTATTGACCCTCAACCTATATACACTCCTCCATTATCTCACATATTTATAATTATCTATGATTCTTTTCCCACTCACTTAAATGAGTTGGGGAAAGATGAACTTATCACCTTTGATGATCCAATTCTAACTCCTCCTTTGGATAACACTTCCCATTATATTTATACTATCCCTCCATCTTCTTTACCTATCACCAATGACAATCAAGCTTATATCAACACTTATTCTAATGATTTTCAAAACCAACCTATACCAACTGCTTCAACTTCTCAACATAATTTACAACCCTAATCTAAACCTTCTACTACTTATCAGCATAAATTCCAATATACTTCGGCTACTTCTAAGGACCTACTTCAAAACTATGCACCTATTTCTAACAACCTTATTATGGGTTATGATCAGTGGGATCCCATCATGGAACTCACTAATCTCCCATCCCAAATTTCATTTCTTAAGCTTATGAGGACCTCTCTGCATCATCAAAACCATCTTATGTAACTCTTGTTTTAAATGAACATCCCTTGTCCTCCCCTAGTAGGATGCGAAGCAACCTTAACTGGATCTGAAGATAGCATATTATAATAATTTGAAGAGATGCCCATCTATGTTGACAAAATAATGGACACTTTTCTTTCCTTAAAATTTCTCATCACTTATATGATTCTTGATGAGATTCTACTTTGTGCAAATGATCCTCCTCTATTCATTAGTGTTTAAATTGGTGATATCCAAGTCAAACATGCCTTGATTAACAAGGGTTCTAGTGCCTATGTTGCCTCTCTTAATTTTATCAAAACCCTTGGATATTCTAAATACAATCTCAAATCCACATGTAGCACATGTCAAGGATATGATCGAAGGTAAATACCTCCTTTAGGTTGTGTGTGGCTTCCCATTACCATCCCACCTATCACCATTCATATGAAGGTGATGGTATTTAATTTTCCTTTATCTTATAACATCTTATTTGGTAGGTTATGGACTCATCGTATGAGAGTAGCTATTTATTTCAATTTTCAATGCATTAAATTCTCTCACAATGGATCCATTGATAGGATTCAGGATGACACAAACCCTTAGAATTTTGAATAATTCCAAGATAGTGGTGTCTTCAAGATTCCTACTCTTGAGCCTTTACCTAGTGTTCCATTTTATGAGTCTCAATGATTCAACTTTACCATCAATTCACCTCAAGGTTATAGTTGTCATCTCAAAATCATTAGGAATATTCCACCTAACCTCTTAGATTCTAATGAGATCAACATAATGATTAAAACTACTGATCTCTCACCTCATCTCATCTTTCAACTTCCTACTTTTTTGTAGCCTCATTCTCTCAAACCACCTTGTGATGATATCCCCATTATCTTGACTAAGACTTGGCATTCCATTCATCACACCTCATTAGATGAAAATGTAATCCCTACCTACATCATTGACCTTTACACACCTAACTATGATTGTGTTATACCTTAGACAATCCTTTTTTAGGTAGTCTTGTCCAGGCCCATGATGTTGAGAGTATCCATTATCATTCCTCTTTGATTGAGTATTTTCATGTATCTTATTTTATTCCATCATTTATAGTTCTTAGTTTTAGTATTATTATCTATATTGTAATGTAGAGATGGTGTAGATACCTCTAGTTTTTGAATAACCATGTAGGAGTATGCTTATGAATCATGCTATGATTGGGACTTATCACTTTATTAGGTAATCTAACCCCTATAGCTTATTTATCCTTGAGATGCGTATAACCTTCCTTCATCCTTTTATAGACCCCACCCCTCACTCAGTAGAACCCACTCAGGATCCCATTATTTCTCTTATTTTATCTTATTATATTCCTACTTCTGATCCCATCATTCCTTCCATTGAACCTAGTCATATTCCTTCACTAGTGCCACCTTACCTTGGTGATGGTTTACTTCATTTACCATAGATGGCTCTATTACCCAAAAAATGGGCTGATGAGCCTTCCCAATATCCTTCCATTTTTGTTACACCTCCTCCTAGAAGTACCTCTACCAAGTCCATTCATAGGCATCTCTATTACTTCCATGACATAAATAATCATTCATCCATATATTGTCACAAACTATGCTAATACATTGACACTTTGAAACCTTATATCCCTCAGTCCTCAAATAAGGCCATACCTCTCTCAAGGGTAATACCCAAGAATATTATTAATTATGGAGAGGTTTATCATCTTTGGCACCAATGTGGAACCCATCACATTGATCATTGCCACATCCTTCAACAACATATTAAAGATCACCTTATATCTATTCCTAAACCTTTTATCATTCCTCCCACAAGTTATTCTCATAAGAAGGCTCCCACTTATTCTCCCATGGTTATACCCCATATGGTTCCATCCCCTCCTGTGGTCCCTTCATCACCTTATATTCCTACACCCGTGAATCCTTCACCTATGAACCTTCCCTCACCTGTGGATTCCTTCCCCACCAATGATTACTTCATCTCCTATAGAGTCTACTACCATGCATTATTTTGAGCATCCCTTACCTGATATCCCTCCTTATCATAATCCATCAGGCATTCCTACCTTTTCTATTGAGGAGATTAGACATGAAGTATTTTCCTAGTTTTCATTGAAGATAGATGAGACATTAGTTATAGTTCACATCCAACTTCATAAAGATCTATCTGATGTTTTAGATAATGCATGTGGGTAAATCTATCAATATTTATAAACACATGCATCGTGTTCTTAAATTTTCATTTTGGATTGGATGTGTGCTCCAATTTTATATTTCTCTAATTGTTATATCATTTTACATTGTCTCAAATTCTTATTTATCTTACATGGTGACTTTGGACTTCACCCTCTATATTGCTTATGCTATCATTTATGTTTTTTTATAAATTTCTTCTTGTCATTTATTTATTTTTATTCTTAAGCTTCTTGCTTATATACTCCCTTGTTTTCTCTTCATGATTATTTGCTTTCTTATCTCTATATACATGGATAATTCTCATTGGATTATACACACATTGTTCCCTTTAGTCATTCCTTTTTTACTAATGTGATTAGTTAGCAAATAATTAATCTCATTATACTCTCCTTTCACCGGTCCACTTTGGATTTCATTTTTCCCTTTATTCCCTTTTTACAAACTAAGCATATACATAGTTGACACTTGAAATAACATGTTGGCTCATTGTTAAGCCTAAGTCTTCGAATCAATCTTGTCTTTGGTCACTTAGCTTCCTTTAGCCTAAGCCTAAAGTTCATCCATGTGTATCACTCTATCTCTCATGATTGGTAATTCCAAGTCTATACAGAGAAGGAATCTTAAAAATCCTTTAAAACATTCAAAATCCAAATCATTAAACAAAAGGAAATGATAAAAAGGTAAAAACATTTCAAAATTCTTAAAAGTCCAATCACACTAAAAGGCATGATTCAAAGCACATCTCTTTCTTCTATTTGAAGCTCAAACTCCATATTTGGCCTCATGATAAATTTAAGGTCCATTGGGATGTGGTAGGCCATTAGATTAGAAAAGGAGAATTAAAAAAAATATCTTAGTGTTACCTACTTTCTCACACAAGTACCAAATCTTTGTAGTAGACTAATGGCTCTATAAGGGGTCCTGAGGAATGGGAAACACATCATGGGAAGGTAGGTCCATTTTACTTTTCTTATACCAATATACCTTCATGAGGTGATCTTAGTAGCATGATTATTTTCCTACAAAGCTTTGTGTCTATATCAAACAGGTTTCCTTTGTACATTGATGGTTACTAGTCACTTAATGTCTTATCATGTCCTTAGTATGCCTCATAGCTCATAAGATCTTATCATAACACACCTAAATTATGATTTTTAAATTCCATTTTTCACTCCCTACATTCCTCATATTTCCTCTTGAGAAATATTATTTTGTTCACTGATCACTCCCCTTGGGATTCCATTTGTGAGTTGCATTGTAAGACCATGGATAGGACCTGGCCTTCCTCACAAATTACCACAATTCACATTCCTATTACCAGCATCCCTTATTATCATATTTTCACATTAAATTCCACCTCATTAGTGTTCCCTTTGTGAGTTTCAGTGTAAGACCATGGATAGGACCTAGCCTTCCTCACAAAATTTTCCAATAATCCAAGTCAAATTCACAATTACATGTGTCAAATATGAGATAATATGGAGTGCTCCCCTCACTATGGATCCCCATATAGTCTCTTCATCCTCCCAAACACTAAAAAAATTCAAACCAAATAGATATTAGATCACTGATATATCTCAAAATCTATCTATCTCTATTCTATATCAAATAACTTAAACAAAACTTTAACCATCTCTTATTTTACCTGGTTGTGTGTAACTTACCACTATTTCACCATCTAATTGATCACCAATTATGGTATCCCCATATGTGCATCCTTAAAGAGCCTCATCTGTCAACCACCACCAAAAATAAATCTTGGAGTCACCATTTGTGCCCATCTTAGGCTACGATTGAGTGGTCTCTCTATCATCTAACTCTAACCTAGCCCACTTGATGGGTCATTTGGGATGATGATAGTCTCCACTCTATCCTACACCTAATGCCTCCATAAACATCATATCCATGGTGTTCACTATTCCTCCTACTATGGATATGGTGGTGGTACCTCTACTACTCCTACCTCTACATCCATCTCATCTCGCTTTGCTACCTATTGATCTCGACCAGCCCATAGTCTCTCATGACATGGTCTAAGCTCTAGCCTAGAAACGAGTGTCCATAGTCCTCCTCTCCCCTATGGCTCTCTCACATGATAATCCCAAAATGTGGGCACTATTATCAATGCCACTTAGTGAGGCTATCCCATTTTCCATAGTACACATGCCACTGGATGTGACTTCATCTACCATTATAATACCCTATCACCTCTATCCATGCCAAAGTTAGTGTCACTATCTCCTTATTAGGCCATATTTTAGTGATGTGCCCATAATATTGACATATAATATCTACTTATCTCAACATATGTAGTTCCAGCATGTGGGGCATGGCCCATGCTACTTGGTCCTATATCCATCTTTGAATCCAAGGTAACCTATCATCAACTATATTGGGCAACCTAGGTGGATGATACATGAGGAACCTCTCATATATCCATTTAATCAATAATATAATCATCCCCACATAATTCTACCCTCTGGACAACACTCCATACATGTCATGCATGAGTTGTACCTAGATGATAGATCCCAAGTCATATAACACCCTCTACTCTAATATCATTAACTCAAGGCTATTACAAATAGTGATACCTTGCAATCCAACTTGTGACACAACACCCATGTTGTCATAAGTTCTATCACAACCTTATAAACATCTAAAATATATGAGGTATATACATCAAACATAATCACCCTCAATCTAGGGCATATCCTCTCCAAGCCCATCACCCATATGGATAGGGCTCTCCTCTCCTCTTGACTATCTGGCACTCTTATGATCATGGGTGTACCTATTATGGGTAGTCCTAGGATTACATGCACATCCTCTAAATTGATACCCACCTCTATGGTATCCCCCTCCACCTCTCACCTAAACATGTTAGTCAACCATTCCTAGGCTCCTAGGAACATGACTAACAAGTCAAAACTCAAAAGAATCCTACACGTCTACTATGCCTCCTAGGCCTAATGAGATCAATATAACTCTATCCTCAATAGATAAGCACTCCAATAAGTCTGAAAGCCATAATGTGTCCACTAAGCAAAAAAACTTTGATCATCCCTACAGTCATAAAACAACAAGAGATGTATTAGATCCTCCATGTCATTTATAATCACAATACATTCTTTTCACATTTTGATAAAAACAAGCTTGAATTGCTTTAATTTGTTCATTCTTAACAATTTGACCTATTATTAGCCTACTCAACCCTTTTATCCCTCACTTGGTCATTTTGGGCTCTTTTATCACTCTTTTGGCCTATTTCATGCATTTTCATACTATTTTGGTCCCTTGGTCAAACACTAGTTTGACAAAAAATTCCTTATTTTGACCTGATTAACTTACCAAACTATGTCAACCCCTATATTTTTTCCCCTCTTAGTACTAAGTTGTCACAGTGGATTTTTTTACTAGGTTGGAAGCAATGTACTAAGTCAGTAGTTTGTAAAACACATTAGGTCAGCACATACCTACTAAGTTGGTAGTATGGAGTTTACTAATTTTCAACCTACTAGGTCGATTGGGTCAACCTAGTTGTTTTTACCTACTGACCCCTTATATTTTATGAAATAAATACCTTTCAATAGTTATTTCCCCAAACCCTTCCAACCTATTTCCATAAATGTTTTTTCTTACCCTTATCATCTATTTTGGGTTCATTTCATTGTCTATAAATTCTCTAAATTACAAATTTATAAAAAAAACTTAAAATCAATAAAATATTCAAAAACTAGATTGAGATTCTCAGTTACTTACCTGTGTTGAACCCATTGCTACCATTGGGGATCCCTCTCATCTAGCCTATCATCTTCTTGCCATATTAGCTCACTTGGTCTCTCTAAGCTCTTTTTCTCTCCTTCACAAGTCAAAAATACCAAATGATTTCCCTTTAACCTTATTATAACTTTTCCAAAATCTTAAATCTTCCAAATATTTTTCATCAAATTCCTTATTTTGCCTATATCTTTATTTCCACTAATCCATTTTTCAAACCATAAAATTCTCTAAAATCCTAACAATGCAGAGAATATTTTTCACTACTATGGGCATATCTTCCATTTGTTTTTTGGTTATTTTTTGCACTAACTTCTACAAGTTCACCTAATGTTCTTCGCATTAGATGCCTTCACTTCTCTTGTAGTCTATTTATTTATCTACAATAGTAAGGTAAGTAAATATATGTGTTTTTAAATTATATCCTTTCATTTATCTTATTTTCTCCTTACTTCATTTTACTTATCATCAGCTTTATGTTTTATCATGTTCTATTCTTAAAGCACCATCCCGTGTTACATTCACATGACACATGATGATTTTTGAGTGGGGCATATGTATACACATAATATTTTAAAAATTTTATGGATTACTAATAATTTGCATCTTATAATAACTTATCAAGTCTCAATATCTCTGAGTGTATTCCTTAAAGGGTACATCAAGAAAGGGGTGGGTAGACCATTGGTGCTTCATAAGATTGTTGTCCCTTTTTCCACTTGTTATCTACACACTTGTATCCCAAAAACCTTATCCCTAATCTTGTTCTTCTCTATTTTACCCTCTCAAATCATTTACCACAATTTATCCTCCTTTTCCTCACCTTATTCCCTTTTTTTCAATTGATTTTACTAGGTCGATTAGGTCGACCCTATATAGTTTTAGGTGATTTTCACTTTGGAACTAGTTTGGCTCTTTGCTGACCTAGCTCATGACCTAGTGAATTATTATCCGAAATTATGCTAGTTCAATTGGTTCAACCCTATCAGATAATATTTTTAGAATGGTTTAGGGTCAAATCCACCTATATATACAAGTTCATTTTTCCATTATTAAGAGAATAGAAGAAGTAAGATCTATTATGCATCTGCTTATTAACCATTCTAATTGAGGAACAAGCTTAGGGTTCCATAATTTCTTTAGAGATATGGATATTGTCTTGTGAATAAGTCTTTTAGATGCATTGATAGGTTGTGTATCCTATATTTTATTTATCTTTTTAATGCTTACATACCACAACAACCTCTTACAAAGCACCTTGGCCAAGGGAGAGATTAAGGCTTGGCATGTTCATATTTAAAGGTAAGTATTCCTAAATTTGTTCTTCCTTTTTAAGAGTAGATATATATGCATTTTTATTTATTTTCCATGCATTAGGATTATATATACATTTATGTGAGTATATGTCTTCTATGTATGTTTAGTTTTATTATTTCTAACCCCCACTTTGTGCCACAAGCTTTGGTGAGCACTAGATTAGATTTTATTTTACTTGTTAGTTTAGTGAATATAAAACATAGGACTCCTTTAAGGTTATTACAGGATTTTTATTGAATAGAGGCTTTATAACACTCCATAACATGGTGTTTTGTAGTAAGATATCCCTTAATCAGGTCTAGTGGATCCCCATATTGGTCATGTTCCTAATTAACAAATGTGTCCCCAATCAAAAGTGTATGGTATGATTTATCTTCTCTAAGTTAGGATTGATTTATAGACATTATGAATTTTTTATTACATACAAGAACCAATGGCCCAATTATAGACCCTTTTCATAGGTGAAGAACACATTAAAATATATTAAAAATGTGCTCCTATATGTGTAGGTATGTGCATTTGGTTTCAAGGCTAAAACTCATCAAAACCCTACAATATTAATGCCTAATGGGCATAAAATCATGCTATAAGAATATTTTAAGGTGAGATAGATCATTTGGATTCCTTCAAGGCTTCTCACCCTAATGAGAACCATTTACAACACATTACAAATCTCTCTTTTAACATGCAAACCTTTACCTTTCTCTTGGGCTTGGATCAATCTTAAAACCCTTGGTTGGATCACAAGGCTTTAAACATAGTAAATGGATATTCAAGAGATATTTAAATCATGTCATAAATATTAAATCCCCATAAATTCCATTGGAATAGGCCCAAAATCATCATAAAGGCAAGTTCACGGGCTTGGGGCTTAGGAGGGTTTTTTAATTATCAATGGAGTTTTGGCTGAATACATGTGTCTTTAGATTCATCCATAAAAATTGATGCATATAAATGATTATAAATATAACCCCTCACATCTCCAAATAACCATCCATTTTTATGAAACAACATAAATAAGATCTCCATCAAAAGCATGCCTATATTGATGACCTTTGAAGGCTATTTTTGCTTCTTAATGATTATTCATACCATACCTAGATATTTATCTCTCCTAACACCTAATACTTACTCTTTATAACCTCCTTATTCCTCTACAATTGACATAAAATACCATGCATCTTCTTAGCTCTTGTGGTACATCTTAGAAAATAGCTTCTCTAGGTCTACGAAGGAGGTCTTGGGTCAGTTTTAGCCTTTTCTTGGCCTTTTGAGCATGAATATTAATCTATAAGATATGTCATGGAATTAATATTAGGTTAATTACCTCTCATGACTTTGACCTAACCTAAAATTTTATTTACATCTCTTTGACCTTGAAGAAAACTCCTTAAAACTCTGCTTTTTCATAGAAATCTTCATTATGAATTTTTTTCTATCTTTTTTACTTAAGAAGTGGTTTTTATCCATGAATGGACTTATGTCACTAAAAAACCATGCAAGAAGCTTGAAAAACCATGAAACCTACTTGCTCATGTGGAAAATGTAATGGTTTTGGCTTGTTAATGCAGTCTCCCACATTGAAAGAGGGATAAAAGACATCAAATGCAAAAAGAGGAGGGAAAATAAGATATTAAATGCACTTTGACTCTCTTTTTTATGGATTGGTGGAGTTCATGGGTTTTTTTTGGTGTTATAAGGTTATTAAGACATTATAAATGGTTTATTATCTCTAAAAGTGACTTGAATAGGTTAAATGATGTGACATTATGACCTTTTGCAGCCTCTTAAGCACTTTAGGGATCTATTTTAATATGTTGATGACTTGATTATACCTTATGAGGACTCTTTTTACCCCCTTTCTTTCATGAATTGAACCTTCTAGGGCATTTTTGTTCATGTAATGACATAATTATGCTTTTGATTAAGGAATGCATTGACTTAGTTTGAATGCCTCTAAGCATGAAATGAGGTCTAACAAGATGAAACAAGAATCAAACAAGGATTTAATAATCAAACTATGTATTGAGGATTCACCTAGAGACTTGGCACCAGCCATGACTAATGACAAAGACCAAAATACTTACTTAATATGGATATAAGTATAATTACTCAAGCATACCTAGTTTAGAACATACCTAGCCCTTATGAGTTGTATGCAAGGGAGAGAACTAGACTTATTTTTACAAAAAATTACTCTCCCAAAGTGAGTAGATTGTTCTAGAACCCATGGGCAGCTAGAATATCCAAAATTTTGGTGACCTCTCAAGGGTGTTTGCCTATCTAAACATTAAGACCAACTAATTTATCCAATCCATTATGCACAAATGCAAAAAGAGAATTAGTATGAATCTAACACCCTATTGTACTAGCTTCAAGAAGATTTAAAATCAACTTCAAATAGGAAACACAAAAATATATAATAATCAAAACATGTAAAACAACACTTAGAGAAATGGAAACACAACTAGACTACTAAAATAATGTGCTAACAACACTTGGAAAAATAAAAAATATATACTTACTTATGTACCATGATCTAAAAATAACCTCAAGCATAGTGTTTCAAATGAATCCCATTGACTGGGATTGGAATTTCCTCTCCATTCAACTTGGATAGCTAAAAGGCATTAGATAATTTTTAGATGGTTATAACATAAGGACCACTCCATATAACATTAGAATTGGTGTGTCTTCCAACTTTAGCCCTATCTTCATCCCAATTTAACACTAAGTCTAGCTCAAGTAAAACTATATCAACTACTCTTCTGTCAAATGTCTTCTTCAGTTAATCTTGGTGGAGTTCATTATGTGCATTACTTTGTCTCTCTTTTCTTACAACTCCATCAACTCTATAAATCTCACCACCATGGCATCTTATCCCATCAATTATAGTTAGTGTGTGAGCTCTAGGGCTAGTAGTTCAAATGATTTAGGTATCTTTGCCTCCCTACCATACACAAGCATGTAAGTAGAGTTACCTACATCCCTTTTAGGAGTGATTCTATTGGCCCATAAGGCTATCATCAACTTTGTATGCCATGACCTTTTGTTCTCTTCCATTATTCTATTGATAATCCTAATTAGGTTCTTGTTAGTGGATTCTACCAAGCCATTACCTTGGGGATAGTAGTTATCAAGTAAACACCATGATTTAATTTCCACTCACTCATTTTAGTATTAATAAAGGCCATTACATTATCAAACATGATTATGGAAGGAATTCCAAACCTAGTGGCTATACCTTCATAGAATTTGAAGACCAAGATCTCATTTACCTCCTTAAGTGCTATTATTTATACCCACCTTGTAAATTAATCATTGGCTATTAAGACCTATGTATGCCCTAAACTTGAAGGTGGATTGATCATCTATATGAAGTCTAATCCCCATTACATGAATGTTTTATCTACCTAAATGAGATGGAGAGGGAGGGTTACCAATTTATATTTACCTATGAATAAAACAAACCTCTTACACTTATTCACCCATGCATGTGAATCCCTAAACAAGTTAAGCTAATAATATCCTACCCTCATTATTTTCAATTATGGTTCTTGGAGCAAAATTTCCACCTGATATTCCATCATGGAATCTTCTAAAACCTTATCAATCTGATTTGTTTCAATACACCTCAAAATCAAGCCATTGACATCCTTCCTAAATAAAATGCCATCTACTAAGACATAAGGAGTAGACTGCAATCTAAAGTACCTTCTCTTGGCTTTGTTTAGACCTTGGGGCATGAACTTGTCTATAAAAATATAATCATATCTTCAGTCAACTCTTAGAGAGTAAAAGTTCAACTGGTTGTTGGTCTTCTTGAAATACAAGGTTAACCTTATTATCATTTTAAAAACCTTAAGCTAGTTTCTCACATAATCCTTTGCACCTCACCAACATGGTGACTTTAATATCCACATCATACTCCATCACTCTTGTTATCTAACTTTACCTATTTTTGTTTAAGTCCTTACTCAAAAGGAATTCCTTGACACTTGGGTGAGATACCATTACATGGACCTCATGTTAGACATAAAATTCCTAATTTTTTTGAGACTTCTTACTACAATAATTACACATTTTTATAAAATTATATCTCATCTCATAGTCTTCCAAAATTCAACTAAAGAAAGCTATTGGATGCTCTAACCCTTCATCATTCTACTACACCAACATGGATGAGGTAGTGTCCACACACCCAAAGGTGTATAGGGTGAAGTCCTTGGTAAAATCAAGGTTTACAAGTGTAGGAACTTGGGATATTTATTGTTTGATTACCTCAAAGTTCTCCCTTCCTTCTTTAGTCCATTGGAAATCCATATTCTTCTTCAACATGGCGGTTAGTGGTCTCACAAGGTTGGTAAAATCAGGTATGAACCTCCTAAAAAAGTTAATTCTTCCCAAAAAAAATTTGTAACCCCTTATTATGATTGGGTAAAGACAATGAAAGAATAACACTTACCCTAGAAGATTAATTACAAGCCCTCTTTTGGAGATAATATGGCCTAGGAGCTTGCCTTCATGAACTAAAAATATGCATTTATTACAGTTAAGTGAAACCCCAAATTGCCTACATCTCTCAAAAACTTGCTTAATATGGAATAAATAGTCATAAACATCTTTAGAAAAGAGTGTGATATCATTAAGATAAATAAGCACAATGTCATTAATTATCCCTTGAAATTCCATATCCATGGCTCTCTGAAAGGTTACTCTAACATTAGACAGTCTAAAAGGCAAATTCCTATAGGCATAGGTCCACCATTTTGTGGTAAAGGCTATCTTGCATTGATCCTCTTCCTTAACCAATATTTTATTGTAGCCAAAATAACAATCCAAAATAGAAAAACATTCTAAACCTACCACCATTTACAATATTTGCTCCATGGAAGGCAATGGGTAGTGATTTTTCAATGAAGTTCTATTTAGATCCCTAAAATCAACACATAACCTTATCTCTCCATTCTCCTTCCTCATAGGGACCAAGTTTGTAACCCAAGATGAATGCTTGATTATAAAGATGATCTTAGCCTCAATTAGCTTGGTCAACTCCTTCTTCATGAGAGGATCTATCTTTGAGTTTGTGGGCCTTTGTTTCTTCTTAACTATTTTGGCATCAAAATTTATCTCAATGGTATGTTGTGCTAAACTAGGATCAAGTCCCTCAAGAAAACTATACTACCATGTAAATATATCTTCAAATTCTTGGAAAAGATCAATAAATACATGTTTTTCTTCCTCAATACACACCTTTCCAAGATGGAGAAGCTTATCCTTGAAGATGGCAACTCACTCATAGTGTTCATGCCTGATCTTCATGTTCACTTTTTTTCTTCTAATTTGATCATCAACATTGAATCAGGGTGATCAACCCTTTTGGAAGCTTATTTGATCTTAACTGATTAACCTAGTATTCATATTGCTATTATAGTTTGGTCTAATTTCTTGCATAAAACTTAGCTTCTTCTTACAAAAAAATGGTTATTTGTTGACCATTATTAAACACATACCAATTGGTGATGTTATTAAGTATAATAGGCCTCATAATCACTTTAAAATGCTTTTTTAGTGTGTCTTTTTTTATGTCATTAAGAATGACAAACTAAACAACAATGGTATACAACCTATCATCATGTTAGTTCTCCTTTATTGGGGTTGCTTGCACATTTAAAGATTCAAAATCCTTTGTAATATCCCAAACCCTATGCTTGTAAGAATTTAATAAATTGTTTGTGGTCACATTCTACCCTCTTACCTAATTTATGATCAATTCACTATCTCCAAATACTTTTATATGTCTAATTCCTCTCTTTCTATCCCATAAGAGACCATGTATAAGGGATTAATACGCAGTTGAGTTGATTGTGTAGCTTAAATGAAACCTAAGAATGGTATAGTAGTTTTACTTCATGACAGATGTTAGAATCACACTTGACCTTGCTCTATTCTTAATTTTGGATCCATCAAAAAAAATTACCAAATATTTTTAGTGTGCTCACTAGGCTTGACTACATTTAGAATGATAACACCTTCTTCATGGAAGTAATAGGTTCCAAGACTAGTAAGTTAAACTAGCTTGTAGGGATTATGCTCATGGTTCTTAATACCCCATTCATCCAAGAAAAGGTTAGGAAAACCCTCAATGAGTGTAGTTGGCTCACAGTCCACCACATCATATTCTTGGTCAAGAATGGTGTAATTAACATTGGGAACATTTGGTGTATAAATATCCACATGATTATTTTCAATACGCTCATATTGGAGAGTAAATTTAGTCCCATATTTAGTCCTAAATAACATATGAAACCAATCATATGTTTTGTAGCCTCTAATATTGGTAGTAAAGTCCCTAGATATACATAATGCAAAGTGATGTGGAGTGTCTATGATGACAATATCTTGAGGGATTGATAAGTTGGGGAAAGCATGCAATGTGAGGCTCAAACCTTTGATTACTCCAACCATCTTAATGTATGTACCATCTAGCTAAACTACTCCCTTAGAGAAAGGATTGTACTTTAGACCTAACTTATCAACAATTTCCTTTGGCATTACCTAGCTACTTACATCATTATCAATCATGAAATTATGCACCAAATGATCACCTATGATAAGGGAAACATAGAAGGATTGAGTTTTACCACTTATACTTGATTTATCTTCCTTAGGCTGACATACTTGATCTCTTTGGATGATTCATTTGTAAGGATGATATTAGATAGGGTTGCTTGCAACAAGTCATTTTATTTAGGGATAGACAAACCTTCCCACATTGGAATGTTAAATTTGGTCTTCTTCATCTGATTGAGGACATTGAAATAACTACTACCAGCCTTTGACTAATTTTTAGGAATAATATTAGTCTCTTGAGCTTGCTTGGATTGGATATGCTCATTAGGTTGAACCTCTCTTCTTGTGGGCTATTTATGTTGAGGTTCTTGAACTTTTATGGCTGAAATATATTATGTAACCCCTTGGGATGCTTATGGAGAGGATACAAGACCTTTATTAGCTATTGGCTCCACCTCAATATCCCTTTTCTTTGAACTTGTATTAGCTGCCATGGATGTAGTGGCCCTATTTGTATCTTTTATCTAATTAACCCCACAATATTCATCTTCTTGTAAATTTAGGAATGTATAATCAGATTTCACCTGACTTTGTGAAGCTTCTCCTTGAGGTGTAAATTTAACTTATGTCTCTTGAGGGGTGTTATGATTTGCACCATCAATGCTTCATTAGGGACAACATTAGGACATGTTGTCTAATTATGTGGTTGGATATAAGGATAAAACCACTCATAATATTGGATAATATTTTTTTGAATAGGCATAATTTCCTTTGAAGTGTTAGGAGCAAGGGGATTATGGCTATTATAAGGTCTAGCATGGGTAATAGGACCTTGTGCTTAAGAATTTGGATGGGAGGCCTACCTATTAGGTTGGAAAGACTAATTATATAGCTGATAAGGTATTATACCTTATGTTTTTTCATTCTTTAAGGCAATTAACTCATTCCAAAAATTCTAAAGTAGCCTCATGAATATCACTAGGAGGAGCTTCCCCTTGACTAGTAGGTTGACTTGTAGGTAGAGGAAAAGGAGATAATATTTTTTGGGAAAGTTAAGAGGCTAAAATTTAGGAATGAGTGTCTTAGAAGGCCTTGGATAAATTTTACCATCCTATATTAATCAATTCTTAGCTCTGATAGTGATGTCATAAGTAATAGGAAGCATTATTCCTCCAATAGATTGTATCATCAATGTAATGTCACTATTTAGAGACCTTAAATAGTAAAAAAGATAGTGTTAGGAGTTGAATTTACCAATTTTGGGATCCTATCCAACGTATTCCTTAAAAATTAAATTATATTCTACCATTAATTCATGGGGACAATGAATATCCTAAATTCTTTGAGTAGTACTTCTACTAGGCATGCCATAAACTATTACCAGTCTAAAGTGCACCCTTTGGAAAAGTGATTTCAAGACTTCTCGATTTAGCTAATACAATGTAATTACCCCTCAAGTTGTGGGTGATCTTTTGTGAGGGGTGAGTTTCCAAAGACTAAAATGACTTTAACTATTATAATGGAGAAAATGGAAATAATGAAACATAATCTAAAACATAAACGTAAAAGGAGGTGATGCACCAAAATTTAATTCTCCTTCACTAGCTTGGAATTTGCACAATGATATTTCAAAAGATTTGATATGCTTACACAACTCTTGAATTGAGCACTCTTACATAATTATTTCATAGGAAGGTCACGGTCTAAAGGCTAAACTAGGAGGAATGACACCTATTCATAGTTGATTATTTGACAAAAGATGATTGTACACAACCTATGACCTGTAAAATCAAGCCTACCTTGCATAGAGATGAGAAAGGTAGAAAATAACCATGGAAGAATAGCTTTCAATCATAATATTATAAAAAATCCATAAGTTCACACAAAACACAAGTATATAAGAAGGTAAAATAGTCTCTTTTTATTAATTTGAAGGTATTTTTACAAGTTTTTGAATGGGAAGAGTCTTGTCATACCTAATGGATGAATACATAGAGAGGGATTATTAACCCATTTTATATGAAAATTAGAATAAGAGAACTACCAAGGCCACACAAATGTAATTATCACAATGTGAATCATCCTATTCAAGAGAAAAATCTAAAAAAATATTCCATAATTCCTTCTCCAATGCCTTCATACCTGCCATAATGATGATCCATTGAAGACAGTGGCATAGGATTGGAGGAAAGGGCCTTATACTTGTTAAATTTGTCTCTTTTTAGTGACTTGATGAAGGATAGATGTGTTTTAAATATTTAAACTCCTACCTCTATCTTTAAATCACCTCATTTTTACTTTTTTATGCATGAAAAAGTTAGCTACATGATTGACTTCATGTAGGACCACTAGTTTACTTCATGGGAGTTACTTCTTTCAAGATAGTTTCGAAAAGCATCTTTGGGTCTTAATCGTGGTTGACCTATATGAATGAGCATATAATGGGAAGTCCCATGTTGATAAAATCACTCTTCAAATGCCTTGGATCTCTATTATAGTCTTAAATGACCTTAAACCTAAATCATGTTCATGATTGACTATTATCATTAGCCAACTCAAACTGAAAGTCATTTTATAGCTCTCTTAATGGCCTTCAATAAGGATATAAGAATTTATATTTCTTTATATATTTGATCTTTTATTCTTTCTCTTGGATTATTTCTTGGGAAGGTGATGCTAATAATTCACAGAGATTGTTGATCTTAATGGGGCTTTTAGCTTCAAGACATTTCTAGATGACAATGATCTTGATCTAAATCTCATGCAACTGTAACCTTTTGATATTTTTCAAATTGAACTCCATCTTACTTCTCTTGTTCTCTTATAAAACCCTACAACTTTGGTTATTATGCATTGATGACTTGAGCCTTATATGCCTATGGTCTTAGTACTATAACTCAAGCTTGGTAGTAACTTGCATCTAGGTTTCATCTCCTGTCTATGACTAAAAGTTCATCAAACAACTCTCACATTGTAAGAATTGAGATTTTTTCTCATAAGCTTGTAACTTCCTTTGAGGCTGTTCAGAGAATATAGCAACATATTGTGGTCATCATCATCATTAAACCCTTTAATTACTATTTTAGACTTACATGTGCTTTTGAATTAGTTTTTTGGATCCATTAAACCTTAACTTAAATTATTTTTCATGCTCTATGTCTTGCCTCTAAGACTTGATACTTCATGGTTAAGAATACTCATCTTGAGATTTCACACTTTTGGGACTTGATCCTAAGGCCTTAGAAACCAATCATAATACTATTTTAGGCTTTTACATGTTCTATGGGCACATTGCATTCTTTGGTGATCACTGTTAGGAAGGTCTTAAGATCAATAAAATATATTGCATTTAGTCTTGTGAGAATTTTTTAGACCTATACCCTCATTTTTATCTTTTTTATAGCTTGACCACTTTCCTATGAGGTTTCCTAGGTTTTGTAATAATGTGAAGAACCATCCTTAAGTGTTTGAAATCTTATGTTCTCTTGAAATGTGATAAAGATCCTAAAAATAGACCATAAGGTTTAGTAAGGGTTTAATCTTTCAAAACCATTTTTTTCTAACCCACATAATTTTTAGTTTTATGCACCATTAACTCATTGTATTTATGTCCCAAAAAAAACTCTTAGCCATATATAGGAGCCATATGAGGCCATATATATTCCAAACTAAGTTTTAGCCATTAACCCCTTCAATTCTTCACATTGACTCTCTTTTTTCCACTTTCTTAAGGATCATTCATAGAGATAATGGTTTATTTTCACATCAAACATTTTGAAAAAGTTACTCTAAGACCTTATCCATCTCATGTAGTGGACATTATTATCCATGCAAAAACATAGTTCGGTTCACACATGCTTGAAATCTGGCCCTCCTCACTTGTAACTATGATCGATGCTTCTTTGAAGGTTCAAAATATCTGGTTGGCTTCCTATAAGAACTGACAGGGTTGCTACAAACTTTAAATGAGACTTAAAGGAGCCTAATCTATGTTCAAAACCACAATTATGATATGTACTTCCTATGGAAAATTACTTTTCAAGACTCACCATTTTGCACATGCCCGTGATAGAATCTCTGCCTTTCTTATGGTGGTGTTTATATGTCTTGGTGATCTCTTATAGCTTCACCCTTTTTCTATGTGTCAAGTTCAATGAGCTTGTCCAAACCTATAATTCATCCCATAATGGCCTCACATGACCTCATGGAACTTCTTGAAGGTCAAAACCTTCAAAGTTTTCAACCATCAACTAATTCAACTGAAACCTACAAATTTGGGTGGAGTCTCAAGATCCAACGAGTCAAGGCTTGATTATAATAATGAGACTTATTTAGTTCAGGCTTGTGGGGTCAAGAATATACAATGTGTAAGGTATGGAATCAAAAGGAGTGGGAATAAGGTCAGCTCCATGTTGGTAGGCAAAACATGGATATTAAGGTGTAATGGGAGGATAATGAGGTTAACTCAACTCTTAACTTTCCCCTTTACATTACTGCCCCCACCCCTCAACAAGCCTTGGCTAACTGACCTAAACATCTTTTACATGTTTCTAATAAGGTAATTTCATAATGAATGGTTAGGACAAATATGATTATTGAACCTTAGTCTTGCCAAGAATACCTTAAATGATGTTAAATTACCTTAATCAATGTTAACTACCTTAATCAATGCCAAAAACCATTCTAAACATTGACTAAAGGATCTTGAGCCCTACATAAGCTTATACTACACTATTGTCACCCCTTGCATAGGCCATCACATGACATAACCATGAAACAACACTCTTGGATACTCATGGTCTTATACTCTTATTTTTAGAAGTCTTGAATAATTTACTTGCCATCTCTCTAGATCATGACAACTTCAATTTGTTGTCTGATACCTTGTTAGCTTCTATAGATTCGTGATCTTGATCTTAAATGTCTTCAACATTAAAATTATACATAGGAGCCACAACTTCATTATTTTTCCAATTCTATTTCTCTCTTATTATAAGACCATGCTATAAAAAACTCTCTTTCGGGACTTGCTCTTCATTCATTCTCACTCAAGTATTGGAGGCATTATATTGACACTACTTGGTAGGAATGATGATTATTTCAAGTCCATTTGAGGACTAGGCCTATTCTTAGGAGTTTGAAAATCATGTCCTAGTCTTTAAAATATTGATAAACCTACAAATAAATTAAAATAGCCTTAAGACTAGGCTGAAAACCCATTATGAGGTATTAGGACATGTCTAGATCCTTTACAACTTCATAGACCATGATCTAAGCTAGGAGGTGCTCTAGAGACATTGAGATGCAAGGCAACTCTTTTTAACTTTGACCCTTCTCTAAAGGCTTTAAAATGACCTAAACCTCTTCTATTTTGACTTGGAGCTTGTCTTAACAGGCCTATATGAGTGAATAATCCCTTGATTTATTTAGAGGTTCTCTAAAAAGACACAAGCTGCTAAGAATAGATGAATCTTTACCTTATGCTTGTAACCATTCTAACCCCTAATAATTTTCCTTGACAGGTTACAATATTTTTTAGGCTTCTTCATCAAAACTTGTCCTCTTATACATACTGCATCCTTGAAGTCTTTATTTTAACCCATTGCTTATCCTAGTTTCTTTTCAACCTAAACTCAAAGAAATTTGTCTTCCTTAATTATATGAGACTATAATTATTTAGATTTTGGGATGCATCCTTGAGACATCCATCTCCATTGAATATCTCATTCTTGTATGGAATTTACAAGGGTCCATAATCAAAATTAATACTCATCAAAACCCTCTTAGATGTTACAATTTGTGCTCTTATGAACATTCACCTATGATTTAGTGACTCTGGGTGTGGGGAGAAACCATTGAATTACATGAGGACCTTCACTTTTGACTAATAAGCCACCATTAAAATGATTTAATATCATTCTTGATAAACCCTACATTTTATCCATAGGTATTCAAATGACTTATGTATACAAATGGAAATGCAATTGATCTATTAATCAATCTTAGCTCAAATAAGATAAATCCTAATTACACATCCTATTGTTGATACATTAAATATTCAAGGTCATAACTAATATGGATCTACTAGACCTAACCAAGGGATCTCTTACCAAAATAACATCACTATAGAGGGTTCTAAAGCCTCTAGTCAAGCAACACCATGCAATAACCCTAGCTAGGTACTATGTTTTCATATTCACAAAGTATATGTAAAGGAATGTAAAATCTAATCTAGTGATCAACAAAGCTTATGGCATAAAGTGGGGGTAATAAACATAAAAAATAAACATGCATAGAATATATATACTCATGTCAATGTATAGGAAATCCTAATACATTGAAGAGAAGTATAAATGCAAATCTATATACTCTTATAAAGGAGGAACAAGGTTAGGAATGTACTTACCTATGAAGACAAACCCATCAAACCTCAATCTCTCCCTTAGCCAAGGTTATTTGCAATAGGTTGTTATGGTATGTAAGCATAACAAGGATAAGTTAGTTATAGGCTATAAAACTTATTTATATGTATCCAAAAGACTTCTCCACAAGACAATATCCATATCTCCAAAGAAAGTATTAAAACCCTAAGCTATGTTCCTCAAGTAGAATGGTGGATAAACAGATGTGAAATATAATATTATTCTTCTCCTCCTCATTTTAATAAATGATAAAAATGGATGTGTGTATATATCTAAATCTAACCCAAAACATTTCCAAAATTTTAGATGATAGGTTCATTCTAATCGATTGTTTATCATTAATTGATAAAAATGAGTTAGGTCTCAGTCTAGTTTGGCTAGAGCTAACCTAAACCCGTAATGTGATTTTAAAAATTAAGATATAGGGTCATCATAGGTTGACAATGTAATGTAAATTATCAAAAAGGGTTTTAGGTAGTGAAATTATTGGAGGAGTGTGAAAAAGAGGAGGAAAAGCTTAGGGAAGTACATAAGAGAAGGTTGTGTAGATAAAAGTGGTGGTATAGGGGAAAATAATCCTATGAAGCACCAATGGTCTACCCACCCCTTTTTTGGTGCACCCTTTAAGGCATGCACTCAGATATATTAAGACTTGATAGGTTCTTGTAAGAGAGAAAGAATTAGTAATTGATAAAGTTTGAAAATATTATGTGTATACCTATGACCCACTCTAATCTCATCAAGTATCAAGTAGGTGCAACATGGGATGGTGCTTCAAGAAAATAACATAGAAACACATAATGTTGAAGCTAAATAAATTGTAGTAAGAAGCAAGTAAGATAAATTAAGGAAAAAATTTAAAAACATGTACCTTTAATTACCTTAGTGTTGTAGATAAGGAATGAAATAAAAGAAATGTGAAGGTGTCCAATGTAGGGAACATTAGGAAAACCTATAGAAATTAGCAGAAAAAGTGAAAAAACAATTTTTTTGCAAAAAAGTACATGTAATATGTGAAAATATTCTCTATGACGTTAGGATTCAATAACATCTTATGGTTTAAAAAAAGAGCTAGTAGAAATAAAGATATGAGAAAAAAATGGAATCTAGTGTTAAATATTTGACAGGTAAATAATTTTGAATAGTAAATATAAGTAGGGTAAAAAAATTCATTTGTTATTTTACTATTATGAGAAAACATTACTTTGAGAGACCCAGTTTGAGACTAGAGAGAAATCATGGTGAGGAGATGACAACTGAGATGAGGACACCTGATGACCATAGCGATTGCAACATGATAGGTAAGAAAACATGAACTTTAATTTTTTGACTAATTTTATTTGAAATTGAGCTAAATATAGAAAATTACATGTTAGGAAAATTCTAGGCACTAAAACAGACTCTAGGAAATTTTTAGGTAGACTAGGGACATAATGGGGTATTGGGTAGTAAAAATTTAAACCAATAAATGCCTAAGGCATTTATGGTAAATGGTTTAAAAATCATCATAGTGAAAAAATAGAGTCAACACAGTAGACTCAGTTCATAAGGCAAGAAGAAAATTAGGGACTAACTACATAGTAGTGGACCAACATAGTATCATAAAAGGTGGTTGAATGTGTAATTGTGGGTTGATGTAGTTTGAAATGAAAAGATAGTTGATTGTGTACCTTTTGGCTGATGTAGTTGGTAGTAAGTGGATGATACAACTTACTAAAGAGGGATGACTACGTACTAGAGGGATGATGTAGTATGCTAGAGTTGAGAAAGGGTTGATTTAGTGTTAAATAGGTTGATATAGTCTAAAATAAAAAGGCCTATTTAGTATCAAATGGGCCAATTATGTTTAATAGGATTGGCACAGGGTTGATTTAGTATCAAATGGGTTGATTGTGTATAAAAATTAGGAAACATAAGAAAATAAATCAAACCAACTAATGAAGTAGTTAATTTGTAATTTTTTGAGAATATATTTTAATTATTTATGACATAAAGATCTGATACATCCTTTGTTGTTTGATATTTTTTAGAGACACTAGAGATATTAACATCTAGAGATAGATCCCTTTGAGTGTTGATCTCATTATCCTATTCTTATGAGCATGGGAATGGTTGACTAACACTTTTGATGGGAGGTAAATAAGGACACCATTACAGTGGGGATTAATCTAGAGGATGTCCATGAATTTATTGGAATTTTGATAGGTAGAACACTGGTGATTAATGATACACAATATTTTGAAAATTGGAGACAATCATTAGCCCATAGAGATACATGCTCAGATAGGATTTACCCTGGGTTGAGGGTGAGCTTGTTTAATTTTTATATTTTGGCCATTATAGACATCCTAAAGGTGGTGATATGACATGTGATAGCATGATTGTTGTGTCACAAGTTGGATGCAAGGTAGCATTGTATGCAATAGCCTTGTGCTAGTCTATATTTTATTAGGGAGCACTTTATAATTTTGAGGCTATCATCTGGGTCCAGCTTGTATGCAATTAAAAATTCATCATGTCTATAAATCAATCCTAGCTTAGAGAAGATAGAGCACACCTACACTTTTGATTGGGGATACATTTGTTAAGTGAGATCATGACCAATGTGGAGATCCACTAGACCTAATTAGGGGATCACTTATCACAACATATCATGCTAGGAAGGGTTCCAAATCTTATAGTCTAATACAATCACAAAACAACCCTAATGGAGTCATAAGGTTTACAACATTCACTCTATTCTAATAACATAAAATTAAATCTAATCTAGCGCACACCAAAGCTTGTGGCACAAAGTGGGGGGTTATAAATAATAAAATAAATATGCACAGGGAACTTCAATTAAAGTAAGTATGATTAACACCCTAATAAATAAAATATGAAAGATAGTATTGTTCGGGCCAACACTTATGCTATCTCTATCTACTAAAAGAGAGGAGAACAAAGTTAGAATATACTTACTTTAATGTGAATTCATCGAGACTCAATCTCTACCTTGGCTAATGGGGATTCACAGGTGGTTGTTTTAGTTTGTAAGGATAACTAAGAAAGGCCAAAGCATCCAAGACTATATTTTCCAAATACGAAACTAAAGATAAGTCTCCTCAAGTAGAATGGTGAAAAAGAAGATTGTGAAGAAACATGAGTGAATAATAAATCTTGATTGTAAATATGAATAATGACCCGAATGATCTTGTATACATAGGTGGATCTTAACCTAAATCCTTCTGGGAATGTAAGTTGTATAGGGTCGACCTAGTGAATCTAATATGTTTTTGGGGATAAATTACTAGGTCTGATTTGGGTTGGCCAAAGGGCTAAAAAGCTAAGAAAATAAATAATACCCATAAACTATATTGGGTCAACCCAATCGACCCAGTATAGCTGATTGTCTAAAAGGAGTTTAAGACAAGAAAGGAGGTATGGAAAGAGGAAAAAACTAGAAGAATGCTTAAGGGAGGATAAGTATCTTAGGTAGTAGTTTTGGGATCTAGATAGATTGGTAATATGTGGAAAAAAGGGACAACAATATTGCAAAACACTAAAGGTCTACCCACCCATTTCTCAGTGCACCCTTTAGGGCATGCACTTAGAGAGATTAAGTCTCAATGGGTTCCTGTAAGATGTAAAACATCATTATTTTATAAAAGTTAAAATTTTTATGTGTATACATATACCCCACTTGAAGTTCATCACATGTCACTAAGGTGTAATAGGGGATGGTGATTTGAGAAAGAACTTAAGGACACACACAACACTGATACTAAAAAAAAATGCAGTATTTTAAAGCAAAGATAACTGAAAGTAAATGATTGAAATGGAAACCAATCTAAAAAGGTAAATAAATGAAAATTAAATGCAATGTGTACCTTGGCTTACCTTTATCAAAGGATGGTTGTCTATTTTGTTTTTAGTATTGATTGTGTAGGGCATAAAGACTACTCTCAACAAACACAAGAATACAAAATTAAAGAGCAAAAACAAACACAATAAAATCCAATATAGTTTGTGCTATGAGGATGGGACATACATGGAAAATTTGTCAAGCTAGGGTGGTAGGTGTTATGTTAGACTAAATTACCAAGTTCAAAACAAGAGTAAATTGGGTAACCAAAAATCCAAGGCTACTAAAGACTAAACAACTCAAACAAGCTATCCTTAAGTAAGAAAGGCAAACACACCAAGTCAAACCAAGGATACATGTCAAACAAGATGGTAAAACAAAATGAGAACAAATCTATGGTAAAAAGACAAAAACAAAATGGTAAAGCAACATTGATGAGTGAGTAGTAACAATCCACATCTCACTCAACAATGGAAAATAGATGCATAAAAATGGAAAACAACATTGTCAAGTGAGAAGTAACAAGCTAACCACACTCAACAATGGAAAAAATGGTACAAACTCAAGTTTTCATAACAACAGGACAACAAAATCATGATAAATGGTAAAAGGAAAGTAAAGTAAGTCCAGAAATGGAAAATCATGGTGTAAAGAAAGGAGAATCCATAGTAGCTTAAACATATTGTTTCACTCTAAGGATAGATAAAACTAAAACAAAGTAGTGTTAGCATGCGTTTAACAGGTGAAGAAGAAGGTATGAAAGAATAAGGGAAAATAGATTTGGAATCATAATTTTTCTGTTAAGAGGGGAAAATGAAATGGGTAGAGGGGAGAATGAAGGAAAAACCAAGGTAGAGAAAATCTTTATCAAAGTCAAGACACTCAAATTAGGTTTATCAAAACAAGAGGACTTTTGACCATAAGGATTATCAAGAATTTATCTTAGCCACACTAGTCTTAGGTCAACAAATGAAGTATATAGATCATCCCATGAAGGCTAAATGCATGAAAATTAAAATGGACCTACCTCCCCATGATGTGTTCCCCATTTTTCAAAACCCCTTACAGAGTCATCAGTCTACTATAAAGATTGGGTACTTGTGTGAGAAAGTAGGTAGTACCATAATTTTTTTTCAAAATCCCCTATTCCAATCTACTGGCCTACTACACCCCAAGGGACTTCATCTCTATGTGAGGCTAACTGTGGAGTTTTATCTTCGATTAGAGATAGGAGATGTGGTTGTAATCACATATTTTGGTGTGAATTTGACTTTTGAGATTTGTATGTTTCCTTTTAGATATCATTGCCTTTTGTTTTCAAATGATTTGGATTTTAATTTTCTTGATGGATTTTTCTATTCCTCCTCCATACGGTTTTGGAAAACCAAACATAGGTGCTAAAGATGACTTTCATTTGAAAACTTGGGATAAGATTTCTAAGAGAGAGAACATCAAAGAGCATAAGGTCTAAGATTCTCATAAATTAAGGTGAAGTAAAAGTGTTATCTTGACTCTGACCTTGTTTTATCCAATGTAGAGATGAAAGGAAGGGGAAATCAAGATAAGTGACACATGGAACACTTTAAATTACTTCAAATTGCAAAAAAATGTGATAAAGATCAAAGAGGGATACAATGATATTAAAGTGTGATTCCTTATCATAAGAAAGAGGGAAATGAAGTAAAACATGCTAACATAGATTATTGTGCAAATTCCATCTAGCAAAAGAAGCAAAAGCTAAAGTTGAGAATAAGGACAAGAACATGAAAAGATGGTAATTTAATGAGGAGGGTTAGGTCCTATCCATGGTCTTATAAATCAACTCATAAAAGAAAAACCCACAAGGGTGTTGATAAGCAATAGAAAAGTAAAGTGAGGTAAGTAAAGAAATGGTAGTATTTTATGAGGGATGTCGGGTCATATTTATAGTCTTACAAAGAAAATCACAAAATAAAAACCCAAAGGATGCCAAAACAACATTGGCAAGTAGCAATAATGAAAGAGAAATAGATAAAATATGGTGGTTTTATGAGGAATGTTGGGTCTTATCCATGGTATTATAAAGCATCTCACAAAATAAAAACCCAAGGGGTGTAAAAGATGAGAAAATACAAGAAGATAAAGAAGACTATGGTACATAAAGAAAACAAAAGACCAAAAGGAATGAATTAAGGTTTGCAAAAAAGAGGGAATTATTGTAGAGGGAGACACCCATGCTTAAGTAACCTATAAAATCTATTGGATAAATATAGATAGAAAATATGATAAGAAGTAAATGTTTAGGCAAAGTAATTTTCAAGGAATTGAGCATTGGTGGTCTCTTTGAAAACATGGCCTTCATTGGTTTGAAGATGGTAAGTGCTTGGACCAATAAGTATTAAACTAAATATGGGCCCCACAATTTTTGGGTGTATTTAACTTATTTATCATGGGTGTAATATAATTTAAGGAAAAGATAACCAACATTAAAAGTGTAGACTTTATCACATTTGTTATGTTGTCTGACGATGTGAGCCTTGTATTGGTGGCTATGTTACAAGGTAGAAAGATGAATTTCATCAAGAATATCAAGGGCATGAATGTGAGTTTCATGTAATTATTCATTATTAATGATACCATGAAGAGATATATGAAGAGAGGGAAGCTCAACTTTTAAAGGAAGAACTGATTCAAAACCATAGACTAGAAAAAATGGAGTTTCCCCAATGGCAGTGTGTATGCTAGTTTGATAGGCCCAAAGTGAAGGGTAAAGATGAATATGCCAATCCATGCAGGTTTCATGAATTATATTTTGGAGAATTTTGTTGAGAATTTTATTGGTTTCCTTAGCTTGACCATTACATTATGGATGATAAGGCGTGGAAAATTTGTGATTAATCTTGAATTTGTTGTAAAGTTGTTTAACATGTTTGTTTTTAAAGTTACCACCATTATTTGAAATGATGGTATGGGGAATGCTAAAGTGGTAAATAATTTTTTTAATAATAAATTTGGAAATGGTAGGACTAGTGACATTAACTAGGGGCATGGATTCTACCCACTTGGTAAAATATCTAATAAAGGTGATGATAAAGACATACCCATTTTGGGAGCAAGAACTTTTACCAATGAGATCAAATCCCCATGTGGAAAATGGCCATGGAGACTCCATAATTTGATGTTCAACAGGAGGTGAATAGATAAAATCATAGTGAAATTGACAAGGAGTAGACTTATTAGCATATTCAATTGCATCATTTTCAAGAGTAGGCCAAAAGTAACCCATACTTAGGTATTTACATGTTGTAACATGTCTATTACAGTGACCACCATAAATACCCCCATGTGTTTTTTCAAGAAGAGGAAAAAACTCATCTTACTTAACACAACAGAGCAAGGTAACTTTAGTGTTATGATAGTAAAGGATGTTGTGTTGAAATACACACTTGAAATTTTACTTACAAATGTGTGTCTTTTCATGAGAGTTTAAGTTAGGAGGATAAGTTTGGTGTTCTAAGAATTAAATGATGTCTTGATACCAAGGGCTATGTATAATGGTAATAATCTTAATATGATGGATAAGAAAATATGGTGGTTGAGTTGAAGATGGAGATTTAATTATTTTTATAAGAAAAGAAGGATTGGAAATAACTTGGTGTGGATAAAATAGAGAAGTTGAAGAGGCAAGAGAATTAGCAATGGAATTTTAATCTCAAGGAATAGGCTCAATAGTGAAAGAGATAAATACTTATCAAGAGTGGTTACAATTTGATGATAAGTAATAAGGTTCTCACTTTTACATTAATAGTCACCATTAACTTGATGGCAAATAAGTTTAGAATCACCTAAAGCATGAAGGTATTGAATTCCTACATCAAGATTATCTCTCATGCCTAAGATAAGAGATTTGTACTCGACTATACTATTGGTGACATCAAAGGTGAAATGAAAAGCTAAAGGAATGATTTTACCAAAGTTACTTGTGAGAATGCAACTCGCCCCATCTCCTTGAAGGCATTTAGCACCATCAAAGAGAAGAGTCAAAGTATCCTCATGTAAATCAATATTAATCTCAAGAAGCTCCTTGATAACTACTTTTGGTTTAGTAGTACTAGAGGGAGTAGAATATTCTTTGAGATTATTGGCTTCAAGATCATTGATGAATATATGAAATTAATCTTTAAGAGAGATTGATTAAGACATTCAGTGTAAAGAATATTATCATCTGGAAGGTCATCTTGAAGGGAAGAAGTGGCTAGAATGTGAGCTATAACAAGTTGGTCAGCTATGACTTTCCCTTTAACATATTTTTGAGTGATGATGTGAAGTCTAAATTACATAAGGAAGACCATCTATTTGCCAATTCTATCTCTAGGAAGAAAGGCTTTTGATAAAAAATGATGAAGGAATAATGACATAAGTAGTTTGGTAAAGCATGTAGTGACAGATTTTCAGCGACAAAATAGATACTGAGGAAATCACTCTCAATTTTGGTATCACATGTTTCATAGTCAATGAGGCCTTAGCTAATGTAGTAGATAGAATACTCTCTTCCCATATCATCTTGTTGAGAAAGTATTTCCCCAACTAAAATAGGTGTGGAAGAAGTATATATAATCAAAGGTTTATCATTGAAAGGAGGAAGAAGTGTAGGTGGATGAAGATAAGACTCTTTCATGTTATCAAAAGCTTTTTGACATGGATCCATCCATTCTAAATCAATACTATTCTTGAGAAGGGAATTGATAGAGTGAAATTGATATGTCATTTTGGGGATGAATCATCTAATTAAACTAAGCTTTCCTAAATAAGTATGAATGTCAAGAATAGAATGAAGAATAATCATGTTGATGATAGCGATAATTTTGGTAGGATCAAATTCAATGCCATGGAAAGGACTAAAAATCCTAAAAATTTACCAGATGTGACTCCAAAGACACATTTATAAGGATTAAGTCTAACTTTATATTTAAGGAGATGGTCAAAGATGATAGCAAGATCAAAGAGATTATTTTTATGATGTTTGGATTTAGTAATAAGATCATCCACATAAGTTTCAATTATTTTTATGAATGAGATTATAAAAGATGTGAGTCATTTTATGTTGGTAAGTGGCTCTAACATTCTTAAGACTAAAGGGCATTTTCACATAGAAATAGGTGCCCCATTCCATGGTGCAAGTAGTCTTATGTTGGTCTTCAGGAGTGATATGAATTTGAATGTATCCTAAGAAACCATCCATAAGATATAACATTTCATAACCAGTTGTGGAATTGACAATGGCATCTATTAAGGGTAAGGGAAAGTTGTATTTAGGACAAACAAGATTAAGGTTGTGGAAATAAATAAAAATGAAAATAAACATAGTGACTTTATTTCAAATGGGAACAATGTTGAAAACCCATTCAAAATAATCCACCAGTTTAATAAATTTAGCATCGAGTAAGTTGATGATTTCCTTATGACATAGAGTAAAAACTTCAGGCAAAAAATCTATTTGCTTTTGATGCACAGGCTTGGCATCAGGATAAGTAATGATATTATCCACCATAATGCTAGGGTTAATTCTAGGCATGTCCTCATAGGACCAAGTGAAAGCTTCATGATATTTGTCAAATAATAAGCTAAAATTATCATGATTAGTTGGTGAAAACTCTTGAAAAATTGTAATCAGTTGAGGATAATATGGTGTACCATATTTGACGTGAGTGGTCTCTTCGATAATCATGGCACTACCATCTTAAAATTGGTATGGTGCATTAATAAGGCTGAAATTGGATTTATTTTATGATCAATGCTAGAAACGAAATTGTTGAAGGAGTTTTAGTTTTAAAGTTTCCAAGTTTATGATGCTACCAAGGAAGTTGAGGTTCTCAGGCATGAATTAACTCAAGAATATATTTGTGACTAGGCAAGATAGGAAGAGGACCATAATATTCAACATATACTTCAAGATTAAGAATTTGATTTCCATGGTTATCATACTCAAAACTAATCTAACAGACATTAGTTGCCTTGGCATCAAATGTAATTTCAAGAGTAGAAGAAGTAGATGGAATAAAAGAGGTTGATGTGTTGGTGGATTTGGTGACGGGAGAAGGATAGGATGGAATGATTGGATTGATAGATGGTAAAGGATATGTAGATATTTTTGGAAGTTCGAAAGGCATAATTTTCTCTACCACCCAAGGAGTATCAATAAGAGGAGGATTGATGGGAGGCACATGACCCTCAATATCTAAGGTACAATCCATAGAAATGGCATGCACATCCTAATAAAAGCATGTATTTGAGCAAAAATTCTCTAGTAATGTTGGGCATCCAAGTCTCTATATTGAGCTTGGGCCATGATATAGTTGTCATCATATGTTGGAGAAATCATACAATCTTGAGAATTAGGGGGAGTTTCAGAAGGTGAAATCCCAATATTGTTGAATATATGAGGAGACATGATAATAGGATCTTGAAATAATCTAGCCACTCCAAAATCATTGCAAGTGAAGGCATATTATGGTAAAGAAGGCTCCTGAGTATTGCATGGAGGGGGGAAGTTGGTAATCTCATCAATAAGATGAATAGTATGATCTCTTGGTAATAGAGAGGGAGGAAGCCATTGAAAAATATATGGAGGTAACTTGGTAGTATTGCAAGTATGCTATAATTCATTGGGCTCATCATCATCTAAATCCGCAAGAGTAAGTTGTAGTTCAGGACTCATGTTGATGAACTCAGGTAAAGGAACATTATTAATTTTAGGATTTGTGGGAATATGATATTGATGTTTAGGATTAGGAAGATGAATTCTCCATGGATTGGGATTGGATTCATGATTTTATCATTTTATATTATGTAATAATTTAATACATTGACTGCTAGAAGAAGTAATGGCTCTCATTCGATGAGTCCATGGATGACCAAGAAGGATATTGTAAGATAAAGGGAGATCAAAGACCATAAGCTTGGTTTGAATGATCCTAGAACCTATGGTTAAGGGAAGTCAAATACAACCAAGTGGATTTTGATTTGTCTTATCAAAACCATGGAAAGTAAGACAAGTTTTATTGAGATGATCCATCCTTGTTATAACCAAGTTATTGTATAAGCCACAAGGATGTCACATTAATACCATAGCCTTCATCATTTAAGAATTTTTTGGTAAGAGTGGTATTAGTGGATATTTTAATTGAAGAGTGGAAGATCATTGGAATGACAAAGAATTTAATCATTATTCATGTCCTCTTCAATAAACTCAATAGAAGGCTTGGAAGAAGGACACGAGGTTTCAATGGTGTTGAAATTAGTAGGTCAAGAATCAATAGAAGGTGGTTCTTCATTGATGGAAGATGGATCTTCAATGTCTTGAATTTATTGCATAAGGAATTTACAATGATAGGATGAAGTGTGAACCAACTCCATATTAAGAATCTTACAAGGCATATATTTGAGTTCTTCAAGAAAATTCCAAAGAGATTTATAACAACCGACATGAGTTGTAGAAGGTAAAAAAGTTTTGGAAGGTATAGATGTGGTTGGAGAATTGAGAGGAGGAAGTTGTTCCTTAGGTGATTCTGAATCAACATTCGAATTGGAAGTATCTTTAAGAAGTTCTTCTAAAGATGGCTTTTTAGGCTTGGTAATAGGATCTTTGTGAGCTAGTTTATGATGATAATTGACCTTGGCAGTGTTAACATATTGAGAGTTATTATAATATTAATTGTAATCAACATCGATGGCACAAACATCCTTGACATTTGATTAATTATTAAAAGAATATTTTTGGTTATTAGAGGTATAAGATTTGAAATTTTGTCATTTTTTGGAAGAGAGTGTGTATTCTTGAAGATGAAGATTGATCATAGCTTCATGATTGAATGAATCACCAAGTATATAGGAGATAAAAAATTTATTGAGACCTCTATAAGATTCATGAGAATTCTCAATGTAATCATGAAACCAATAAAAGATATTAGGGTCATACCACTTAGGAATAACATTGGGATAGATGAAAGGTTTTGAGGGTAGTAAAAATTATTTCATTTGTTGAACTAAAAGAGGTGTATGAGAAGCTGAAGTAATATCAGTTTTGGCAACTCCTTGTTTGATTTACAAAGTATTACTAGTGATAGTATTAGATGTTTGGAAAGATACTTTAAGGAGTTTATGAGTAGGTTTTAATTGCTTCATAAGAAAGTTTTGACATTTATCTTGATCAAGAGCTTCATTAAGTGTTTGAGGAGTAAAGATTCAAACCTTATATTGGAGAGCAGGAGTTAAAGCCATGATAAAGAGTTTAAATATATTATCATCATTCATGTTATAGTCAGCTTTATGAGCTAAAGATTTCCATATTTTGATAAATTTATGAGTTGATTTAGTTGGAGATTGCTTAGCATTGATAAAGTGGATAAGACAATTTTTAGGAAGATCATTGTGTTGAAACTCTTTACTGAAAGGATTAACCAAATCTTCAAATTATGAAATATAATTTTGGGGAAGTTGATTATACCACTATAATACATCACCGATGAAATTTTTGACTAAGATTTTAATAGTGGCAAAGGTATTACTTTAGATCCACTCTTTGTAAAGGTTGCCAAAGGCTTTTAGAAATGAGGTAGGGTCTTTAGTCCCATTATATTTAATGGTTGGAGATATGTTACCAATATCAATGGAAATAATGAAGGGCGATAAAATCTCATTTTGAATAGTTTAAAGCATCTTGTTATTCATTATAGGTTGAGGAATAACATTACTTGAGACATCCCTAAGAGGTGGAAGAATGTAATTAGGATTAGCTTGAGGATGAATAGTTATAGGTTGATTAGCCACATTAATTAAGTGTTGTTGAAGTTGCATCATTTGGTTGGTATTAGAATTTTGCATAATGTTCATTTGTTGAATAAATTGGGCCAAATTTTGGGTTATATCGAGAGGTGGGTTGGTGTTTATAGGAGCACTCTCCATATTGGTATTAGGGCGAGGATTGCTAGAAGAAGTATTACTAGTGGGATCATTAAGTAAATTTGTATCAATTACTCCTACATTAGTTTGAAGATTTTGAGAAGTTTCTTAGTAAGTATAGAAAGGATAAAATCCATCAACTCCATATTGAGGTGTTATTTGCAGTATATTATAGTTCATAGATGAAGGAGGAGAAGAGGTGCCCCAAGAGTGATGGTGCTCTTGGGAGGAAAAGAGAGGAAGAAATGAACATCCCATATAGTATCTAAATGGATTCAAGCTATCTAAGAAGATTATGATAGGAAATTTCATTCTCATGGAAGAGAGATGAACAAAATGCAAAATTGGAAGGATAAGGAATTAGATTGACAAATAGGGAAAATATAAGATAATACAGGGTCAACTATGTCAATCTAGTATAGAAAATAGAGTTTATAAACTATACAGGTTTGAATAGGTCGATCTAAGATAGTGAATAGAGGTAGGAAAAATATGGAAAAGGAATTTTAGACTGTATAGGGTTAATTGGGTCCATCTAGTATTGTACACATGGGCTAAAAAAGATAAAGGGTTAATTGGGTCGATCCAATACAACAAATAGGGAGAAAGATAAGGATGATAACAAGTTATAAGCTGAAGTAAGATAATTTTTGTAGCTAATCTAGGAAAGTAAGAGCTAAAAGGAAACAAATAGTCAATTAGATCAATGTTAGCTAATCTAATTGAGGCACATAAAACAAAACATTTCACTAACACTGTCTAATGCAAGTTTTTGCACACATAATTAAGCAAAGATCAAGTAAACAACTTGAAAAGTAAAGCTAACTAATCGATTAACCTAATTGTTTATTAGATTATTAAGAATGATTTTTAAATGTGATTGGAAGTTATCTATAAGCAAGGTATTAGATATTAATCTAAGGATGGTTTTAGGTAGTTTGGGTTGAAAGGGACTATAGTGGCAATGATATAAGCTTGGTATTAGGGCCTACACCTCACTTCACACAACACAATGATAAGGGTGTTAGGTTCTTAGCCAGAATATACCATTAACCACACTTTATACTTGACTAGAGCATCAAGTCAGCTTCCCCCTTGGTGATGAAATCCAAATAGGTTGGCCTTGGGTAAACAAAAATTTTAAGTTATTATTTATGTTATGTGATTTGGTCATGCATGCATAAAATAGAAATAGTGAAACTAAGTGATTAATTAAAAATAAGCATGCAAGAAACAAGAAAAGAAAGTGTGAATTAATTACTAAAAGATGTGAGGTTAATTCAAATTTAAAATAAGGTATAGTGTTGACACTATATGCAAAAAATAAATAACATGGTTGATAAGGTCAAACCTATATTGTGGAAGCAAATTATAAAATTGAATTGGGTCATCAATGTCGATCTAGTTATTTCAAACATGACATAGAACATAGAACTGGGTCAGCAGTGTCGATCTAGTTGACTGTGCAAAGGTAGTTTTAAAGATTATAAAATATGAAAGGAAATATAGAAAATAAATAAATAAAGAGGTAGAAAGGAACCTTGGTGGATTACAGATGTAATGAAGAAAGATTATTGATGAAGAACCTTGAAGTATGCTTGAAAAACATATAAAATAGGTTGATAGAATCAATCAAGTTGTACAAGAACCTATTGAAAAGTGATAAAACTCTAAGGGGTCAACTAGGTTGACTTAGTAGGCTAAACTAAATGTCTAAAAAGATAGAAACCCATACTCGGTCAATTGGATCAATCTAGTTGCCTGTTCCTAGAAACCTACGTAAAAAGAAAAATAAATGGGTCAACAGAGTTGATCTAGTACATAAAAATATATGATCAAAATGATGATCAAAAGAATGAAATAAGAGAAGTGAAAGTGAAAAAATCCTATAAAGGTTAGTTCACATCAGGTTCACCAAAATGTATGCAATCATAAATACATCATGTCTATAAATCAATCTTGGCTTAAAAAAGATAAAGCATACCTACACTTCCAATTGGGGTTACATTTGTTAAGTGGGAGCATGACCAATATGGGGATACACTAAACCCAATTAGGGGATCACTTGTCACAACGTATCATGCTAGGAAGGGTTCCAAAGCCTAAAGTCTAATACAATCACACAACAAACCTAATGGATTCCTAAGGTTTAAAATGTTCACTCTATTTTAATAACAAGAAAGTAAATCTAATCTAGTGTATACCAAATCTTATGGGAAAATGTGGGGAGGTTAGAAATAATAAAATAAATGTGCATAGGGAACTTCAATTAGATTAAGTATGAGTAACACCCTAATACATAAAATATTAAAGATAGTAATATTCGATCCAACAATTATGTTACTTATATCTACTAAAAGAGAGGAGAAAAAAGTTAGAATTTACTTACCTAAATGTGAACCCATCGAGACTCAATCTCTCCCTTGGCCAATGGGGATTCACAAGAGATTGTTGTGGTTTGTAAGGATAAATAAAAAAGGCCAAATCATCCAAAACTTATCCACAAGACTAGATTCTTTGAATAAAAATCCTCTAAGTCTCCTCAAGTAGAATGGTGGAAGATCAGATTATGAAGATGCATGAGAAAATAATAAATCTTAATTGCACGTATGAATAATGACTAAAATGATCTTGTATATATAGGTGGATCTTACCCTAAATCCTTCTAGGAATGTTGACTATATAGGGTTGACCCAATTGACCTAGTGTGTTTTTTGGGATATATTACTAGGTCTGAGTTGGGTCAGCCAAAGGGATAACAAGCTAATAAAGTAAAGAATAACCCTAAACTATATTGGGTCAACCTAGTTGACCTAGTACAACTGACTATACAAAAGGATTTTAAGACAAGAAAGGATCGATGGAAAGAGGAAAAGACTAGAGGAATGCTCAAGGGAGGAGACGTATCTTAGGGAATGGTTTTGGGATCGGTTGGATTGGTAATATTGTGGAAAAAAGGGACAACAATCCTATGAATCACTAAAATTATACCCACCCCTTTCTCGATGCACCCTTTAGGGTATGCACTCAGATAGATTGAGTCTCGGTAGGTTCTTGCAAGATGTAAAGCATCATTATTTGATAAAAGTTAAAAATATTATGTGTATACATAGCTCATGCATGATGTGTATGGGATGTTATCTAAAGGGAAGAGACCATGGCACTAGTGATTTTTATTAGCGCATGAATATATGAGAGGTTTCCCATAGATAGGTTACCTTAAGTCTTATGATGGAGATAGGACCATGTAGTTTAAGTTATGCCTCATGTGCCAACATTATAGACTATCACACAAGGGGAGATCATGTGGTAGCCTAAAACTCATATAGCTTCCATATGACCTAGTTGGTCTACCATTATGATAGGGTTAGCATGGGTGTAGATCATGGGCCATTACACTTCATGGGTGGATCCACATCTAGGTGCATGTATATTTGGATAGTTTGGACTACCCCATTTGATGGCTCCTCTAGTAGTTATAGTTTAGTAGGTGTGATATGCTAGAGATATGACAGGGAGAAGAGGCAAATGGGTACTTGTGGAGATACCAATGATCAGGCCATGATGTGTTAGACCATGGGCTTATCAAGCACAATAATAGGAGGTATTAGAGCCACCAAGAGGAGAATAATCGATGTAGGATCACATTAGGCACCATAATAGAGGCATCAATAACCACTGCATCCTCATTAGAGATAGAGACACTATCCATGCAAGGAGACACAAGTGATAATTATTATATAAAGGGACCCAACAATAAATCTAGTACATAGATGGTCCATAAAGGCACCCCTAAGGAGAGGATCACAATGATCATGAGTCATGATTTCTAGGTTTGCACTAATATAGAGGTGGCCTATAGAGGATGTGTTCAATGGGCAAGAATATTGAGAGACCATGATCAGTGACACTAGCACTAAAGAAAAATGTTTTAATTTGAATTAAGCTTTTAAGATAAGACACTAGTTGTATTATTCTTATGGTAGATAGATGATTTGGGATATATATGATTTGATGTCTATCTAGTTTGGTTTTTCAAATCTTGTGATAGAGGAGATTAGATGGGGAGTCCTGATTATGGTAATGCACCATGACATTTTGAATGGGGTGTTGTCACCATACAACCCTACTACTCTATATGTTCTTGAGGTTTCATCTATCCTAGCCTAGGTAGGTTGGTTTAAATTGGTGGGATATGTTTTAAGGTAGCTATAGGTATGTGATGATAGTATACAACCATTAATAGGGGTTGGAATGGGAAAATCAAGGGCTTGAAAGGTCCTAGCACAAGAGAGATCCATGCATATGGAGACCACCATCCAATTAGGATAGGTGCAAGCTAAGGTGGCCAATCTAAGGGATAAGTTGTTGGATTGAGATCTCAAACTACCTCTTTACAATGTATTGTTCATAAAGGATAGTCATAGGCATCGATGGGTAGTGTGTCTAGGCCATAGGATAGACATGATGAAGCCCAGCCTTAGAGTTGGAGCTATTGTATTTTGTATTTGTATAGAACACATATTATAAGTATGTATATGTATATGTTGATATTTTTATTAATCTCATAAGTTTTACTTGGATTCAGATGTGGATGAATGGATATATTTCCTTTCTAGCACATGTATTTAGATTTTATTATATATGCTATGGAAAATATGTGATGTATGTTTTATTTTCTATCATTATTTGATACACATGCATTGTTAAAAAAAGGCAAAAATGATTTGGAAAAGTACAATTAAATTAAAATAAATGTAATACACACTATATCATGATGGGAAATGTGTAATAACAAAATATGACTAAATATAATAAATCAAAGATGGTAAAAATAATAACAAATGTTTTCAAACCATGAAAATATTTGTACCAAATTAAAACAAATAAGAAATCACATTATATTATGTTGGGAAGAATGAAAATATTGTAATAAAATAGATGGCACATAAAAGACAAATGTTATAAAAACAAAACAATTAAGTCAATCAATCATACTAAATCACGTTGGGGAGTATAAAAGGAAAGACAAAATTGTAAAATTAAATTAAATTGATCACACTAATTCAAGTTGGGAAGTATGAAAAATGTAATAAAATGGTTGTAATCATACTTGTAATCATAAAATAAGAATATAAAAGTGAAACAATAATGAATTAATCATAAAACATACTAAATCAATATGGGAAGCATGTAAATGACATGTAACTCATAATCAAACACTACTTATCTCAAATATGATGCATTTAATTTCATTGTGACTTGTTTATAGTAGGAATTGGGTATTGGAATATTTTATGAGGAGGGCCTAGTCCTATCCATGGTTATACATTAAAACTCACTAAGGGAACACTAATGAGGTAGAAACAAGGGAATTATTGTAAAATATGTTTTTAGTGTGGTGTTTTGTGAGGAATGTCTAGTCCTATCCATGGTCTTACACTATAACTCACAAAGGGAAACCCTAGGGGAATGATCAGTCAAAAAAACAATATTTCTCAAAGGAAAAATTTAATAATGTTTTAAATGAAAGAGGTAATGTAAAAATCATGACATAGGTAGCTATGATAAGACCTCAGGAAACATGAGGCATACTACGTACAGAAGAAGGACACTAAGAGTCTAGTGACCATCAAAATATAAAGGATACCTGCTCACAATAAGGGAAAAGTTGTATAGGCAAAAAAGTTGGATAATATGATTGAATCATGTTGGTTATATGAACAAAGAAAGTAAAATGGACCTTCCTTCACACAACATATTCCCCATTCATTAAGACCTCTGATAGATACATCAGTCTACTATAAAGTTTGGGTACTTGTGTGGGAAATTAGGTAGCACTAAAATATTTTTTTATCTTTTCCTAATCTACTGGCCTAGTGCACCCCAATAGATCTTGACTTTATCGTGAGGCCAACTATGGAGTTTGATATTTGATTGTAAGAAGGATATGTATTATGATTACATATTTTAGTGTGATTTGACTTTAAAAATTATATATTACCTTTTGTATCATTGCCTTTTGTTTAAATGATTTGGCTTTTAACTTTTATGGCTTTTATGATTCCTCCTCCATACAAATTTGGAATAACCAACACGAGTGATAAAAGTGATACACATGAATGAGCTTTAGACTTTAGTTAAAGGAAGCTAGGTATCCAAATATATAACTAAATAAACACTTAGGCTTACCTATTAACCAGTATGTAATCTCAAGTTTCAACCATATGTATGCTTAGTATGTGAAAGGAGATAAGGTAATAAAGTAATATCCAAAGTATATCGATAAAATAAGATTACAATGAGATGTCTTGGTTGCTAACTGATCACATGGTAAAAAAATATTACTAAGGGGAAAAAGGTTTGTATAACCAAGTCACAATAATACTTATCCAAGTTGTTGATATAAGGTAGAAAATAATCAATGGAAAAGATAAAGACATTCATGAAAAAAAATTAACTCATAAATATAAGCATGCAATTATGGAAAGAGTGAAAATAATCCAAAAGAAAAGATGAAAGAAAATGAAACTATATACAACACATAATTCATAATACAAAGGTCCATGTGAAATATATAGTTGAGATAAAATTAGACACATACTCAAATGATATAAGATATATAAAAGTGGATCAAAAATCCAACCCAAAATCATAATGAAAAATAAATTGAAAGAACACCATGTCATGTTCATAGATATTGATAAATTTGTCCATAAATTTTATCCATGACATCTAAAATATCTCTATGAAGTTGGATCTTAATTGTAGGTAGAGTCTCATATATTCTCATGGAAAGTTGTGAAAATACTTCTTTCTAAATCTCCTCAAAAGAAAATGTAGGCATAGCTGAAGGATCATGCTCATGAGGGCTCTCATGCATAAAATAGTCAAGAAGGGGAATAGATGTCAGAATAGGAATGGTATCTTTAGGACAAGAAGGTGGCACCATCGATGGATAAGGATATATGGCTGGGGAAAGAACCAAAAGTGGGGAAGAATCCATATGTGAAGAAGGAGAAGAATCCATATGTGAAGGAGAAGTCTTCTTGTATAGGTAAATCATGGAAGGAGGAATAGTAGGTGTAGGAATTGGCATAAAGTGATGATGAAGGTATTGATGGAGAATGCAAAAAAAATTAGTATGATGGGTACTACACTAGTTCCAAAGATAATATACTTCCCCATATTTAAGGATATACTCAGGTAACAACTTTGGAGTAGGTATAGCCTTATATTTAGGTTGAGTAAGGGAGGGATTCAATGTGTCAATATATTACCAAATATTTTGACAATGGGTGGAAGAATGATTATCTATCCCATTGAATTAATAGATATCTTATTAGTAGAATTTGGGGGTATACTAACAAAAGAGGTAGAAATGAAAGCTGAATAAAGCTAATATAAATGGTAGTATCTAGTCTAATGACCAAAAACTTTGTGAATATCATAATAAGGTTGATTGGCCCATTAGGTGGGCATGAGATCAAGATGTGGCAAATGAAGAAGGCCATCACCAAGAGAAGGAAGGGCTGGTGCAAATACTAGGTTGGGCTCATCTAAATCTAAAGTAGGATCAAACATAGGATGAGACTTAGCTAAAGGTAGATCATGAGTAGGAATCAAACTAGGCTCAGTTTAGGGTGAGGTGGGATGCAAAAAAGGCTTAAGAATAGTAGCTAGCATATTTGGGGGAAGCAAGCAAGAAAGATCCTAGTATTTATAAAAATGATAAGGACCAATCATGGCATGATCTATGATCATGATTCTAATAAGATCTACTAAAATTAGATGTGTACCATGTGATCACTCCATCTATACCCTTGGTAGGCTTGAAGATGTTTAGATTGAAAAATTTTATGTTGTGATGCTCAACTATTGACTTAAATATTTTTCTAATAGAGTTGACTGGCTCAAAAGAGTTTGAAAAATATATTTGTTTAAAATACGTTGTAAATAGACTCAATTGGATCGATTATGTTTGCAAATTTATATGCTAAAAGATGAGAATTATGAATAGAGTCAATTGGTTCAACTATGTATGCAAATCTAGAGCTAAAAAAGAAGAATATGTTGAGTTGATCGATCTAGTCACTTGTATTTAGATAAGACTTTCATGATAAAATAAAGTCATTTTGGAGTGATTGTGTGTTAAACCTATGCATAGACTGTTAGACTATACAGATAGTTTCAATACAGTATTAAAAAAATAGAAATATATAATATAATGATAAAATGAAAGTGTGAAATAAAACCTACAAGGGTTTGATTCATGTTGGGTTTACCATAATGTATATAAATGGAAATGCAACTAATCTATTAATCAATCCAAGCTCAGAGAAGATAAATCCTACTTACACTTCTAATTTTTGATACATTGGATATTTGGGGTCATGACCGAGATGGATCGACTAGACCTAACCAAGGGATCTCATACCACAATAACATCACTAGAGAGGGTTCTAAAGCCTCTAGTCAAGCAACACCATGAAATAACCCTAGCTAGATCATATTTTTTCATATACATAGAGTCTAATCAAAGTAAATTAAAGTCAAATCTAGTGCTCACCAAAATTTGTGGCATAAAGTGGGGGTATACACATAAAAAGTAAACATGCATGGAAGATCTATACTCACATCAATGTATAGGAAATCCTAATAAATGAGAGATAAGTCTAAATTCAAATCTATCTACTCTTACAAAGGAAGAATAAAGTTAGGAATATTTAACTTTTAAGATGAACCCATCAAGCCTCAATCTCTCCCTTGGCCAAGGTGCTTCACAAGAGGTTATTCTGGTATGTAAAGATAACAAGGATAAGTAAGCTCTAAGATACACACTTCTCTAATGCATCCAAAAGACTTATCCATAAGATAAGATCCATATCTATAAATGAATTATTGAAAACCTTACTAATGATCCTAAAATAGAATGGTGGATAAGAAAATGCACAATATAATATTCTTCTTCTCCTCTTCTTTTTTATAAATGACAAAAATTGATGTGTATTTATAGATGAATCTAACCTAAACCTTATTGAAAGTTTAGCTGATAGGGTCGACCCAATAAACTCTATATGACTAATTGATAAAAATGAGTTAGGTCTCAATATAGGTTTGATAGAGTTGATGTACACCTATAACATGCATTTAACAATTAGGATACAAGGTTATCCCAGGACAACAATGTAATGTATACTATGAAAAAAGGTTTTAGGTAGTGAAAATCTTAGAGGAGTGTGAAAGAGAGTAGGTAAATATTAGAGAAGTACATAAGATAATTTTTTGTAGATGTTAAGTGGTGGTATAGGAGACAAAAATCCTATGAATCACTAATGGTCTTCCTACCCCTTTCTTGGTGCACCCTTTAAGGTGTGCACTTAGAGAGATTGAGACTCAACATGCTTCTACAAGAGAGAAAGTGTCTGTAATTGATAAGGTTTGAAAATATTATGTGTATATAGCTTCCATCTCTAACATCCTCTATTATTCTCAACCCTTAAAACTTCCTTTGGGCTCATATCATTGTGCTTGCAGACTTGTAGGTCTTCATGTTGACTGAAGCATCACCACTTTGTGTTGGGACTAAACTCCATGAGTATATTCCTTTATTCAAGTGGTAGGGTGAAAATAAAAGAGAGGCTTAAGATTGGTTTAAGGATTTATATTCAAGGGTGCAATTCCTTCTTATTGAAAATCTCCATTAATGTCTTGTAGGTCTGTTCAAGGGTATTTAAGACTTAAGCCTTCCTATAATCCTATAATTGATTTTATTATGTACTATGCATATTCCACTTGCTTGAAGGACTTGAGGGGTTATTGAATAAACATTGGGACTATTCAAAACACTTTTTTTAGGTGAATAACACCTTAAACTATATTAAAAATTTGCTCTTATATGTGTAGGCTTGTGTGTTTGGTTTCAAGGATGGATCTATCAAAACCTTGCAATATTGATGTCTAATGTCCTATAAGTATGCTATAATAATCTTGAAAGGTGATATATATCATTTGGATTCCTTAAAAGCTTCTCACCATGATGAGAACCATTTACAACACATTACAACTCTTTGTTTTAACTTGTAAACCTATACCTTTCTCTTAGGATTGGATCACTCTTGAAACCCTTTGCTAGATCATAGGGTTGTCAACATAGTAGAAGATTCTTCAAGATACATTTAAATAATTTTAGTAATATTTTATCCCCATCTATTCCATTGGAATAGGCCCAAAATAATCATAAAGGCAAGTTCATGGGCTTGGGGTTTAAAAGGGTTTTGAAGCTATCAATGGAGTTTTATCTAGATAAACATGTTTTGAGTATTAAACAAAATTGATGCATCTAAATTATTCTAAATAGACCCTATAACATCCCCCAAGAACCATCCTTTTCCATGCAAAAATAGAAAGAATATGTCCATCAAAATTGTGCCTCTATTGATGACCTTTGAAGTCTATTTATGCTTCTTCGTGATTTTTCATAGCCCTACCTAGATATTTCTCTCTTAATACATGGGATGTACTCTTTATGACCTCCTTCTTTATCTCCAATGGCCATACAACCCATGCATCTTCTTAGCTCTTCTGGTATGTCCTATAAAATAGCTTATATAGGTCTTTGAAGGAGCTCTTGGGATAGTTTTGGCCTTTGCTTAGCCTCCTAAGAATGAATATTACTCTATAAGACCTTTAATGGAAATAATATGAGGTGAATGACCTCTCATGACTCTAACCTAATATATAAATGTGCATACAACTCTACAACCTTGAAGAAAACTCCTTAAAACTCTACATTTTTCATATAAATATTCATTTTGAAGGATTTTTCTACCCTTTTTCTTAAGATTAGTGGTTTTTATTCATGAATGGACTTCTATGTCACTAAAAACCCCTACAAAAAGCTTTAAAAACCATGAAACATACATTATCGTGTGGAAAATGTCATGATTTATCTTATTAATGTAGTCTCTAACATTGAAATAGGGATAAAATACATCAAATGCAAAAAGAGGGGGGAAAAGAGGAAATTGAATGGACTTTGACTCTCTTTTTAATAGATTGGTAGAGGTCATGGGAGGTATTTTGGAAATATAAGGTTATTAAGACTATATAAAAGGTTTATTCTCTCCAAAAGTGACTTGAATAGGTTAAATGATATGAGATTATGACCTTTTACAACCTCTTATGCACTTTTGGGATCTGTTTCAATGTGTTTATGACTTTATTATGCCTTATGAGGACTCTTTTTACCCCTTTTCCTTCATGAACTGAGCCTTCTAGGACAACCTTGTTATTATTCATGTAATGTGTTGGGTAAAGAATGATGGAAATAAAACCATAAAGTATATTGGATGGACATCTATGTGCATTGTATGATTTTGTCTTTTGTATAATCTTTTATATGTATGAAACCTTGTAAGCATATGAAAGAGAATGAAGAATTCAAATAGTCTTTCCTTGTGGCATATCAAAAGGTTAGAATGTGAAGAAATAACACTCTATACTAATATATATATAATGATTAATTGTAATAAAATATGGTTCAAATGTGTGATAGAGATTAATATACTAGTTATGAGATGGTTTTCATAAATATCTTTTCCTATGTATTGTGCACAATGAGTACTCTATTTTATTTTAAACATGTGATACATTATGCACATGGCTACTATTCAGTATTTGTTAATTTTATGTTTTTGTATAATTATTGCACCATTATGTTTAAATAAGGTTGTGAAAATATAAATTATATTCTTTTGGTTACCTTTATTCTGTACTATGCAAATTATCCCTAGAATTAGCTTGTTCTGGAGTTTTCTAAGAACCTCTACTAACAATGGCATGGTGAGTGTGGAACCATCTAGTTGAAATATGTTGAGATAGTTGCCATGATAAAGAGATGGTTGGATGACAAAATCTAGAATTTTATAGAAGAAGAGGCAAGTAGAGCTAGGATAAATACAAAGGAAGTTATCTAAGGACATATCTATGGCAAAATCTATGAAATATTTTAGTGTGAATTGCTTGGAGTGTTAGCTACATGGATATCTAGGTTGGAATATTATTATTTTAAGTTAAAAGGGATAGAGCTTATAATTTGGATAAAAGATAAGTTAGATAGACTAAAAAATTTGGATACATATTGGACCAAGACTATAGTTGATGGGTATATCACCAAATTCATAGTGCAAGGATGCATAGATTTCAAATCCATGCAAGACCTATTTGTTAGAGGAATTTTTGGTAAGTTTATTTAACAGCTACCTACATTGATAACAAATGTTGATTGCAGAAAAGGCCATGGTGCCTACTCTATCCAACATGGAGTAGCTACTTTAGTCACCATAGGAGTGTATATGAGATAGAACTGAATGATATATAGCTGAGTAAAGATTCTTAAACTTGACACCATAAAATGGAAGCTAAAAAGAACTAGAGAAAAAAGAATATTCTAGGATTAGAAAGGGAACTGTGATAATAGAGATGGTGGAATAAAACAATAAATTCATAATTAATTGTGAATAGGAATAGGGGTAGGGTAGAAGATGCTAGAATTGGAAATATGTAAAGAGAGTCTATCAAATATTCTAGAAGCAAAGAATGTGTAGATTATGTAGAAGGGCCCAATTAAGATAAAAAAAGAAAATAGAGATAATTCCAATATAGAGATCTGCAGTAGGAAGAAGAAGGTAGATTAGTAGTAGAATAACTAGAAGGTAGAAATAGATCATAACTAATCAAGGGTTTTTTGTCTAGACCTAGGAAATAAACTTCCTAGGAATAAGTTAGGTCTGAATGCAAAGCTATTAAAGGTTCAATTTTTAAGTTAGAAGAATTTTAAATTATAGATGATTAATTTCAAGAGTATGCATCCCCCCAACCCAAGATATTACTAGGGAAAATAAGTGTAGGAGAAGAATCAGATACAAATTGGTTTGATTTATTTACATAGGAGTTAGGAAAGCTAAGTTTAAAGATAGAGAAAGTAATAGATAATAATAAAATAAAATAATTATGATTATTTTTTAGGACACCTAAGAAGACTAGTGAAGATAACTCCTTAATCATAATCAATCATGTGTAGTCGCATATAGTCATAGTCACTAGTGCACACATACCTACAGTCATAGTTTCCAGTGTTCATAAACCAATGGCATAAAATACATGTGTGTCAACTATGTCAATTAATGCAAGTATGTTCATAATTCCATATCATGGATATATGGATCTAGAACAATACTTGGTAAATTTAAATATGAAATATAATGTTAAGGGGGTAACATATAATGATGTAAATAAATGTAAACTCATAATGGATTTGACAAGATGAGCCTTAGAGTTCATTTATCAAAGAAATTTAAATACTATCAATCTTACACAATTCAAATACATGATGATAATAAAGATTAATGTGAAGAAATGTACGAGTCAAACTATTCAAGACTTAAAGGAGATTCGATAAAATTCTAGAGAATTAGTTGGAGATTATGATTGTAGGTTTTCTAATGTTATGAATAAAATTTACTTCATTTTAGAATACAAGGATAAGGTTGCATGGATCATATAAGGGTCATGGCCAATAATTATATTTATTATTATGTAGACCTAGTTCCTGACTAAGGTTGACACTCGATCTACTACTCTAGGAGTGGAGCAGATAGAGGATTATGGTGACCTTCCAGTAACAGGTTATAAATTAGAAGAAAAATTAGATGATTTTATGATAAGGATGATGAGATGAACAATAATGATAAGCCTAAATTAGGATTATGGTGTGTAGAATGCAGATGAGAAGGCCACCATATGAATGATTATCTGAAGATTAAAATAGAGTTTTGTGAAAATTATAGGGTAGTTGGACATTCTACATCAAATTCCATCTTTTATAATAATATATTTAGAATTCATAGAGCATGTATTATATTTTTTGCAAATCAACCAATCATGATGAGAGGAGCTATAGATATTTTCAATAACTAAAAGGAAATATTATGAAGAACGTCTTCATAGTTTTACATAATAATTACCAACTATAATTTAGAGTATCCCATGCTTGAATGTGGACATGGTAGGTGTGACACAGAGTAGTCCCTAGTGGATACCTTTATCACTAAAGTACCAACCCCAAGGTCTAGTTGGCTAGATGTCATCTTCCCCATAATAACCATATTAGTCTTCTTAGAATATGAGTCCACAATAACCTAATTAGGCTCTAATTTCACAACAACACCAATATGAAGGGTATGATTCAAAACAAACCTAATAAGGAGGGTATGCTAGACTTCAATCACAAGGATGGGGATACCAAAAAATAAAGGAGGCTATAGAGGAGGTTATAGGGAAGGATACTATGGAGGATATCAAGGAGGCCATAACAATGACAATCATCAAACATGACCACCTATGCAATGTTGTTTATGTGGAGAATACAATCATTATGCAAATAATTTCCCTACCAATCCATAGAGATAGACATAATGCGTATATTTCAGAATTAAAGGTCAACATCAAATGGAATATTGTTAAGTGCTCATGAAGTAAAGGAAAGAGAAGCTAGTGCACAATGTAAACATGATCAATGCGCATCAAAAGGATAATGCATTTATACAAGTAGTCACTAAATAACAAAGAGTAGAATAGGGGCTATTGTCATTAGAAATGCCACATGATCATGGGATTATAAAAGTAAAACAATACAAATATCTTGATCTTGTTATTGAAAATAAGTTGATGTACCAAGATACATAGGTTATACAAGAGATATAACAACAAATGATGTCATAAGGTGATACTATATCCATTGATTCTCAAATGTATAGATAAATTTTAAGGATCATGAGATAAGAGGGTGTTATGCTCCCTTAACAGACCTATTGAAATTGTTCAACATACTGCACAATGAATATTAATCATATAATATTACAAATCTCCTGTACAATATTCTAGAATACACATTGTGAGGTCAACAACATACTAATAAATTAGTATAGTATGTTAAGACTAAGAAGCCATGGGACATGGATTCTTGTATGGATGTTGAGCTAGAAGAATATGAGATCTTGAATACACTAATTTACTTTGGTAGTAAGGTTAACATGATTTTGTGATTAACTTGGGAATCTATTGGTCAATCGACTTTGAGTTACAACCTAGTTACTCTCAGTCTTGTGGATTATGGGAGGGTAGAGCCCATTAAGTGGTTAGAGGATGTTGATATTAAAGTGTTTGATCTTAGTTTTCATGGATATTTTAAGGTCATTGATATAAAGATAATGTAAACCCATTATCTTTCCTTAATTGGTAATATATGGGACTATGCTGGCCAAATGACCATTAACACTATCCACAATTAGCTAGATGCACATAAAGGGAATACGATAGTGGTCATAACCCTCAATAAATCTAAGCAAAAGCTATATATCATCCCAAAATAATTAGAGTCTCCTTATGCCTATGGTGGGAACAGTTGGTTCAAGGTTGGTATAGATGAAAAGTAAAGTGCTTTGTGACTTGTAGATTATCAAATTTGGAAACCATAGCTTGCACAAAAATAAGAACTAGTGTACAAGCTAGTACTAACAAAATCTCCAACCTTGTAGGTTCAGACAGAAGGATATGTTTCCCACTCAATGTGATCTCTAACCAAGTATAAATTATATTTTATGTATCATACATGTATAACAATGATGGATTATACTGAACTTACTCTAGAGTGTGTTCTACTTTAGGAAACAACATCTTCCATCAGTGGTAATTTGGACACTCATATGTTGAATTGGGATAAGAGAGATCATGAGATATGACCTATGTGTATGATGTTCATTATTAAACATCATATTTATTAATAATTTATGATATAATACCTTGATCTCTTTATTTTAAGGCTCTGAGGCTCGAACACCATGTATCGTAGGTGGATCAAAAGGTCAATGTACTTAGTTATGTGCTAGAAAATAACTATTATGACTTGGTGGACTGTGCATACAAACTCAAAAGTTCATTAAAAAGAAGCATGTGAGTTTTTGTGTGCATGATTATAGTTACCACTTAGTGTGAAATATAAATGTCAATAGAAGGCCAATTCCTTAAGATACATATTCAACAATGTGTGGATATATGAACTACACAAGGAGTAGAGCCAAGTTATTTGGTACACATTTTTAGTCATACTTTATCACCCCTACCAATAGATTGGTACATACACTAAGAGTGTAGGAGAGAGACCAAACATTGGGAACTAGTGAAATAAGAATTCATTCAAAATTTTGTGTTTAAGGATGATAATCCACTAGTGCATAATGCATTATAGATACCAAAAATATTGTTATGCCATGGATGACCAAAATATTTAGGAACTATAATTGAATCATTATCCTAGTATGAAGCAGTGCATGATTTGAATATTGCACTTCAAAATTATAATTATAATCAATAATAATAAGCTTTTATTAATCCTTGAAATATAATAAAAGATGAGCTAATGGAATCCAATGAGAGTTATGGAGATTTATATTTAGAAGGTTTTTTTGAACTAGATAAAGAAGCTAAAATAATCCCAGTCCAAAGCACAGAACAAGTTGAAGAGGAGAGACTATGCAACATATATATTCCACGTTGGGAAGGCAAGATCATTATAAAATAAGCTCTACCAAATGGATCAAGCAAGTGTATCATGAAACCCTAAAATTATTAAAGGAAACATTGGAATAAAGTCAGTTCCTAAACTTGTAATTATGGGAGACTATTAGGAGTAAGAACAAATTTTGGAGGCTTTACAACTACTATGAGATACCAAATTCGCCATATTGGTTGGAGGTGGCACCCTACTATCATACCAATATTTATATGATAGTAGGGTGCCACCTCCAACCAAATCTATAGAAGTGTGCATCTTTCTTGGTCATATGGGATACTATTAAAAATTTATCAGAGGGTATGTAGCCATATTTGTACCAATGGATAAATTATTATGTAAATAAATAAGGTTTGAATGTACCACATAATTCCAATCATAATTTATTGATCTCAAGTAAATGTTAGTAATAACATTGATTATAATTTTTGTTGACTGTAAAAATCCATTCCACCTACATGTGGATTCTTCTGGTACAAAAATAGGATTTGTCTTAACTCAACTAGGTGAAAGTGGGTTGGATCATTCCATACATTTTACTAGTGGGAATCTATCAAAAATACAGAATAAATATACAAATCGAAGAGAGAGGACATAGCCATGGTGTTTACGTTGTAAAAGATTCAACATTACTTGTTGGCTACATAATTTGAGTTCATTATAGATCACTAAGTATTGTGATACTTGGTTGACAAGTCAATATTGGGAGGATAGATATCTAGGTGGATTATGATATTTCAATAATATTAATTTCAAATCAATTTAAATCTAGGAAGATAAAATGTTAGACTTGATCACCTAAGCAGGATACATAATGATGAATATCTAAAATAAATAGAAGATGAGTCCCCAAATGCCCACTTATTCAAGACTGTTGCAACCCCAAATAATATGGAGAATATTAAAAACTTCTTAGAGTAATTAAATTTCCATACACAATATTTGGAAATGGACAAAAATCAAATAGACACCTAAGCTATACCATATAGCCTTATCAATGGATTCTTGTATAAATTGGGTAGAGATGATGTACTACATAGAATAACATTAAAACATGAATAACCATAACTTATTCCAAAATCTCATTAGGGAATTACATGAGGTCACTTCCTAGGTGAAGCTACTACAATAAAAATCTTACACAGTGGTCTTTGGTGTCCAATCTTGTTTCAATATGCGCACAAAGTAGCTAAGAATTATGATGTCTACCATGAATGGGAAAGAAAAATTAATGTGATGAGATGACCTTGATTCCAATGCTCTTAGAACAACCATTTAAACATTGGGGAATTGATTTTATTGGGCCTATAATTCCCTTAAGCATTTGAAGTCATGTAAAATACATTATTACTGCATTAGACTACTTCACCAAGTGGGTAGAAGCGGAAACAACCCTAAGTTATGGTGTGAAGGACATTACAAAATTTCTATATAAAAATATTATTACAAGGTTTGGATGTCCAATCAAGCTGGTCAATGATAGAGGAACACATTTTCTTAATAATACTATCAAAATTCTCACTGAAGAGTTTATGATATCATACCACAAAAGCTTGACCTATCACCCTTAAGCAAACAGATAGGGTGAAGGATCGAATAAGGTATTGGGAAAAATGCTAATGAATATATGTGATGTACATAGGGATGATTGGGAGGATCTCATTCATTTGGTTCTTTGGGCATACATAACTATTTACAAGTGTGTCACAAGTTTCACTCCCTTTTAACTTGTTTATAGGCTTGAAGCAGTAATGACCATGGAGTACATTATTCTAAGCTTTCACATTGCAATGATTATGAGGCTATGTGATCAAGACTCTCAGAAGCAATGATTAATGGACTTGGTTAAAATGGAGGAAATTTGAAAAAGGGAACTATAGACATAGGAGATACATAATTTAAGTCAAAAGGTGTGGCATGATGGCAAATTATGATATAAATAATTCTATCCAGAGCAAGCATTATTGCTTTATGATATTAGGTTTAAGGCATTCCTAATAAAACTATGCATTAGATGGAATGAACCCTACATTATACATGAAGTCTCATAATATGATACTATTATGTTAAAATATCTAAAATGAATCATACTATCAGGATGAATAAATGGTTGTAGGCTTAAGCCTTACCACCTTAAATCTCTACCATTCTTATTGATAACATAAGTGGGTGTGAATTAGCACCATGTAGTTAGGTTTAATATTTAATGTTGTTTGTTTTCTATTTTGTTTTATTTTGTTAGGGTAGTATGTATTTGCAGTGTGATCTTTACATCGAAATGCATTGCAACAATAAGGAATAGTTATAATTGTAAGGTTCATTAAAATTTTAGAGACAACCTAAGGAAGGAAAAATGGAACTAATTAATGGAGGTTGAGAAATAATTTCAAGAAGGCAATGGTGTCAAGACATGTATAGTGAAAGGATGGATAATTGTCATTCAATACTATTAATGACAAGGCACATGATTATATTTCATTCTTCCCAAGATGGATTACATAACTGATTGACAAGTGGCATCATAAAATAAATGGGATAGACAAAAATATATTATGTCACATTAAATAACTACCTAGGAGTAAATCAAGGATTCTATATACAAAAGGGTCATTTTAGATCAAATTTCACCAGCTAAGATTAATGGAGGAAAAATCATGAAAATATCCATATAATATGGGGCATGTAAAATGCACAAACATTACATAATTTAGATAACAAGAAAATTATAAATTCTACCTTAAAAACATCTCTTTGCACACCAAGTAGAAACCAAAAACAAAATAATCAAAACAAGTATTTTATTCATGGCATAACATCAATGATAGAGAGAGCTCCATTATTGATTCCACTTATAGATGCATAGAAGGAGGAGATGGGGATTGGCTTGGGTATGTGGCAAATTAAATATAATGATCTTGATCTTTTTGAATTCATTGATCGAGTGGAAGCCACCTTATTTTTTCTTGAGTTTCAATAAGCTACACAATCCAAATCCCTAATGCTCCCACATCCACTATGAGTTTTAGATATAAAAAGATTGATCAAGTTACTTATATTTGGATAACTTGATGAGGTAATACTTACCTTTATGAATAGATATAATTAAGGGGTGATTCATTTATCCCATGATGTCATAATTTATATTGATGTTCAAGATATGGCATGAGCTATAAACCTCCAAAATTGTGACAAATCCATTCTCCCATACAAGTCCACTACTCTACCCATTCACTTTGACACTAGGGATAAGTATAAAACTAAGTTAGACAGAGGGATACTAATTGATTCAATTGATGATGCTTTAGTGCACATCCTCAATGAATGCATTACTAAGCACTTTTGGAGAATAACCAAGTAATAAAATTAATCCATAAAAGGGATGATTAATATTGCATATCATATGATCCACCTATGTGAATAATTCAATTGGCTCAAGTTTATAGCATCTGAGCTAACCACCAACATTGAGAAGATAATCATAGGTACCTCCCAAAAATTTATTTTTTAGTTTATGGTATTAATTCTATGTTTCACATAGAGGAAATCACTAAAAGGACCATTTAATGTCTCTAAAAATTTTTGGCTTGTTATTACCTTTGCCAAAATTATGTGAACAATAATAGGACAATAATATGAAAAATGAGGTAGATTCAACACATGGTTGATTTAGGCCCTAACCTTAATCAATTTTTACCCTTGAATACCTTAGGATTTCATGTAGTATCTAGGGTAGCATGCATTGGTAACAAAATTGCACAATGGAGTTAAATTCAAAGTGCATGAGCTAACAAATCTAACTATGACCAAAATACCATTATTCATCACAATTGTGGATGCACAAGCAAATGTATGGAGGCATAAATATTTATCTTCATGGATGGTGCCACCTTTATGATCTATTACCCCATAAGGACAATAAATAATACTAGAATAAGCACAAGGATAATGGCAAGCATATCCGTAGGCTCCACCTCAAACATCAACAACCCCATCACAACAAGATAAGGAAAAAATAAAGGCACTTGCATGGTGAGCCTCAACTTCACCACCAAATAAGAGGATGTGTCACACAAATTCTTGGCTAGACAATCCAAATTTTCTAAAGATAATGGGTGAGTGTGATTTACTGAAACTGGGAGTGGAGGAGTATGAAGTCTTGAAAACCTTATTGGAGGACATTGGAAATGAAGTTTATGACAAGGAGAAAGAATTCTTCTTATAAAAAGTATTGTGTACATTCCAAGTGTGTAATTAGGTAAAACATGACCTTCAAGTTTACATCACTCAACCTACCCCTTCCATTATTGTTGTCAGTGCAAGTTAGGAGGTAGTTTGAAAGAAATTAGCTTTTGAAATAGTCTCTATAGATCCAACTATGGGATATTTTGTTGCACACCAAAAAAATTAACCTCTATAGGATATTCCACCTCTAGATTTAATGCATAATCAAAAGACTCATCCTTTATAAAGGCCATATCAAATATTATAATAAATAATGGTCTCTTTCAAAGAGCAAGTAGAAGAAAGGGGTGTGCAACAAGAAATACAAATTTATCCACAACCACAAATATAACTAATGAAAAAAATCAAACAGACCCTCATTCCTTCACCCATATACAAGAAGACAACATTTGTGTGCAAAATTATGGTGATAAAATAATCATTTTTAGAGGACACCTAATCATTCATCGATCTTGATGAATTAGAGGTCATGGAGATGCCTGAAGAAATAGCTTTACCTCAAGATGAGCCACAAATAAAAAATACACAACAACCAAAGAACCTAGAGGAGAAAAAAATAAGGATGAGAATAAAAGAAGAAAGGAAGAGGAAAATCAAAATAAATAATAATAAAAACAATAATTAACTACATAGGAGGCATAATCCAAGCAATTAAAAGTTACATAGGAAGAAAAATGAAAATAATAAGATATGTAAGAGAAGCACCATAAGAAGGCCAAAGAAGTGGAGACAAGGAAAAAAGAACAAGAGGAATCAGAGATAAAACAATAAGTATAGGATACATAATGAAATAAAGATGAAGTAGAAGTAATAGCGAGGGCTTGGGCAAAATAAAAGGCCAAAGAGGATCAATCTAATCAATCAACTAATGAGTAAGTACCCAGAGATAAATCCAAGGTTGAGGTAGATTCTAAATCTAAAGTTGATGTTGAATCTAAGGCTAAGGCCAAGGCATAAGCCAAAGCTCAAGTTGAGGCAAATACTAAGGATAAAACTAAATCTAAAGATAAAGCTACAAAATAAAAGGAGGCCCAAGCAAGGAAGAAGTAGAGTGCATAACATAGCACAAGCCAATAATACAACTAGGTTAGAAGGATGAGGCTTCATAATCAAAACCTTAGATTATTATCCATTGGCTATGGGATGTTCCCACAACATCCACCTAATGCACCACTTTTGCACTTGCTTTGTCATAATTCACACTAGCTCTATCAATAACCCCTACAACATCCATATCCCTTGACACTAATTCACTTGAAATAAATTTGGAATTTTTCTAGTTGTTGTTATCCAAGCATATTGAAGGCATGGCCATGTTCCAAGATTTAATTACGTAGAAGGCCTCAAACTTGGAATAGGAAGTTTTTTGGCTGAGAGAGGATAATGTATAATTAAACACCTATCTTACAAGTGTACATAAATTTATTAATAACACTTACCCCACATTGGTTACACAAGTGCTTGATGACCAGGTAATGTATGAGGATAAACAACTCATCGCCTTATTGAAGCAAATCACAAAGTATTGGTTGAATGTGAAATGATTACAAATTATATGAACCCAAGAGTGGGATATAAGGGGATAAATAGAGGAAATTTGTGAATTTCTTGAATAATATGAGTAGGTTTTAGATATCATTGCATAATAATCCAAGAAAATAACTCAAGAAATGTTAAACTAGAGATAACATCTCAATAATTCCTTAGCTATTGTTAAACTTGAGTCTATAATAGTAGATAAAGATAAAGATATATAGATGACCAAATAAATACTAAAAAAGAAATGGGTAGTTCTCTCAAGTAATTTTTATATTTCAGGGACAATGTCATGCAAAAACTACAAGCTTAGCATAATGAAACTCTATATAATACATTTACATGCATACAAGCTCAATGTGTTGAAGATCAATTGGATGAGTTGGCACTGGATATTTAGATTAAGCTATCAAATGATAAATCACTAATCACCTTCATAGAAGATGATGATGTGTAAAAATTTATGGTGACTTAGATTCCATTATTCATCTTACTTTCCATGGTGTACAGAGTGCTAACATACTAGATAATGTTGAAGTAATATACTTCATAAATTGATGTTTCCATTTATTAAATTTTGGAATAAATTCAATTAATTCCACCATAAAAACTCCAAAAAATCTTGTAGCAGAATAATATAGCTACACAGACATAAATACCCACCTAGTAGCAACAATCCCCATCAACAAATCCTATCCATTCAACTGATCTAGTCTCAACACAAATAGAACCAAAAACTGAGCAACCTTTGATGGAGCCACCTAAAATAACCCCACCACCCACCCATTAGGTAATAAACACCATAATTTTGTAGTTTCCATGATTTATTTCAAGTGGGTAGGATAGTCTTAAGCATTAGGAGTGTTAATAGTTTGGTTAAAAACCCATAAAGGGTGACCACCTAGTTATATCAGTATATTGAAAACCTAAGAAGGAGGTAGAATAATATACTACTTAGTTGAAAACCTAAAAGGGTAGCTAAGTTTTGGAATAAAAATGGCTGAGAGGGGATAGCGTGAATTATTCTTCAAATTTTTTTTTAACAATCTCACTTAAGCAATCATGAAACATTCAAACAAACATATAGATCTTGTAAGCATAAACACCTATCCACATAAGCATGAAACATATGAAAACATAACATGTGTTGGAAACCATTAAGGGGAATAAAAACCATTGATATACACAAATGGACTACATTCCTATAATACAAACACCAAATTTAGTGAAGCACCCACTTCACATGGAGCACCAACCCAAACTAGCTAAGCACCAACTTACAAGGAGGCACCAACCCCCTCTATGATATAGCACCAAATCAGCCACATATTTTTTTTCATCACCTTTAGGATACCTTTTTTATTAACTAATTGATGATGACCACCTATTTATCTCTTCACACTCTTAACCTTCTCAAACTACCTTTTAGGCCTCTTTGCTCAACTAGGTCTCTTCAAGACTTATTAGGACATGTGACCTTGATACAGATACATAGAACCTATATAAATTATTCATAACTGATCCTATACACTATTTTTATTGTCTAAAATACATATTTATTCTTTTAAATATATTATTCTATTCTCTTGCACACTTCACACACAATAGGCCTAAAACTGCCTTGTATTTATACAAGTCTCTTGTTCATATCTTTCTTGGTCAGCCAAACACCCTTACCCTATTTTTTTTCCATGTAGTGGATCTTATAACAGCTCATATACATGGATAAAATTTTGTTTGAGTCCCTTTAGGTCTGACCTACCTCTATTAGGCCTTATCTCATCTTTAGGTCTCATGGAGACCTAATCCCATTAGGTCTACGTAGGACACGTTATACTTTGCCTTCTTTAGAACATAATAAAACACCTCACATAGTATTGTAACATCATATGACACTAAAATATACCCCTAATAAGCTTATATATGCTCCATAACACATTTTATCTCCAACCACTACTTGAATCACACCATTTATATTGTTCACAAATAGGCCAATGCATACCCAAAAAGTATGTCTTGAACTACTAAAGATAAATTAAAAAATCCAAATAATAATGGAAAAAAATAACATATAAAAAATATATATGAAATTATTATAATTAACATGTTATTTAGACATAAAAATATAGGTCAAAAGTACTCAAACCCTTCTCTACAAAAAGCCTATTCAAAACTATCAACTAGCCTCAAAACATAGTCATGGAAACTTAAACTTATACCTAAAATAGCATAATAAAGGACATAAAATTAATTAAAATGATATTAAAAAATAATTATAACAACCCTTGATAAAAATATCATAATTTTATAATAGCAATTATTGGTCTTGCAAACCAATTTATTGACCTTCTCTCTCTCAGACCTCACTCAGTCAAATAAGCCATTTTGGATTCTATGTTTCAACCTCTTACACTAACTTCCAAGATTATTAAAATCATCTATGAGACATAAAATTCATAAATATCAACATAATGTACATTATATGCTTCAACTCAGGGCATAGAGCTTCAAACTCATTGTTGTAACCTACTTACCTAGAACTACCATTTTATCTTAAAGACCAGTCATGGTGATTTTGACATTCAACACCTATATGAATGATTTAAAATACTTAAAATGAATTTATATTATCTTAATATATTATGTAACTCTTATATATAAATATATCATGGTCAAATGGCAATATTAGTCTTGCAGACCAATATCATAACCTGACACCTTCATTGTCTCATCTATACTAGATAGGTCAACTTATGGGCAACGTTTTCATCATATTTAATGACCTAAAAAAATTATATCAAACATGAACATGTATTAAAATTATTTAAAAACTTCTTCATTAACTTTTATTCATTATTAATACATGATAACACATCCCTATCACCTTCTCACTTATGCCTAGGTTTCTCACTATTTGCAGCATTAGGCCTATTAGCGACTAGTCAATTTGTATGATTGATTTAACACACTTGAGGTATATAACCTACTAAAAAACCACTATTTACATCAAATAAAAGTATCAATATTTTTCCTCCATCTATTTATCAACTTTGAATTGATCAATTCTGACTACTATAGTAAATCTTTGAGAAATAAGGCCTTTATTGTAGGGTCCACTCACTCACCTATCAAACCAATCACACCTAGAAGTTACTAAGAGATTTAAATATATTATAAAATAGTTTTTTTAGTCATTTGAGATTATTTTTTTCTATTTTTAATAATATATTTCACATGGGGTCATTTTTAGGGTTTTTTGAGAGGGTTAACAGTGTTTCTGGTGTTAACAATTATTCATAAAGGATTGCACCTTATTTCCAAAACTAATGCCTAGAGATATTATCTAGGAACCTTACACATATATATTAAATATATTATTTTATGATGTAGAGGTTACATGTTCCAATGAACACCTGAAAGTCCTTCTCAGATTAAGAACCCTTCATTCTATGCACTCAAGGACCTCAAAACCATGTTTCATGCCTTAACCTTCAAAATTTGACCTAAAACTTGGTCAACATACTTAAAAAAACATGACACACTTATTTAAATCATCACATACTCACATTTTCCTTGGAAATTGATCCTTATACCCCATTAGGCTATACTCTCTCACTTTGCTTGCTTAGACCTTGACCTATAAATCACATTAGGCCTTGAAACTGATCTTCATGACTCTTTCCATGTGCTCTCCAACTCACTTACATGATTAAAAAACATATATAATTATAAAAAAATATCAAATATCCTTCATAGGCCTTGATAATACCTCATGACACCTCACTAGGTCAGGCAAGGTCTAAAACTAGTCTAGTTACATGCTAAGCCTGAAGGTCCTACCCCTATAGGCTCACCCTTAGAATAACCTAAGTTCTCTAATACCTCATATGTATGCTAAAAAAATCTTATAAAACCTATTATTATTATTATTATTATTATTATTATTATTATTATTATTATTATTATTATTATTATTATTATTATTATTATAACTAGGCAGCCATGCTTCTTCATGCAAAAGACTAGGCATCTTATGCACAATCCTTCTCAAGTCTCTTATTAGGTTCAAACACTTGACAACTTTTACAACTAATTTTGAAACACTCTTTTATGATTATAAACCTTGATAGCATGCCTTAAATTTTCTATTTTCACTTTTATTTTCACCCTTTGATGATATGGAAAAGCTATCCTCATCCAAGTAACACAATGGAAACACCTTTAGGCTTGTGAGTAGCCTAAGGATGAGGTGAATCTCTAGATAGGGATATCTCCCTTGATGTACCACTTTGGATTGAAACTACACCTAAATTTTGGGGGTGAAAATTGAGAGAGATAAATGAAATAAAACTATTATAAGAGAGGTTATACACCAAATAGCATGATGGCTTCCAACCAATAGCAATTACACATGAGAACAAAGGACAAACTAAACATACACTTCTTCAATATATGTCTTCTCACATCAATGTTATATTATGAGGTTATGGATAAATACCTTAAGATAGGAGGACTAGAAAAAGGGCCTTTAATTGAACTAGTGAATAGGCTAACTCACTCAAACCTAGACATCTCCTAGAACACTTCACATGCCCTACAAGAAGAGGTTGCAAATAGGTGAAAGAATAAAATAACATGATAAGAAATCCATAGTTTTCATTAAACAAGATTCATCATCCAATTGAACATACTATGAATATTCATGAAAGAGTTAAAAATAAGTAGTCTTACTGATCAAATGGTATGAATGTGATTAGGGCTTCACCATACTCAGGTGAAGCATAGATTATAATGGCCAAAATGGCTAGTTCTTACAGAACTTAAGAGAGAGAGATAGAGAATAAGAGATAATTCCAAGGCTCATAAGGATAATTTTAAATATGAGAGAATTAGTTACTTGTGCATGAGATAATTATGTGGGATGAACCATGCAAGGTTAGGAAGTTAAAGTGTCGATCCAAGTCATTAAACTCTTGGAAAGTGGCATAAAACTCCTCATTTTGGCTCAAAAATATACCTTCATGATTATCCCTATTGTAATTCCTTATAAATGATTATGAATAGGTAAAATTATTAAGATTAATTTAAATTACATAAAACATGCATTTACATGAATTGGTTGTAATCTTGGTCATCTAGAATCACCTAGAAGTAAGCCATCATCATTGGTAGTCCAAAAAAATTATCTTTCATGCACCCAACACACTTGGCCTCAAATTAGTTTTAGTTGTTCATGAAATTAATTATAATGAAGTGAATTAAACCTATCAATACCCTCCATCTCCTTAGAATCATCAGGGACACCTTAAAATCACCTCACTTGAAGATCTCCAACCTTCTCACTAGCTTGTCCACTATGCTAGTTTTGATTGGCTAAAATGAGAGCTATAATCCAAAACCTTAGAAGTTTATTCAAGGAATTAAATGAACATGGAGAGTATCAAAATTATATATCTTTCTCCAAATGTTGGTTTCATCCTCAGAATCTTGGTAGAACCTACAAAACATAAAAATGTTCAAAAATATCTTGTTTTTGCCATGTTTGTATAGATTATGTATAGATAATTCTAATGGTATAGATATTTACTAAGTCCTCTTTAACATATAATCGTAATTCATGCCATTCTAGTCCATTTTGATGTATTATCTTTCTCATTTTCTCAAACTGGTCTTTGCAAGGGTTTGACAAGGGTTTTAGACTTATTTGACCTCTTAAGGTTTGTTCATAAACTCCAAACATTCAAATTGTTATAAAAATCCACAATAATTATCCTTAGGACCCATTATAACCTCCTCTAACTTCTTTTGCATCCATGTAATGCCTCATGAAAGATATGAGCATTAAAACTTGACTTATCGAGCTCTTTTCACCTTCTTTGCATGTTTAAGTTGGCTTAAAGTCCAAAAAATGGATTTATTTGGTCTTATCTACCTTCAAAAAGCTTTGTAACCTTTTTATTGACCCCATAAACATTATATAATAGTCTTAAATGTTCATTTAATGTGGAAAGTGAAGGTGACTATTTATTTGGTTTCTATGTCAAAACCTTGCCCTTAAGCTTGACTACAACCTTTGGTTTTTGGACATTCTTATTGGGTTTCTTTGCATTTCACCAGATTATACACATATATAATGTCCCCATATACATGTTCCAATCCACTATAAATTACACTTAGATATGGAATTGAGACTGACCTCTTATTTGGCCTTTAGACATAACTATGCCTCATGGGTCTATTTACAACCTTAAGAGGCTTAGACCTATCTATTTCAAATTTAATTTCTTTACTTGGTTTTCCATGTTTTTATATGTGTTTTCAAACTTAATACAACTCCCTACAAGGTATCCCCAACTCTTGGTCTCATTTTTCTACTTCATTCTTCCAAACTTGCCAATTTTGCTTTAAGGGAAGTACCCCTGTCTAAGACAAAATAGGGGGTAATTCCCCTATTTTATCAAGATATATGATTATTTTAGTGAGTTAAACCAGTTTTTATGACATCTCACACAAAAAAACATCTCCTAGTCATATGCATATACCCTTGAAAAGTGTGAAAGTCTGAGATAGACTTGTTAGAAAAAAGGATTGTGGAGGGTTCCTTCAAAATGATTGTGTACTACATGTTTGAAGACCTTTATTTTATTGTATCCAATGTAAAAGGTCCATTTTACTTGTCATGTTCATGATATATTGGCTCCCATATTAATTCAACAGCTTGACCTTTCATATACCCTTCACATTCTTAAACCTCTCAAGATTGGGTCTTAACATTGACTATGTCCTACCTCTAAGGAAGATACTTGAAGGTTATTTTGTAGTGTTTGGAATTTTAAGTCAATTAAAAACCCCATATTTGATCTCTCCTAATATTATTCTCAACTATTTATTGTAGGTACATATAAGGTTGTAAGGGGCTGGGTAAACTTATTTTACATTGTTAGGAGCTTATGGAGGTTATCAGGTCTTAATGGAAGTACTAATGGGTTTTTTTCACCATTTGATTCTTCACATACTCCTCCATTTACCCTACTGAGATAAGATTGAGCATAACATAATATTGATTGTGTTTATATTTGGGAGGAAACCCTGTTGGTTCTAATGCTTTTCTTAGGCCTTGAATATGATGAGGGCAACCCTCTTGAAACCTTATACACCATACTCCAACTTCCATTACTATACTTTCTATGTTCATGGTTTAAATGAGGTCCATTTCAAGAACTCCAATCTTCTTACTCTTTTCCCTTGTTGTAAGTGAGTAACTTCCAAAGGAGGGACACCTGTAAGTGTCTATATGACCTAAAACATACTTTATCATCCTACTTCGATGACCTTTACATTCATTAGTTTTCCATTAACTTATCAAGGATCAAACATGCTCTTGAAGTGGATATTTTAATTATATAACTTAGTGTTGAGTGTAACCTTTGAAGACTGGGTGTAGGTGGATACTTCTAAGTTAGTTGTATAGATTGTCCTCACCTTATGGATGCAACATACTCCTCTATGCATACTTTGATGCCTATCTTGCCAAGTTTTGTGATTTTTAGTGCATAAAAACATATTAACTTAGTTTCAATCATAATTTCCACTTATTAGGCCTAAAAAGTGCTAATGATTCATCTTGTTGTAGAAAACATTGTAGGATTTTAGTCACAAATTGTCAACTTTGGATCTTCAAGAAACCAATCTCCACTTGCTTTCTACCCTTCAAACTTTTTATAGGTCTTATCTATGCTAAATACTTAAAATTTAACCTATATATATGATCCATATCTCTATGGTATACATGTTATAGGCCATTCAAAAACCCTTAGGACCTCTATTTTTGCATTTTAGGGGAAAAGGGCTTGAATAGTGTCATTGAGTGTTAAAAGGTAATCTTTCACTCTGTTTGCCAAATTAGCCCTTAAAAATAAGAAATAATGATCTCAATTCATGTTATGACCTCAATTATAATATTTTATTATTTTTAAATTCTCCATATTGACCTTTTCAATCTTTTGTCAACACCACCTATAGGTGGTTATTCTAGTGTGCAAGCAACAAAAGTGAAAAAATGATAATATGCATTGTTTAGGCCTTATGAACAAAACAATAATCTTTTAAATTGATCAAATGGTTTATCCTAATTATAATTTTCTTGGAATATACCTAAAAACCTTCATTCTAACATGATTTTATTGCATGATAATTATATATGCACATTAATGACAGTTTAACTATATTTTCTTGCATATGACTACAACTATGAATATTGCTTGGAGAATGAATGTAAATATGATTACGGGAACAATATCACATAAAAAACATGAAATAGAAATATCAAAATCATTTTAAGACATTTTATAATCAAGAAGATTTGGAAATGGTAAAAATAGGCTTGCCATCCCTCACAAGACGAGTCTACAAACCCAAGCTGATTTACCCATAAAAACACCTTGGAACATGAAATAAGGAATGGAAAAAATTATAATATATATTAAACATCCTTTTCAACTAATATCATTAATTTATTTGGATGGAATTTCCCAAATAAGAACAAAACCTTTAGGGTACACAGATTAACAAGCAAAAAAGTATAGTCAACTTCATGAGGGTGATTCATTAAGCATAAGCCACCATTATTAAAAATAATTAAATGAAAATTAATGTATCTAAGTTTAATTTAACATCCTCAACGTGTTTGAGATGAAAGCTCTTGATTTGTTCGTACTAAGCACAAACCTAAATGTCACTTCTACTTGCCAAGAAGGCTGAAAAAAGAGCAGAATAGTTTGGGCCAAAATGGAACTTTAAAAGCATGTAAAGCACTAAAATGATCTTTTAAAATCTGAATATACATACCATGATCCTTTTCCATGTGTCACACTTCCCAAAGAGCCGTGCAAGTGTCATTTTCTTCTCTTTTCCTAAGAAAACTACCCTTTTTCTAAGGAACCTACCACTTTTCAATTGGTTTCAATTTCTTAAGACCTTTTAGGACACATGGGACATGAAATAATCTTTTTAAACCTTCACACTTCCTAATAAATCTATAAAAGTGATTAAATGCACCTTTTTTGACTTCAAAATGACTAAAGGGACTAAAATAACTAAGGACCAAGGCTAGTACAAAAATAAATGACAAATTATCCTATAAAACACCTTTGGACAAAATATAAAATCCCCTATAGACATTTAAAATAAAATTTTTACCTATAGGTGCCCTAATTTGACTTAAAAGTTAAATTTGGTCAACAAATTGGTGACTCATAAGGGTAATATGCCTGTTATACTAACTAGACCAATAGCCTTATTAGTCCATTGGGATTTGGGAGTCATCTGAAGTCTAAGACAAGCAAGGATATCTTTTACCACAATATTTACCAAGACAAGACATCTAATTGACTACCTCAACCACACACAACAAAGAACACACACAAGCAAAAAAAACACACACACATGTGCTCAAGGCACTTAGGGGAATTATAGAACAAACTAATATGCACATATAGGAACTAGTCATACCTCATTTCTAGGATCAAAAGGAAAGTTTTTTTAATCATCCTCATAATGGGATGAATCATGATGCCAAACATGTTTCTCTTTGGATTGGATGCTTTGTGGATTGGACCTATTCCTTGGCACTTTACCTGATTTTCTCTCAAGTAGATCATCCTTAAATAGGTCTCCAATGTAGATATATTCCTCTTGAACATGTTCTCATACTTAATATTTATACTCACTCTTCATTTCATGGTCGATTTATTTCTCCTTAGTAGACATGGCTTTAAGAGGAGTGACTTTTTATTCCTTAGAAGATTGAGGCCAATAGGAGCTTGTTCCATACTTCAAGAGTTGATGTGTTTCTCTCAACTAATTGAGAAGATGATATCCCATTTTGATGACTTCAAATATATCATCATCAAATTCATATGCTTTTTGAAAGGTTGCTTTTCCATTGCATACATACTTGAGCACCAAGGTTGCCTTCTCCATCTTTGACTAGATCATAGCCTCCTTGAAGAGGAGTATAGCCTGCTCCAATGATTTCAAACAATTCATCCAAAGGCTTTTTGTGAACTTTTTCTTTCCCATTTATGATATCTTTTATAGTGATGGAAGAACCATATACTATTTCTTCCTCTTTGGCCAAAGGAAGACATTATTCTTCATCAACCCAATTAGAAATTTTGACACAAGACATCACCTCTTCCTCATTAATTAGGACCTCTTGAGGGATCTCAAGTTCCATCTCAATTTCCACAACATGAATTTAATTCTCAAGGGATTCAATATCTTCCATCTCCTTCTTGGTGATGCCAAAACTAGGTATCTTGAATTCATGTGACTTAGTCCAATGAGGCTGCCAAGGGACTAGACTTTCTTCAAGTAAGAGTTCTGAGTTTTTATCAAAAAATTAATCCTCCATAGGTTCCCATACCATAGGTCCATCAATTCAAATTGTTCTAGGGTGAGGTCAAGATTAACTTTTTGGTGGAGGTGGTACATATAACTCAAAATTAGATTGAGAGTGAAGTGTAGGGAATTCTTTTAGAAGATCTTGAGGAAGGGGAGGTAGACCTTGGGATAAAACCCATTGATTTTATTCCTTCCACTTGAAAAACACTTCATTCACATCTGACTTAGATTGAGGACTCTCTTTAGAAAGGGTGGATGGGGTGTGTTTAGGAATAGGATCTTCTTTTGGGGATAAACCTTCCATATCACCTTGACTCAACAATCTCATCTTTGACTCTAGCTCTTCAATTTTCTTGGCTAGGTTCTCTTGGAAAAGTATCTCTTGAAGTTGATATACATCATCATGAGCATAGGTAATACATGAGGGCTGACATAGAACACAAGAATTTTTTTGAGGAATGGTGGGAGGGACTTGAAAAGGGTCCACTTCATTCATAACTTCACACTCCTTATCAACCAAACTTCTATCCTCTTTATTTCCTCATGATTCCACTATCTTACTCTAGCTTAGGATGTTAGGATTAGAAGTCTATTTTTGAGGTGGTAGGGATGCAATATGAGAGGGAAATGAGGTCTTGAACTCTACTTCCATTGCTTCCAACATGGAATATTTTATATGCATATTATGAAACTCAATTTTACTATCAAGTTTACCTTCAAAAATAAGATTTATCCCTTCAACTCTCTTCCAACTAATTGGGAAAAGGATGACTTGTGAGCATTTGCCAATTGGCTCTCTCAATAGGTACCCACTCTTTTTTTACCAACTCTAATTCATCTCTCACCTTATGAACAAGATTAATAGGAACCTCTTGACCACATCCCCTTAGATCATCAAGATCCAACATATACCTTTCATAGCCCAAAAGTGTTTACTTGAAGGTGGAAATGGATGGAGTTGAGAAGTGGCTAGGTTGACTAGGAGGAGCAAGAAATTGAGGATGCTAGCTATAATATTGATAAAATTCATGATAAGTTTTAAAATGATCATATCGGGGATTAAAATAAACATATTGGTGTTGGTACAATTCATTATATGTCTGATTAATAACTTGCTCTTGTTGATAGGGAATGGCACAAGCTTGCAATGTCTCACCAACTTGTGTAAGACAAATCTCAACACCAAAATTAGCCATAAAACCTCATTTTAATAAATAAAACAATGAAATATGTTTAAAAAAATATTAAAAGGATAACCTAGGCTAATTTACTAGTTGATATAGCTTTGGAGTTGCCATTGATGCTTAAAAGGATGCCTCCAAAGGCTGATTGTTGAAAGACAACACCAAAATTATTCCAACCTTTTAGACCAAGAGTCCCACTAGGAATGACAAAAACTATTGTCACTTGTATTTACACCTGTTTAGGAGATGAAAAATTTATCCTCATCCAAGTGGCATAATGGAAACACCTCTAGGCTTTTAGGCAACCTAAGGATGAGGTGAATCTCTAGATAGGGCTAGTTCCCTTGATGTACCACTTTGGATTGAAACTACACCTAAACTTTTGGGGTGAAAAGGGAGAGATATAACTGAAATAAAAATATTCTAAGGGAGGTGATACACCAAATAATAGGATGACTTCCAACCAATAACATGTTACACATGAGAACAAAGGACAAACTGAACATACACTTCTTTAATCTATGTCTTCTCACATAAATGTTACATTATGAAGTTATAGATGAATGCCTTAGGATATGAGGACTAGAAAAGGGGCCTTGAATGGAACTAGTGAATATAATAACTCAATAAAACTTGTACATCTCCTATAAAACTTCACATTCCCTCCAAGAAGAGGTTACAATTAGGTGAAAGAATGAAACAACATGCCAAGGAATCCATAGTTTTCACTAAGCAATATTCATCATCCAATTAAAAAAACTATGAATAGTCATGAAATAGGTAAAAATAAGTATTATTATTTATAAAATTTTACTAATTTGAGTATGGATTTTCCATACTCAGGTGGACCATAGATTATAATGGCCAAAATGGCTAGTTATTATAGAACTTGAGAGAGAGAAGAAGAGAGAAGTCCAAAGGCCATAAGGACTCCTGCCAAGATGAAAGAATCAGTTATTTTTTTATGAAATAAGGATTTTATATGAACCATGCAAGTTTAGGAAGTCCAAGTGTCAATCCAAGTCATCAAACTCTTTCAAAGTGGCATAAAACTCCTCATTCTTGCTCAAAAAAATTGCCTTTATGATTAACCCTATTTGAATGCCTTATAAATAATTAATAATAGTTCCAATGATTGATATGAATGGTAAGGACATAAAACATGCCTATTCATTCATTTTTTGTAATCTTGGTCATCTTAAGTTACCTATAAGTGAGCCATCATCATCTGTAGTCCAAAAACTCCTCTTTCATGCACCCTACACACTTGGCCTCAAAAATGATTTTATGTGTTAATGAAATTACATGGGAGGAAGTTAATGACACCTATAAAGACCCTGCATGGCCTTATAATAATCAAGGACACCTTAAAATAACCTTACTTGAATACCTCTACCCTTCTCACTAGCTTGTCTACTATGTCAATTTAGATTATTTGAAATCAGAGCTATTGTCCAAACCCTTAGAATTTCATTCAAGGCATGAAATTAGCATGGATAGTTATAAAAATTCTATATCTTCCTCCCAAATTTGGTTTTATCCTTAGAATCCTAGTAGAACCTAAAAAACATTAAAAAAATGGTTAAAAATACTTATTTATATCATGTTCGTACATAAAATTCTGATGGGAGCGAGCTTGACTAAGTCCTCTTTAACATAAAATCATCATTCATACCATTTTATTCCATTTTTATGCATTATCTCTCTCAATTTCTCAAATTAGTCTTTGCAAGGGTTTTAGGCCTGTTTAACCTCTTAAGGTTCATTCATTAAAACTAGACATTAAAATTGCTATAAAATTCCAAAATAATGATCCTTAGGACCCCTAATAACCTCCCCTAACTCCTTTGGCATCCATGTAATTCCTCATGAAAGATATGAGCATTAAAACTTGACCTATCGAGCTCTTTTCACCTTTTTTACAGGTCTAGGTTGGCTTTAAGTCCAAAAAATGGATTTATTTGGTCTTCTCTACCTTATAAAAGCTTGGTCACCTCTGTATTTAACCCCAAAAACATGCTCCAATATTTTTAAATGCTCATTCATGTGGAAAGTGAAGGTGACTATCTATTTAGTTTCTATGTCAAAACCTTGCCCTTAAGCCTGACTGCAACCTTTGGCATTTGGACCTCCATATTGGGCTTCTTTTCCTTTCACTAGATTCTACACATCTATAATTTCCATATATACATGTTCCAATCCCCTAAAAATTCCACTTAGATCTAGAATTAAGACTGACCTCTTGTTTGGCCTTTAGGCATAACCATGTCTCTTGGGTCTATTTACAACCTTAAGAAGTTTATACCTCTCTATTCCAGATTTAATGTATTTACTTGGTTTCCCAAATTTTCATATGTTTTTTATAGTTTCATAAAACAAATTTTAAGGTCTCCCCAACTCCTTGTCTGATCTTTCTACTTCATTCTTCCAAACTTGCCGATTGTGCTTAAGGGGAAGTACCCCCTATCTAAGAAAAAATAGGGGTACTTCCCCTAATTTATTATTATATATGAATATTTTATGGAATTATAGCATTTTTTAGGATCTATTACATAAAAAATCATTTCCTGGGCATGTGCATAGACCCTTCAAAAGTATGAAAGTCTGAGACAAACTTGTTAGAAAAAAGGATTGTGCAAGGTTCCTTCAAAATGACTATGTACTACCTATTTAAAGACCTTTATTTGATTTTATACAATTTAAAATGTCTATTTTAATTTTCATAGTCATGATATAGTATCTCCCATCTTCATTTAACACCTTGACCTTTCATATACCCTTCACATTCTTGAACCTCTCAAGACTGGGTCTTAACATTGACTGTGTCCTACCTCTAAGGAAGATACCTATAGGTTATTTTAGATAGGGTTAATTCCCTTATTTTATAAATATATATTAATATTTTAGGTAATTATACCAGTTTTTATGAACTCTTACACAAAAAATCATCTCCTGGTCATATGCTTCGACCCTTCAAAAGTATGAAAGTCTGAGACAAACTTGTTAGAAAAAAAGATTGTGTAGGGTTCCTTCAAAATAAATATGTAATACCTATTTAAAGATATTTATTTGATGGTATACAATGTAAAAGGTATATTTTAATTGTCATAGTAATTATATAGTGGTTCCCATCTTCATTCAACACCTTGACCTTTCATATACCCTTCACATTCTTGAACCTCTCAAGACTGGGTCTTAACATTGATTGTGTCTTGCCTCTAAGGAATATACATGTAGGTTATTTTATAGTGTTTGGACCTTAAATTAAATTAAAAAACACATATTTAATATTTTTTAGTATTAATCTCAACTATTACTTTGATTTTCTCACTCTTTGGGGTTGAAAAGCCTTAGGACCAGTCAAGACTAGTTGATTGTGTTACCTTGCTTGTAGGTGCATACAAGGTTATAAGGGGTTGATTAAGATTATTTTGCATTATTATGAGGTTATGTAGGTTATCAGGTATTAATGTAAGTAATTATGGGTTTTTTTCACCATTTCATTCTTCACATACTCCTCCACATACCCTGTTGAGATAAGACTGAGCATAACATAAGCTTGACTATGTTTCTATTTGGGAGAAAACCTAGTAGGTTCCAATACTTATTTTAGGCCTTTAATATGATGATGAAAACCCTATTTAAACCTTATAAACCATACTAAAACTTCCATTACTAGACTTTATATGTTTATGGTTGAAATGAGGTCCATTTCAAACACTCCAACCTTCTTGTTCTCTACCCCTATTGTAGGTGAGTGACTTCCAAAGGAGGGACACCTATAGGCGTCTATAAGACCTAAAACACACTTTATCTTCCTAATTTGATGAAAATTAAATTATTTTTTTTTACCTTCACTTATCAAGGCTCAAACATTATCTTGAAGTGGCTATTTTTATTTTGGCACTTAGTGTTGAGTGTAACCTTTGAAGACTGGCTATAGGTGGATACTTCTAAGTCAGTTGTATAGACTATCTTCACCTTATGGATGCAATATACTCCTCTATGAATAATTTGATGCCTATATTTCCAAGGTTTGTGATTATTAGTGCATAAAAACATCTTAAATTATTCTCAAACACCAGCTCCACTTATTAGGCCTAAAAAGTGGCAATGATTCATCTTATTGTAGAAAACATTGTAGTATTTCAGTCACAAATTGTCAACTTTGGACCTTCAAGAAACTAATCTCCCCTTGCTTTCTTCCCTTAAAACTTTGTATATGTATTATCCATGATAAATAAATAAAATTTCACCTATCTATATGATCCATATATCTATGGTATACATGTTATATGACATTTAAAAACCCTTGGGACCTCTATTTTTGCATTTTAGGGAAAAAGGACCTGAATAGTGTCATTGAGTATTAGAAGGTAGTCTTTCACTCTATTTACCAAGTTAGACCTTTAAAATGGTAAATAATGATCTTAATTCATGTTAGAACCTCAATTATAGTTTATTATTATGTTTCAATGATCCAAAATGACATTTTCAATCTTTTGTCAAGATCACCTATAGGCGATTATTCTAGTGTGCAGGCTACAAAAGTGAAAAAAGGATAATATGCATTATTTAGGCCTCATGAAAAGACCAATAATCCTTTAAATTGATCAAATGGTTTCTCATCAGTATAATGGTCTTGTAATCAACCTCAAAACCTTCATTCCAACATGATTTTCTTCCTTCATGACACCTGTATATGCACATTAATGGTTACCTGACTATATTTTCTTACATATGACTACAACTATGAATATTTATTAAATAATGAATGTTGTGATGAGGAATGGAACAATATCACATTTAAAAAATTAAAATATACCTATAAAAACCCTCTAAAGACATTTGCAAAGTAAGATCTAGAAATGGTGAAAATAGGTCTGTCATCCCTCATAAGACCAGTCTACAAACCCAAGATGATTTTCCCATAAAAACACCTCAAAAAATGAAAAAAATCATGGAAAACATTATATGGGAGATTAAAAATCATTTGGAACCAATATCAATCACTTATTTGTACAGGCTTTCCCAAACAAGAGCAAAACCTGTAGGGTACATAGATTAGCAAACAAAAAACTACAGTCAACTTCACATGGATGGTTCATGAATCACATTCCACCATTATTAAAAATACTTATATGTAAATAAATGTCTATAAGTTTAATTTAACCTCCCCAAGTCTTTTTATCTGATACCCTCTTGAGTTGTCCATACTAATAAAAAGCCTAAAGGTCACTTTTACTTACCAAGAGGACTGAAAAAGGAGAAGAATGGTTTTGGGCCAAAAATGGCACTTCCAAATCATGTCAAGAACTAAAATGAGATTGGGGAAGCTAAAGAGACATACCATGATCCTTTCCCACATGTCATACTTCCCAAAGAGCCATAAAAGTGCAATTTTCTTCTCTTTTTCCCAATAAATCTACCCTTTTTTTTAGGAACCCATCACTTTTCAAAAGACCTATTAGGACACATGAGACATGAAATAATCCTTTGAAACCTTCACACTTGCCAATAAATCCATACAAGTTATTAAATTCACCTTTTTTTACCTCAAAATGACTAAAGGGACTAAAATAACTAAGGATCAAGGCTAATACAACATTAAATGACATAATTAGCCTATAAAACACCTTGTGACACAATATAAAACCCCATATAGACCTTTAAAGTCAATTTTTTACCTATAGGTGCCCCAATTTGACTTAAAAGTCAAATTTGGTCAACATGTTCCTTAACTAATGTCATACCTCTACACAAACATCTTCATGCTCATCATGTACATTCTCATGATATGACTATGTTTGTTATGACTAGGCTTCTCAAGATACCTTGTACTCAAGGATTATTACTCAAACATGCTTACCTTATACTTACTAGACAAAATTCTCACATCACTATAATAACCTTGTCAACAGCCAACAAAATAATCATTAGGTTACCTTCAAATTCTCTCTCAACAAAAAGACATTAGGTTGCCTTCAAATTATCTCTCTGACTTGTACATTGACATCAATGACATCAGCCTTGACATCAATTAAAACATTTCTCAACAAACTCCCCCTTTGTCATTGATGGAAAAACATTTCTTCAATCTGATCACTCTCATTTCCCTTATTGAACTTTCTCCCCGTTTGACAAAGGTCTTCCACAACTATCATCTAAAATAACTCTTTCTTTTCAAAAAAATTTCAACACATAGAATTTGAAGCATTAAGACAACATGCTCCCCCTTACTCTGTGCATACCTCCTTTAAATGAACTTAGATTATAAGACCACTTCTTAACATAGATCAAGATTAGTCAATAACATGAATAGTTCTCCCTTAAACCAAGTATCTACCATGCTCTTGCTAATTAAATAGTGTCTCCATGAAGCCTAATAGAGTCAAACTTTTCATAAGATACTATAACATCCCAAACCCAAGAGATTATCAGATATCCAAGCTCTCATAAGACTGAATATATTTCAAGATTCTATTAGGCTTGATTTTCACCTTAGGCTTGACCTTTTCATCATCCATGAGATGAACAATCTAAGCTAATAATGAACATTCCTAAATTAATTTCTCATCTAAAGTATGTTCTATCATAGTTAAAAAAACACATGAACTTGTAGACTAGTCATGACTCACCTTTGCTATCTTTGGCTTCCACACATTCATTTGCCTTCTCCCTTAAACTCTAGGAGCTTCAAAACTCTTGTTTTAACTTGATGAACTTCTTACTCTATTAGGGCAGAATCTTGTAATGTGTCCCACACTATGACAATTATATTAAATAACCTCATACATACCTCTTGACTAATGTGAATTATGGATCCTTCCATAATTCCATGAGTACTCATTCTTGGAGGATCTTCTACACTCTCTTACTCTATGACCAAACTGATTGCATATAAAATAGTAACCATTGAATTAACTAACATACCTCATAGCAATAGGCTATTTTATAGGTATTTTCATGTTGAATTTCTTGTCTTTAATATCCTTCTCCTTCACTTGAGCTACCTCATTTTGGTATTCTTTGAAACCAAAACCTATCTTATCGCTTGAAAACGTATGTCATCTAGAACCTTAGTGCTCTTTTCAAACTTCATAAAAGTCTTCACCTTGATAGATACTTGATCTAAATTAGATTTCAAGGATTTCACTTTAGTTTCATACCTAATGCATTCTTCCTCTTTAGTTTTTAGGTTTGCATTGAATATCTTCATGTGTACTTTAATTTGATTGATGATCTCATCATATTCTTGGGAAGTGTTACTCAGTCTCTCCTCAAACAAGCTAGTATGCTTCTCATAGTCATTAACTAATGATCTTAGTTTGTGATTATTTCTTTTTTTGAACTTCAAATTCTCTATGGAACTCACCAATTCTTCCTCAAGATTCACTTTAGCTTCTTTTTCATCTGACTCTATATCAACCATAAGGCCTTTCCCATTTTAGCAACCCTCATTATCTAATTTTATGGCCATGAACAAGGTATTTTCATTTTTAGGTTCATTAATACCATCATCACTATCATATGTGCTTGTATCACTTATATCAAATGATTTGTCTTATTTGGTATAGAAACTTTTCTTGTTTCTGAATGACCCTTTCCTACCTTCATTCTTCCAAAAATCTCTCTTATTCTTATTAGGATTATAGACCTTCCTATCATCTCCATGATGTTCATCATGTTATCCATCATGCTCATTATTATCATTATTAGGAAACTTGGATGCAAAGTGACCAATCTTACCATAGTTGAAACATTTAAAGGGCATCTTTCCATTGTACTTACTAGATCTAAACCTCAACTTCCTAGCAAACATAGTATGATTTCATCATCATCAACATCTGAACATACCTCATCCTTGACCTTCTTATCTCTTGACTTCTTCTCAAATTTTAAATCTACTTCCTTCTTGGGAGGTCTTCCTTAATTTGTTCTCATCTCATAGGTAGTTAGGATGCCTTGAATCCCATCTATCTCTAGCTTGTCTAAATCTTACATCTCTTCTATTGTAGATACCTTAGAATCAAACTTAGGAGTTAGTGATATAAATACCTTTTCAAAAACTATAGACTCTTTCACTTCTTCACCCAATCCTCTAATGACATTGATAACTTCATCAACCTTCAATGGGTAATATGCAATTATTTCATCTTCACTCATCTTCAGACTTTCAAACTATCTTCAATGGGTATGAAACTTGGACACCTTCACCTTGGTATCTCCTTCATAGATATTATTCAATTTTTCCCATATCTCTTTGGCTGATACACAGTGCATCACCTTCATAAGCTCTACCTTTGATAGGCCACAAATAATGGCATTCATTGCCTTTGAATTATTTCCACTAGCCTTCTTACTTGGTACTTCATTTAGTGGAATAGGAGGAGCATGATATCCATCCATAACTAACAAAAAAATATAATTACCTTGAGACATAAAATATATTCATCCTAATGTTCTAAAATTCATAATTATATCTATTTAATAATAGAGCCTTACTAGTAGAAAAACCACTTTGTGCTTGTTGACTAGCCATCCTTACTTCTAGGATATCCTTTATGCTTTTAGACCTACTTAAAAGGACCAGAATATGATACAAACTATTGGAATAAAAATTAATTATTGGGGGAGGTGAATCAATCTTCAAAAACTTTTATAACAATCTCACTTAAGCAATCATGAAACATTCAAATAAGTATATAGATCTTGCAAGCATAAACACCTATCCACACAAGCATAAAATATATGAACACATCACATATATGGGAAAAAATCAAGGGAAGTAAAACCCAATAATATATGAAAATAAAATATATTCATATAAGATAAAAACCAAATTTAGTGAAGCACCCACATCATATGGAGCACCAACACCAACTAGCTAAGCACCAACTCAGCTAGGCTTTAGCAAGCACCAAATTACAAAGAGGAACCAACCCCCTAGATGACTCAACACCAACTCATCCACTTGATTTATTTGACCACCTTAATTACACCTTATTTATCAACCAACTGATTATGACCACCTATTCAAATCTTCACACTCTTAACCCTCTCAAATTTGTTTATAGGCCTCTTTGCTCAACAAGGTCTCTTCAATATTAATTAGGTCATATGACCTTGATCCTCATACACAAAACCTATGTAAAACATTCATTTATAATCCTATACACTATTTTAATGGTCTAAAATACCTCATTATGTTTTGTAATATATTATTCTATTTGCTTTCACACTTCACACACAATAGGCCTAAAATTGCCTTGTATTTATACAAGTCTCTTGTTCATATCCTTCTTGGTTAGCCAAACACCCTTAACCTCTTATGTCATCCATGGATGGATATTATGACATATAATAGACATGTATAAAACATTATTTGAGTCTCTTTAGGTCTGAATTACCTCTATTAGGCCTTATCTCATCTTTAGGTCTCATGGAGACCTAATCCCATTAAGTCTACGTAGGACATATTATAATTTTATTTCCTTGAAACACAATAAAACACCTCACATGATAGGAAAAAATAATATTCCACTAAAATATACTATTTTAAATCTCATCTAGTTTCCATAACATATTTTATCTCCAACCACTACTTGAAGCACACCATTTGTAATATTCATCAAAAAGTCTATCTTGAACTACTGAAGATTAAAAAATAAATTTACAAATAACCATGGAAAAAAATAACATATAAAAAATATAAACTACCTTAGGATAATCACCATGTCATTTATACTTCACAATACATGGAACAATTATTCAAACCTTTCTCTGCAAATAGCCCACTCAAAACTGTCAACTAGCCTCAAAACACAATCATGGAAACTTAAACTTTTGATATATGAAAGAAAATAATAAAGGAATTATAATTAATTAAAATGATATTAAACCATACTTATAACAATATCCAATAAAATATCATAATTTATAATAGCAACTATTGATCTTGCAGACCAATTTGTTGGCCTTCTCTCTCAGACCTCACTCAACTAGATAAGCCATTTTGGGTTCAATGTTTCAACCTCTTGTACTATATTAAAATATTATAAAAATAATGGATAGGAAATACAAGTAATAAATAATGACATCATGTACATTATATGCTTAAACTTAGGGCATATAGCTTCAAACTCACCATTGAAATCTGATTACCCATAACTGCTAGTTTACCTTGAAGACCAGTCATGGTCATTTTAACCTTCAACACCTATAAAAAACTTTCATGGACTTTAAATTAATTTAAATTATATAATAATATAATTAGTTAACTATTATATATAAATATGTCATTTTTAAATGGAAATATTGGTCTTTCAGACCAATCTCATAACCTTACACCTTCATTGTCTCATCTGTACTAGACAAGTCAACTTATGAGCAACATTTTCATCATATTTACTAACCTCCAAAAATTATATACAAAATTAACATGTATTAAAATTATTTAAAGATTTATCCATGCACTTTCATTAATCCTTAATCCATGATAACACATCCCTAATCACCTTTTCACTTTCACTTGAGTTTCTCACTATTTTCACCATTAGGCTTGTTATCAACTGGTTAACTTGTATGACTAGTTTAGAAAACTTGAGGCCTATAACCTAATAAAAAACCACCATTTACATCAAATAAAAGTATCAATATTTTCCCTCTATCCATTTATCAACTTTGACTTTGTCAACTCTAACTTTTATAACAAATCTTTGAGAAATAAGGCCTTTCTTGTAGGGTCCACTCACTCACTTGTCAAACCAATCATAGTTGGAGATCCTAAGAGAGTTTAATATGTGTTACAATAGTTTTTTTATTCATTTTATACCATTATGGGCTGTTTTGAATAATATATTTAAAATCAAGTCATTGTTAAGGTTTTTAGAGAGGACTGACACTATTTATGGTGTTAACAATTATTCATAAAGGACTGCCCCTCATTTACAAAAATAATTCCTAAACATTTATCTAGTAACCTTACCCATATCTATTCAATATTTAAAGTTCCCATGAATATGTTGCGCATGCCAATGAACACCTAAAATTCCTTCTTGGGTTGAGAATCATTCATTCTGTGTACTCGAGAGACCTCAAAACCACTTTTCATGCCTTAACATTCAAAATTTGACCTAAAAATTGGTCAACATACTTGAAAAAACATGACACACTTCTTTCAATTCTCACATAATCACATTTTCTTTGAAAATTGATCTTGATACTCCATTAGGCCATACTCTCTCTTTGCTTGCTTGGACTTTGACTTGTAAATCACATTAGGCCTTAAAACTAACCTTCATGCCTCTTTCCATGTGTTCTATACCTCACATGATTACAAAACATCTCTCATGTTCAAATAATGTCAAACATCCTTCATAGGCCTTGACAACACCTCATGATACCTCATTAGGTCAAATAGGGTCTAGAACTAGTCTAGTTGCATGCTAAGTCTAACCTTGAAAATCACCTATAGGCTAACCTTAAAAATCACCTAAGTGATCCAATGCCTCATATTTATTCTCAATCAACCTTATACATCCTCTTATGCCTCTATTCGTCCATCTAACTAGGACACCATGTTCCTTCATACATAAGACTAGGCATCCTATGTACAAACCTTCTCAAGTATCTTACTAGGTTCAAACACTTGACAGCTTATCTTGAAACACTCTTTGATGATTCTAAACCTTGATCACATTCCTTACATGTTATTAAACCAATGTCATACTTTTGCACAAACCTCTACATTCTCATGATATTACTATGCTTGTTACGACTAGGCTTAACAAGACACCTTGTACTCAAGGATTAGTACTCAAACATGCTTACCTTGTACTTACTAGACAACATTCTCACACAACTACAAAAACCTTAAAAATAGCCAAAAAAATAATCATTATATTGAATTCAAATTATCTCTCAATATAAAGACATTAGGTTACCTTCAAATTCTCTCTCTAACCTCCACATTGAATTAATGACATCAACCTTGACATCAATGACAACACTTCTTAACACTAATTTGTGTGTAAAGGGTGAAAATTTGTAAAGGACACCTAGAGTTATAACTATGACTATTATTTTTATTTGATCTTCTTAGCTACATATCATACTTCATTTTTATGACTTTGTCTTGAGATGAGACAATAATTAAGTCTAATAAAGTATTGGGTAAAGAATGATGAAAATAAAACTGTAAAGTATATCAGATGGACACATGTGTGCATTATATGATTTTGTCTTTTGTATTATATTTTGTATGTATGCGACCTTGTTAACATATGAAAGAGAACTAAGAATATAAAGAACATTTCTATTGACAATTTTGACCATACAGGTCAAAATTACAAACTCTATCATTTAGAACTTTACTTAAACATGCCTTTTGAAGAAGGGGAAGAGTACTAGGCTAAAGGGATACTTTGAACAGGCTTAAGATAGAATTATTTTGGAATTTTTTCCAAAGGAAATACAAATGTAATGGTCCATTATAGAAATGCCGAAGGACTATTTTCCAAACACTGAATGACTATTACATTTTTCATGAAGGGTACTTAGGAAGGGCTTGTCATGATTTTGAAGGGACATTAAAAAAATGTCAAAGGGTAATTACCCTTCAAGAATGTTCAAAAATAGAGGATCCAAAAGGACATTTCCTTCAGACTTTTTATCTGAAGAAATTATCTGTGAGAGAGACATTCAAAAGAAAAGTCCTTTGAAAATTCGAAGGGTTACTTCAAAATATCGAAGGGAAATTTCATGTGCCAAAGGGATAATTCAAAAAATTTAAGGGGCCATTTTCAAAAATTTTAAGGGTATCTACCTTACGGAAAGGTTTATTTACATAATCCTGAAGGGCTACTTCCTTTATAAAATGGGCATTTAGAAGTTTTCGAAGGGTCACTTTCCCTTTGGGAAAGTTCAAGTCAAAATCTTGAAGGGTACATGCCTTTCAAAAGAGGACATTGGCAAGAATCCTGAAGGATATCTACCCTTTGGGAAGGTTCACTTCACAAACTTCAAAGGGAATTCCAAAGGTTTCATTTAGTTTCCAAAAGGTCATTAAAAAAATCTCAAAAGGTATGTACCCTTCAGGAAGGTTCATTGTATGAATCCCAAAGGGTATGTGCCCTTAGAGAAAGTAACCATAAGGAAAGGCACAAGCAAAAATAAAAGGGTGCAGACTTTGTTTGAAGACAAAGGTGATAAGAAAAATACTAAAACAATTCTTTTGGGTAATTTTCCTGAAAGAAATTAGAGAGCAAAGTGGTAGAGCTTCAGACTTTTTTTTCAAAGATGAATATCCAAAGGGATTGGAAGAGAGGGAGAGTCCAAGAGAATTCTCACAAATAAATTGTCCATGGGAAAAGAAAGAAATAAATGAACAAGAAGTTTGAAAGAATCCCTTTAGACAAATTATCTGAACTAATTTCTTCGAAAGGTTTAAACAAGGGAAAGTGAAATGGATAATAAGTTTAAAGGAATTCCTTCAGAAGATTTACCCAAGGAAATGTACAAAGAAAGGATTAAAAGGATAAGTCTCAGACTTTTTTTCTGAGGAGAGAAGTCTGAGATAATTCCCACATATAATTTATCCATGGAAAAGTGACTTGACAAATAGTCTGAAGGGAAGAGGCCAATCAACCAATGGATAATGCCATAGAAATGGAATAATAGACAATAACTCTTAAAAATGTAAAGCCAAAGGAAATTCCATATGAAAAATATAGTATGGATAAATAGTAGAACATGTACATAAATGAAGAGCTAGATAAAATGAGGGATTTCAATAGCCATAAATAGGATTAGACATGTCCAAGATGTATAACCATTTTAAACATGACACCTTCAGTTTTAAAATAGAGACTCACTTGCATGAAGAACTTAAGGATTTTAACATTGGAGAGCTTAAAAAGACATTTCATGCATGCACTCTTATTTATTCCAAGCCTTTCAAATGTTCCATTAGTTTAAGTGGAGACCATTAGAGGTTAACTAGTCTTGATCTCTAGCTGACTAATTGACAAGTGTCACATCCACTCTCATGTTCCAATTCAACTTCAAATTGGTTCAAGCTTAAGTCAAGACATCCAAGATTGGTGTAGACATCATGCATGGGGAAAATTAGTCCAAGCTTGAGCCCACCATCCATTTTCAATGCCAAAGGACTTTTCATGTAAGGCATAATACAAAAAAATATTATTTTTAGAGGTCTTGTTAACTTTAGACAATAAAAATTGGACTTAGGCTAATTAAAGAGTTGTCTTCTTATTTTATTTTCAATTCCAACCTCTTGGTTGTTGTTTATTTTTCTATATAAGTTGGCTTTTTAGCCTTGAATTATATCCCTCTTTTGGAAATACAAAATTTTTCCAAATATTGAGTTGTAACCTTTTTTTAGATTAATAAAAGGACTATTATTTTTAGATTCTAGCTATTGGTATAGTGTATTTATGTCATTGATTTGCATAAGTGATAGATTTTTCTTCTTTGTGAAGTATTGATTCTTACCTAGTTACTAGTTGGTCAAATTATACCGGTCATGTTCCATGTTTAATGTCTTTTGGCTAAGTTTATAGTGGATGCAAGTGGTTGGTTAGTACCTTGAATCAGGCCTATTCCATCATTTCTCTCAAGTTTTGTTCATAAGATAGAACCTTTTCATGAAATAATTATGCATAGTGGTCAATTGGAGTTGAAGGTTTAGCCTCTCTCTTGTCTAAATCAATGTTTTTAGGAGCTTCAATTGAGTGGATCAGCCAATCATTTAGGTGTATCACCATCATTGGATAGAATTTTCTTTCAAGTTTCTCTCTCTTTTCCTAGATAGTTTATAGCATAGATCAAGGATCCTAATTGATACACTAAAGGGAGATATCCCTTAGAATCTAGAGATTCAATCCATTGATTAGGTCACCCACAGCCTAGGATTGTTTCCATGTTTTAGCAGACTATGAAGGCCTAAAACTATCTTCATAGGGGTGCAAGTTTGATTAACAATATTTTTTGGCACACTTGATGGGACCAGCAAAGAAATATTTTACAGATCTGAAGAAGTTTGAAGTTTAAAAAAGTGTTTACAGTACAAGAGAATATTTATCTTCATCACAAGCTAAAGATTCTTCAAGTTGTAGAGCTCATAGCATCATTCAGGCAACTCTTTCATGCCAAAATTTACCACAAGGTTAGCAAGTAAAGGTATTCTTTTTGAATTTATATCTTATAAGAGATCAAGATTTAGGAGGGAAAAACCATATCCTCAAAAATAGTATTTGCCTCATGATCATCCTATTGTTCTAAGCACTACAATCCCCACTATCCAAATGGCCCTTAAAAATCAAGTGTTTGCTCCATTAAATAGAGGTAGCCCAAGCCCAATTTAATGACATTCCAGTGTCTATCCTCAAGAGTATCCCATTCTTTCTAGAAGAAAATCAAATTACCCCTATTGAGCATAGCCAAGATGTTACTAATCTTTGTTCAGTCCATAATGTGGTTGAGGATAATGTTGTTATTAGATTGTTGGCTACCTCCTTCTAAGGAAAAGCATTATAGTGGTATAGAAATATGCCACATAATTCCATCTCTACTTGGGATGAATTAGGTGCAGCCTTGGTCAAGTAATTTGAAGATAAATTTGATCACCTATCTTTAGTTGATCAATTGACCACCATAACAAGGGCTCCTCAAGATTTCATGTTTGATTTTAACCTCAGATTGCAAAAGACATAGACTAGAATATCTATGTTGGTAAGGCCATCCTTTGAATATGCATTTTTATACTATTTTAAATCCCTTAATTTTAAAATTAGTGTGATGATATAGTCAATGGGTGGTACTACCTTACCAGGTTCTTATGAGATTACTATAAGGGCAAAAAATAGTTTGATACAAGCTGACAAGCTTTCTCCAAGACATCCAATGCCTATTTTCATAATTAAGTTCTATACCAACCCCCCAAATTCCTCAAGTTCCATTCTTAGCTCTTATTCCAACACCTCAAGCTCAAATTAAAGCCCCTATTAGTCAAGCTAGTGAGATAAGAGAGTTGAAAATTTTGCTTCAATCCTTTGGGAATGAAATAGTCCAACTCAAAAGGTAGTAATTTAAATCTAATAAGCCTTATCAATAGTAAAATTAGAACACCTATTAACCCTTCAAATATTAAAGGCCTCCTTATCAAGGTTTTAGAGAGAATAGACCACCATATCAAGCACAAGGAACCATAACTCCAGATAATCCATATGATGCCCTTGATCCTAATGTTACTTCCACTTCAAAGGCTATTGTTCCCACCCCACCTCAAAACAACATGATGTAGGATTTAGGTTGGCAGTCCTCAAATCTCAATGATGTTGAAAATCAAGCCTTGGTATCACAGAACATCATTATGCCACAAATAACACAAGAAGAAATTTCTTTTCAAAGAGGTCAATACCAAGATATAGGTTTAGCATCACAAGGAGAGACTCATCAAGTTCAAGGGTAGCCTAATGCCATTAATGTAAATTGGTAAGTAGATGATCATGTTGCTTTTACTCAAGGTGTTAAAACTAATAAATAAAGAGGTCAAGTTGTAGCTATAACTAGAGCTAAAAGAAGAGTCATTGAAGAGGCTCAAGAGGTGATAAATGCTTCAATTAATCCTAGGGTTGTTTTTAAGAGTACAAAAGAGAAACTTGTTGTCCCTATAACATAGGAAAATTAGAATATAGAGGTTGGTAAGCGTCATCATCTACCTTTAGTTCATGAATAGCTAGTGATTTATAAGGTACAACCAAAGGTTAGTGGATCTCATTTTAGTATAGTGGATCAAATGAAGAAATATAATATCAATATTATCATGTAGGATTCTCTTTACATTCTAGGACAAAAGGATAAGCTCATTCAAGAGCTTTTAGCTCTTGAATTGTCTCCAAAATTGGTTGAGAAAGAAGGTGTTCTCTTGATTAATTTATATCAGCCAGCAAAGCAATAGGAACAGTAGGTAAATAAGATGGAAAATGTGGATAAAACTAAGGTAAAATCAAATAAAACTCCTTTTTACCTTTCTTTTATAGTAGGTGATACTTTGGTTCATAATTGTATGGTGGATAGTGGAGCTAGTAGTACATGAATGCCTAAATAGATTGAAGACAAGCTTGGCTTGTTTATGAGCAAAATACTAAAGGAGTATTGAAATTGGATGGATTACTAACTAAGATGGTAGGCATCATCAAGGATATAAAATTGATATTACACACATGTCTCAATGTTACTATTTAGTAGGATGTTGTTGTGGTAGACTTGCCTCCCTACTTTGCTATATGCCTTTCAAGAGACTTCACCTCAAAGATTGGGGGATATTTATCAGTTGATTGGACTTATTTGTTGTTTAGAACTAGGTATGGTACCAAGGTACAATTCATTCTAAGCCTATTTTACATTTTCATATGGAGTCATATATGCCAAGTGTTGTGAATACTAATTGTATCATCTCAGATGAGGTACAAGAAACTAGTGAAGTAGATATCAGAGTTGTTGCCAAAATCTAGATAATGTGAATGCAATGGAGACGCGATCACACGAGATGAAGCAAGTGCACACCACATAGATGCTAAAGCAATTTGAAATTATACAAGAAGCTAAATTACACAAGATAAAATGAATAAAACCAAAATCTGATTAACATGAGATAGCCAAAGTGAGGAATACAAATAGGAGAGTACGTAAGTAACTCCTCCACAAAAAGTGGACAAGGCACCCCAAGAATAGACTGTAACTCCTCCATGAAAGGTGGTGACAAGGTGCTAAGAATAGAGAAGTAACTCCCATCAAGGGAGTTACTTATGACATTCTTATGACACCTATGACACATCTATGACACACACCTCCACATAAGCTAGCCTATCCCACAAATGTAGGAAAACTCCAAGTATTCACAAGAAATACAATTTCCCTAATTAAAAAATAGGGAAAAATAAAAAACTACACTAATACCCCCCCCATAAGCATAGCTTAGGTGGGCAGTGTGGAAATATAAAATGGGTCCCAGCAATTAGGCCTGATGAGGCACCCATGTACAAATGCAATCTCCCATAAGATAGAGAAAAAGAGAAAACTCATAGGAAAAAACTCTCCCCCCAAAAGAGAGACATAAAAGAAAGAAGAGGCTAGTGGGCCCCCTCAAAGATGATGCTGCTATAGATGTGGACAGCACCCCAAGAAGAGCTCATAGATGAATGAACTTACTCTCAGTGAAAGGTTTGGTGAAGATGTCTACAACCTACTCTAAAGACTGGCAAAATATAAAGTCAATGGCCTGACTATGAATGAGCTCCCGAATGAAGTGCATGTGAATCTCTATGTCCTTGGTCCATTGGTGCTGAAATGGATTCTTAAAAATCTAAATGGTACTCTGGTTGTCATAATAAATGATGGTGGGTTGTTTGATAGGAATTCCAAACTCAGAAAGAATCCCCTAAAGCCAAATAGCCTTAGTAGCTGCATTAATAGCTCCCCTATACTCTGCATTTGTGGATGATATAGCAATAGCATTTTGCTTCTTGCTAGACCAACTAATAGGACCAAAACCTAGAGAGAAATTGTAACCAGAAGTGGACTTGAGAGTTTGTGAATCGCCAACCTAGTCTGAATCTGTATATCCAACCAAGTCAACCTCTATGCCAAATCTATAATGAATCCCATATCTCTATGAACCCTATTTGTAATGTAAGATCCTCTTAGCTACTTTCCAATGTAGCTCATGAGGTTCTTACATAAATATGGAGACAAGTCCCACTGTATATGATATGTTAGGCCTGGTGTGAGTCAAGTAAATGAGACTATTAATAAGTTGTCGATAACGAGTGGCATCAACCAATGGTGAAGAATAGTCAGCCTCAAGCTTGACTCCTAATACAAAGGGAGTCAGAGATGGCTTGCAATTAGCCATGTAAAATTGAGCCAATAAATCAAGAGCATACTTAGGCTATGCAAGATAAATCCTTGAATCTGATTGTGAGATCTCAATGCCAAGGAAATAGTGCAACAAACCCAAGTCTGTCATGTCAAATCTATCCTAGAGAGATGCCTTCACCACTGCAATAGCCACTGAAGAACTCTCGGTGATCAAAAGGTCATCAACATATAGAACCAAAATCAAGAGTGAATCATCCTACTACAAGAAGTAGACATTGGGATAAGAATGGCACCTAGTGAAACCCACTGTGAGAAGGAAGGAATCCATCTTGACATACCAAGCCCGATGGGCCTGTTTGAGGCCATAGATAGATTTCTTAAGTCTGCATACTAAGGAAGAATCCTGAATAAATCTTGGTGGCTGCTCCATGTAGATCTCCTCCTCTAGGTCTCTGTGAAGAAAGGCACTCTTCACATCCATCTGATGCACATCCCAACTATGTGTTGTGGAAATAGCCAAGGTGAGTCAGATAGAAGTCATCTTTGCAACAGATGCAAAGGTCTCTGAGTAGTCAATGCCTGCCACCTGTAACAAACCCTTGGTGACCAATCACGCCTTGTACTTATGAACTGACTCATCCACTGTAAACTTGGTCCAATATATCCACCTAGATCAAACCATCTTTCTTTTCTTAGGAAGTGAAGTCAAATCCCAAGTGTGATTTTTGATTAAGGAAGAATATTCTTCCTCCATAACACTATCCCACTCAAGTACCCCTGATGCTTCTCAAAAAGTCTGTGGATCTAAAACTAAAGCAAAGAAGGCATGTGGATCTCTCTGAAAATCCCCCTAGTACATCTATCATCTACGAGATCTCCTACCCAAGTGCCAACACTCTCAAGTGTCTATCTGGCCCAAAGTGGCCCAAAAGTGGGTGAGTCAGGTGCTAACTCCTCATCCTCTGACTAACTAGAGGTGGATGACTCTACATCACTATCCTCTCTATCTGAACTTGAAGAAGAAGATGTCTCTGGCTCAAGAACCTACTATGGCTGATTTGAATCTGTTGAGGAATCATCATGAAGAAGTAGATCCAATGAGGGAAAAGAAGTGTCAAGTGTTGAGTCTTTAGGACTCTCCTGAAAATGGACACTTCTCTCGATGAACAACTCATGAGTGACTAGATCTAGAAGGTGATACCCCTTAATAACATCTGAATATCCTACAAAGATGCAAGGCTTGGACTGATGTTCCATAGCTTTGCATTTCTTCTTTGGAATGTAGGCCATGGCCGAGGATCTGAAAACCCTAAGGTGCTCAACATCAGGTTTCTTTTTATGCCAAGCTTTAAAGGGTGTTATCCCTTTCAAAGCTTTGTGAGGAACCCTATTTTGAATGTAGCAAGCACAATTGATGGCTTCAGCCCAATATTGTGGTGCTAAGGATTTGGAGTGAATCATATAGCTACCCATCTCTTTCAAGAACTTATTTTTTCATTCAGCAACCCCATTCTGTGAAGGACTGTAAGTGACTATGGACTGCAAATCAATCTTCTCTATGGTGCAAAACTGCTCAAATTTGATGCTGACATACTCCCCTCCATTATCAATTTGAAGAACCTTGATGGATTTCTCACTCTATTTCTCAACAAGAGCCTTGAAGTCTAGAAAATTTTCAAACACTTCAGACTTTTGTTTGAGAAAATATATCCAAGTGTACCTAGAGAAATCATCAATGAAACTGAGGATGTACTTGGCCCTTGTGAAAGATGGTTTAGGAAAGGGTCCCGATACATCACTGTGGACTAGCTCCAAAGTTGTGAAGCCCTCCAAGCTTTGCCTTTGTCAAATTTTGCTTCAAGATGCTTCCTAAGGGAGCACCCCTCGCAAAGTCCTTTTGAGAATTGGACACGAGGCAAGCCAATGACCATGTCATTTTTGCAAATTTGCTCAAGGTAGCGGTAGTTAAGGTGGCCAAACTGCTCATGCCATAATTTACTAACTCCATCTGAATGAGTCAACAATGCTATTGGAGAAGAATTTGGTGCAAAATGTGAGAAGGTGTATAACCTTGCTTGGTGATCTGCCCTACCCATTGCCACTATAGTATCACTATGCAACTCCCTGATAGCCATTGAATCTGGTGAAAACTCAACTCTCATGCCCTGACCAATGTGAGTGACTTGGTACACTAATAGGAGATTGGTTGAAAGAGAAGGAACACTTAGAACATTATTGAATGTTCCTCCTTCCATTTCAACTAACCCTCTCCCTGCAACAGAAATTGATGTGTCATCACCCAAACTAATTGAAGTCATGCTACAAGGCTTTAAAGATGAAAACTCCACTAGTGAAGAGCCCATGTGGTGAGAAGCACCTGAATAAATGACCCATGATGATGTAGAAGCTATAGTAGCTACAAGGGCCTTGCCCTTTTCTTTCTCCTTGCCCTTGCCTTTTGCCTTGGTAGAATCTTGGGTAGATGAATTCTACTTGGACTCAGGAACACCTATGTTGTTTTTCTCTAGAAGATGAGTTAGGTGATCTATTTATTTCTTCATGCATTTGTGTTCATCATGCCTTGTCTTTTTACAATAGGCACACTTAACCTTCTCCTTCTTAGGTTTAGCATTGAAGGAGGAAGACTCAGTGCTATTTTTGGTAGGATTGTTGTTTTCTTTCTTCTTCTCTTGGTCCTTGTTCTTTTTCTTCTTCTCCTTTATTGAAGTCTTATCCTTACCATTTCTAGCTATCAAAGCTTGGGGTTGAGTAGACTTCATTGTGCCCATTTGAATTAGCTTATCTTTCTCCCTAATCAAGTTGGCAATGAATGAAACAAAAGAAGGCATTTTCCATGTAGCGCCAAGGGCACTTTTTGTGGCATGGAAAGTGGAGACAAAGACTGAATAGCTTGGACCTAGCTTTGCGAGAATAGAAAGAATGAGTTGATCATCTTTCTTCTCTATCCCACATTCTTTTAATTGCAATCTAAGGGCCTTAAACTTAGTGAAGAAGTCATGTAGGGTGTCAAAGTTGCTAGGACTTAGACTTATGAGTTCATTTTTGAGCTCATGACCTCTCATCTCATCAAGCTTCCCAAATAAGTTTTCTAAGGTGTCCCATATGTCATTCGGAGTATTGGAGGATTCTAAATGGAAGAGAAGTTCTGGAGACATAGACAAGCTCAATAATCCATAGGCTTCATCACTAAGGTTGTACCACTTGACCTTTTCAGCATCAGTGTTGGGTTCTACTTTAGTACCCATGGTGATCCTATACAACCCTTTGCTTCTAAGAATGATTGAGATTTTAACCTTCCATTTATGATAGTTTAAGGGTGTTAGGGGTTTAAGTTGAAAAGAATTCATTTTAAGCTGAATTTAGGTGAAGTTGTGTTGATTATAAGTTGTGAATTTATGCAGAAAGGATAATGAAAGCAAAGATTTGTAAGTTGTGAAAAGCAATCACACCCCCCCAAAATATTGAGCCCCCCCCCCCCCAAATATGCAAGTTCATGCTCAAAATACATTGGTCTCATCTGAGAATCTGTCTTAGAGCAATCAATGCAAGACTTAAGCAAACAGGACGTCGGACTCAGCCGAAAATGCGTCCCAGGAGACCCAAATTTTATGCACTTTATAAACTAGTTTATTTTTGAAAAATAACAATCCTACATTGTGGATAATTTAATTACAAACACTTTTGAAAAAAATGGCACCCAAATCCGAGCTATCATTTGCAAGATATTAAAGGTTCAATTTTTTCGTAAACTAGTGTTTCTACAAAAAAAACACTAAAACATTAAAAAAATGCCTATTTTGAGAGAGAAAGTGGTCTTCCAACCACTCGTTAGATTTGGCATGGAATGAAGAATCCAAAAGAGGTTTGTGTGAGGGGGAATTGGCCACCTGCCAACCCAGGCCTCACCCTTCGTCTTCATAGGTTGAAGATACAAGTTTATTAAAAACTTCTAAATTGCTCTTTTTTTTAAAAATGTTTTCAACTTACTTGTTTTCCAGCATACTAAATGACACTGTGAAGTGATTAAAGTTAGAAAACATTTAAAAAAACAATTATCAATGCCAGTTCAAGTCGCCACATGGGACGCCAAGCAAGGAAGGGGTGCCAAAAAAAAAGGTGCTGGCAGAAAAAACAAATGAACAACATATGTGGCAGAATGTTTTCACCAAAAACAAGGGTACATTTCTAATTTTTTGGTCAAGAAAAGGTTATATAGTCTGTAGACTTCAATGCACAGTAGGTTTGGGCAGAAAAAGACCAAAAAATGTGCCATTTTTAGAAAAAAATAGCCCTGACTTTGCTAGACACTGGGCACCATACAACTGATGGCATGGCTATAAAAAGCACTGTTGCTACTGCTTGGCATGCTAGAAGGACTGCTATTGATACTTAGCATGGAGTTCCATAAGCTTGGCATAGACCAGAAGAAGGTTGGCACAGAGTTGCAAAAGCTACGCCTGGACTGAAGGAGTGAAGTGTTGCTCCTCCCTCTGCTCACAACAATGGCACCCAGTAGCTTGCAACAAAGTCAGCCCCTCCAACGTCTAGGAAGCAAACCATATAGCAGAAATCTTATCTTTTTCCTGTAGAATGACCAAAAGAAAAGAAATTCTTCTACCTTTGCTAAAGCCACAACAGATCTAGATAAGATGTCTTGGCAAATTCTAACTCAGAAGTAATTTTTTGAACAATTTTTTATATGGATTTGCATGAGTTTTCAAAAAACTCTACCAAAAATATCAAATGCAATGGAGTTAAACAAAAAAACTACTAAGGAAGAAAAGTAAAAATTTTAGAATAAACTAATAGCATAACCAGACACAAAATTACCGGAGTGACTCTGATACTATATCGGAGTTGTTTCCAGAATCTGGATAATGCGAATGCAATGGAGACATGATCACATGAGATGAAGCAAGTGCACACCACATAGATGCTAAAGCAATTTGAAATTATACAAGAAGCTAAATTGCACAAGACAAAATGGAGAAACCCAAAATCTGATTAACATGAGATAACCAAAGTGAGGAATACAAATAAGAGAGTACATAAGTAACTCCTCCACAAAAGGTGGACAAAGCACCCCAAGAATAGACTGTAACTCCTCCATGAAAGGTGGTGACAAGGTGCTAAGAATAGAGAAGTAACTCCCATCAAGGGAGTTACTTATTACATTCTTATGACACCTATGACACATCTATGACACACACCTCCACATAAGCTAGCCTATCCCACAAATGTAGGAAAACTCCAAGTATGCACAAGAAATACAATTTCCCTAGTTAAAAAATAGGGAAAAATAAAAAACTACACTAATAATAGAAAATGGATCACCTTTGGATGGAGTTCTAGATTTTTTTCTTGATGAGTGGGCTTCTACCTTTCATGAGAATGATCCTTATAATTTTATTGAATAATAAAGATTTGGTGTGTTTTGCCTTCATGAGAATGATACACCAATTCCAGCCATGGTCAAAGAAGATGAGTCTAATGAAGGTTTGTGGCAAGTGTACTTTGATGGATCAAGGAATAAGCATGGAATTAGATCTAGAATGATGTTGGTTTCTCCAAAAAATAAAGGTATTTCTCTTATATTAAATTTTAGTTTAGCTATTCAAACAATGTTACTGAGTATGAAGCACTAGTTCATGGTTTACAGTGGGCTAGGAAGATGAATGTCATTCTTTGCAAGTGTTTGGTGATAGTGAACTTGTAGTTCACCAAGTAAGAAGTTTGAATATATGTAAAAATTTATTGCTTAAATATTACAATCATAGAATTTGGGATTTACTTGAATATTTCCAATCTTTTAACATTCAAGCAATACCAAGAGGTGAGAATAAACATGATGATAGGCTAGTTGATGTTGGGTCCCAATTTAGCATCCCAACTAATATAAAAAGTGAGAAAATTTAGTCACATATAAAAGTGGTTGTAAGGCCCTCTATTCTAGATAATCATGAGAATTGGTAGGTGTTCGAAGGTGACAATCAAAGTGTTAGATTCTTGTAAGAGGAGGTAGAGTTTTCCTCAAAAAACTAATCAAAGCACTTGCAAGCAGTATGGTGATCAGATTTTATAACTAAAAACAAATAAGTTGCCTAAGGGATTGGTCACACTTGAGAACATTTTTAGTGGTGATGATGAGCTAAGGAAGGAGAAGTCATCCTTCTCAACAAAATAAGAACACTATGTCAATGTAGAGATTGTAGTTGGTAAGATTTTGAAGCTGGGTAAGGTATGCACTCCTTCACAAAAGCAAGATTTCATTGAGTTATGCACAAGTTTTGTTGATGTATTTACATGGCAATATAGTGATCTCAAGGAATTTGATCCAAGTTTGGTTCAACACACTATTGAGTTAGAGGAGGAGATTAAACTAGTAAGACAAAGACAAAGGCCAATCAATCCTAAGCTTAAACCTTTGATAAGAGCTAAACTGCATGAGATTATAGAATTAGCTATTATATTTTCAATCAATCACTCAACTTGGGTGGTAAAGCTTGTTTCGATATGAAAGAAGAATGGTGAGATTAATTTGTGTGTGGACTTCTATGATTTAAATAGGTCTTCACTTAAAGATCACTATCCATTGCCATCAATGGAACAAATTTTATAGCTTGTTTCATGTTTAGTGAGGTTTATTTATATGGATATAGTGGCTACAATCAAATTTTGGTCAAATAAGAAGAACAATTTAAAACAACCCTCACAACTAAGTGGGGGACATTTACATACAAAAAGATGCCATTAATTTTATCTAATGCTAGAGCAACCTTTTAGAGAGCCATGGATATGGAATTCCAAGGCCTTCTTAACAGGTTTATACTTGTTTTTTTGGATGATATAATAGTGTTTTCAAAGAATGCAGAAGATCACATGGTTCATCTCAAGCTAGTGTTTGAAAGGTGTAGGCAATTTGGGGTATCTCTAACTCTCAAAAAGTGTGTTTTTTTAATTCATGAAGGTAAGATTCTTGGACATGTTGTTTCAAAGCATGGTTTAAGAATATATGCTAAAAGGATTCAATCCATTATTGGACTCTCCTTGCCTAAGCCAAAAAAGGCTTTGTAAAGTTTCTTTGGGAAAATTGATTTCATAAGGAGATATATTTCATATTTTTCCATTTTAGCTAAGCCACGTACAACCATGCTAAAGAAAAATTAGAAATTTATTTGGTTCAAAGAAGGAATAAAAGGGTTTGAGGATATTAAGAAGTCCATAGCTAGTGCTCCTACACTTATAAATCTAGATTTCATGAAAGATTTCACTTTGTACACTTATGCTAACATGGACACCATTTCAGGCATTTTTATGCAGTGAAATCATGAGGCTTTGGAGCAACCAATAGCCTTATACATTCAAGTCTTGGAGGAGTATGAAATGAGGTATTATTTTGTTGAAAAACATGTCCTTTCAGTTATAATGTCTCTTAAAAATTTTAGATACTTATTGTCTAACAATAAGATACACCTAATGGTTGCCCATCCAAGCATCAAGGAGTTCATTTTGAACAAAGATCTAAATGAGAAGATATCTATTTAGATAGCTAAGGTAATGGAGTATGATGTGGAAATTAAGGTCAAAAAGCTGATTAGAGGCAAAATATTGTGTGAGCATCTACCACAAGACTTGCAAGAGGTTAATGAGCTTATTTTGGTGTCAAATGATGAAGACGTTACAGCTGGTCATACCTCACCTTCCAGCTAGTTTCATGACTTGGTAAAATATCTCCAAGATGGTATTTATCCCTCTCATCTCAGTGCTTCAAAAAGAAGGTATTTCATATTGCAATCAATTCCATTTTTTCTTGTTGATGGTGTTTTATTCAAGAAAGATATCAATGGAATGTTGCTAAGATGTGTAAAACCAAGACAAACTTAGAGATTGCTTGAATAATTCCATGATGGACATGGTGCAAAACATTTTTCTATAGGAAATATAGCTCTTAATATCATGAGAGGTAGGTACTATTGGCCTAGTATTTTTGGTGATTACCATGCATGGGTTAGAAAGTGCAAATAGTGTGCTATGTTAGTAGGAACTTGAAGCTTGTAGCCTTACCTCTTCAGCTAATAGTGGTGGATCATCCCTTTGTCCAATGGGGATTATAATTTATTGGCCTCATTAATCCTCCTTCAATTTTAGGGCATAAATGGATTCTAACTGCTATAGATTACTTCACACATTAGATAAAAGCAATAGCATTGAAAGAAGTAAATGAAACTAATGTTCTTAATTTCTATGAAGATTTACTTACTAGGTTTGGAGTTCCCACAACTATTATTTCTAATAATGTAATGGCTTTTGTGGGATCTAGGATCAGTCAATGGGATTTCCAACATGGAATTTACCTCATCACTTCATCGAACTATTATCCACAAGGAAATGGCCTTGCTAAATCTACAAATAAAAACCTATTAAGGATCATAAAGAGGACTATTGAAGACAATCAGAGGTCATGGCATCTCAAGTTGAAGTCAGCTCTATGGGTTGATAATATCACCTATAAAATATCAATAACCAACTCTCCATACAAGATGGTATATGGTAAGAGAGTAAGGTTACCCATTTCTCTTCAATTTCTTGATTTGGAACTAATGCATCAACGTGAGTTTTTAGAGAATGAGCCTATGGAAATTAGGTATGCTGAGCATATAGAGTTAGAAGAGACAAGAAATCAATCCATGCTAGCTATGGAAATTCATCAAGCATAGGTGAAGAGAAATTTTGATAAAGAAGCTTCTTCATGAAGTTTAAAATAAGGAGATTTGGTCTTTAAGTAGGATGATCATAGAGATAAACTAGGAAGGCACATAAATTTTAATTCCCTTTGGAGTGGCCCATACACAATTTACAGCTACAAATCCCATAATGCTTTCCAACTTGCAAAGTTGGATGGTCAGGAGCTTCCAATCCCAGTCAATGGGATACATCTAAAACATTGCTATTGAAGAGAAAAGTTCCTTGTACATAGTTTGTTTTGATTTCTTCCAAGTGTTGTTCAACCACAATAGTTTTATTCTATTTTAATCAAATAAGTGCTTGTGTGCACATTTTCTTCTTAGTTAGTTTTCTTATTTTCATGTGTTTCTCTTCTTATTTTGAAGGATGAAGGTTACTTCTTATTTGGTCAAAAGAGATTTGCAGTCATGAACTAGGTTTACCATTATTTTTTGAGTTCAATATCATGTTTATGGTCTAAGTTCTCAAGCATAGCAGGCATGCTTCCTAGCTGAGTCACCAAAATGTTGATAATTTTGACCCTACAGGTCAAAATTGTAACCTCTATCATTCATAACTTTTCTTAAACATGCCTTTCAAAGAAGGGGAAAAGGACCAGGCTGAGGGGATACTTTGAAAAGGGTTAAGATAGAATTCCTTTAGAATTCTGTCTTAAAGAAATACAAGAGGAATGGTCCATTACAGAAAGGCTGAAAGACTATTTTCCAAAGGTCGATTGACTATTAAATTTTTCTTGAAGGGTACTAAGGAATGTATTATCATGATTTCAAAGGGACATTATAGAAATCTTGAAGGGTAATAACCCTTTGAGAAAGTTAAAAAATAGAGGATCCAAAGGGACATTTCCTTTAGACTTTTTATCTAAAGAAATTATCCATGAGAGAGATGTCCAAAAGAAAAGTCTTTTAGAAAAGCTGAAGGGTTCTTTCAAAATCTTGAAGGGTAGTTTTGTGTGCCAGAGGGATAATTCAAAAATTTGAGGGGGCCATTTGCAAAAAAATTAAGGGTATCTACCCTTCATAAAGGTTCATTTACATAATCCTGAAGGTTTACTTCCTTTCAAAAATGGGCATTTAGAAGCTTCTAAAGGGTCACTTTCCCTTCAACAATGTTCAAGTCAAAAGCCTAAAGGGTACATGCCTTTTGAAAGAGGACATTAGCAAGAATCCTAAAGGATATCTGCCCTTTGGTAAGGTTCACTTCACAAACTTCAAAGGGATTGTTGAAGGGTTCATTCAATTTCTAAAAGGTCATTATAAAAATCTTGAAGGGTATGTGCCCTTCAAGAAGGTTCATTTCAAGAATCCCAAAGGGTATGTGCCCTTCGAGAAAGTCACTACAATGAAAGGCACAAACAGAAATAAAAGGGTGTGAACTTTTTATTTGAAGATAAAGGTGATAAGCAAAAGACCAAAATAATTCTTTTAGGTAATTTTTATGAAATAAAGGAGAGAGAAAAGTGGTAGAGCTTCAGACTTTTTTTCCAAAGATGAATATCCAAAGGAAGGGCTCGAAAGAGAGGAAAATCCTAAGAAAATTCCTATGAATAAATTGTCTGTGGGAAAAAATAGAAATACATGAACAAGAACTCTGAAGGAATTCCTTTGGATAAATTTTTCGAAGGAATTCCTTAGAAGGTTTAAACAAAGGAAAATGAAATGGATAAGAAATCCAAAGGAATTCCTTCAGACATAAGAGTGCATGCATGAAATCTCTTGTTAAGCTCTCCAATGTTAAACTCCTTGAGTTTCATGAAAATGAGTCTCTATTTTATAACTAAAGGTGTCATGTTTAAAATGGTTATACATCTTGGACATGTCTAATCCTATTTATGGTTATTGAAATCCCTTGCTTTATCTGGCTCTTTATTTCTATGCATGTTGTGTTTTTTGTCCATGCTATATTTTTCTTATGGAATTTCCTTTAGCTTTATCTTTCTTAGACTTATAGTCTATTTTTCCCTTTCTATGGCCTTATCCATTGGGCTATTGGCCTCTTCCCTTCAGACTATCTGTCAAGTCATTTTTCCATGGACAAATTGTCTGTGGGAATTATCTCAGACTTCTCTCCTAGGATAAAAAGTTCAAAACTTATCCTTTCGAGCCTTTATTTGTACATTTCCTCAGGTAAATATTTTGAAGGAATTCCTTTGGATAATTTACCTAAGAAAATGTAAAAATAAAGGCTCGAAAGGATAAGTCTCAGACTTTTTGTCCAAGGAGAGAAGTTCAAGACAATTCCCATAGACAATTTATCCATGGAAAAATGACTTGACAAATAGTCTGAAGGGAAGAGGCCAATATCCCAATGGATAAGGCTGTATAAAGGGAATAATAGAGAGTAAGTATAAGAAATATAAATCTAAAGGAAATTCCATAAGAAAAATATAGTGTGAAAAAATAGCAGAACATGTACAGAAATGAAGAGCCAGATAAAGCAAGGGATTTCAACAACCATAAACAAGATTAGACATGTCCAAGATGTATAACCATTTTAAACATGACACCTTTAGTTCTAAAATAGAGACTCATTTTCATGAATAAATCAAGGAGTTTAATATTGGATAGCTTAACAATATATTTCATGCATGCACTCTTATTTTTTTCAAGCCTTTCAAACATTCCAATAGTTTAAGTGGAGACCATTGGAAGTTGACTAGTATTGAGCTCAAGTTGACTAATTGACAAGTGTCACATCCACTCATGCTCTCCATGAAATATAAGACATTCTCACATTCCTATTCATCTTCAAATTGGTTCAAGCTTAAGTCAAGACATCCAAAATTGGTGTAGACATCATGCATGGAGAAGATTAGTCCAAGCTTGAGCCCACCATCCATTTTCAACACCAAAGGATTTTTCATGCAAGGCATAATACAAAATAATATTATATTTAGAGGTCTTATTATCTTTGGATAGTAAAAATTGGACTTGGGCTAATGAAAGAGTTGTCTTCTTCTTCTATTTTCATTGACAACCTCTTAGTTGTTATGTATTTTTCTATATAAGTTGGATTTTCAACCTTGAATTGTATCCCTCTTTTGGCAAGACAAAATTCTGCCAAAGATTGAGTTGTAACCTTTTTTTAGATTAATATAAGTACTGTTGTTTTCAAATTACAACTTATAGTATAGTGTATTTATGTCATTGATTTGCATAAGTGATAGATTTTTATTCTTTGTCAAGTCTTGATTCTTACCTAGTTACTAACTAGTCAAATTATGCAGGTCATGTTCTATGTTTAATGTCTTTTGGCTGAGTTTACAATGGATGTAAGTGGCTGGTTAGTGATTTGAATCAGGGCTATTCCATCATTTCCCTCAAGATTTGATCACAAGATAGAACCTTTTCATGAAATACTTATGCATATTGGTCAATTGGAGTTGAAGGTTTAGCCTATCTCTTATCTAAATCAATGGTTTTAGGAGCTCCAATTGAGTGGATCAACCAATCATTCAGGTGTATCACCATCATTAGATAGGATTTTATTTCAAGTTTCTCTCTCTTTTCCTAGATAGTTTTTAGCATTGATCAAGGTCCTAATTGATACACTAAATAGAGCTAGCCCTTAGAATCTATATATTCAATCCACTTATTAGGTCACCCACAGACTAGGTTTGTTTCCATGTTTCAACAGACTATGAAGGCCTAAAACTACCTTCACAGGGGTGCAAGTTTGATTGAAAAAAATTTCCTTGTGGCATATTGAAAGGATAGAATGTGAATATATAACTCTCTAGAATACTTTATATATATCACTTAATTATTATTGAATATGGTTTTTATGTGTGATAGAGATTAATATACTAGTTCTGAGATGATTTTCTTAAATATCTTTTACCTATGTTTCATTTGCATTGAGTATTATGTTTTAATTTAAACCTATGATTCATCATGAACTTACCTACTTTTTAGTATTTTTTAATTCTATGTTTTCATATAATAAGTGTGCCTTTATCTTTAAATATGAATTATCAGCGTCTAGTTGCCTTTGATCTTTACTACACAAGCTATCCCTATAATTAAATGTTATGGAGTTTTCTAGGAACTGTTGATAACATAATTACATAATTATAATTTTGATCAAGGAATGCATTTCTTTAGTTTCAATGCTTCAAAGAGTTAAATGAGGTCTAATGAGATAGAACAAGACTCAAACAAGGCTTTAAGACACAAACTATGCATTGAGGAATCACCTAGAGACTTCACACCAACCATGACTCATGACAAACCATGAAACCTAAAAAGACTAAAAAAAGGATTTATGACACAAACTATGCATTGAGGAATCACCTATAGACTTGAAACCAACCATGACTAATTTCATATATTCCAACACAACTTGTGGTTTATGATTTGGGTACACAATGCACAAGATATTTTAGTTTGATTTTTTTTTAATGTGTGCAGTGGAGAAGAATTTTAACTGACATATATATTAAGTTTTTTTAATTCTTTTGTATTTCATTTTAATTTGATTCTATTTGATTTTTTTCTTTGAAGAGAGGCATTGAGAGAAAATGATCTGATGAATTGGTTAGTAAGCCTTTTTATATTTATTTTTATTTTTTTAATTTTATGATTGTTGATCCTGATTTTTTATCCTAAAAGAGGTTGTGGGATGGTAGCATCAGATATTTGGGACAATAACATCTATGTGTTGATGCTAATGTGTGATCTTCCACATTAACCTCTAAAAATGAGATGCTAGCATCCAAGTTGGATGGTAGTGTTTGATATTAGAATTTGGATACATGATGTATGTATTTGGTAGCTAACATTTCTTTTTTTACTTGTTTATATTTTTATAAGAATGGTTACATTCATGATTTTTGACATGGTCAACATCTATCTAGCCTAATGGAGTTGGGTTTGGATTCTATTTATTGGATGATTATAGATAAGGTAGGAATACATATTTGGCCCATTTGGGACCCATTCCTTATGATGTTAATCTAATGATAACATTAGCTAAGAAGTGTAATGTTGATACTTGCACATTATGGCTCCCTATATGGCTCCCTATAGTGGTGATGATAGTCACTTTAGAAGACGTGTGTTGGATTTTGAGATTACCTATCACTAAGGGAGAGGGCCTAGGTTTTAGTACATGTAAATTTGACATATATACATAGATCTTGTGGGTACTTTATTGTCCACCAAATAGCTATAGTGGATCCCTTTGGCATATTCCATTTAGAGGACATTGTTAGATCTAACATATTATAGTTATAAAATTTTATTTGTTGTTTGTTGTCTTCTTTTGTTATTGTGAAGGGAAATAAGGTTTTTATATTATACCTTATGTATCATATAGTGTGGAACATTGAGTGAAAAGGCATTAGGTATTCTTTGGGGTACACCAAGGTATCCCACTTGTATATAGATGTATACAAATTTTACATAGAGACATATTAAGGTGGATTAGGTGTAGCAACATTGTTGCATGTAAAAGCATATGAGCACGTTGTAGTTATACAAATGATTGGTGGACCCCTAGGTAATGATAGTGATGATTCTTATACACCTAGGGATATGCCCCCACCTTTTATTGATGTATTTGTATATATATGAAATCATTATTTTTGGCATTATATGGATCAAATGTGTAGTCATTTTTAAAATCTTTATGCATTGAATATTTATTATTTTAAATGCGTTATGGATTGAATGTGAATGTTATCATTGTATACCATGTAATCCATTTAGAAATAAAAAAATCTTGACTATAATGAATATGTTTCAATTGAACAATTTATTTTTGACTATGTTTTGGTATTTTGTCTTGTTGCATATATAGATTGGGTGTTAATGCATAAATAAGAGATTGATCAAATAATTATCCTTTTTAGGATTAGTGTTCGATAAATCAATCAATGTAGAGGATAACTAAAGGGAATATCTTATTCCACTATTTTTCTTCTATACTGGTCGATAGACCATTTACTTGTTAGGAGTTTTATGGGATGTCTCATCACTATAAGAATGACTTATGAAGATACATAAGAAGGAGAACTAGTTCTCTCATGTGTGAATTTAATAACTCATAGATCTAATAATTGTGCAAAATTATGTTGTAAAGTGTAAAAAATCCATGTTATCATGCACATTAATATTATGATAAATATAAAAAGGTTTTCCTTTTATCTTTTCCAATCTATGTGGTGGATGATAATAGTTTGGAGGATGAGTGATCAATATTTATCTAATAGTAAATTCAATATTTCATGTGGTTGATCTTTAGTAAGATAAAATTGAATTGGTTGTTTCTTATGAATAGTATATGATCTAGTTGTCAAAGATGCTCGACATGTTTATTTTCCTCTATGAAACATTTTTATTATTATTTATTTAACATACATATTTATATACTGCTTAATATTTTTTTTAATTATGGGCTCTATTGTATATCAGTTGACATGTGTGTGTGTCTGTGCATGTGCATGTGTGCGTGTGTGTGTGTGTGTGTGTGTGTGTGTGTGTGCGTGTGTGTGTGTGTGTGTGTGTGTGTGTGTGTGTGTGTGTGTGTGTGTGTGTGTGTGTGTGTTTGTGTGTGTGTGTGTGTGTGTGTGTGTGTGTGTGTGTGTGTGTGTGTGTGTGTGTGTGTGTGTGTGTGTGTGTGTGTGTGTGTGTGTGTGTGTGTGTGTGTGTGTGTGTGTGTGTGTGATCAAATTAAGTATGGGGATAATGCAAATATATTTATTTAAATGGAGAAATAATACCTCTATCAAATATAATTTATAACTCCAAATATGAAGGTTGATATGCCAAAGAAAATAATACATCCTTGAATCTAATAATATAAACATGAAAATTATCATCGTTGTGTTATTTGAATATTTTAAAGCTTTCTAAAGTTATAAAATAATTACATAAAGGAACACTCATAACACTTTATGTATGTATTGATGCAACTATATCATTTTTAGGATCAGCAAGGTTTGTATAACTATGGTGTAAAAAATCATTACATGTGAATTCAATTGACATATCATGCATATTAGATCAGCTTTGACTATTTGAATCTTCATTAAATGAAAGAAATGTCATTTTAATTTGATTTTCATTAAGCATGGAAGGTGTTAAATAAGCATTAGATAAATGACCTGATTCCTCTTACCCACTATGAATGTTTTAATCATTATCTTTCTAATCAACATCATCATAATCACTCTATTCACTTTCATATGCATCATGTATACTACTATGACTAATGTGGTGATTTTTATAGTTCCATTCTATATCAAGAGGGGGATTTTTTTTGCACATATTTATATGGATAAGGGTTAGAGAGATAGAAACATATTAAACTTTTACTTTCTATGAATGTAATAGAATCATCAATTTAAGTATTGTTCTCAACATTTTGTAAGAAAGGAATACATTTAACAAATGTATCATATTTTTATATACACACATAAAAATAAGGTTTTATTCATGATAAATTGAATTTTTGAATAAGATACATCATTTTACTTGTAATCGTGTATAATATATAAGATCAAATTTTATAAAATGTAGTGCCAAATTGTAAATAAAACCTAATTTATTGTGTAGATAAAAAAGATTTTAAATCAAGTTCTATGGAATACATAGGAGAACTATGCCCCTCACACTCATTTTATTAATATGTAGAATAATTATCTTAATCATAATCATATGTGGTGCTAAGAGTCTCTATGTAATCATTAGTTGTTAGATTAACCTTTGTTATATCATTTGTCCATTCATTATCATAAGTATAAATAAAAGCATATTTTTTTCTCACATATCTTATTAGTGATGCTATGAGTTTCCATGTAATCCTCATTAATTTTATTGAACTCAATTTCATAATTATAATAAAAAGAAAAAGCAAGATTTTTCTCACATTTCTTATTAGCTAATAAATCATCATAAGCAATGTATTGATCCTCAACTAGGTTGAATACTACATCTAAATGGTGAAAATTTTGATATTATTCACTATGGGGACTCATTTAGACAAATTTAAATCCCAACACACCCAAAAGTATAAGTAGAATAACTAGGGAACAAATCAAAATAAACATCACATAGACTATGTCCATAGAAAATAAAATCAGATTTGAAAAATAAATGCAACAACTTGAATTTTGAGTGATAAATGAAGGAACCCTAGGGCAAACTAGGGTTTTGGTGAAATTTTAACTTAGAGGATGGGTTCAATAAAAATTTTATTATATTTTGGGATTCAAATGCCTTATGAAATAAAATGATTTGAGTTCAATCAATTTATATTAATATTTTAGCCATATATAACATATTATTATAAATTTACCTATTCAAGCAAGTGTAATAAATACCATAAAATCAATGGGTAAAGAGAACATATCTAGTTTGGTGTTATATTTTTAACTGAAATAGTTATTTAGAATCATCTTAGACATGTGAATAATCCCTATGTTATTTTCATTCTATGTTCTAACTATTCTTATTGTGAACAAGGAATTCAAGATGGGAGATTAGTATTATGTTAGTCCATTAAAAAAATCAAAATAACACACTAAACACTTATAACCTCTAGCCTAGACACTAGGGAGAGCATAGGTAACAATAACACAAATAGAAATACAACTAAAACATTAACAAAACACTCTTTTACCTTACTTGGAGCTCCAAATGGCTTGTTGAAGTGGTTGGCTCAGCTTATGGATAATGGAGTCTTTGTCAATGGTGTTCTTGAATAATCTCTCCTTCATTCACATTGGCTTGGCTTGATTTAGATTGGCATGTTGGTATGGTAACACTACAATGAATATTTTTGGAGGTATGTTGGAATAATAATACTTCATTATTGAATCTTTCCTAGATTGGAGGAAGAGCCTCTAATTTATAGACTTTTGAAATGGATATGAACCACCCATATTGAGATGAGAATCAAAGGTCCAAAATGTATCGGACATCCTTCATGATGAGGAACACAAAGCATGTAAGAAGAGAATAGGCTTTGTAAGATGTAAGCTTTATAAGGTGTAAACTTTGTAAGATGTAAGCTTTGTAAGAAGAGGTAGGCCTTGCCATGTGATTTGAATATTAAATTGGTAATTTTCTTGGATGATGAGGTTAAATAGGAATAATGATTTTTCTATATTTATAATATGTGCATTCTATGTATCCTCAATTTAAGAAGAAGATTATTTAATTAATTTCTCTTAATTAACCAATGTAATATGGCATGAAGTTGATGGGATAAGATATGATAATAGAAGAATTTGGTTAACTAATTGAAGGGTCATTTTCAAACAAGGTACTGAGTTTGGGTAATTTTTAGTAAATTGAATGATATAATGTAGTACATTACCTCAATTAGGAATGTACTAATGTGTCATATAATGTATACATCAAAATTATATGGGAATTGAGTTGATTTAAAAATAATTGGATAAATTTCCATTTGACTACAATAAATTATTTTGATGTCCATTTAGACATGGAAGTGGCCAAAAATGAGTGTTTACAATTTGCCCCTATTTGAGAAGGCATTTCAAGACACGGGAAAAGTAACATCTTTTCAAATAATGAAAAATTTGTTAAGAAGAAAAATAAGCTAATGATTGAATAATGATGCTCCAAAAAACATTTGGGAAGCCTACGATGATGTCCCCTCGAAGGAATGGCCAACACATAGGATTGATAGATAGTCCCTTGAAAATAATCAAGAAGAAGAAATAAATTAACCCATGGTTGAGATTAATCCAATCGAGATAATGCTTGCACACATTGATTTAAAAGTATTAATTTACTCAAAGGTGGTTATAATTAGTAATAGAGGTTGAGACACTAATTTTCCCAAATGTAGTTATAATCAGTGGTATAGGCATGTTCCTCAGTATGGCATATAGGTCAAAATAATGATTTATGCAAAGGGAGTTATAATCATTTTGATGACCAGGATTGAATAATGATTTTTCCCTAGTAGGGAAGATTCGATCATGATAAAATTAGTTATGCCCTAGTAGGGAAGATTGGAAAGCATAACTTAAGGATATAACTTGTTACATAGATTAAAGATGATTGATAAAAAAACATAGATGTGATGGTCTAATGATTGAAGAAACCATAAATAATTGGGCACATGGGGATACACAAAGTGATGAAAGAGATGATTGGAAGAATAAATATGGTTAAGATGACCTAAGATACATCATGTATCTAAGTTTTGCCTACATAGTCTACATAAACCTTCATTCAATGTAGTACACCTAGAAATGGGAGAAAATAGAATGAGAAATAAACTAGAAGGATAAAAATTGATCAATGTGAATAATTCTATTGTACTTGCTAATGTAGATATGCTCATCCTTATTAGCATTGCTACAACCAAAATGATAAATGGTTTCATCTGATCAAGGAGGGTGGGAGGATTTGCCAAAGTGAATAATGAGAATTTTCTATGGCACCATTACTTGTAAGCTCCATTGACCTAATTTTTATTATAACACACGATGGCATACACCATGATATAGAACACCATGGTGACCAAGCTGGAATGTGCATAAATATTGACTCTCGATCCAATAAACTATTAAAAATAATGCACTAATGATAAAAACTATGATGACATTATTGATGTATGAATATGGATAGACTCAAAAATAATGTGCAAGGAATCACATAATGAATGCATATATACTAAGTCAAAGCACAAAAAATAAAGTAAAAAAATAGGAAAACAAATAAACAACAAAAAACTAAGCAAACAAACACACAAAAAGCTTGAAAGTAAAAGCAAAAAAAAAATTATAATTAACCAAGGAATATATATTCATGAAGGCTTAATGGAAGGATAAACAGGTGGTGCTCACAAGCAAGGATACATGCAAAGGTAAGGTCACATTCCCAATAGTAGTGGAATAGATTGGAACTAAAAATGGTTTTTCCCCCATTAGGCAGATCGAGGATGACTAACTAGGTTTAAACAAGATAAATGTTTTTGGATTTTGAGGCTATATATCTCTTTATTAGATGGTAAGCTAATTTTTTAATTTTTAGGATTTTGAAATGTTTCATATATTTTGAAAATTTTTAAGTATCTCAACTTGATTGATAATTATGAAAAACATAATGGTCTCACTCACAAAATGATGAGAGTGTGGCTTAGGTTACTCATAAAATGATGAGAGCGTATGGAAAAGGGGGACTGACCTGACCTTAATATGAATTAAGCACTACCTACATAGTCCCAAAATGACATCAAGTCAATGTATTTCTACCAACACAAAAGGTGGTGAGATCTGACTAGATAGTAGGGAGTTCATGAATTTAAGAAAATGGCAAGGTAAATGATAATAGTAAGGTAAGGTGATGTGACAATGCATGGTAAAGGTGTTATTCCTAATTTTCTAATAGGCAGTTATAATTAGGAAAGAATGGTATAGGTATGTGATACTAATTTTCCCATAGGTGGTTATAATTAGTAACACAAGGTGAAATACTAATTTTCTCAAAGGTAGTTATAATCAGTAACACTAGTCAAACATAAATAAAAGATGTACTTTCTAGATCCACTATCATACTACCTTCATATACTACCATTTAAACATAGAATTTTGTAACTACTAAAATTGGATCAGAATCCCCTTGAAAAAGGTGCCAAAAGAACCAATGAAACCAAGGTCAAAAAGGGGTAGGTAAGGTAGGTCAAAACAAATTTTGGTCAATAAGAAAGGTATGGTAGAATGGTATGGTGGGATAGTATAAAGAAGATGATAGGATGGTAATTGGATGGAAAGAGGTAGCACAATCCTCATAGAATATACTAGGATAAGTTATGTTGATGCTAAATTAATCGTCCTCAAAAACCATGGAAGGATCAAAAATATATTCAAATTGATTTTTAAGGCATGTGTAACCAATATTGTAATAACCATGAACGTATTTTGATTCTAAATTTGATTTCAACTCAAGGGACTCTAAATCCAATGTTGAGACTAACATTTATTCTAATTTTCATGATAAATCTAATGTCAATTCAAGAATAGAACCTGAATTTAGTTTTGATTCTTTATCTAGTGGGATGTTGCTATAATGATGTCTTGTTAAGTGATTGGTATTGGACAAATAATGATCTGTGATGGTATAATGGGCTCCACAAAGTCTGGTTTGTCAAAGTGAGACTCCTCAATGAGGTGGAAAAGATAAAGATATAACTCTATAGAGACTAGCTTGTCAAAGGGAGGATCTTTAAAAATAGGACAATAGTTGAGATAACGATTTTCCCAAAGGTGGTTATAATCATTAAGAAGTGGCTCAGCAAAGACTGGCTTGTCAGAGTGAGACTCCTTGATAATAGGTATAGTATCAAAAGGTGATTCATCACATGTTGACCCATCACAAATAGGTGTTAAAAAAAACATATTAGATTGGTTGGTTTTCTTGGCCTTAGTTTACAAGTAATTGTAAAATACTAGTTTTGAACATATCTTGGTCTTCGAATGATTAGCTCTATTGGAGAGGTACTGATTGGATATATTGTGGCTTGAATATTGGAATCAATTTTTTAAAGTGGGGGAAGGTTAGAAATGGAAAAAGGATGATTGGTGGTTGGATAAATATCTCTTTATAAATAGGCTCATTTAAGATGTGCTTAACAAAGACTAGTTACCGATCTAAGATAGTAACTATGACTTGTCTAGTCATAATTGCATAGATTTATTAGGAGAATGAGATACCATACTTGAAAGGGCCTAGAATGGTAATAGCATGTCATTGCAAAGTTAGTTTGTTATCATTATCCAAAGGATGATGTCTTGGAATAGTGATGGTACGATGTCATGAACCTTGGTTGATGTTGTGAGCTAAAGGAAAAGGTCCTAGAATGGTAATGGTAGGGCATTTTGAAGCTTGGTTGCTAGCATGAGCCAAAGGATGAAGTCCTAGAATGGTAATGGTAGGGTGTTGTAAATATTATTTACTATTTTAATCCAAAGGATAAGGTCTTGTAATGGTAATGGTAAGGCATTGCGAAGCTTGGTTGTTATCATGATCCAAAAGATGAGGTCCTAGAATGGTAATGGTAGGGCTAGAATTTTAAACAAAACAAGGTAAGATATTTAAAAATTTTGAAACACTTTAGCATAAACTAGGCATTTGGATTTAAACATGAACTTGGTTGGTTGATATAAGGCATGAAACTCTATGCATATGGAAGATAGGCCACTTCTCCAAATCTAGGCACATATAATATTTTTTAAATTAAATAAATAATTAGGCTAAGTTACATAACATAAAAGATAAAGATCGATGTCTAGGCCAAAATTAAACATGCCATAGGTAGAAATCAATCAATGTTTGGATTTGAACTTGGCAAGGCTAATTTCAAACTCAACTTAAGAAAACTAGGCTTCTTTAAATAAACAACAAGCTAGACAAGAATGGATAGTATAATAGCACTAGGTATAGATCCAAAAAATCACACTTGGTTTGGTTTCAAAATTATAATTTGGAAAAAAGGTAATAATTTTATGAAATGATTTAAGTATCATAATAATTTTATCATGATCTAAAGGTATGATAAACGTTTTGATTCAAAACTCAAAGGCATAATACTTAGAAATGAATTGAACAGAGTAATGACATCCTTTTCAATCAAGTGATAAACATAAACAAAGATTGATAACAAGACTAAAGCACATGTGTGATGTCAAATGGATGGCATAACACCTCCTCAAATAAAAGAGTGATGTAGAAACTGTATGCAATAAAAAATGCATCAGATCTAGAAATCAATCATATTTTAGAGAAGATAGATCCTACTTACACATTCGATTGGAGATACATTAGATAATCAATAACATGACCAATATGTGGATCTTATAGACATGATTAGGGGACCTCTTACCATAATAAGATCACTAGGGAGGGTTCTATAGCCTCCAGTCGGGAAAAATCACATAATAACCCTAACTAAGCCCTATGTTTTCATATTTGCTATACTAATAACAAGTAAAGCAAATAAATATAATCTAGTTCTCACTAAAACTTGTGGTACAATATTGGGTTAGTAAACAAATGAAATTAAACATGCATAAGTGAATCCTAATTAATATATGTATATGTAAGACCCTTATGCATGGAATAGAAGAGTAATATTATTAAAAATCCAATACTTATGTTACTTATATCTACTAAAGAGAGGAGCAAAGTTAGAGAATACTTACTTAAAATATGAACCCATTGAGACTCAATATCTACCTTGTCCAAAGGGGCTTTACAAGAGGTTTGTGTGGTTTGTAAGGATCAACAATAAATTCCAAAGCATCTAAAACTTCTCCATAAGACTAGATTCTCAAAGTAGAAACCCTAAGCTAAGACTTATCAAGTAGAATGGTGGAAGAGTAGATTGTGAAAAAGTGAAAATGAATAATAACTCTTGGTGTCTCTCTAATAATGATGAAATAGATTCATTTATATAGGTAGATCTAACCCTAATACCTTTTAAAAGTTTTAGCCAACAAGATCAACTCAATCAACCTAGTACTATTTTTGACAAAAAATCACTAGGTCATAGGCTAGGTTGATAAAGCGCTGACCTAGACCCTAAATGAGTTTCACCAATAAGAGTACAAGGCCAACCTAGTCGACCTAGTAATGTAAACTATCAAAAGGGGTTTTAGGTTAGGAAAAGGGGTATAAAAGGTCGTAAAATACTAAAGGAGTGTGTAAAAGAGGAGCAATAGCTTAAGGGAAGGTTTTTAGGAGCTGGTTGGATTGGTAGTAAGTGGCAATAAGGGACAAAAATATTATGAAGCACCAATGGTCTACCCACCCCTTTCATGTTGTACCTATTAGGGCATGTGCTCAAAGAGATTGAGACTCAACGAGTTCCTATAAGATATAAAGCATCAGTAATTGATAAAGTTTTAAAATATTGTGTATACATATGCCTTGCTCAAAGCTCATCACATGTCACTTAGGTGTAACAGGGGATGGTGCTTTGAGAAAGAACATTGTAACGCACAAGGTTGAGGCTTAAAAAAATTACAATATTTTAAATCATAAAATAATTGAAAGGGAAATAACTAAAAAAGTAAATGTATGCATACCTTGACTTAACTTTATTGCTGGATGGTTGTCTGTTGTGTTTTTAGTTTTGATTTTGGAGGGTGCAGAGATTGCTTTTGACAAACCTAATAATATAAAACTAAAGAGAAAAAACAAAAAAACATAGGAAAATCGAAGATAATTAGTGCTATGTGGATGGGATGTACTTGGAAATTTGGCAAGCTAGGTTAACAAGTGTTATGTTAGACCAAATGACCAAGTCAAAATTTAGAGTAAATCAGGTAACTGAAAATCTAAGGCTATTAAAGATTGAAAAACTCAAACAAGTAAAATTTAAGCAAGAGAGGTAAACTCACCAATTCAAACTAAAGATACATGTAAAAAATATGGTAATCAAACATCAATGTAAAAGTAGTAACAATCCTTAATTAAACAAAGATGGGCAAGTAAAAATCATAAAACAACACTGATGAGTGAGAAGTAACAATCCTTCCTCAGTCATCAATGGAAAAAGGTGTTTAAAATGGAAACCAAAATTGGTGAGTGAGAAGTAACAAGTCAACCTCACTCAATAATCTAAAAAGTACATGAAAGTAGAAATGGACCTAGGTGTCCACAAAAAGGGTGGTACAACAATGATAAATGGTAAAATAAAGCAAAACAATGTCTAGAGATGTAGAGACATGGTGTAAATAAAAGTAATCCATAGTTGCTCAAACATATTATTTTGATATAAGGATAGATAAAATTAAAATAAAGTAGTGCTAGAATGTTTTTAATATGTGAAGAATAAGGAAGTAAAGAAGAGGTAAAATAGATTTAGAATCACAATTTGCCTATCAAGGGGGGAAATGAAATGGGTGGAGGGGAGAATGAAGGAAAAACCAAGGTAGAGAAACTCTTTATCGAAGTCAAGACACTCAAATTAGGTTTGTCAAAACAAGAGGACTTTTGACCTTAAGGACTATGAAGAACTTATGTTATCCACATAAGTCTTAGGTCAACAAATTAAGTATGTAGATCATCCCATGAAAGCTTTATGCATGAAAAGTAAAATGGACCTACCTTCTCACAATGTGTTCCCCATTCTTCAAGACCCCTTATAGATCCATCAATCTACTAGAAAGATTGGGTAATTGCATGAAAAATTACGTATCACCATAGAGTTAATTGAATTCTCCTATTCCAATCTATTGGCCTACCACAATATAATGTACCTTGGCTCTATTGTGAGGCCAACTATGGAGTTTAAGCTTTGATTAGAGATAGGAGATGTGTTTTTAATCATGTCTTTTGGTGTGAATTTTACTTTTGATATTTTTATGTTGTCTTTTTGTAAATCATTGCCTTTTGTTTCAAATGATTTGGTTTCTAAATTTCTTGATGTATTTTTATTATTCCTCTTTCATATGGATTTGGAAAACCAAACATGGGTGCTAAAGATGAATTTCATTTAAATACTTGGGACTTTTTTACTAAGATAGATAAATTTAGAGAGCATGGTGTCTAAGAGTCTCATAAATCTAGGTGAGATAAAAGTGTTATCTTCACTTCAACCTTGTTTTATCTAATGTGGAGTGAAAGGAAATGAAATCAAGAGGAATGAAACATGAAACAATTTTAATTAATTCAAATCACAAGAAATGTGATAAAGGATGAATAATGGATTCAATGATAGTAAAGTGTGATTCCTTATCATAAGGATGAAGTAAATGGAGGAAAACATGCTAACACAGATTGTTGTGAAAAATTCATCTATCAAAAAGAAGCATAAGCTAAAGCTGAGAATAAGGATCAATAACTTGTAACCATTATGAAACACATTCTAGAAAAGGAATGATAAGATGGTAATTTTTATTAGAAAGGCCAGGTATTATCCATGAACTTACATTGCATCTCATAAAATAAAAACCCATAAGGGTACCAAAAAGTATTGGAAAAATAAATGGGATAGGAAACAGATGGTATTTGTGAGGAAGGCCAGATCCTATCCATGGTCTTACACTACAACTCATAAAAGAGAAACCCAAGGGATGCAAAAAAGTGTAAAAAGTATGAAAACAAAGAGGATAAAATTACATCATGAGGAAGATCAGGTCTTATCCATAGTTTTACAATGCAACTCATGAGAAAAAGGGATACCAAAAGACCAAAAGGAAGGACTAAGGTTTGTAAAAAGAGAAAAATACTACAGAGGGTGAGACCTATGTAAGTAACATATAAAAAAATTTAGATAGAGAGCATATAGAAAGCATGATAAGAAGGGAAGGATCCTACACTAACATCTATATTAAGGATGAGCATGTGAGAGACAAACCTAGGTGTCTTGAATGGTTTCTTGAAGTTCATATAGTTTGGTAGCATATTAGGTAGAATAAGAGTGGGCATCGTAAGATACCCCAAAGGGTAAGTGGATGTAAGGATGGGAATTTAAATATTCCCTAGATTTTGAAATGATATGTGGGAGGGCATAACAAAATACCCCAAATTCTATAGAAATGTGTGGATGGGCATCACAAGATAGCCCACAAGCTGAAAAGAGGAAGAAAAGATAAGAAGGAACACCCCATATAGTGTCTAAATAGATTTAGGTTATCCAAGATTATTTTTATAGGGTATTTCATGATGTTTGATAAAAGGAAAAGGATTTAGGCAAGAAGAATGAGAGGTAGATAAAAAGAACTAAATTAGATAGATAGAGAACTAAGTCAGCCAGACAGGACAACAGTAAGAGTATAGAGTCAACCAGGTCAACTTAGTACTACAAGATAGGAAACACATAGCCTGATAAGAGTATATAGTCAACTAGGTTGACTTATTACTACTATTTTATTGGTAAAAGAGATATAGGGCCAATTGGGTTGACCTAGTACTGCAGGTAGGAAGGAAAAATAGTCTGTAAGAGACTATGTCAAATAGAAAGATAGTATACTAAAAATAAAGAATTTTTTTGAAATGTTCTTTAAAATAAATTAATGGAAGTAAACACACAATTAATTGGATCAATGAGAATGATCTAATTGAGATGCACATCACAAAATCTTGCACTAATGCTAGCCAATGCAAGTTTTTACAATACAACATATAATGAGCAAAGAACAAGCAGTCCATTAAAAAGTAAATGCTAACTAAATGGTCATCATGAATGTCATTAGATTATAAATTATTATTCTAATTGTGATAGGGAATTTGGATGAAATTAGGGAACTAAAAATCAATTTATGGATGGTTTCAAGACATTTAGGTTGAAAGGGATCTATTTTGGTAATGGTATTGGCTTGGTATTGGGGCCTACCCCCTCACTTCACAATCCCAAAGTGATAAGGGTGTCAGGTGATTTTCCAATATATATCATTAACCACATGTTTATACTTGGCTAGAAAACTAAGTTGGCTTCCCCCTTGGTGATGAAATCTAAGTAGGTAGGCCTTGGGTAGATAAATGTTTAAATGTGTTTTGAAATTATGTGATTTGGTAGTGAGTGCAAGAAAGATAAAAATAGTGAAACTAAATGGTATATTTAAAAACCACCTAAATAGACTATGTGATCTATTCTAATCATGCAAATAACTAAAAATAAAAGTGTGAAGTAACTACTAGCATACAATTATTAATTTTTTATTTGAAACATAGTATAGTGTCAGTTCAAATGATAGTGTATGCAAGCATTACTAAACAAAGTTGATAGTGTCATTACTATACTACAAAAGCAAGGGTCTTTAAGAATTATGTTGATAATTTTGACCTAATCATTCAAATAGAAGATAGAATACATAACAGGTCGACCTAATTTATTATATGAGGGTAGTTTTAAAGACTAAAAACTGTGCAAAATAGAACTGTAAGGAAGAACTAAAATGAGAGAGAGAGAGAGGAACCTTGGTGGGTTTGAAGATGTTGAGCAATGTGAGATTTTTATTGAATTATATTGAATGTTATTTGTAAATTATACAACTATGTCAACTGGGTTAACCCAATTTTGCAATTCCCTATTTGTTGAAACCTATGAAGATGACTATACTAGTCTGGTTGACCTAGTATGTTTTTTAGAAGCTATTTAGAATACTATACCATCTTGGTCAACCTAGTATGTTTTTTGTAATCCTATAAGATTATTTTATCAACCTTTTCAATATAGTAACTTATATCTAATGAAGACCCATGCAAAAAGGATATAGTCATTTTTGATGTGATTATGTGTTAAACTTGCACACAAAAGTTATAAACTATACCATCCCTATCGACTTAGCATCACAAATATAGAAAAATAATAAATGAAATAATAGAAAATGAAAAATGTGAAATAAAACCTACAAGGTTAGATTCACATCAATTTCACTAGAATGTATGCAATCAAAAATTCATCAAATCTAGAAATCAATCCTAACTTAGAGAAGATAGATCCTACTTACACTTCCGATTGGGGATACATTAGATAATCAAGAACATGACCAATATGTGGATCTGATATACCTAATTAGGGGATCTCTTACCATAATAAGATCATTGGGGAGGGTTCCAAAGCCTCTAGTCAAGAAAAATCTTGTAATAACCATAAATAAGCCTATGTTTTCATATTCACTATACTAATAACAAGTAAATCAAAGAAATCTAATCTAGTTCTCACCAAAGCTCATGGAACAATAGAGGGGTTAGTAAATAAATGAAAGTAAACATGCATAAGATAATCCCAATTAAGCTATGTATAGGTAAGACCCTTATGATGGAAAAGAAGAGTAATATTATTCAAAAGTCAATACTTATGCTACTTTTATCTACTAAAGAGAGGAGAAAAGTTAGAGAACACTTACCTAAAATTTGAACTTTTCGAGACTCAATCTGTCCCTTGGCCAAAGGTGATCCTCAAAAGGTTATCATGGTTTGTAAGGATCACTAAGAAAGGCCAAAGCATCAAATACTTCTCTATAAGACTAGATTATCCAAGTAGAAACCCTAAGCTAAGATTCCTCAAGTAGAATGGTGGAAGAGAAAATTATAAATAAGTGAAAATGAATAATAACTCTTGATGTCTCTCTAATAATGATAAAATGGATGTGTTTATTTAGGTGGATATAACCCTAATCCCTTCTAAAAGTTTTAGTTGACAAGGTTGACCTAGTACTATTATTGAAAAAAGCTCACTAGGTCATGGGCTAGGTCAGTGAAGAGCTAACCTAGACCCTAAATGAGTTTCACCAATAAGAGTACAAGGTCCACCTAGCCAACCTAGTACTATAAACTTTTGAATGTGGTTTTAGGTTGGGAAAAGGGTTAAAAAATATGGTAAAATATTGGAGGAGTGGGCAAAAGAGGAGTAATATCTTAGTGGAATGTTTTAGGAGCTAGTTAGATTAGTAATAAGTGGCAATAAGGGACAATAATCTTGTGAAGAACCAATAGTCTACCCACCCCTTTCCTAGTGCACCCCTTAGGGCATGCACTTAGAGAGATTGAGACTTGATGGGTTCCTAAAATATAGAAAGCATCACTAATTGATAAAGATTGAAAATGTTGTGTATATAGAAACAAGACTCATTTTTTGATGTGGTATGATAAACAAAAAATAGATAGTTTAACTCAAGACTAGTCAAGAAAGGATAAAATGACATAAACACCTAAGTGTAATGTCCTAAATGCTAAAGTAGACAAGGTTGCATAGTAATATCAAATTTTATCAATGTACTTGATCTTGAGAGGATTTTAATTATGAATCCAAAAAGTAAAAGTGCATGAAAAGTGAGGTTTGTATGCCCCTTCTTCTCTCAAGAGTTTATATGATGACATAGAACTTTAAGCTACTCTCCTTACATCAATAGTATATCCATAATAAGTGGGGTTGTCTAAACTATCATTTTTTCATTCATTTCTAGATGGTACCATGTTTGTGGCAAACATGAGGGCACAATCAATTAATTTGGATCCATATAAACTATCTTGTTATGAAAATGTCTTGTCCTTTTTACAACCACTACATCCATCAATTGCTCAATGTAGTGTAATGGCTGAATTGCCTCTATGTTCTAAGGCTGAGTATCACTAATAGAGATTATTTAACCATTAAAATAATCATCATATTAGGTCACCTTCAATTTATATACCCCACTATAGAGTTGGGTTGGTATGATGCTAGGAGATGAAACCCCAGGTCAATACACCCCTAGAGAACTTGTGAGGGTGAAGCGAGCTCCTACCCATAAGCTAAGATGCAAAAAAGAAATAGATAAGTACTTTAAGGTCATCTTAAGATCACCCAAGTCATTCATATAGTAGGGGGTGCCTTAGAAACATTCCTTATACACTTGGACCAAGTGAAAAAAAATCAAAGGATAAAGTACTTTTGGTCATCCGAGTTCCCTAAAGGGGATAGAGGGAGCATATGCACTAAGTCTATTTTTCAAAAAACAATAAGACAAAACAAATAGTAAAAATGATAAACATTCAATCTCTTAAGAGTATTTAATCTAATTTTGAATTCATTTTAAATAAAAAGGTGAAATATGATGTGAATTTTAACCCCTTGGCATTGTTTGCAAACTTTAAAAAAAGAAATAAAGTAATTAATGATTTTTAATCACTAAAAGTAAATGTGATTTGATCTTTGTGAAGTGCTAAAAATGACTCTCCTCGGCCTTTGGGTCCTAAAAAATATATTAGTATTTTTTTTTTAAATATTAGAAAATCAAAACCTGAAAAATCAAAATATTAGAAAGCTCCCAAATACCTGCAATTTAGGATAGATATGTGAAAAAAAATTGTAAGTTAGAAAACAATCAATTGAAATAAATAAATGAAAACAAGTAGTTAGTAAAATAACCATATATTACGAAGTAAAAATAGAATTGTTATGAAATTTAGAGATCATTGAGATATGGAAAATTAGTGCCACCTGTATAAAATTCAATAGAAAAACATTTCTAGATTAGAAGAGATGACCTGTTTAACAGTCATTTTTATTAAAAATACAGTAATTGATTTAAGCATATCTCTTAAAATAATGATCATATTGATATGAAATTTTGAGATAAATTTATTAACACAAAAAAAAATTTAGAGAAAACTAAAAAACCAATTAAAAATTAAAGCTATTTTACTATCCATTTTTTCCACTTAATATAAAAAAAGAGAAAATGAAGATTGAAAAAAATAAGAAGACATGGGGTACACAATCGTGTCCCATCAGACATGTTGTTATGTGAACAAGGAATCCAAGAAGGGAGGTTATTATTTTGTTAGTATAATAAAACAAACAAAAATAATGCATTAAACACTTAACACCTCTAGCTTAGACACTAGGGAGAGCATAGGTAATAAGCATACAAATAGAAACACAACTAAAACATACAAGAAAACACTCTTTTACCTTCCTAATAGCTCCGAATTGGCTTACTCAGATTGTGGACAATGGATTCTTTGTCAATGGTGCTCTTGTATCATCTCTTATTCATTCACCTTGGCTTGGCTTAATTTGGCTTGGCATGTTGGCATGGTAACTATTGGCCATATTTGGCCCACATACCAAGCATGTGCCCAGTTGTTAATGCAAAGAAAGAGGTAGAGTTATCAATAGATCAAATGGTCAAAATGGTCTGAACTAGCTCTAGATGGAATGAGTGGAATGGACAAATCATGAAGCTCACAAGATTTTGAAACACTTTAAGTTCACTCAAAGTGTAATTCATCAATTTCTAAAGACTAGTCTAGAGCTATAGAGACCCTATGGAGTGCTTAGGATAAGCATGGGGGCACGTGGAAGTCATCTAGTCCACTTTTTCCATCCAAAGCTTATCCAGACATTTATTTCTAATGGCAAGAAAGCTGAGTAGGCATTTTCATGGCATTAGATCCCACACATGTGGCAGTCTCAGGAGGAAAAAATCATCTGGGCCTATTCATTTTGAAGTCTAGTTCATAATCACCAAGTTGTGGATCATGTGACAAAGTGTGAGAGAAGATAGGTAGGTTCAAAGTTGGATCCTAATCTAGATTTTGCTAAGTTTCCATACTTAGCCATTTTTAGCCTAGACCATCATCAAGATGTCATGCAAGATCACATAGACCAATTAAATTCAAAACTTTATAGAAGCACATAGAAAGCTCAAATGGCCAAGGGATCAAAATGGTTTGTTCCTTTTAATGTTGAGTCCATTCCCTATAAGTTTGGTTCCCTCGTGATCTTTTTGCTTCCAGTTATAAATTTGAAAAATTGGTCAAAAAATGGTAGACATCCATGCAAATGTCATATTTATGATCCATAAAGTGACCATTTGGATCTAAAATACTTGGTGGGAACTTAAGAAGGAATGCATAGCTAATAAGTGTCAAGTATGTAGGAGCTCAAGTAAGTTAAATGGTCAAAAAATATAGGGACCAATGAAGAACTAAGCTCAGAGCAGTGGGTTCTAAAGATACATGGTCCATGTTTAATCAAATTTCAAGATCTAATGGAGCAAAATAGAGTTGACAAGGGTCAATGATCTGAGGTAGTTTCAATAGTCAATGGAAAAGGGAAAAACTAGGATGTTTCGATGAAAGTTGATAAAGCAAATGGACCCAACTTGGCAAACAAAATATGAGGACCTAAACCTAGGTCTGACCTGAGTTGGCAAAAAAAGTAAAATAAAGGTGATTAATGTGAACTTAGATGGGATTAGATATATAATAGAGTGATATATACATATATAAAACTATAGGAAAACTAATATCCTTAGATTGGTTTTCACCTATAGTTATTTTGATCCAAGATCCAAGGTATAGATCAGATATATGATGAATGAGAAGATCATCCCAAGTCATGTCCTTGATAAAATTCCACTCAAAATAGACATGATGTGTCCTTGGCAGTTTAAAGATATGAAAATTTTATCCTCATAATGAAATCTAGTGGAAGATCTAAAGTAGTAAGACTTGGGGAATTAGAAAGTAGTTGGAGCATTCATTTCCAATAAGTTCATGACTTACCACTTTTGGAAAACTCTTGTCTTCTAGTGTAATTTATTCAACTAATGGAATGATTCAGGGGCTATTTAGGCAAATCATGAATATCTTTCTCATAATAACCTGTTCTAATTAGACCAAAATCCTGGTGAAACATCTTTTGATTTTGATAGATCATTAATTATCATGAACAAAGTACTCTTCCTTTCTCTCTCTTCTCTCCTCTTTTTCTTATATTATACCTTTCTTTCCATTTTGTAAAGGCTTCTCAAATTTTATACTTTCTTATCTTTCTAAGAGATGGGACATTCCTTGAGATACTAAAAAGTATGTTCAGCTTGATTAGGCTCGACCCTGTTAAGCATTTGTAAGAATTACCTCTTAAAGTAATGAGACTTTTTTTACTTATGTTATGCCTTGAATTTGTGTCTATTGAGTCGTGCACTATGGAATAGTGTGAAGGAGAATCTTAATCATTGGTCCTTCTTTCTGACTTTGTTTAGGGATTTTTTGATGTTATTTGTAGATCTAGATTAGTGTTATATTTTGAGCCTCTTCTATGAAATACTTATGCAAATTAGCTTGATCTTAAGGTTGTGTAAACTATTATTATCCTCTACTGATCTAGTGTGGGTTTGAGCTTATGGGATTTTCCCTATTAAAATTTGTGCATCACCTGGTTAGCTTTCTTAAGAGCCCTTATCCTCTTTCTAACCCTTTTTCTATGAATAATTAGGCTTAGCTTTAGTTTTAGGTGAGAATCAAAGAGGAAGCTAGCCTAATATAGAGGTTTAGCCCCAACATAGGTCATCCACAACCTGGGGTTGTCCGAATTTTATGGCTTAGTTGGAGAGAGCCTGAAGAACCCTCTCTGAGGGTGAAAATTAAGCTCATAAAAGTAACACTACAATGAATATTTTTGGTGGTATTTTGGCATAATAATATTTCACTCCTGAAGATTTTCTAAATTGGAGGAAGAGCCTCCAATTTATAGACTTTTGAAATGGATATGACCCATCCATCTTGAGATGAGAATCAAATGTCCAAAATGTCTCCTACATCCTTCATGATGAGGAACATGGACCATGTAAGAAGAGGATAGTCTTTGTGAGATGTAAGCTTTATAAGGTGTAATATTTTCAAGATGTAATCTTTTTAAGTTGTAAGATTTGTAATAAGAGGTAGGCCTTTCCATGTTATTTTAATATTAAATTGTCAAGTTTCTTGTATGATGAAAATAAATAGGAATGTTGATTTTTATATATTTATAATATGTGCATTCCATGTAACCTCATTTTAAGAGGAAGATTAGTTAATTAATTGATCTTAATTAACTAATGTAATGTGATGTGAATTTGATGGGATAAGATGTGATAATAGAATAATTTAGTTAATTGATTGAAGGGTTATTTAAAAACAAGGTACTAAGTTCATGTACTTTTTAGCAAATTAAATGATATAATGCAGTGTATTACCTCAATTAGGTATGTATTGATGTTTCATAGAAAGTATACATCAAAATTCTATGGGAATTGGGTTGATTTAACAATTTTTGGATAAATTTGTGCTTGATTGTAAGAAATTAGTCTAATGTCCATTTAGTCATGGAAGTGGCCAAAAAAGAGTGTCTACACTTATCGCTTAGACACTTGCATTGGACTTGAGATACTTGTGTCTATGCTACTATATGTGGCTATACATAATTATCCTATAAAAATACCAAATGTATCAAGGTGTAATTACTTGGGTATTTTAAAGTTTTTTATCACCTTTCATTTGATTATTTGTATCTCCTACATAGGTTTTCGATGACTATTTTATAGCCAAAACCCTAGGTATTTTACTCCAACCATGTGTAACTTAGTAAAAAAGGGATATCACATGAGTTAAGCTAACCCTAGAAACCCATGTTATTGCTAAGTGTTGCCTACATAGACAATACTCCAAAGAGGGCCTCAGACTCACATGTAGTTCTTCCCCTTAGTTATGTGTGTGTAATGATGATTGTGTGACTATATGCCATTTCTCCTATGTCAACCCTTGGCATAAGTAATTCAAGTGCAATTTGATATTTTCTAATACTTTAAAAACACATCTATATGTAGTCTAATGCAAGGCCTAGATTAGTATATTTTTAAATAACAATGTATGTGCTTCACTTATAAACTTGATTCATGACAAATAAAATGTCCTAATTTTGTATATGTAGTGAACCTTTTAATTTTGAATTGAAAACCAAGTGACACATGAAAAATTGATAATAGGAAAAATATAAGGGCCATTTTACAATGGTCATAAAGTGATAAGGACTAAAATAGATAATATTATACAAGATAGGACACTTACGTTAGGAGTAGGAAACTAAAATCAATGCTACTATCCAACCCTCAATACAAGAATTTCAAGACTTAAAATATAGAATAAAAAAATCAATAACAAGGATCCTTAACACAAGGTGGAAACAATGCAACATAGTAGTCAAATATTACAAAAATAGAATACATTTGAATAAAATAAAAAAAATCAATAACAAGGATCCTTGACACAAGGTGGAAACAATGCAACATAGTAGTCAAATATTACAAAAATAGAATACATTTGAACAAAAGGACACAAGGCCCAAGGGTTTCATGTGAGACCACACCACTAAGTAACCAATCTTCTATCAAAAGACCTATACATGCAAAACTAACCAATAAGAAAATATAAAATAGATATCTTACAAAATATGGGTATCCACACTTGATTTCAAACTATTTTCATTTATTTTTATGTAATGTTGAATGAATTCAATGATTATATATTTAATCAACTATAATTTTTGTGTTAAATCCAAACATGTTGATTTTTGGGCAACTTAATTTTTATTTTTATTTTGTCACTTTTTGTGTATTTAACCTCACATCAACACACCAATAGATCCAAAATTAAATTTAATTATTTAAATTTATTCCAACATGACCCCTTGAAATGTGATAGTTTCACATTATCTAGCTAGGTTACCTAACAAGCCAAGGCCTAGCAATATAGATCTTGGAAAGATTTTGTCTTCTTTTACGAGAGGTAGGTCAAATTTTTACGCTACCTAACTTGGTTTTACAAATGACCAATCAAAAAAATGGATCTAGAAGGAGGGTCCAAATCAAAATATATTTTGAGATATGTAATTGATATTTAAACATTTTTGAAACATTTCCCAAAACCCACTAATAGTTGTAGCTTGGAATAGTGTAAGTAACTGTGCTGTGAAAATTCTAGGAGTTGCCCATGACTTACCTAGAAATCCTAATAAATTATCCCCAAAATATGTACATGGTGGTTATTAAAATCACATTTGAATAAATACATTATTTCAAATATACCATAATAAGAACCCAAATTTAACATGAAGATGTGTCTTGTTGCCTATTTCATTATTTCTTGGATGAGATGGCTTATGGTTGTAACCTTGGTTAGATAAATCAATCTATTACATATTTGAATGACCTTGAAACTAAATTTGTTAATAATTTTAGAGTTCTTATTGATCCTACCATCCTATATCATTAATTTTATACTACCTTTTGAGAACTGAATGAGCCCATGAGTATGTTTAACACTTGCTTCCATCAATTGCACAAGAGGTTGAAAGACTCATATACTCAAATTTAATTTGTTGTTATTAAAATTTACCTAAGATATTTGGACCCACTGACTTCAATTATTATAGAAATAAATCCATTATCACTCACATATTTATCATTAACATATCATGAAGCCATCACTATCAAACAAAAATTGATGCTACAAGGATATGGTGCTGATATGTTGCCTTCATTTGGACATATAGGTTCTTATGATCAAATTCAAATGGTTAATCAAGTGTTCATGAAAAATACCCCTATAATGAACCCAATCCTAAATATTTTGGATCCAAATTATAATCAACTTTTGAGTTACATACCTTTGAATCAGATGTTACCTCGAGCAGATACAATCAATAGATCATCCCTGTATATTATAATAACACATTGTTGAACCTAATACAAGTGATTATGTTAGTTTATCTTGTAATAAATAATCTATTATACTATTATTAAATAATAAAATTCCTTCTGATGTTTTTACTAACCAAATGAAATTTGTTTCAATACCTATGACTAACTTGACTCCATAAGTTAGAAATGATCAAGGTTTTAATCTGAGTCCAGTTATAGAAAATATACAATAGATAATACAAAATCTAACCAATGAGACCTTTTTTTAAAGATAAAAAATTGGGGTATATGATATTGAAAATTAGACAACAACTAAAGAGGTTAACTTTTCTAAAAATACTACATCTATAAAGTAAGAGGTAGTTTAAAAAAGTGATGTTGATTCTAACACTGATGCTGATAGCATATAAATTATTTCAAATAAGCTTATGCATGAAAATATGAATGATAACATGTCATATATTTAATAATAATTAAACACTCCAAGTGATCAGATCAAAGATGGAATTGAAGAGCTAGAATAACTATACAGAGAGGATACACTATATGCATCTGAATTGGTTTCATCATTCATTGTTAATCCTACATCTAAAGTTCCAATTCATGATGAAAAAAATCATATGATAGCAGTATATTGTTCTTATCATTATTATAAATGATATAAAAGAAAGTGAATAATCCTCAACATGTTGGTGTGGGTAGGGAAGAAGATATAGTGAAGTTTAAACCTGAAGATACCACAATTCAAGACAACTTTTCCCATAATCCATTTGATGTACACATGGTTGACACAACTAAAATGCCACTTTCAAATGAATAACAAGGCATGTACACTCTTGGTGTCAAAATGAAGTAAAATAAAGGTGGAATCTCTACATAATTCATGTCAAAGAGATAACAATAACCAACTAATTTTGTGATCAGCTTCCTCAAATATCCATCCTCACTAAGTTTGGAGTGTCTATTACTCTGGTATGTGATAATACACATGTTTATTCCTATTATTAGTTCATTGTACAAGAATAGGTAATTATAAAAAATTATTACAATTATTATTTATGAAGTAATGCTAATGATATTGTTGAATCTAAGGGTATAAATTTTCCAAATTTGATTGAGAAAATTATGGATATAAGTCTTTGGGATAAGTTACAAGAGAGAAAATCACAACATCATCATAAATATGAAATTTTGTATATTTTTCCATGGGTCCATCATGGAACTTGACCTATATTTTGTATTGGCCTCATTTTGAATCTTGTGGTACCTTTTGATCATAAAAATAAAAGGGATTTATTGTTAAGTAGCATCAATGGTGTTTTATTGTTTAATTACTCTAGGTATTTTTTTTACAAGATTTTGTTTATGATTTTGGTTTTAAAGGTTTGGATTGTCACTTGTGTTTTGAATTTATTCATATTTGGATAAACTATTTGAATTTTGAAGATATTCTCTCAAAACCTTGCACAAAAACACATTTTAATGATTTATGGATTTGTTTAGATGAAACTATTACAATAAAGATCTAGGGTGAAAAATCTAAAATTATATATATCATTTTCCACGGTGGTCCCAAACTAAGAATTGAGATGCTCAAAATAAAAAATAAAAATAAAAAAACCAATTATCAAAAAAAATCAATTTCTATGTGATTCAGTTAACCTCTACCAAGTCTTTGAATGCCCAATTGGTAGTAGATCAAGGCCTTGAGTGGGATTATAGATAAATATATTAGGGATATGATAACCTATCTAGAAATAAATTAATGTTTAGGTGATCATCTCAAGGTAAAATTCACTAGCTTGATGATTTTGGCTATAATAGTTAGTCTATGCAAGTTCCATGAATTTGAATGAATGCATTTTCATACACTATAGTCAATTTGAATATCTAGTTTTATCCTATAGCCATTACCTTCTTATCCTTTTGTAAATATATTCATGTACTATGCCCCATTTTAGCCAGATATTTTGGGTCCATAGATATGTTTATTTTATTTTGAAATACTCAGGAGTATTTTCCAACAAAGTTGACAGTTGTAATTGACTGCACACCATTCCCTTATTTCATAAAAATCATGGTACCTCTTTTTTATTTTAGAGTTTGGTCTTTCTTGTTGAGGTATAATTTATCTTCACCTACCTGGTCATGTTTTTGGAATACCTTCGTTTACATGTGAATTTAGGCCTCAAAATTTATCTTGTTGCATCAACCAAGTCCATGCAATAAATTTTCATATATTATACAATCCAAAAATGGACTCTAGTAGGTTTTTTTGTCTCCCTTTGTTAGTCAATCAAACATTATTGATCATTTTTATAGAAATTTGGGGTTTTTTTGATACACAATTAGGTTTCCAAAATTATCCCATTATGGATATGAAGTTTGAATGATAAATTTCCATATATAAAAATCCCCGTGTAAATGCACCAAAGACATTGTTAAGTTTCCTTTTGTGAAGTCTAGTTAGTAATAATGATTAGGTCTAAGTGGGAGAAAAATTCATAGGTCTTAGTGGGTGTAATATACATATTTTTAGTTTTAATTAGATAAACATATTTGATTAGGTCACATTAGGAGGTGATTGGTTTGTAGTGATGGTCTGGCTTGAAACCCCAACTAAGTCTTTGAGGGCCTATGCCCCCCTCATCCTTTATTGGTCATGGATTAAGCTAAGAATAGGTAATGGGGGAGCTTATCATCTCTCCTTAATTTATATTTGTGGATAAATCCATAACTAATAATGGTGAGGGTCCATCCCTTGTCTCATGGCCTTTAAACTTTAAAACCCTGACTAGGCCATTGTTGGGAGGGGGAGGGGGGATTTGAACCTTTCAACACCCCCCCTGCCAACAACATTTTTTTAATTTGTTTTTAATTAGGTTTTTTAATTAATTTAATTTTAATAAATTAAGTTTTTTTTAAATTAATTAATTAAATTTTTTCAAATTAATCAATTTATTTTTTATTATCTTTTAAATAAAAATTATTTTTTTGTTAAAAATTTGGTTTACATTGATAACTCACTTGTGGATGATTTTTTATACACCTTTAGTCTATACTATGTCTAGGGATATGTGTGGTTGACTTATGGCTTACATACCTTCATATTATCTTATTGCATTTCTTGATGTTCTTAATATGGTTAGCATATGGAATAAACATAGCTAAGTAGAGTATATATAGGAGGTAGTGGTTAGTGTTTTATCATCATATTGTGAATTTTTTTCTTATTGCATTGTTATGGAGGTTTCCCCATTGAAGTGAGTCAACTATAATATTCAAGTATTCTACTCTTTCATCACTTTTTGTGGATCTACTTATTTTATTCTTAATTTTATGATAAATTATTCTATTATTATGAATAATCTAAGTAATTTCATTACAAGTGGTATCAAATCTTTTATTTATGAATTAGTAAGCATTGGATTCATCTTAGTGAGGTGATCATAATAGTTGCATCTATTGCTACACATTTTTTGGATCTGAAACCCTCTTGAGGTGTGTGTATGGCTATCTATAACACTCATAAATGTGGGAAAGGGTAATAAACTCTTAAAACTCCTCACAAGGACAACATGAATTCTGAAACTTTTGATCTATTTATTCCATAGGTGGTTCAACAACTTAAGTCATATTTTAATGGCATGATGCATAAATATGATCTTTATGTAGTTAAAGGGGACATCATGGGGCTGAGAGGGTGTTAGGACTTGTTCCAAAGTCTTAACATTAGGTTAGATTTTTGGTAGGTAATAAACAATTATTGTAAATGGGGCATGCATCTTTTAGTAAAGACACCCCCATAAAATAAAGTTACTTAGTTTTAGTTTTAGGTAGTTTTATATTTTTGAGTTTAATTAATTAGAACTATCTTACATGTTTTCCCATAAATTGTTGGTTATAGGTTAGTTTTTTTTACCAGTCATTGGTAAAAACTATATAAATCAATGTTTACATTGTAAAAGGTTAAACAGAGTAAAGGCACCCTTATGTACTTGATTTTTAAATACTAATAAAATACTTGTGCGCTCGCACTAAGCGGGGACAAGGTTCAATCTATTTTATTCAAGGAGTTATCAGTGGTATCAGAGCCAGGTTTTATCCAGCATGGTAATTTTGGGAGCCTGGTGAATTCGAAAGGAGGCTAGGTGAAAAGTCAAATTCATGTGAATTCATTGGCATGAAATAAGGTATGACATATAAAGTAAAAAATTTATTGGTTTAAATGTTTGAAAAATTATTAAATTATTTTAATTTTTCAAATATTTTTTACATTTAAACCTGTGTATTTTTCCATATACCACAATCTGGTCATTTTGGCCATTGATACTCCATTTTCTTGTGTTTAAACTCCTAATTTGGCATTAAAAATGAATTTTTAGCATTTAAATGTTATTAAATTCATTATTTTTTTGCAAAAACTAGACTTGTATGGCCTGTTTACTTGTGAAAAACATTAGAAATTTCCATTCATGGTTGCCATTGTTGATTCATTTCATATTCAGCCCTTTTGAATCCATAAACACCTGTTAAATTGGTTTAAACCCCTATTTTTGCATTCTCAATGAAAAATCTGGCATTTTTTTGAGCTGTATGGATTTGTACGGCCTTCCAACACCCTGGCTTCAATTTGAATTCATTTCCTACAAAAAATACCCCAAAAAAACTGCTAAAACTCAGGTAAAATCCATTTTATCATGCATGTACAGATTTGTACGGCCTATAGGAGAGATAACATGTGTAGAGAAACTTTTAGGAGCACCCATGGCATCCTAGGGAAGAATGGCCTAGGTTTAAACTCAGGGAAATAAAAAAAATTGCCATTTCTATAGTTTGATTCAAATATTTCTCTTAGCTGGGTCCCACTTGAAAAAGCATGAGTAAGAAGACTGAAAAAGGGAAAAGTTTTTATTTATTTAAATATATATATAAAAAAATTATTTTCCCTCATCCACAAAATCTAGAATAAGTAGAAATTTCTAAGTATCATATCTTAAAAGTGCTCGTAGAGCAATTGGTTGAAGTCATTTTGTAAGAAGTTTGCAAAGGAGGAGGTCAAGGGTTCAAATCCCTTATTTTTGGAAAAATTTATTTTTACTCTAGAATATACCTTTTTTGTAAAAGGAATATTCTCTTTTAAATCTAAAAGTTGTAAAATGCATACTTATTGTATTGTGTTGTTTTAAAAATCAAAAAAGGGGAATTCAATTATATTTCTTTTACATTGTTGTGGTGATATAAGGGTGTAATTGGTGGAATAAGGTTTTAATTTGTCAAAATAAGGGTGTAATCATTGATTTTTGGTGAGGTTAAGTGCAAAACCCATCAAAAATTTTTGTTTTTCTTTTGTGCTCTACGCGGAGGTTAAGTGAAAAACCCCATACAAGCAGTGTCTTGTGCAGTGAGTGTGATATTTGTTTCATCTCTTTTTGCATTTTGTTGCACTTTTATCTAATGCACTTGCTTTCATTTCAAGATGCCAAAAATTCAAAATTTTCTTTTAAATGGTGATAGATTAACAATTTCCAATTATTCAGATTGGAAATGATTAATGGAGGCTTCACTAGTTTTTAATGAGTTATGGGATATTGTCAAGAATGAAAATCCCACATTGCCAACAGAGTAGGCTAAATTAGATGTATTTAATTTACATGATTCTAAGGCCTTAGCTCTCATTAAATGCTATTGTACTTGTGATACTTATGTTCATATTGAAAATTCTCCTCATAGTTACACTGCATGGAAAACATTGTCTGATTTGTATGATAAGAAACCTAAGCATAAGAAGATAGATATTCATATGCAGTTATTTACTTTGTTATTAGATGAAGATGGGGATATGGGAGAATATATGTCTAAGTTGAAAAATATCACTACTGAGTACACTAAGGTTGGTTTTGGAAAACTAGATGATGACTCATAGTCGCTGCTGCTTTGAAAGGACTACCAGGGTCCTATAAGAATTTTGTTGAAATGTTGCATGTCTCTGACAAGATCACAAGCATCACCTCTAATAAGTTAGCTGATTTGCTCATCCAACATGATCTCTCTCTACCCAAGAAATCCAACAAAATTGAAGAAGCCCATGTTTTAGATTCAAAGCCTAGTTCATCTTCATCTGGGCATCAAAACAATAAAGGAAATAGTTATAAAGGGGGTTGAGGTTATAAAGGAGGCATATATCAAAATAGAGGTAGGGGTCATTTAAATAATCAACAATCTAACCAATCACATTCACATGAAACAAGTGATTGAGGACATGGTCACAATTCATATAGGGACAGAGGTTGAGGTAGATCAGACATTCAGTGTCATAAATGTGGAAAATTTGGTCACATTGCCTCACAATGTAGGATTCCTTTTGATAAAATTTAGAGACCACAAAAAGTGACTAAGTCTAACTCTACTCAGTATGTAGATCATGACTATGATGAGTCCAGTAATGTTGCCCATGAATCTGCATTCAATACTTTGGGGCACATTGATTATATTGAATATGAGGCTAGAGATGAGCTCACAAATGTATGGGTTTTAGACACAGGAGCAACCAAACACATGACATTTAGGAGAGATTTCTTTTGGTCTTTTAAGGAAGCTTCTCTCTCTCTAGTTGCCTTAGAAGATAAGTCTATGCATACACCACTAGGACTTGGATCTATTTGGAATCTTATTCCTAATGGGTCAATAAAATACTTGGAGGATGTTTGGTATGTTCCCACATTGAAGAAACACTCACTTTCTTTGGTAACTATTCAAAATAAAGGTTATCAATGTGCTTAAAAATGGGCTCATTTACATCAATTCAATGAAGGATGATTATAAAACAATGTATACAGGATATGAAGATGGAAACTTGGTTAGATTGCATTGTAAAGTGCTTCCTCCCACCATAGAACTTGTGGTAGTTATTGACATAGGTACAGGTACTATGTCTAAATAGTTGTTATGGCATCTCCGATATGGACATTTGAATATCCACTCTTTAGTGGATTTGTAGAGATATGGTATGGTGAATGGGTTGCCCACTTTTTGTAAATATAGTATTCTTTGTGAGTCATATGTTTTGGGCAAACAAAATCGAGAAAATTTTCCTAAGCAGTCATCTTGGAGAGCTAACAGATGTTTAAAGTTAGTTCATAGTGATGTATGTGACATGAAAAAGTCATCCATTGGTGGGTGTAGATACATTGTCTTGTTTATTGATGACTTTTCTCGGATGACTTGGGTATTTTTATGAAAAACAAATCTGAAGTTTTCACTAAGTTTGTTGATTGGTTACACTTAGTCAAAAAATAAATAGGTTCACATTTGGCCACTCTTCATTCAAATAATGGATGTGAGTATACCTCAAATGAATTTTTATATTATTGTCGAGAACATGGCATTCATCGACAATATAGCAATGCTTATACTTCACAACAAAATAGAGTATCTAAATGGATGAACAAAAGTTTAGAGGGCACAACACATGCCATGTTACACTACAAATAGCTTGATGATAAGTTTTGGGTAGAAGCCATTGGTACTACAGTGTATTTGAGAAACAGATCCCCCATAGTTGCACTTTTGGGACAAACTCCATATGAGGCATGGTATGGATTTAAACCAAAAGTTAAACACTTGAAAGTGTTTGGATGTCTTTGTTTTGCTTTGGTTCCTATTAAACACAGAACTAAGTTGGAACCATGAAGTCAAAAATTTATCTTTCTTGGTTATTCTAAAGATAAAAAGGGATTTCATTTACTTGCATAAGATTCAAGCAAATTCATAGTGAGTCGAGATGTAATATTTGATGAGTTTGGGACTATGAACACTACAGATATTGATTCTCAACTTGATAGATTAGAGAGGAAAAATACAAAAAGAGATAAGGGTTTAAATAATGGGGATAACTCTTCAAAGTTATGGTATGAGATTCATATTCCTTCACTTTCCTCTCCTTCATCTATAAGTTCACAAGTTGATGACTTAGAAATTGTTGAAAATTCTCTAAGTCCCCCTTCGAATAATGCACATAATGAGAATTTTGGAGTCCCTAATTTGAATAATTTGACTAAGTATCCAAAATGGGCTCAAAGTAATTTTTCTAACTTGACAAAAGATGAAGTTGGTTTAACAGGACCCAGGAATTCTTGAAAATAGGTAAACTATGCTATGGTTGTTACTATGTCTTCCACTGAGCCATCCACTTTTGAGGAGGCATCTACTGAATATGTTTGGCAATAGGCAATGAAATGTGAGTATGATTCCATACTTAACAGTAATACATGGGTTTTAGTTGATCCTCCTCCACATTTTAAACCCATCAGATGTAAATGGGTTTAAAGGACTAAGTATAAATCAGATGGCTCCTTTGATAAACATAAGGCATGACTTGTTGCAAAAGGATATGCACAACAAGAAGGTATTGACTATGAGGAAACATTTGCTTCAACTACCAAATGGCACACTATTCATATGGTACTTGCCTTAGCAACACAAAATGGTTGGAAAGTACATCAATTGGATGTTAAAAGTGCCTTTTTAAATGGTGATTTACAGGAAGAAGTATATATGAAACAACCTCAAGGTTTTGAACAGGTGGGTGCTGAACACAAAGTGTGTAAATTGATAAAAGCTTTGTATGGCCTCAAACAGGCATCCATGTCTTGGTATGATAAAATGGATTCATAATTGAAATCCATTGGTTTTCATCATAGTGAATCTGATGATACTCGCTATTTTCAAGTGCAGGGTAAGAAAATGGTGATACTTGTTCTCTATGTCGATGACTTGTTTATCATAGGTAATGATGAAAACCATAACAAGTCTATGAAGAAGGAATTAAAAGATGGGTTTGAGATGATATATCTTGGACTTCTTCACTACTATCTAGGCATAGAGGTAACTCAAAAAGAGCATAGTATTTACATTTCACAAACTAAGTATATTTTGGAGTTATTAGAGAGGTTTGGCATGAGTGATTGCAAACATGCCCTCACTCCCATGGAAAGTAATTTGAAATTGTCTAAGAATGATAGCAGTGCCTTTTTTGATGCCACCACATATAGACAATTGGTGGGAGGTTTGATATACTTGATGACTACCAGGCATGATATTTCATTTTTAGTTGGAATTTTATCTAGGTTTATGCATAAGCCTAGATAAATTCATTGGTATGTAGCAAAATGAGTACTTCATTACCTTCAGGGAATGAAAACATATTACATTGAATACTTCTGCAACAAGAACTTCAAACTCGTTGGATATTGTGATATAGATTTTGACAGATGTGTGGATGACAGAGTGTTAACCACAGGATACACTATGCATATGGGTTCAGCTACCATTGCTTGGTATTGTAAGAAGCAAGATACAGTGTCAAATTCATCAACAGAATTAGAGTATATTGCAGCATGGAATGCTTTCAGAGAAATTATTTACCTTCATCATATTCTTGAAGATCTTCATGTTTCTCAGTTTGCTCCTACATAGTTATACATTGATAATCAAAGTACAATCAAGATGTCCAAGAATTTAGTGTTTCATGCAAAAATAAAACATATAGATGTCAAATACCATTATCTACGAATGTTGGTGGCAAACAAATCTCTTGATCCAATATATTTCCCAACTGTCGATTAAATAGCTGATATCTTCACAAAACCCCTTAACGGGATCAAATTTGAAAAAATTAGAAAAATGCTTGGTATGTGTCCAAAGACCTGACTTTGGATCATAGGGGGGTTTGTTAGGACTTGTTCCAAAGTCTTAACATTAGGTTAGATTTTTGGTAGGTAATAAATAATTATTATAAATGGGGCATGCATCTTTTAGTAAAGACACCCCCATAAAATAAAGTTAGTTTTAGTTTTAGGTAGTTTTATTTTTTTGAGTTTAATTAATTAGAACTACCTTACAGGTTGTTTTCCCGTAAATTTTTGGTTATAGGTTAGTTGTTTTTACCAATCATTGGTAAAAACTATATAAATCAATGTTTACATTGTAAAAGTGTTAAAAGGAGTAAAGGCACCCTTATGTACTTGATTTTTTAATATTAATAAAATACTTGTGCGCTCGCACTAAGCAGGGACAAGGTTCAATCTATTTTATTCAAGGAGTTATCAGATCTTTTATTTATGAATTAGTAAGCATTGGATTCATCTTAGTGAGGTGATCATAATAGTCGCATCTACTGATACACATGTTTTGGATCTAAAACCCTCTTGGGGTGTGTGTATGGCTATCTATAACACTCATAGATGTGGGAAAGGGTAATAAACTCCTAAAACTCCTCACAAGGACAACATGAATTCTAAAACTTTTGATCTATTTATTTCATAGGTGGTTCAACAACTTAAGTCATATTTTAATGGCATGATGCATAAATTTGATCTTTATGTAGTTAAAGGGGACAGCATGGGGCTGAGAGGGGACCTAAATGGCTTGTAGTATCAATTGAAAAAACTAACTAGGAAATTGGCTCAAAATAAGAATAAGGGTGTCCCTATTTCATGGTCACTATTTTTTAAGGAGTTTCAAATCCACTATCACAACAATGTCTCCAAAAACTACTTCAATCAGCTAGCCAAGCTACCCTAATTTGGGATTATAAAAGATTACATTTATCAATTTTAGAATCTCTCTTTGCATGTGGTGGAATTCAATGAGGACAATTTGACTGACCTATTTTTATGTGGTCTAAAATATAGCATCCAATTGGAGGTTCAAATGTTTCATCTTAGTAATGTATTTGAAGCCATACCAAGGACACACATGGCCAAGGAAAAATATTTAATCTGATGAAGACCTTTCATTAATGTCTATGAATGCACTTTCCTAGCACCATCATTTATGTAGCCTAACAGCCTCAACAAATTGAATAAAAACATCTAAAAGGTTTATATTTTGGATAAAATAGAAAATGGAGCAAAGGACATTGATGTGATGAAAATAAGTGGTTTTACATTGAAGGCACTAATGTGAAGGAAGAATATGATGAGGTTTTAGGTTCAAGTTTGAAAGAACCCTGGGATGAATCTAAATATTCTCAAACTACTATATCTTATCATGCAATTTCAAGCATTATTACTCAAACTCTTAATGTGGTGAGTTTCATGAAGAAATAAAAGTTGACTATGTTGATTGACTCTGGGAGTACACATAACTTCATCAATAGTAAGTTGGCTACTCATTTGAACTATTTCATTTACCTAGATCTAGAATTTTAGGTCATGATTGCAGATTGTGGTACCATAAACTATTTAGGAGAATGCCACAGCATTAAGATTGCTATGGGAGACTTATTCTTAGAATATCCTATGTTTTATATTCCCATGGGAGGAGTTAATATTATTTTGGGAGTGTGTGGCTCATCACTTTGGTCACTACTAAGATGCATTTCCAAGAACTATTCATGAGGTTCCATTCATAAGACAAGAACTTCAAATTATGTGGATTATAGGATAAGTATCCATAACTAATTAGTTCCCATCAAAGGATGAATACTCATGGAAAAGGTATTTAGGGATTTGTGGCACACCTATTTTCCATAGAGGTTCAACATACTAAGGAGCCTACACATTCTAATTTATAAAGAGTGATGGATGACCATTCTTTTTTTTGGTGACATGCCAAAAGGACTTCCTCTAAGTTGAGTGCATGATCATACCATTAGGATCATTGTGATAAGTATACTACCCAACATCAGACCCTACAAATATTTATATGCCCATATGATTAAAATTGAAAATATGGTATAAGATATGTTAGAGGTAGTAATCATTCAACATAGTCAAAATGAATATTCCTCTCCTATGGTCATGGTGTAGAATAAGGATGAAACTTGGAGGATGTGCCCATACTATAGAGAACTCAAAAATTACACCATAAAAGATAAATTTCCTATTCTAGTAATTGGTGATTTTCTAAATAAATTTCATGGTGTTATTTTTTTTACCAAGGTAGATCTTCACTCAGGGTACTATTAGACTTGAATTCATGATGAGGACATACCTAAAACAACTTTCAGAACTCATGATGGCCATTATGAATGTATGGTCATGAATTTTAGCTAAAAAGAAGCACCATATACATTTTAGAGTTTGATGAATATTGTTTTTAGGCCATTTTTAGAAATTTTTTATTGGTGTTTCTTTATGATATCCTCATCTACAACAAAAATTGGGAAGACCATTTAAAGCATGTGAAATAAATACTTTCATTTTTGTAAAAACATCAGCTTCATGCTAAACCTTAAAAATGTGATTTTGGTGTCTAATAGGTGGATTAATTGGGTCATATTATTTCACATGAATGAGTGAAATTTGATCCTAACAAATTCAAGTGATGATAGAGTGGCAAGTTCCCAAGACCATCAAGAACCTCTGAGGATTTATGGGGCTAACTAGTTACTATCATAGGATTATCAAAAATTATGGTAATATTGTAGTCCTACTCATATATTTGTTTAATAAAGACTCATTATAATGGAATGATTTAGCTACCAAGTCATTTGAATAATTGAAAATGGCTATGTGCACAACTTCAATTTTGGCTACTCCTAAATTTTAACAAACTTTTGTTGTGGAGTGTGATGCATCAAGATATGGCATGGGGGTTGTACTCATATAATAAGGTGAACCAATAGAAATTAAAATTCATCAATTGAAGATAAAAATGGGCTTAAATGAATCAATGAGAAATAAATGATGGTTATTCTACATGCAATCAAGCAATGGAGAGCTTATCTAATGGGTCATCACTTTTATGTACAAATTGATCATGATAGTCTTAAATGTTTTTTGAAATAATGATTGTCATCTAAAGAAAAAATGGGTGAATAAAATGTTAGGATATTATTTTTAAATGGTCTATAAGAAAGGAAAAGAGAATGTGGTAGTATATGCACTATCTCGAAGGGATGAATTAGTTAAGGCATTGTTATGTGCAATAACTATTTGGCAAGCAGATTGGCTAGAGGAAACAAGATCATAATGGGAGAATGACAGTGATACCCATGAAAAAATTACATATAATGGGAAAACATTATTGTATAAATATATATTATACCTATGTAAGCATTATCTCAAACATAAAATCCTTTAGAAACTTCATGCATCTCTACTAAGAAGTCACTCGAGATTTTTGAAAACATATCATAGAATCAAGAAAGATTTTTTTGTGAAGAACCTAAGAAGGATGTCAAAAAATATGTGGCTAAATGCATGGTATTTCAATATAAAAAATTTGAAACCATTAATACCCTAGGTATTTTTCAACCTTTATCCATCCTTAACCAGCATTGGTGGGAGGTTTCCATGGATTTCATTATTGGGTTACCATGGTCTGAGGGTAAAAATGTTATCATGGTAGTTGTGGATCGAATCACCAAGTATGCTCATTTTTATTTCTTATCATAACCATTTGTTTCTTATATAGTAGCTTCTACTTTTCTCAATACAATTCAGAAATTGCATTTCAAAGATCATTATAAGTGACTGAAATCTCATATTTACTAGTAATTTTTAGACTAAATTATTTTCATGTTTGGGCACTCAATTGGCTCATATCTCATCCTATCATCTTCAATATGATGTAAACATAGAGGTAATCAATAAATTTCTAGAAGGGTATATTCATTATTTTATTTCTAATAAATAGGATAAATGGGCCCATTGGTTGCCACTTACCAAATAGTGGTATAACACTTATTTTCACACTTCTTACAAAATGTCTCCCTTTGTGGCATTATGTGGGTATCACCCCATCCATCAATTCATCCTTTATGATGCATCCAAAGGTTTGAGTTATTGAGTAACACATTTACCATTAGTAGGAGGTACTCATTAGTTTATGAGAGAATTTAGTAATGACATAAAATAGAATGAAATAATAAGAAGATCAACACTGAAGTGAGTAGAATCTTGACATATGTTATTTGGTCTTTATGCATTTGTATCCATATAAGTATATGCTTATGAATCAACATAAAAATGATAAAAAGCTATCCCCTAGGTATTATGTCCCTTATTAGATCTTACATAATTTTTTTAGTATGGCCTACAAGCTTAAATTATCCCCATCCACTTGCATACATCTAGTATTCCATGTATCTTGCCCAAAAAAGGTAATTAGACATATAACTTACACTTAGATTGAGTTACCTAAATTATATGAAGGAGGCTAGGTCATTCTAGAGCCTGAAGAGATCATTCACATGTACACTAAATAACTGTAGACTTAAGTGATTAAGGAGTATTTGATCAAATTGAAGAACTTGCATTCTGAAGATGTAACATGGGAGGATGAAGTGTTCCTACATCAACATATTGGTTTGATTCAACATTGAAGAAAATGTTATTCTAAGTGGGAGGGGCATGCTACATCCTTAACATATAGTGTGTTTAAGGATATGTGTGGCCAAATTATGGCTTACAAACCTTCATATTATCTTATTACATTTCTTGATGTTCTTAGTATGATCGACCTATTGAATAACCATGGCTAATTAGAGTATATATATCAAGTAGTGATTAGTATTTTATCATCATATTATGAATTTGGTTCTTATTACATTGTTGTGGAGGTCTCCCCTTGAAGTGGCTCAGTGATAATATTCAAGTATTATACTCTTTCACCAATTATTATTATGGATATACTTATTCTATTCTTAATTCTATGATATATTATTCTTTTATTGTGAATCATCTAAGTAATTTCATTACAATTTTTCAATCATAACTTTTGACCCAGGGTTCCTTTTTTTGTGTCATCAGCATTGCCAAAAATTTGGTTCCAATGCATTCATATTAATGTAGGTCTTGTATGAAGAAAATACAAATTATAAATTCATCATTTTTGTGACTTACTCATTTTGGTTAAAATGTCATATTTCTTTTAATTTATCTTATATTTTTATAAAAAATGTGACATTTTATTGTTTGTCTTTTGAAAAATTGGACAAGAGAGGAGAAACCCAATCAAGAAGTATTTTGACTAGATGACAAAACTTACCACCAACATTTAATGTAGCTAGAAAGTGAATCAAGGAGGAATATCTTGTCTTATACTAGTGCACATGTGATGTGTTATTGTTCCTATTGTCTCATGTTACCATAATTAAATCTTGGGCTTCCTATCTTATTCTCAATATTTATTGCCTTGAGATGATCTATTTGCACACTAGATATGGGTCATTGATATTGACCCATATATTATATATTTTTCACCCGCCCTATGAGTGAAAGGTTTGTCATCATCTAGACCAAGTGTATATATAAGGATTGCAATAAGACTAGTTAAGGGTTTTAGGTTTTTTGAAAGAAAATAGAAAAACTTGGATTTTTATTTTTGTTAGTTTTTTTTTTATTATTATTATTATTATACTCCTAACATGAGCTATGTTTTTATGCTACCGATTTTTTTGTAATTCAACTAATTATGGTGAATTCCTACAAGTGTTTTCTATGCAATAATTATCCAATTAAAAGGATTTTAAGGGTAAAATTCATTATATGTGTATGTAGATCATGATTTTTTTCATATATGAATACTCCTCAAATGTTTGCATCATTTTCTATTTTTATCTACATGTATACTAGTTCTACTGAAGATTGGTTTCATAGGATTTGCTTAATCAAACCGATCATATTTGTGTTCATGACAAAATATACTCATTCTTTTCCTCTTTACCCTTAATTTTTTATGAATATTTTAGTGTAGGTTTAGAATAAATTTGAAATAAAAATTTGTATTTACAAGTGTTATATTGATTTAAAACCCTTTTCATTATTTTTTATGCATTATTGAATGTATGCAATGAATATATATTCAATCAATTGTAATTTATGTGTTAAATCCAAACTTTATAATTTTTGATCATTTTAATTTCATTTGTTTTTCACATGTTGTGTATTTAAACTTCACTTTAAAACACCAATACATCCAACATTATCTTTCATTTGTTAAATTTACTCCAACATGCTCTTTAAAATTTATGAGTTTCACATTAGATAGATAACTTATCCAATAAGTCAAGATTTAATAATAAAGATCTTGGGGAGAATCTATCTCTTTTCAGGAGAGCTAGGACATATTTATACTTGCCTAAGTTGGTGTGAAAAATGACCCATCAACATAAATCATGACATCCTTTGTATAAAACATGTTTTACAGCAAAACAAATATAGACATCAAATTTATTGTTGTGAAATTATCACACTATAACATACCACAAGTCATAACATTGCTAATATTTCCCATGCTTAGATAAATCTTTGAAATTAATAATCTAATTTTAAATAAGGCATGAACATCAAACTAACATAGGAAAATTAGGAGCCAAGATAATTTTAAAGCATCATCATGACCAACATAATTACCTACCCCAAAGGAGGAATTAAATGAAATACCAATCTTTAAAAAATATTGACAAGATAATAAGAGAAGAGATAAAATAAAAATAAAAAAAGCCTTCACATAATAAAAATTGGACATCTCATAATGATGGAAATGAGAACTATCAAAAAAATAGATAATTGAAGAATGCTTACAAAATAATCGAGAGGGAATAAATACCTATGGAAATATCTATTGTAATATTATTATACATGATGTTATATAATCTTAGGTGTATTTTTTAGAGATATTTTGTTTCATAGTGGTATATGAATAGTCTATGTAAGCAAGTTTAATAGTCTCATAGGGGATGAATTGAACAATCACATTTATGACTCTATAAATATTTATAATATTATTCATTTCATTTGGTGTGAATACACTTCTAGTTTGCATTAAATTATTTTTAATTTGTCATTCCATTATTCTTGGTTTGACATTAATATCAGATCATAAGGTTTGTAAAAAAAATTCTCCATGCAATCATCCTTGATTTTTCCATTTCTAGCCGATCAAAGTTCATTATAAATTAATTTTTTATTATTTCTTTCATTCCTCTTAGTTGTACCACTTGAACCTTTCACTTTTTGCATTGGTATTGACTACATACCAAATTTAATGTGTGTGTGTGTTTTTTTTTGTTTCCCTCTAATAAGGGACTATGCCACTTCTATCATAATATTGGCATGGATCTTTCACATCTTTGGTTGAGTTGAAGTGTTAACAAAGGCATTTTACACCAATGCATACAGAAATGGAATGTATCCAAAAGGCACAACATTTATTTTTAGTGTCTTTTTAATTAATTTATTTATGTAATAATTAAATACTTAATGGTGAATTTTTCTTATATCTTCCCATTTTAATTTATTGATTTTGTTATATTCTCCACCTGTTACTTTATGATTTTATTGTATTTTATCCTTTTACTTTATGATCATTTATGACTTGATAAACCCATTTCTATTTTTGCTAGTCCTTTCTTAGGTCTTTAAGTTTATTTATAATTATTTTGGGCCCTCTTAAGTATTTAGGTTTCCTTTTAATTATGTTAAGTCCCTTTTAAGTTATTTTGGGTCCCTTTGGTGCACCACCAAGTTTTTAATTAAATTATAAGAAATACCTATATAAACAAATCTATTATAAATAATTAAAAATAATGCCTTTCACATTGAATATTTTTTCAAAATTTTCCATTGCTAATACTCAATTTCTAGAGCTATATTCTAAAGTACTATTACATTTGCATGTTTGTGCTTAGAGTGAGCTAGGAGAATAAGCATATAGATATGCATATCACCATTTCACACACATACTTAGGTGGGATAAATACATTATCTTGAGTCTCATTTAGGTTATGTAGGTAGCACTCAGTTAAAAATGGTTTCTAAGGTTAATTGACTATTCCCTTAACCTTATTCCTCCCTTTTACATTTGATGTCCATTTTGTTCATTTGCATGAATTGGGGTTTTAATATTATAGGTGTGTGAATTAAAACCACTTACTATAATATTCAATCATTCAATCATCCTGAAATAAATTAGGGAAGTATACCAAATATGATAAGTTTTTCTACATTCCTTTATGTTTGTCATTGTATTTGTCAAATTCACTTGTCAAACATATACTTATCAAAATTGTATTTTAAACTTGTTTTCAAAACTTAATAGCTTAAATTAGATTTTATTAGTTTTATCTAATTTAAGGTTGTTATCTTATTCATCCAAAATATAGATAAAACATATTGGTGAAATTGTATGTTGTCAAACATTGTCAAACACTTGATACCCATTAGGGTTTCAAACTTCTCTTTCCAAATTTGATAAATAATAACTCTATTTTCAAAAGTATCATAGGTTTTTATTTTTTGCATAATATAATTAGAAACTTATTTTTGTTTGTATAAATAAGGTACATATTTTAAGGAATTTATAATTTACCATTTTTAGTAAATTTGGCATGAAAGGTAGTTGGTATATCGATTTTAAAATTAATTTCTTTGTTTCTTCAAAAAAAAAAAATTTCAAAAACCCTCTTTGATGTTTCAAAAATACCTAATGAATAAATTATAACTGGTGATTCTTTATTTAGGGTTTTTTTTTGCTTTTCATATGATCGTTCTATCTTATTTGTCTCATATCTAATCCATAATAGCTCTATTTTCAAAAGTATCATAATTTTTAATTTTTGTACTAATATAATTAAAAACCTTTTTTTTTACCTTTTTTTAATTAAATATTGGGTTTCATCAATTTTATGGTTTTGTTCAAAAACATCTTTTTGATATCAAAATTACCTAGCAAATTATTTTAATCATTAATGTTTTACAATGTACTTTACAAGATTTGTCTATGTTCATTTTACCTTGTTTGGCACATAACTTGTTAATAACAAATTCATTATCAAAAATGTCAGAGGTTTTTATTGGTCAAATATAAATAATCATAAAAATGTTTTTTATCAGAGAAATATTGTGAAGATTTATCAGAGTTTATAATTTAACATTTTAATTGAATACTTGCTTAAATGAAAAAAGGCAATTTTATTTTAAATTTAATTTGTGGGTTCTATTTGTTGTTAAGATTCTCTATCGGCCAAAGGACTAAACCACAGACACTGCAAAGTTGATTATTTTACCACAATAGCATGACACTTCTCTAGGCCAACGAAATAAAGGATTTTACTAAATAGATGTTATGATAAGAAATAATGCCTCGTGGAAGAAAATGATAATTGGATTAGAGAAAATACATGTATCACACAGATATGACCATTGAGTTGTTTTGTATTGATTTAATATTTATACAACATTATAATATAATAACATAGCGTAGAAGAGATAAGATACAAAGATGAATTATAAGAAGCTACAGAGCAGAGTAACAGGTGTAATTGCTTAAGGTGGTATAGTTTAAATATATATCCAAACATTATATTTGATAGTTTATACACACACACACACACACACACACACATATATATATATATATATAAAGAAAGAGAAGTTAAAGTAAGAATTACTATGTACTATCTACTATATACTATATACTATGTGATTTACTATGAATATAAGAACTAATTATTTTTTTGTGAATGCTAAGGATACCAACCTTTATATTACATTAGTGTAACTAAATTTAACCTCTTTCAACATCAACTATTTATAGCCAATAGATTCATAATTTATGTCAACATTTGGTGCTTTCGTATGGACTTTATATGAGTAATGTCTAGGGGGACGTATCCTTTAGAGTTATGGAAGACTACATTAACAAAAATTGAAGTGTGGTAGGAAGAAACACTAAAAAATTTATGCAAAAGTTAAAAGGATTGAAAAAACACTAAGGAAAATAAATCCATCATTCTTTAGACCGCATGAAGAATAATTTTGGGTTACCTTTGCATAATGTTTTTAGCCTTAGATACTATGGTAAGCCAAACATATGAAAGTTTGTCTCATTCACATTAGAAGGCCTATTCAATGGATTTGCATAAAATATTAAGGCTCTCCAAAAACTCAGGCTATTTATTATTGGTTTGAGACTACCCTTGAATCATTCATCATAGTTTTGGTTAGAAAGTTTAGAATACCTTTAATTCTAAGAAATCCAAATTTTTTGAATGGGTAAGGCTATGTTTCTTTATCAAATTACTGATCCTCATATACAAGCTAATTTTTTATTAAGATCTAGTAAAATAAAGTAAAAAATTATTTTAGGGGACAAGAACCTAAGGGATGGTGTGTGTAAATTAAGGAGATCCTCAAAATATGTGAGCACTTGAAATATGTAGTCTAAATGGTCGGGGGATGTTAAATAAGATGTATGGGGATCAAAAACTAAGTATCAAGTAAAATTAAGTTAAGAGAAGAATATTTTAGTAAGAGATTAAATTAAATATAGTTAAGAGAAAAATGCTAAATGAAGAGAGGAAGAATCAAATTTTGGGCATAAAATACCAACTAGTCATGAGTATTTTGGCCCTTCATGGATGAAGCTTAGAGAGTAGTGGAAGAAGAATTGAGGAAAAGATGATTAATATAGGATATGTTAATTATATAATAAAATCAAGAGAGGAAATTTTATCAATAGAAGGAAGTCTGACAATAAGTACTTAAGAGGAAAATTTTATAGATAATATATAAGAACAAATAGATGTGGAAAGAGATGTGAACCTTTTGGAGAAAGGTGATTCTGAGATAAGTGTTAATAGTCATACCAAAGAAATACAACATAGTGGTAGGGAGGAATATAACTTAATATAAGGAATATTAGTTAATGAAAACATTGGTGAAGAAGTTTGATTAGATATAATATGTTGAATAAGAGATTCAAAATTATACAACCCCCCCCCCTCCCCACAAACCCAAACCATAATAGACCCAAGAGGAAATTAACCTTTTGGCATAATTGTCATCCCCCATGCCACTTCACAATAGATGCATGCATCCATCAATTAAACAAATAGATATATTTATTATCAAAGAAGTAGGAAATTGATATAAAATTCATAAGGAAAAGATTAATAAAAGAAGGGAATTTATAAATAATCAGGTAGATGTGTTAGGAATAAGATACTTCCAAATAGAATTGAAAAGAGATAAAGCTCCTAACTAAAATTTGATTAAATAGTGGAAAGATTAATAACAAAGAAATTTTCATAGTACTTTAAGAGAAAATACATCAGGTAATTAGGTGAATAGTAGTAGCAATCCTAGTATTTAGATTCCTACCTAAGAACACTAAAATGGCATAAAATCAAATAAATTTACCATTTTTTGTAAAAAACCCAAGGATGTGGAAAAACATTTATTTATGTTAGACTCATATTGGAGGAGTCACATTGTTATAGATGAAGGGGTGATGTTATTTGATTTTTTTAGAATATTAATGGATGACACACTTAAATGGTACATGAAGTCTTAATCTAGACATTTTATTGTATGTGCCAATGTACAAAAATATTTTAAAGATGATTTTCACTATCCAGACATACTGATGAAAAGCATCAATAAGATGAGAGAGTTGATACAAAAGGAGAAGGAAAATATAAAATATTAGGATCAATGGCTTAAATCCATAGTATATAAATTAGAATAATGTCTGAAAGGAAAAATAATAATATAATGATTTATATCTAGATTAAATCCATGCCTTATATCCAATATGGATGGAAATTTTTTTAACACATTTATGGAAACATTAAAATTGGCATCGTGATTAGAAACTCAGTCATGGAGATGAGACATAGATATGTCATTAAAAACAATGTTGAAATATTTAGTTGGAGTTGGAATAATTTAGGTTAAAACATGAGATACATATGAAGTGGGATGGATATGGAACAATGTATAGTAAGCATACACCACCGTGTGCAAGAATTTGGTGCACAACATTTTTTATAGAAGGATATTATAGGACATAATGGCACCTATAATGACATGGTGAAGTGAGCTATGGAAATAATATTAGCAAAAACATCAGCACAACCACTGATAGGAATGACTCCACTAATTAAACAAGCTGTATACTATGAGAGGATTTATTATGTAATCTACCAAGTATATGATCAAAATGTCAGAATAAATTAGACAATGTCAAAAAACCATAATAAAAACAAAAGAGAGGCTAAAAAAGAAGGCTCTAAATATTATTAATAATGACTCACAACCAAGAATATTAGTAACCACTAGAAGTGGGATGAATACCAATAAAGGTAAAGAAGTAGCCCTGCTAAAGGTGAAAAACCTAATATTTATGAACATGACTAAATTGTAGATAAAATTTGGAAGATAATAACATAAAAATAGGATAAGGATCAGCTTAAGCTAAACTAATTAGACAAAGATGAGGTTTGGGATCTCAAAATAATAATGAAATTTATTGATACGTGTCTTGACATAAGATAATAATTAGGTATAGTTTGTTAAGCTCCACCTCTCCTAAAAGATGGGAAATCCTGTGAGGAAAATACCTTCCCCAGATTTAAATATACTAGGTTTTGGTATGTTGGTCTTCACTAAATTGGCTAATGTGGACTATTCCATGTAAGGGGCTTGTTTTAAAGAGTTGAGCTATGGTTTTACTTACACTAATACATTCATAGAGATGTTTTGTATTTCACTTGGATATGATTGTAGAGTTTAACCTCAAACAAAAATAAAACTCATATAGATTTAAATATAAAATGAAGTAGTTGATTTATTTATAGTCTACCATGTTCTAAATGTAACAATGCTACAATCGTGATACGTAAAACTTAAAATAACAATAAAAATGAACATTAACTATATATTATTATTATTTTCTTAGGTTAAACTCGATTATAAAATAAGTGTAAAATGTTAGGGATAAATAGATAACATGTCTTATACAAACACAAATGCATCTAGAACTATCTGATTGAGTGAATCTAGTGAAACTAATCTTCAGTTGACCAGACCTAGCACAACTCCAACTAAAGATGGTGTAAAATTTTGGGAAGGTTAACTATGAGAAGAAAAGGCATTACCATAAAAATGTGAAATAAATGACTATATAGTCTCAATACTATTTGAATTATCAACATATTTTTTTTAATTATCAAAACTTGGGATTCATACAATCATCAAGAGCAAGAAATGTCTATGCAATAAAAAGACTAAAACAAGGAAAAGAATATATTATCTTAGAAATCAATAAAATGCATAAGGAAATTTTTATTTCTCTATGTCCCTTTTACATTTCAAAAAGATCCAACTATGTATAGCATACTCTAATTCTAAAAATACCAGCCTTGAATAAGGCTTTCAAAGCACCATATCTAGATGAAGGGGTGACCCCTACCAAAGATTGCCAACTCAACCCACTACTGGGGCAATTACAAATATTCATTTCCAATTGGAGAAGGTGGTTAGATGAGGCTTGATTTATGATAGAGATGGATTATGCCCATGCTTTAGTTAAGGCTCATGCCAACCTTCCCTGATTCACTAGTTGATTGCCTTGGAATCCATCATTTTATCCACCAATTATCATTTATCAACCCCTCATTACTTCAGATCCACCTCATGTATCCAATTAATTAATGTTGAAAGGAGTTTTCCCAACCTTCCTTTTATCTTATACTTCATTATGTTCTAGTTATGGGTTTGGGACCACTAATGAGGACACACATTTAGATTGAGGGATCATATTGAAATACAGACCCTATAATTTATTAATAAATAGTTAAGTGTAAATCCATGAAATAAATGATAAGGTAAAAACATCAGGATACATTGAGTCACTAATGAAAAATATGCAAAAATATGAGAAACAAATCTAAGATTTTGTTATTATGTCATAGATATTCGCATTAATTATATTTTGAATTAAACATAAGATTTTCCATTCAATCAAAGTGCACACAAAAATATTATCAATTCAGGTCAATCCTCTAGAAAGTAAGGTAATGTCCTTATGAATCCCACTAGGCCAATGAAAATCAACATTTAATCGACCAACACTTTTCCCATGTCCTTGACAATTTTTATGTTCAGGATGGTCATCAAAATCAATATTGTTAAGTTCTATATGACATGTCTTTATTAGTCTAGAGGCTCAAGTTTTATATTCTAGTAATGGGTGGATGACCATTAAAATTAAGCTTAGGGAAAGGCTGATGTCATTGGGGTACCACACACCAACCCCTTAATCAACTAGGTCTTTAGTCTAGGCACCTAGAGTGACAACACATGGTGCCCTCTCAAATCCCTAGGCCTTTGGATAGTCATGGTAATCATTCTTGGCTTTGATATCCTGAGCTCCTAAGAAGTCACCATTTATTAGCTTCTCTAACTGTCAGGGCCTCATAATTATTAGGCCATTAGGCCATTAATTAATCTCTATAAATCTTTGAGTTTCTAGGTTATGAGAAGTTGTTAGGAAAATTATATCCTAAAACCATACAAGAAAACAAATATGAAATAAAAATAAGATACAAATTAGAATAGACAAGAGAGAACACATTATACAAGATATACATGGAAACCTTGAAAAACCAACAAGGGAAAAATCATGAGGCAATGGTAGCTTCTAGACTTCAATTACTTTAGTAAATATCTTCTACAAATAAATTCCTCAAGTAACTCCTTCTAGTGTTTATAGACAAAGCACTTAAGTGAGCCAAGTATACAAAGTTTTCTAACCTCCAAACTCTAAGATGCAACAATAAACTCTAAGAATGATTCTTATAACAAAAGCATCCAAATGAGCCAATCATACAAATCCTTCTAATATCCAACCTTCAAGTTATAACAAGCAACTCCATGATGATTAAAACCAAAGAATCCAATGTTTACAACCAAAGCATTCAAGGTGATATTCAAGCATCAACCTCCAAACATGCAAACCCAAACTTGCATGGATCCTCAAGGGGAATTCAAAAGGATTTCATGATACTCAAAAAGATTAGATTGCAAATACAAATGATAAATAATGATCTTATATCATTACAAGAGAGAGAGAGAGAGGGAGAGAGAAACTTCATGATACTTTTAATAGACTCATAAGTTATCTATAGTGGTTTATAACACTTGTAAAAAATCCAAAGTTAGTGGATTCCCTTTAGAGGAAGAGATAGTACCACCCCCATGTGACATTTTGTCTTTGTCTTCTATTAAATCACTAAAGACATATGATGTTAAATCATCTCTTATATTTATCCAAGCATTAAGATAATTGACCCTCCATATGAATTGTTCCCCACACCCACTCATGAGTGCATTAGGTAAAAATATACCTTGTTTTTCCTTATCTCCCACAAAAAAATCATATCATATTATTTCACTTCAACTTTATTACATGCAAAAGATCCTTTATGAGCCATACCATCCTCCATGTGCCATGCCACATCACCTACATTCCACATCACCATGAATAATGACATTTAATAGTATTTATTAATAGTTAATTCACACATAATAATCTCCCACTTGAAGTCAATGTTTAGTATTTACAGCACTCGATTATTCTTCCATTCAGCTATCATTTATGCCCACTGCTGCCCTTAACACAAATTTGACAAGACTAGAGAATTTTATCTTCACTACTAAAAATCCTATACCCTAAATACATTTGTAAACATTTGATCCTCTATAGTATATTTCAACATCTGAAGTTCCTCTCAAACACTTCACCATAAACCAATCCTCATATCTAGGATTCTACTATGAACTAGCTCACAATTCCACTACTTATAAATATCTAGTCTAGTGCACACCATAGCATACATTCAGATGCCTACTCTTGATGAATATAATACACAAGACAACCATGTCTTCTCTTCCTCTATTCTAGGACACTTCCTGGAAGATAACTCAAAATATGTAAGAGGTGATGGTACTAACTAGTTTTCCATTTTGCATACTTAACCGCTATAGAATCTTCTCAACATTTCTTCTATGATAACTAGGTCTTCCTTTATTTCATGTTATTATGTATCTTCACCCTTGTTTTTATTATACTACCACCTTCATCTCAACATTCATATCCAACTAAGCCATCAAAACATTTATATCCTTCATTTTGGGGCCTACAACCAACATGCCATCAAAACATTGATCTCCTTCATGTTTAGGCCTACAACCAACATGCCACCAATACATAGTAGAAACATTTACTAAGACCTTGGCTCTCCATGAAGGTATTGAAAAATATTGCATGCCATCCACATGTCTACTTAAACATATACAATATTCAATATGGAAACCAATAATTCTTTACCTCATCCTCATATGCCTCAGGATAATTTATCTCTTCTCAAAGAGATCACCATGTAGGAAAGATGTTTTCACATATAATCGTTCCAACTCCAAATTTTGAACAACCAAAATTGAAAGTATCACTATTGATAGTAGTTAATAATAGGAGATGAAAACTCATAAAATTCAATACCTGACTTATACACAGTCTTTTAGTTACCAACCATGCTCAACATGGCACCTATCAATAGTTTTATAGAAGTCATCATGCTACTCAGTGCATCATTACATCTACCAAGTTTTCAATATTGATTTCAAAACTCTAATGCATATATCCAATCTAACTCGTATACCTCCAAAGTTACTCCATGCATTGGTCTACCTTGATACTCACTTTATCTACACTATAACCCTCATGTCTACTCGCTTTTGCTACATCACAACCATCCACATGCACTTCACTCAATGAATCTCTAAGTTGTTTGATTCAACACTAGCATTTTCCTTCCAAAAAGAATATCAGGTATCACTTGTTCTTCTTCATATCTTGAACTACTTCAATAGGTATAATTTTAGGTTTATTTTTACCTCCTTTCCATTTATTTTTCAACATCTCAGCTAGCAATCATGTGTTCAGTAGTACACCACAACCTATAGTAATTTAGAGTTAAGAAACATAATAATGTGAATGAATTGTTGGCATCTTCAATATTCACACCAATAGAGACCAATTTTAATCATCCACAAGTTGTATATTTATTTCTTTAAGAACACTATGTTGTTTCTAACTATCTGGTAAAACTTGTTTATCTTTCCTACATTCTCCATCTTCCATAGACATAAATACCTACCATCAAAACTTTTTTTGTTTGTTTAATCTTGAACTTTGTTACTCCTTTTATCATTGTAGTAGCTCCCACATACACATAACCATCCTTAGCTCTAATACCAATTGTTATAAAAATAATATCCCAAAACCATGTAAGAAAATAAATGTGGAATAAAAACAAGCTACAAAACACAATAGACAAGAGAGAACACATAACACAAGATATACATGGAAACCCTACAAAACTAGTAAGGGAAAAAACATGGGGCAGTGACAACTTCTAGACTTCAATTACTTTAGAAAACCTCCTCTACAAATAGCTTCCTCAAGAAACTCATAATGCTTACAAATAAAACACTTAGGTGAGCCAAACATACAAAGCTTTATAGGATCTAACCTCCAAGATTCAACAAGAAACTAGAAGCATGATGCTTACAATCAAAACATCCAGGTGAGCCAAGCATATAAAGCCATCCAAACTCTAAGCATCAAGATGAAACAAGCAACTCCTTCATGATTCTTACAATCAAATCATCTAATGCTTATAACCAAAGAATTCAATGTGAGCTCCAAGCATCAACCTCAAAACATGAAAGTTCAAGCTTGCATGGATCCTCAAAGGGAATCTAAAAGGATTGCATGATCCTCAAATGGGTTGTATTAAAAATAAAAATGAGAAAACATGCTCTTATATCATTATGAGAGAGAGAGAGAGAAACTTCATAAAGGACCCCAAAAATGCATTCCACTCCTAATGTGATCACAATTGGTCCATAGTGGTGTCTACCACTTATAAAAAATCAAAAGGTAGTGGGTTTCCTTTAGAGGAATAGATGACACCACCCCCATGTGACATTATGTCTTTGTCTTCCACTCAATCACTAAATACAGATGATGTTAAATCATCTTTTGTGTTTATCCAAGCACAAATATAATTGATCCTCCATAGGAATTGTGCCCCATACCCACTCATGAGTGAATAAGATGAAAATAGACCTTATTTTTCCTTGTCTCCCATAAGAAATTCATTCCATATTCTTTCTCATCACCTTTACCACATGTGAAAGATCTTTCATGGGCCATACCATCCTCCATGGGCCATGCCACATCACCTATGTACCACATCACCTACATGTCACATTACCTACATATTACTTCCCCTAAATGCCACATCACCCACATGCCACATCACTATGAATAGTGATAGGGAATAGTGACTTCACACCTAATATAAGTAGCCACATGGTAAATGTTTTGGGCCTTGAGGATAATATACCATTATATTTATTAGTTTAAGCCCTCTATGGTTTTAAGGCTCCAATTTTGTGTCATGTTGTATGATTTAGAGGCTTGGAGTCTTTAAAAAGACTTAAAGATTTTTTGGGACTTGTAAGCATTTAGAATTTGGACAGAGACTAAGAAGAGATCTAAAAAAGGCATGTGGAAGAGCTTAGGGGAAACTAAAAATCTTAAGGCTCATAATAAAATCAAGAAAAAGACTAAGGAAAATGAGGTTGAATTGAAAATGCATCTGACTCAAATTTAAAGGGCTCAACCTAGGTGACTTGGTAGAGTTTGACTTTGAGAGCTTGGCATAACTAGAAAGAATCAATTTTATCTCAAAAGGTGAAATATAAATGAGCCACTTGGATTGTAAAATGAAATAGACAAAAACTTAACTCATGATCATTAATTCAAAGGCCCTCTCTTAGGCAAAATTTAAGACATGAAAGGCCTCTTAAGACTAAATGTAGTAACAATAGGATTAGTCAAGAAAAATAGGTTTACCATTTTAATTAAAAATGAGGCATGTTGTGGGAGCAAAAACAAAATTTGATAAATAAATAAGACCTGTTAACTAAACTCATTCATTTTTGTAAGTATTGGAATAAGTAATAGATATAATATTGAGTGTATAGAGTGGAGAAAAATAAAAATAAAAATAATGTATTTAGAACCAACCAAAAATGGAAAAAAAATGCTATTTTGCTAAATGTTAAAATCAATGGTCAGGAAATAAATAAAACACTCTTAGACCTTAGTGTGGATTGGCATTGTTTTCAGTTTTACATTGAATGATCATTCATAATCAAGCTTCACATTAAAAAAAATAATGTGTATAGAAACTTAGACTCTCATCTCATTTACTCTATTAATTTCATTGCATTACATTACTAGAATAAAGTGGGTGAAAATGTAAACACTCAAAATTAATCATCAAGTGTTTGACGACATTTAATCTTGACATCCTTACCATTACTTATTATTTTATCAATTCCATTGTATTTCAACTTATGCAGGATCATTAACTATCTCAAAATTACTCTAACCATCATTTAGGCATACTTATTTTTCTTATAGAGTCATGTCATCTGAATTTTGATAGTCTTTATCCTTTTGGGACATGACCGACAAGGTAAACAAGGCCTCACCATAGCCTTGTTCCCAATGCTCCAATAGTAAAAATTTTAATTTGAAACTTTTCATTTTATCCCTTACATCAAGATCATTCAAAATACATCTAGCAATCACTTGGCAATTATAATGCACATTGATCAAAAGAGCATTAATCTTTCCAATTCAAATTATGAAGCATCTAATAGTCATATACCAAGTCTAAAGTCATTTTATTTTAGGTCAAGAGCACTTAGTTCCAAGTATTCAAGTTAATATATCTAGTTTAATTTATATAGCAAAGATTAATATTCACACACTCAGCCTAAGAGAGGCCCTTTTGGGATATATAAGCAACACTCAAATTACATGACATTTTGTAAGAATAACTTAGATATTCCTATAACCCTATTCCTCCATTTTTTATTTTTATCTCTATTTTTTGTGTGTAATAACTAGGGTTTTGGTTTTATAGGTCTTTTGCCTGGTAAACTAAGAGACATAGCTAATCAAAAAACCCTCGTAGACAGTTGTAGGTACCCATATTAAAAAATTAGCCACATCATTAATCAAGATGTGGTCGTAGTGTGGCCCTATCTTCCTATTGTGTTCTTATCCCAATGTAGTTTACACTTTTTCCCATTGAGACACAGTTCACAAGTCTTTATAATCAGTTTCTAGCAACGATTAGCCTATATAGTCAACATAAATTTAGTTTAGGCTAGGTTTGCATATTTATTTGTTAATTGATTTTTTATCTTATTCAAATTTTTTAAATTATTATATTTCACTTTTAGATTCATATGTTCTATATATCTAAATCAGCTTTCAATATTTTATTTATTCTTAGCATTTCATTATTAAATAAGAAATAACAATAAACACTTTGGTGAACCTAACATGAATATATTATCATTCAAATAGTGATACATGATCATTATCTAGTTCATATAAGATGAAAAATTCTAAAAATGATTCATATATTTAAAAGTAACACAATTTTCAAAAAAACAACTCCAATTATGGTGTAGTAAATTTCTCCAACATGGATACAAATGATGATTAAAATGGCATATTACAATTCCAAGCATAACCTAGGAAGTTAGTTATTTCTTATGATAATTATTGCATTAATGATTATGATCCTAATTATATGAAAGATTGGTATGATCTGTATGATATAGGACCTACACATAGGCATCCCCTTTAATATATTCTTGTCTTGTAGCTTTATATCTTCCTTTGTACATAGCTTCTTTAATTTTAGTTCACTATTATATCTTCTATCCTTTATCTAAGAAATATTATATCCCTTTGATTTATTTTCACTTTAGGTACTTACCTTCTTGATTTTCAATTCGATTCGAACAATCCAAGACAACTATATTACATTTATTTCAAATTCTCAAATCACTTGTTTACTATGGCATATCTATCATGTTATGACTTCATTTTCACTTACATGACCACACTTTTATATTTTTACATAAGAACATAGTATTTTACCCATTTAGGATCGTGTGTGTGTGTGTGTGTACACACACACACATATATCATTTGTACTATATTAATATGACTCAATTACACATACATCAGGGACATTTTTCTTGCCATACTATGATTTAACACCTTATTGTGGATTTTTCAAATCTCTTCTATTTCTTTTATTTTTGGAGCCTTGCTTCATAGAACTTTCCAACTCTCTTAAATGGAAAGATTTTGAAATTTTAAAAACATGCAAATATTTCCAAAAAATTAAAATATTTCAAAAAAATCAAAAAAAAACCATATATGTCAAAAATCTTTATAAAAAATTAAAGTAAAAATTAAAAATTAGGACCTCTAAGCATTTTCTTATGTTGCTAGCTTATTTCTTCACATATCTTATTTTTTGATGTTAGATAGATAGCATATTTAAATTTTCAATACTCATTGCTTTTCAAGAGGTATGTGAGTGTGGTAAAGGACATGTTTTTACATGGTTATTTGATGTTAGGATTCCCTTTTTACCCAATATCATTGCTATGTTGGGGACATCCCTTTATTAGCTAGGAACACTTCCATATGTTGTATATATCCACAACCTCTCTACCAAGTTTAGTTATATATTATAAAAATATTTTACTAATCACTTATAATTTACATTGTGTTACATGGATATGTTATTTTCTAACAATAACATTGATACATATGGTTAATATAGACTAGTCTCATTTTCTCTATGCTTATTTTTACATTCTTAATTTAATACATAATAATATGGGACTTTTTGTCATATTGTGTGTGGCTCTTAGCCTTGTGTGAACAGCATGTACATGTTCTTGCTTGTATGGCATCATCATGTGGCCCTTGGCCTTTGGGCCTTATGTGTGACACTATAAAAATTGCATTAAATTATGTGATATTACTTGTAGTTTAAATGTATAAAGGAAAATGTTTATCTATATTATCCTTAAGTGGAAAATATTTGTGGTCAAAGGTAATAAGGTGCTTGCTATTTCATATTGTATTTACCAAAGTGGAGAAATCAGTTGGTTTAGTATTTTTTGGCACAGTAGTATCATGTAAATCATCTCTCAATATATCCCTAGAAAATAGTGATTTTATCAGTATTTTTAAGATTTAGATCTTAGCTTTTATGTTTTGTATTTGGTCCACTAGATGTTGGATATATAATCACTAAGAGGGGGATGAATCAATGATGCAATATATTTCAAACTTAAAATTTAATCCTTTCAAACTCTTTAATCAAAGACCAAATGCATTCATAGAGCATAAAAGATATTCATGAAAATGATTAATAAAGATGAATCAAGATCAAACACACAACACATTAATTCTATGAGAAACCCTCATGGGGAATAAAACCCACTCTCAATCCTGCAAACACATGGACTAGTTGTCCTATAAAATGATCAAAAACATGAAACCTTTTAGTGAAACACCCATTTCACAAGGATCGCCCACCCCTAATTATGAACAAGCACCAACTTGTTTTAGATGTTGAGCACCCACATAACACCTATGAAATTAACAACTATAGAAATTTGATTGCCTTTCAATCTGATTAGAGAAACAATGTATAAAACTTCTCTTTTAACTAATCACACACACTCAAACTTACTGATACAATCATTGCATCCAAACACCCCTTTTGGATCACTCTAGGCTTCTTCACTCATCCTCAATATGCTCTATAATTTAGTCCATCCACTGAGCACACTCCATTTGATCTCTTTCATTTGTCTCTATCTTCTGCTCTCTCAACACATTCACATCAAGTCTAGAAACCATTACCTTGGTCTTCATTATTTATAGAGTCTCTATGAATATCAATTTCTAGGTCAGACATAATACTTTTCTTAACCCTTTAAGACATCTAACATTCTAATACATAGATCAAAACCATCTTCACAAGTCATTCATATCAACCATGGGTCATACTTAAGTAGTTATGCCTTTCAATTAGTCCTTAGTAGCCCTTATAGGTCTCATGGAACCTAATACCCATTTAGCACTTCATTAAGAATTAAGAACATAATATCAATTTCAAATACATGGGTCCACTCCATATGAACTCTAAGACATCTTCAAGTGATTACTCCCACCAAAACACTCTTCTATTAAATCATTATTTACTCAAACAGTATTCTATACATAGTAACACCATGAATGAATAAATAGTCAACTTTTAAGCTCAATAAATTTAATTTTAGAAGTATTCAAACCTTTTAACTATATTCTTTGGATGTGCCTTGAATTTCTCTTCAACTTTTATTTTTACACCACCATGAAATTCATCCTAGTTTTCCCTCATTAATTTGAATATTCAAATTCCAATGATAATTGTGTAAATAATACACATTCGACACTTTGACCTCATCTCGTGCTCCCTAGAAAAATTGAACAAATGCACTCCATCAATCTCTTTGAGAGTAGCCTAGTCTGTAACCTACTATCACTCATTATTAATCTTAGATCTATGCTTCCATGATCATGTCACTTGGTAGCTCTGTGTACCTTCTACACACATTGACTATTTGATTCAATGCACTCCATCAATCTCCATCTATACAAACATTTTCATGCTATTGAATTCTATCCAAAATTAATGATTGTAACACATCTCATTAATGCATGCAATATTTACTATTTGACTTTGAATCACATAATTGTATCCTTATCTGATCAGATTAAATACTCATTGTAGATATTCAATAATGCAAATTTGGCTATGGGAACTTAGTGAACTCTCCCTGAGAATCCAACTTTACACCTTGATAACTTTTTCTACACTCAACCTCATGACCTAAAATTTTAATGATATGATATTCTCACATAGGTGAGTCCATTCATATATCAAACAACTCTTGAAAATTTCACACATGTGAAATATGACATCATCAATATGCTCACATAGCTTTATCTATCAAGATGACTACTTGAGATTATACATTCATATGACTACTATGATGTATTTTTTTCACTTTCATAAGAACTCTAAGCACTCATAACATCCCATAGGGTCTTTATAACATGTCCAGACCATCAATAACCTATCCAATTCAAACACTGAAGAACTATGCAAGAACAATGAAGCATACTTTGTCATTGTCATTCTAGCACACATGACACCTCATCAACATCCTTAGTCATTTTGGAGACATCATTGACAAACCTCCAATAATCTCCCCCTTTGTCATTGATTTCAAACACCAATATAAAGCTTATGCTCAAACTCTGTCTCTATCTTTAATCACTTTCTCCCCCTTTGACACCATGACAAAGTGGGCTCAACTCCTAATATTGTAGACCTAATAAGACTTCAAGAACCAATAATAGGAAAGGACCACCTCTAAGAGATGATATAGACTCCCCCTAACATTGTGCATACCTCTTCTTACCTTGAGTTTTTTAAACATGCTCCATGACTACACTCTTCTTGGATCAAACTTTGTTCTATGAAGACAAAACATATAAGAGCAACAAAAACTACTTGAACTTACCTTGAAAACATTAAGAAGGAATACCCCTTACATTATGCACACCTCTTCAAGCCAATATAACTATCTGAGTTAGCTCCCCCTAACTCTATGATTTATTTTAAAAGTATCTTCAATAAGTCTTCTCAATGAACTAGATTTGTCATCAACTTTTCAAACACTTGGAACCAACCAATTTGACCCTTCAGGATCAAAATCCCTAAACAAGTCACTTGAAGCATTGTATTATAGACTAATGTAAAAAGCTCATGAACCAGTTGTTCCCCTTCAACCAAGAACCTTATATTGATTTGTAGACAAGGAAATGACTCCCAATCTTTGTCTTAAATACTCAAAATTTTCTTTTGTTAATGGTTTGGTCATAGTGTCTACAAGTTGTTCTTTTGTAGGCACATATTCTAACTTAACACATTGATTTCTCACTTGTTCTCTTAATAAATGATATCTAATAGGAATTTGTTTAGTTTTTGATTGCATTACAGGATTCTTTGAGATACTAATTACACTAGTATTGTCATAGTAGATGGGACAACCTTCTTTTTGCCTTACCTTATAGCCTTCCAAGGTTTATTTCATCCATATATCTTGAGTGCAACATGAGGTAGCATCTATATACTTAGATTTTATAATGGATAAGGATATTAAGGCTTGTTTTTTTATTATCCAAGATACCAAGCATTCACCTAAGAAGAAAACACCACCACTGGTACTCTTCCTATCATCCATACAACCATCCCAATCTACATCAATATATGTCTTTAGAGTGAATTCTTTACTCTTGGGATACCATAAACCATATTCTATGATGCCCTTAAGATACCTTAATATTATTTTGACTGCTTTCAAGTGAGATTCTCTAGGATCATCTTGAAACCTACCAACAAGTCCTAATACTTGCATGATGTCAGGTTTAGAGGTAGTAGAGTATAAAATAATTCCAATCATGGATCTATACAAGGTTTTATCAACCTTTGGTGAGTCATTTTGCTTACTTAACTTGAAACTTGTAATCACTGGTGTAATCACTACCTTACATTACATCATATCAAATTTCCTTAGCATATTGTTGATGTATTTATCTTGTGAAATGAATATCCCTACATTTAGTTGGTTAATTTTTAATCCTAAAAAGAATGAAAGCTCCCCCAAAATAGACATCTCAAATTCAATCTTCATGACATCTATAAATTCTTTACTCATATTGTCATTCTCAGAAACAAATATTATGTCATCAACATAGATGACTATAATTAAGTGATGACTACCTTTAGTCTTAATGTATATATTTATATCAGCTACCCCTCTTTTGAAACCTTGACTCAAAAGATACTTGTCTAGTCTATCATACCAAGCTCTAGGAGCTTGTTTAAGACCATATAATGCCTTCTTCAATTTGCACGCATAGTCTTGATCACTTGATAAGAATAATCCTTTAGGTAATTCAATGTACACTTCTTCTTCTAAGTTTCCATTCAAAAAGGCATATTTCACATCCATTTGATATACCTTAAAATCTTTGAAACTAGCATATGCCAAGAAGACTCTAATTTCTTACATTCTTGCCACTGGAGCAAAAGTATCATCAAAATCTATCCCTTTAACTTGAGCATATCTTTTACACGCCAGTCTAGTTTTATTTATTTTGACCTCCCCTTTCTCATTCATATCATTTATGAAGACCCACTTAGTGCCTATCACATTCTTGTTTTTTGGTCTAGGAACCAAATCCCATGTTTCATTTTTCACTATCTGATCAATTTATTCATTCATATCATATGTCCAACTTTCATCTTTGATTTCACAAAAGTTTTGGGTCCAACTGATGATAATAAGATAGTATTTTATTGATTTTAATTGATCAATAATCTTCTTCTAGTTTGTATCCTTACATTCACATTACCAATAACCTGGGAAGCATGATGATCCTTCTATATTCTCCTAGATGGAGCTTTAGTTTCAAGTATTGATTCTTCCTCTTCATCTTCATCATCTATTTGAATAGATAACCTATCCTTGTTTGAAATATAATTCTAAATAGTATCACTTACTTTAAATTTTGACTTCTTAACTCTATTTATCTCATCTACATTTACATTTGAGATTTCAATAATCTTATGAAGTCTCTTGTTAAAGCATCTATAGGTAGAGCTGATAGAAGAATAGCCTAATAAGATTCCCTTATCATATTTTGAATCAATTTTACCAAGATTTTCTTCATCCCTTTTGATATAACACTTATTCCTAAATACTCTAAAATGTTTAACATTAGCAACTCTATTCTTCCATAGCTCATATAAAGTCTTATCACCATTTACTCTAATTTATCACTTGTTAAGAATGTAAACTGAAGTGTTTGCTACCTCTTCCCAATAACCATCAAATAGTTTAGCATATTGAATCATAGTTCTACTCATTTCTTTAACATTTCTATTTTTCCTTTCAATAACACCATTCTATTGTGGTGTTCTAGCAGCAAAATATTGTCTTCTTATCCCTTGTTCTTTATATAAGTTATCAAATTCATGAGACCATAACTTTTCTCCTTTATTTGATCTTGCACACTTAATTTTAGATTATTTTTCATTTTCCACAAGTGCTTTGAATGTTTTAAATCTTGCAAAAGCATCTAATTTTCCTTCAAGAAAGCATATCCAAGTCATCTTAGTGAAATCATCAATGAGAAGCATGAAATAGTTATTACTTCGAATACTTTGAGTTCTCATAGGTTCACATAGATCATTATGGATCAATTCTAATGGCCCAGTAGTGGAATGTTCCTTGGATTTGTATCTCTTCTTTATTTTCTTCCCATGAAGACATGATTTACAAAGAGAATGAGGAATTTTGGTAATTTTTGGCATATGTATTACTAACCCATTTGAACTGATCCTTACTATATTTTCAAAATTTATATGTCCAAGTCTTCTATGCCAAATCTAGATTTTATCCAATTAACTTATGAAACATTCCACCTTCTTGGGTTCATGGAAGATATACAGGTTATTTTCTACTTTATGAATGTTTGTAGTTATTTTTCTAGATTTTGACCTTTTAAATTCACATTATTTGTCAAGAAAGGTTAGAATATTTATTTGCTCACACATTTGACTCACACTTAAAAGATTATGTTTTAGACCTTCTACATATAGGACATTCTCATCTCTAGTATGGCCACCGTCAAAACTCACAATACCTTTTTCAATAATATTAATATATTTATTATCATCACATCTAACTAAACTTTCTCTTGTCTCCTGTCATATGACTTGAGCACCCATTATCTATGTACCACTTTTTATTCTCATCTTCTTGAGTTTGAAAATTTGTTTGAATAAACATTGATTCTTCCTTTGGTGTACTATAATAATTTTGTTTCTTTTCTTCTTTTTTAGGCTTAGTTTCCTTGAACCATTTGATGGTGTCAATGACTTGTATGTCCTCTTTACAAAAGGCTCTTTTGTAATTCTTGGTAGTATGACCTTTTTTATTGTAGGTGTAGCAAACCATTTTTTTTTAAGTGAACTCAACTTGTCTTACCTAATTTAGAAAAAAACTTGCAATGTGTCTTATGTCATAATAACTAAAACACTCAACTTTGTTCATGTTTTTTGAATGATAATTCAACTCATTCTTATAAAGTCTTCTACACTCTCTAGCCCTATGACCAAAATGACTGCAAGTATAATAGTAACCATTGAAATTTGCATACCTCATAGCATTTTATTGTCTAATCTGATTTGTCCTCATTCTACCAATATCTACATTCTAAGATTAATTGTTGACCCTCAAGGTCTTATTTTCTTTATTCACATTAGTCTTCACCTTATCTTGAGTTGCAATATTTTATTCTTCTTTGTAACCAAAACTACTTCTATCACTATCATGCTTTTAAATATTTAGAATGTTATCTAGATCACTTGACCTATTTTCAAACATCACAAATGACTTCATCTTACTGATGTCTTTTCTAACTCAGCTTTCAATGACTCATTTTCAATCACATACCTTGAACACTCATCTTATTTAGATTTTAGGCTTGAAAATAGAATTTCTAATTAACTATTTTATATTCTTGACTATACCTTCTTACACCTTTCAATCTTCATTCATTCTAGGTTCATACATACTGAATTGCCCTACATAGTCCTTCATATGTAACTTCAACTTCTTAGTCTTCTTCTTCACAATATTTAGATATTCAAGGGAATTAATCAACTTAGTCTCATAGTCTTCCTTATCTTCTTCATTATCTATATCACTCCAAATAGACTCCTTTTGATACAAACAACTTCTTTCCTCAGCCATGTAGAGGACTTCATCTTCAATAAGACCATTATCTTCATTATCGAACTCAAAATCACTATCTTCATTCTCATCTAATGAGATGTAACCTCCATTGGTGTAGAGAATATTCTTTTAATTATACTTCTTGAATCCTTTCTTCCTCTTATCAGACTTGAATGTCTTCTTACCTTCATCTTGGTCTTCATCATTCTCTTCATCATCATACTTCTTATACTTATGAGGGCACTTATTGGCAAAGTGTCCTACCTCTCAATAATTCAAACATTTGAAGGGTAGTTTACCCTTATACTTGCCTAAACTTATTTTTCAATTTCCTTGTAAACAAATCAATTAATTCATCTTCATCAATATCATCATACTTGAATTCCTTACCTTAATTTCTCTTCTTCTTTGGCTTTATTTCTATTTTGAATGTTACTTCTTTTTTTGGTGGTTTGTCATCATTGACTATCATCTCATAGGTTATGAGAGTACCATACAGTCCATCCATCTTCATTTTTATGAGATCATAATTCTCTTCTATGTCAAAAACCTTTGACTTAAAATTGAGGGTAAGAGACCTTAATACCTTTTGTATAACAGTAGTTTCTTCAATCTCTTCTCCTAAACCTTTGTTGATGTTCACAATATCATCAACTCTCTATAGAAATCATGTCACTGAATTCTCTTCCTTCATCTTGAGACTCACAAATTGTCTCTGATAAGTCTATAATTTGGCCAACTTGTCTTTTGAATCCCCTTCATAAATGATCTGTAATTTATCTCATATCTCTTTGGCAGATTTACAATGAATTACCTTGGTGTACTTAGTTTATGAAAGACCACAAGTGATGGCACTCATTTCATTAGAATTTATCTCACATAGCTTCTTAACATCTGTACTAGTTGAAGGGATTGAGGGGGTTGAATATCCATCCACAATATATTTTCAGATGTCAAACCCTATTGACATGATGTAGGTTTTCATCCTCGCACTCTAAAAAGCATAATTAGACCCATTAAACATTGGTGAATGCTTTGTTGAAAAGCCTCCTTGCATTTGATGACTACCCATATTGTACCTTGGATCACCTTCATATGGTTAAACTTGCACAAAAGGTCCTACTCTGATACCAATTATTGGAGGTACAATCACTAAGAGAGGGGTGAATCCATGATGAAAGATATTTCAAACTTCAAATTTAATCCTTTCAAACTTTTTAATCAAAAACTAAATGCATTCATAGAACATATAAGATATTCATAACAATGAATAAGAAATATGATGCAAGATCAAACACATAACACATGAATTTTGTGGGAAACTCTTATGGGGAATAAAACCCACTCTCAAGCCTACAAACACATGGACTTCTTATCTTATAAGATTATCAAAAACATGAAACCTTTTAGTGAAGCACCCACTTCATAAGGAGCAACCACCCCTAATTATAAACAAGCACCAACTTGTTTTAGATGTTGAGCACCCACACAACACTTATGAAATCAATAGCTCTAGAACTCTAATTGCATTTCAATATGATTGGAGAAATAATGTCTAACACTTCTCTTTCAATGCATCACACACACTCAAACTTTTTCATACAAGCAATGTATCCAAACACTCCTTTTGGATCACTCTAGGCTTCTTCACTTATCCTCAATCTACTCTATACTTTAGTCTATCCACTAAGCACACTCCATCTAATCTCTTTCCTTCATCTTCATCTTCTTTTCTCTCAACACATTCACATCAAGTCTAGAAACCATTACCTTGGTCTTCATTATTTATAGAGTCTTTATGAATATCAACTTCTAGGTCATCCATAATACATTCCTTAACCCTCTAATACATCTAACATGCTAATACATAGCTCAAAACCATCCTCACAGGTTGGTCATAGCAACCATAGGTCATACTTAAGTAGCTATGCGTTTCAATTAGGCCTTAGTAGCCCTTATAGGTCTCATGGAGATGTATTATCCCTTTATCACTTCATTAAGAAAATTAAGAGCACAAGATCATTTTAAAATATATGGGTCCACTCTATATGACCTCTACAACATCTTTAGGTGATTACTCCCACCAAAACACTCTTTTGTTAAAGCACAATTTACTCAAACAATATTTTGTGCATAGTAGCACCATGAACAAATAAATAGTCAACTTTTAAGCTCAACACATTTGACTATATAAACATTTAGGCCTTTTAACCAAATTCTTTGGATGCACCTTGAAGTCTTATTTAACTTTGTTTTTTACACCATCATGAAATTCATTCTGGATCAAAATATATAACTCAAAAACCATAGACTAGTTTTCCCTTGTTAATTTGAATATTCAAATTCCAACAATCACTATGTAAATACTAAACAATAGATATTTTGACCTCATCTTATGCTCCTTGGAAACTTTGAACAAACATGCTCTGTCAATCTCTTCAGGAGTAGCCTAGTCTTCAAACTGAATTCACTCACCATTGATCTTAGATTTATAATTCCATAATCATTCCACTTGGTAGCTCTACATGCCTTCTATGCACATTGACTATTTGACTCAATGCACTTTATCAATCTCCATTTGTACAAACACTCACACACCATTGATCTTCTATCCAAACTCCATGATTTTGACACATGTCACTAGCATGTATAATCTTGACTATTTAAATTTGAAATACATCATTGGATCCTTATTTGATCATATTAAATGATCACCATTAGATCTGTGATCTGATTAAATACTCATTGTATATCTTTGATAATGCAAATTTGGCTAAGTATGGGAACTTAGTGAACTCTTCCTAAGAAGTTAATTTTGTACCTTAATAAGTACGCTCAACCTCATGACCTAAAATTTAAACCATATGATCTTATCACATAGGTGAATCCATCCATGTATAAAATATCTCTTTAAACTTTCACACATGTGAAATATGACATCATCAATATTCTCACTTAGCTTTATCTATCAAGATGACTACTTGAGCTTAGACATTAATATGACTCTTTTGATGAATTTTGTTCACTTTCATAAGCACTCTAAGTAATCATAACATCCCATAGTGTCTCTAAAACATATCTATACCATCAATAATATCCATAAATTGCATATCCAAATCAAATAATAAATAACTATGAAAGAACACTAAAGCACACTTTGTCATTATCATTTTAGCAAACAAGACACCTCATCAACATCCTTGGTCATCCTAGAGACATCATTAAAAAACTTCAAACACTATAATATATTTTTTTTTAATTATAATTTTATATCTAGTAGGGTGAGGGTTGACAACTTATGTGGGAGCATATTGACTTGGTCCACTTTGAGAATTGAAGGAAGGAATGGTAATATTACATGGTATACCTCTTCATGTTTCTAAAACATTAATATGAATATGATCCATGAACTAGAAATATAAAAATAAAAATTGATATGAATATATTAATATTAAAAATGGGATAAACACACATAGGTATACTAAGGTAATAAGCCCTAGAATCAAAATGTGAAAACTCTAAAACTCTAATGAGAATATTTGTAGAAATCCTAGCTTGAATGTTTTAAAAAGTCTGGGTTCACCATTTATGTTTTCCTTAATTCTAATTTTATAAAAAATTAGGAATAAACTAGTTTCAATCAAATATATCTAAACACACATGAATAAAAGTACAAAATTTAGATCTATTTAATAAGCTATGAAGAGAAACAATTCCAAGCACCACAATGAAAACTATGTTAAGCAAAGTAAATATCAAAGGGTTAAGAAATGATCACACTTATTTTTATTATATAAATCTAAGTTTATAAACTAAATTTGGTTCTAAATTTATGGAACGTGTTCTTGAAATGTGAAAACTTTACAATACTCATATACATACTCATACACTATGCAGGTATATCTTATACACACCTAATTATGATAGTCTCACTAATGTCATATTTATCTAAGGAGACTACCTATATATAGGTGTGCTTGTTCTATTAGGGTTCGACATGATAATATTTATATCACCTATACAATTTCACCTTCATATTACACCTATAACTTTGTTTCAAAAAATTATCTGGAATAATGTATAAATCTCTTCCTTGACATATTTTGACACTCCAAAAAATAATAAAAGTAATGGATTAAGTCAACCACCAAGGCAATGCTACAAGATTTATATCCCACATGCAAAAAATCAAACCTCAAAATAATTCTATGAGTGTGTGGATGGAATCTCTTGAGTGAGGGTTTTGAACCTACTCTTCCCTAAAAGTGATGATGTAATTATATGTAGTCTAATACCCTCCTTTGGCACAAGGGAAATGAAGAGAGATGAAGGTAAAATGATAATGTCATAAGTATATAGGATTTTATTTGATGCTTGGCTCTAGGATTGAATTTCGATATGTGTATTTCCTTTTTCTTTAAAACTTTTAGCTTTTTCCCTCCTGACATTCCTTTTTTCAATGGCTTGACATGACCTTTATATATAGGTTGACTTAGGATAAATTATATGCCCTAGTTAACTATATAAATTTATAAATGCTAAGATAAAGGTACATGATAGACAATTAAATTCAAATGGACATACATAGCTAAAAGTGACAAATTGACACAATATATAGGTTTGTTGTAGATAAACTTGTACAATCCACAAGTATGTATTGGATAAGATTCAAGTTATGTTTTCAAGTCAAGGCTAAATAATAGATGATAATATCTTAACTATGTTAACACATACCTTTTTTATAAGTGTTGAGGTGATTTTAGTCTCAATGGATTAGGTATATACATATATGGTTTCAGGATTATCCTTGAAATAGGCTAGAAAATACAAGTTTTCCAAATAAGGTAAATTAGGGATAAGACACTATGAATAATGGTCTTGTGAAAAATTTAGGTGCATATAACAATCAAAGTGCGTATAAAATAAATGAGATTAAATAAAAAAATAGTAATTAATACCCATACTTGAATGGAAAATGTGAATCCATCCCTATGGAATATGTGCCTCAAAAAAATTATCATCTCTGAATATGTAGCTCATTAAGGAGACCAAATGAGATATCTTATAACTCTCAGGGATTTATTCTGAGTGAGGGAGAAACAATAAGCATGCCTTATAATTCTCTATGGATTTGGTGTATTGTCTTATAATTAAAATATTGAAGAGGTAAAATAAGCAAATCATATGCCACAATTTTTAAGTGTGGGATGAAATTATGAATCACATATCTCATAAGAAATCAATTACACATATCATGTGTAGAATAGGAATGGAAAAATATCATATGTATAATCACAATAATATGTCATCATTAAATAATGTATATAATACTTTGGTATAGTCATATAAAAAATCTCTTCATGAAAGTGCATATGTATAAAGGAACCTTAACCTAAGTGTGTCTAGGTTTAAGGCATATAATTAATATATCATTGTGAGAGAAATTTTTAATAAATTACTTTGGCTTAAGTGTTTCTATGTCTAAGTTATAATATTAAGTTATCATTGTGAAAAAACATACAAAGGGAAGGGAATTTTGCCTAATAAATGTCTACGTATAAGTCATATAAGTAATACGCCATCATGATATCATGTATTTAATAGGCAACTTGATTCGTATGTGTCTGAGTCTAATAAATGTATGAAAATGTAATAAGGTTTTGCACCTATATGGAAAAAGTATAGAAAATGTGATGCAACTATGGCTATGGGTCTTAATGAAAAGATACCTTTGACCACAAATCCTTCAAAATTATAGAGTGAAAATAATGCAATAAAATGAAATAAAATATAAAATTAGTTATTTATTATATTTAATTGATTGTAAATACAATTTTCACACACAATAATAACACATCACTATATGATCTCAAATGAGATGCATTTATAATAGATCTTAATAGCTATGCTTACTAAATTGTGATCTTTGTAAGTCTATTTATCTCCCTGAATATTCACTATGATTTATCCTTAAGTTGTCTAACTTGGTGGATCAATCATAGTGGAATTTTTGTATAGGTATTATACCCACTTACTTAAAATAATGATCAATAACCCACTAACATCATTAAATATTTATACCACATCATTATGTATAACAAACATTAAATGGTCATTATTATAGCATAAGGCATAATAGTGAAACACATCATAAATTTACATTAAATAAATACATAACAATATTCCTTGATTCAAGGAATTAAATACAAATAATTAGGAATTGTAATGACTCTTTCCCCCTAACACATCACAAGAACATATGTACACAAAATAAGTTTCATATAAGTCGTAAACTCGCAAGGATAGGTCATAACACTTCAAAACCAAAGGATACATGAGAAAATTATTTCATAGTGATCCTTATATTTTCACTTGTGCACACCAATGTTCTGAATAAGACATCACAAGCTTATGCACTCGAAATCATAAGACTTCAGTCTTAATTCTCTACACAAAATAAAATAGAGAACTTGAAAATTAATCTATGAAAAGATTCACAAGATGATCCAAACTGACCCAAATTATGTGCACCATTATAGGTTATGTAAAACATTATAAATTATTATTGTTCATGCAAATTCAACACAAAAAACACAAATATTCTTGTACACAACCCAATACTTGTGAAAATTGTAAAAAATCTTATTTTTGGATAAGTTTTAGAGTAAGCATTTTTTTTTGTAATATTACAAGTGTTTGTATGCTTCCACATAAAAATGTAATAAAAATAGTAAGAGGTTTACCCTATGTCATAAATATATAATCAATGTGCTTTACTTATTTTAGGTTTAATTGACCTAAAATGTTAGAAAACTAAAGGTAATCAAACTATGTAAAATATGAAAAAAATTACACTAATGTGAATTAAAATGGATAGATATTTATTACTTTATTTGTATTTATAATTTAAAAAATAAGAGGGGGGAAATATATTTAGCTAATTTAGGTATTATATTACTCATATAATGTGTCTTTGTACTTGAAAATGTTGTGTAACTACTTCATCAACTACTCAAACCTGAAATAAATGTTGAAGACCTCTTTGGATGTTGTTAGTATAGTCTTTCATTAGTGGTATCCAACACTATTTTATTGGTTACTGAAAATTTCCCTATGCATTTTTCAAGTCTATAACTTATGAGACCCCTACATCTATGCTTGAAAATTCTTTTTATTTGTGTGTATGTCCTTGATCTTGTGTGCTAATGTATGATTTTCTTATCCTTCCATCTAAACCTTAATTATGATTTTAACCACAAAATTCCATTTAAAAATGAGTTAGTATTTAAATTTAGATAGTCCCAATAACTCCTTATTGAATTTCTAACCATTTCTTATGTTCTAATACTCTAAAAAGGGTTCAAATTGCATGTAATTCTCCAAATTATGTGTGTGAGCAACATATTGAACAATATAGAATGCAATTTAATGTTTTGATATTTGACATTTGACACCATAAAACTTTAAATTTTATGTATTTATATGTGTCTCTAGGGTTTATTCTTTTCCTATTATGACCAACCCATGAAACATGTATAGGTCAACCTAATGGAGACTTCCCATTTTTAAAAATAGTCATTGAGTGTACCTAGGCACTACCATAAGAAGTAGACCCTTATAGTAACCTATATTTTCCAAGAGATATTATTAGTGCCTTGAAGATATAAATTATTTATTTGAGATATGGGGAAGATCTATCTAGGAATTTTGGATGTCCAAGTATAGACAAGTTTTAACATGAATAGGTGTATCTAACTGATATAGTTTTCCAAGCCAATTATGGGTAGACAGATATAGGGAAAGTGTGTCCAAGACTAAAATGTAAAAATATGTCATATTTAATGCCAATAAAGTGTATAATAACAAATTTAGGTCCCTACAAATGCCCCCTTTTAATATACTATTGAAAATGTTAAATTAAAAGGATAAAAGAATAAATTTGATACCTTTGATAATTGCATTTAATGTTGATAGATGAGAATAAAATTTTCCATTTTTCACATGTGAAACCTACAAGAAAACATGTGTAGATCAATATCTTCTCATGATAATAAATTTTAAATAATATAGATCATTGAATTGCTTGAAACTAAAAATCTAAGAGCAAATAAAATTAATGATATGTGAACCAAGCTACCACTTATTGAATTTGTTTTGAGAATATCATAACATTGTCATGTCCCAAGGAGATGTAACTACCAAAATCATGAGTTGAGGAGTGTTTATGCCCTAACTACAATTAGAAAAGGAGTGATAGAAGTTTATCAACATAATAATCTCAAACACAATACTCTAAATATCATCATAATTATTTTTGAAACCCTAAAACTAGGAGCATATGTAAGATTGGAATCCCAAAACAAGTTCACATGTAAAATTAGAACCCCATAATAAGGCTCATATGTAAAACAATCAAACAATGCATATGGATATAGATCCAAAGTGCTCACATATTACCATATTTCTCCATTGATCCTTAATATTTAAAATATAAAAGTATTTACATAAACAAAGTCCATGCCCAATATGATATATGTGTCCCTAAATGTGATATAGAATGGAAATATTTGTTTGTCAACATGTCATCAAATGTTTCAATTATTTCTCAAAATGATATAAAATTCAAAAAAATGTCTATCTACTTAATTTGACCCATATGAATCATATAATCTGACTAAAAATGTGAAATGTTTGTTTGGGATGGCATGAATCTATGAAATAAGCCCAATGTAATCCCCCTTTTAATATGAAGGATGAATCCTATGAATAATTCATATCAAAATAAATATTTATATGCATCACATGTTATATAAAAAATTATAATCATGTAGATTATATATACAAACAAGATAAGATATGTTATCACATAAATATCTTTATCATGCAAGCAAATATGCAACATTTAATCCAATGAAATGGGAATATAATTGTCAATGTCTAGCAGATATATCAATGAAGTGTGTATTTATAAGAGTCATAGTAGATTCATGATATAAATCATGGAAACATCACATAATATATGTGATATAAATCATCACACATGTAACGAAACACAAATAATATCATTACTAGTAATCACACAAGCATACAATACATGACATTACATAGACACAACATGGTCATGACATAGACTAGAGATTCCTCTTACATAATCGACACATAATTTAAAAACACACAATCAATGAACCCATAGTAAAATAAATATATCACACATAAATAATCAATAAATTCCATAATCATCAATATCAATCACACACAAATAAACCAATGTTACTCTGCATAATCAATGTCATCATTTAGTATATCAAAGTAAAAAATCCATAAGAAATAACACTTTATAAAATATGAACAAGTTAAATTCATTTATAATAGTCTAATATGATCGATGGACTAGTATAAAATATATAACCTCAAAACATAATTAATTTTCCCCCAATATGGGCATGCCCCCAATGTAGAAAAGTTTGTCATGGGTGTGAGAAATGTCACACATCTATGTGTCCATGAATCATATGTAACTTTAATGTCTTGCATCCAAATCATGTATACCATGAAAATAGTGTGTGTATAAAATGGATATGAAATTCACCATGTATATGATGAAAAACATCAATTAAATATGTGTACCACCAAAATATATCATGTATAGGCCCTAGTTTGTTTTTAATATTTGATCTTTTTAATATTTTTTTATATTTAAATCTTTGATTGTTTTTGAATTTTTGAATGTGAGCACATATTTTTATCATATATAAATAACAATATAAAATGATTAAAATATCTAATAATACAAGGGATCCAAAAATCCATGTTATATGTTAACACATAATATGCACCAAGTATAAAAGCAAGGTAGTATAAAGAAGGTGAAGGCAAGAAATATGCCCTCACTATATATGTGAATCGTAAATTCATGTCTCATATAAGTATGTGGAGATTAAAATTTGCTTGCCCATAAAGTAAATAATTGGTGTGTACTCAAATTTCATAAGATATGTGTCATATATGTTTGATCATGTAAGCTTAATGTATGCAATGAAAACATCAAGCATATATAGTCAATATGGAGAGGTGGACAAGTAGTATGTAGCATCAATGTGTAACAAGACTTAAAAAAATTTAATTATTTTAGACTCATTTAAGTGATGTGTCATTTCATGATAGATTTCATGAATGTATGAATCCATATATACAATCAAAAGGCAAGGGATAGTGAAAACATAATAACCAAGAAAGGCCAATGGATAAAATAATGGTTGATGAAAAAGCATATATATACATTTATGTCAAGATATAATAGTATGGGAAATAATTATTAAACTCAATAGAGGGTGAGAAATAAATAAAACAACATCAAGATATGTACAATAAACTATGGCTAATTTAGCCTATGATGTTATCAATGGGATGATAGTTAAGTGGAGATCCTAAATTTGATATGTCTTAGTCATCAACACAATTTCCATATTCATCCCTTAATCAAGACAATGAATTTTATATGTCTCAGTCATCAACACAATTTCCATATTCATCCCTTAATCAAGACATGGCATTCCAATCAATACAATTTAATTCATTTTTAATATGTCATGTATATCAAACCATACCATATTTTGGACTTGTTTTATTGGATTTGTTTTCTCTTCAATGTATTCACCACTATCAGTATCATGTTCCCCAATTGTGTTTATTTTGAAGTGAGTGGAGGATAATTAGATATCATTTCTTGAGTTCTAGTTGGAGAAATGGTTTCCACTTGCCCATCTTGATGTCAATATGATTCTTAAAATAAAAATATGTGTTCATTATTCTTATCAATTTTTACATCCATTGATCTTATCCAGTATTTTCCTAATATAGCATTGTATTAGGTCAAAGTAGGGTTAATGTGGAAGATAGAAAAATGCAACTTAAGACCAAGATTTATGGACCCTCACTGGACCAAATTATGAGTGGTTTGGATAAATTATTATTTTTAAGTGTCCAATTTAATATCCAATAGATTTGAGAAAGGTCATGCTACATACATTACTTTCATAAGAATTATTAACCATGACATTGTGCATTTCTTACAATCTATGTGAAGGCTACTGATAAAATATTATATGAATGAATAAAAAAATTGGTCTCCACCTTGGTTACCACATTTTTAAAAATTATTCCTATTTAGTTCAAATTTATTATGGACTTATTTATTAGGCACACCTTTCTTAGGCAAGTCTTATTTAGGTAACTCTTGTTTTGGTAAATTAACCTTGGGAGATTAAACTATAATTGGAGTGGATTGTTTCATATTGTAAGCTATGTTTGAGTCTTATGGTGTCTTAATATATGTATCTAATGTAAGGTCACCACTATCAACAATATCATGTATTTTGTGTTTCAAAGCATGACACCTATATTTGGGATACCCATGGAATCTATGGTAAACATAATAGTACTTAGCCTTTTGCATAGGACGCATGAGAGGTAATATGATTAATTTATTTCAAACATATTTCCTTATGATTTCACTTGGATAGGTATTGATCATATTCCAATTTCATTATTAATTAGTCTTAGATGCCTTGATGTTTCTTAACCCAAGTTAGAGATGAAATATTTTAAGACACATAATTTTTTATTGGAGAGTTAGGGATGCAATTTTTAGTCTCAAGCTCAAGATTTTTGGCATGTACAAGTTTATTTTCAAGATATATAGGTTTTTTACTTATTTTTGTAATTTATTTATGGGACACGTCATAGTAATAATCTACTATGCATGTATGGTGGAATTCAAATAAATTATTTCCAAGGTTTGAGTCTTATCATTGATGGTAGCACTAGGCACACTATTTATCATGGGTTGGAAATATGTAGCTTTATAATCACAAACCCTAGACATTTCATATTTGATATTTATGTAGTATGTGTTATAAAGGTGAGCAAAAATTTCCTCATGTATAATATCATCCTTAATTTTATTTCATTTTGATTCAACCATTTTTCTTATATTAACTTTGAATGAGTGATACAATTTATAAAATAAATACATAATTTTCAACATCATGGCTACAAATACTTGATATAAATAACTTTAACCCATTGTAAATAAAAAATTAAATATTAAATTAGACCCTAACAAAGTACAAATCTGAAACCTTAAGAGAAATATTGAAACCCTCATATAGGAAGAAACCTAGGTTTTTTCATGTTCAACTCAATGATCAAGTTCACTAAAATATTTTAATTATTTTAGGTTTAAGTGACCTAAAAATGTTGGAAAATTAGATCTAATCTAATAATTTAAAATATGGAAATAAATTACATTAATCTAAATTGAAATGGATAGATAGATATTACATTATTTTAGTTCAAAATTAACAAAGCAAGAGAGGAGAAACATATGTAGTTAATTATGGTATTATGTTGCTCACATAAGGTGTTTTTATACTTGAAAAATGTTATTCAATTGTTTATTCAATTTCTCAAACATGAAATAAAGGTCAAAACCTCTTTGGGCGTTGATGGTAGATTCTAAACTTTACAGTAGTTGGTATTATCTGGTGGTTATCGGTAGTGTCCTTGTACACTATATGGGTCTATAAATATTGAGACCATTACGTTTATGATTGAAAATGATTCCTATATGGGTGCACCCCATTTATCTTGTGTGTTTTTATTTTTTTCTTTCTCCTTCCATCTAAACCCTAATTGTAATTTTGGCCATAAGATAGCCCTACAAAATGGGTTAGTATTTTGGGTTGTAAAACCTAAACCACTCCCTCTTGAATGTCTAAGTGTTGCATATATTCAAATAATTTTAAGAGGGATCAAACCACACATAGTTATCCTACTTATGTGTGTGCAACATCTTTAAAAATATAGAATGCAATGCAATGTTATTTATCTTTAACTTTCATGTGTATATAAATGGCTCTATAGCTACTCTTTTAAGGGGATTTTAGATTTATATGACTTTTTGATAATTTCTCAAGAGATTTGTATTTGATTTCTCAAGTTTCCAAGTGATTATCAATGTTTGACCAAGTATTTTTCAAGTGATTATAACTTTAGGAATTATTTTTATTTTTAGCTGGCTTTTCATTATTTCCCACTATGACCAACCCTTGAAATGTGTCTAGGCTGATCTAATAGAGATTTACCAATTTGAAATATAGTCGATAAGTGAACCTAGACATGGCTAGTAAATTCATACCCTTGTGATAACCAACATTGTCCACTCATTATCAGTAATGTCCTAGAGGTGTAAATAAATGATTTGAGATATGGAGAAGATCTCCCAAGGATTTGGGGATGTTTGTGTATAGACTGGGATGATCCTAAAAAGATGTATTTGGTGAATAGAGTTTCAAAAAATAATATATATGGGTAGATGTATAGAGGTAAAATATGCTCAAGATTCAAATGTATGTGTAATGTCTAAGTATGTCAAACTATCTAAAAGTTGATGTCATAAAAGTATCTAATATCAAATTTAAGTGTCTATAATAGGAACAAGCAATGGTATTCCCTATTATGGACATGGCGTAGTTAATTTAAGTGTAATATTAATATTCCCCTAATGATAAATATAAAATTAAGGAAGCACAATTATAGAATACCCCAATAGATACATATTAAAAACCATGGAAACATAGGTAAATAATGATATAATCTAACAAGGAAAATTTTACATGATATATATCACATAAAAAATCATATAGTAGTGATAATTAAATAAATTTATTATGGAATTCACACAATAATCACACAACACTCATAATAAATAATAAATTTATGGAGATTAATGGCTCATAAAGAGAACAAGCACAAGCATGTGGCACGCAGTCTATAACTGAAGAATCACTCATAGAGAAGATAAGAGAGGCATGGAAAAAAATATGAATAAAAGACAACAGGTAGAGGTAAAACAAGAGTGGTACACCAAACAATAATCATAGATAACAAATATTTCAAGATCTTTAGAATCAAAGAAAAACATTCATATAACAAAGCATAAATCAACACTAAATAAACAAAATTTATAATAGGGAATAAGCATAAGTAAAAATATTAATCACATAATAAAAATGATATATCTCATGTGAAATATCAATATGGTAAATTAAAATATGAAATATAGAACCTAAATAATTTCTAGGAACCATCCTCTAGGATTCCCTTAAAATGAGCATGAAGATTCCCCAAGTCAACTCTAAAAACATTATCATATGTATAAATTTATAGGTCATACATATAACTTAATATTACCATTAGTATCACTTGCATAAATAATATGTAACCTCTATCAGTTGGAAAATAATAATATGCTAATTTGTGTAACCATTGAACACTCAAAGATAAATGCACATATATATTAAAATAAATGAAGAAGTCAAAGGAAATTCAACCAAACAAGAGAAAATACAAGGAATGAAAGTGAAAATACTACATAGGGGAGGGATTCCTACTAATCTAAAACTTCCTTCAAAATTGTGCATGTGTTAGGTTGAAATCATCAATATATAATGTGTTTTTATCATGGAGAAGTTTGTGTAGGCTTTTGGGATAGGAGGATACAATTGAAGGTAGGACCTAGAGCAAATAAAATAAGGGTATATGATATATTAATAACACATATGTATAGGAAGAACGGACAATGAGAAATCAAAGATAAAAAAAGGAAACTCAAAGCATGAAAATCATGGGTAGAGCTAGAGAAGGAATCTAAAAAAAGAAGACAACCAAAACATGAATAAGGAATAATATAACCTCCAAAATCAGCCAATAAAGTATGGTAAATAATATAAATTTGGAAGAAGATAAAAAAAATTGAAAACCCAAGGGGTAAAGGAACATTGAATAAGGCTAAATAAGAAATAGCGATTCCAAAAATACAAACACAAAACAAGAAAAAAATCAATGTTAACTAATAATATTGGGTGCACCATTACTATAATTTATGTAAATGGAAAAAAAATTATTCTCATGGATAAGATATGAATGTCTAAGTACCCATGAGTCTAATAAATACAATATGTTATCATCATCGGTATAGGAATTATCAATACAATCACCATAATTATAATCATTATCACAACAAGAAGTTGTGTTAGCTTTTTAATTATCTTGTGAAATAACATGTTATATTATCTAAATGGTAGCTTCAAAATCAGATCCTTTATAGGTGATTTATATTTAATAGATGAAATAGGTTATGATAATATTAATTTGGTATGAGTATGTGTTGGTACTTAAACTTTTGGTGTTTTGATGTGATATTTTTAGGATTAGTGGATTTTTTGGTCAATATTTAGGTAACCCTTCAGGTTGAGCTTATGGTGGAGGGTCATATATAGTTCCTTACATAATAATCACTTTATTGTCATAAAAATATTTTAAGCATTGGTGTAGTGTTGACAATGTTTTAATTTAATTAAGCTATGGTATTCCAAGAAACATGTCAAATGTCTCATTATCCAGTAGTACATGAAACCAAACTAAAACTATATTAAGACACATTGTAATAGGTAAGGTAATACCTAAAATTAGTGTTTGAGTAATATTGTCATATCCTATAATAATCATTGTAGTACTGATTAAATTTCTTTGATTATATTCAATATTAGTAACAAATTTAATAGGGCATACATTTATAGTTGAACCATTATCAATCATAATTCCTTTTTTTAATCTTGAATATGTTTCAATGAAATCTCAAATTAATAGTGGTCCATTATTAGAGTCATATTTTTATATTTCATGATCATATAATATAAGTAGAGGATTCTATTTATGTGTTGCATTGACCATGCCTATGAATCCATCAAGTATAAGATATTTATAAACATGTAATGGTTACTTTGGGCTATCATATGAACATTTTTCTAGTCTTTATATTGAGTCTTACTATTTGGAAGGGGATTTTTAAATATTTTTAGATGTTAGTTTATTTGTGCCACTATTTCATTCTAATTAGTGGTGTCACCCTCTACATGAATTTGATTCTTTTCATTATTTTTTTGGATATTATGTTTCAATGTTATGCATCCATGTGAAAAACATTTAGGGACTATATATGATAATCACAATATTCATTAGCATCATATTTTTTATGCAAGAGCCTATATGGTTCAAGCTATCTCTTAGGAGGTAAAGTAATCATATTGCATTCAGGTAATCATTTAATTACATTTTGAAGACTTTTAATCTTTTTTTGTAATACTAGCTTGTTAGATAGTTTTTATACCACATTTACAACATTCTTGGACTTGTTCTTAGGTTGTAAAATATTATAATTATAATTAGCTTTGAATTTTGTTTTACCTAGGAATTTCACTTCACTAGAGGTAGGGCATTAGTCCTATATCTAATCATATTTGTCTCTAAAAGCTTGATCTCGTAGTTTTCAACTAAATGAAAATATTCATTGAATAAATGGTAGTTATTGAAGACCACTTTGTATTTAATGGGTAAAAAAAACTTTGACCAAATATATTTTTTAATTCACTATCAATTAATTAGTGAGCCATATTGGTAACCATAGTATTGAATATAATCACATATTCACTAACACTCTCATTTAGTCCTTGTTTAAGTTGAGAAATATAGGAAAATGTTACATTCATACTAATGTTGATTTAAATGTGGGCTAACAAGTCAATAATGAATATATTGAAGAGATTACACATCTATATATAAAATCATAAAACCAATCACAAAATTAGTCCTAAAATCTTGTAGGAAATAGCTTCATTAAAATTTAATTATTATGTGAAAACTATAGACAAAAAGAAATAAATATTTGATGTGATGAGAAGGATCACCCATACTATTGAATAACTTAAATGTTAGATAAAAAATAGATAAATACAAATGGTAATAAATAATATCATAATCCAAAGGGTTGGCTAATATATCATGTGAAGTAACCTTATAACTTGAATTTTGAGACCCTCGAGAAAGCAATTTGATTTTTTGTTTCATATCACATAGTTTATTGAAGGGAGGTAACTTCAAGGTTTGGAATAAAAAGTGGTATTATTAAAGATAGGAATGGAAACAATGGAAACTTTGAAAACATTATGAATAAATGATGAAAGTTTATAAACATGTTGAGTTTGTTATCAAACTTGAGAAGCAATAACTGAAACATTAAAACCAGTTTGAGAAGACAAATAAATAATAATATAATTGGAAGAAATATGAGGAGAAACAACATTAGTAATAATTTGAGAAAAAAAAACATTATCAGGCATGGAAGGGTAACCTCTATAAGGTTGATCTACATTAGTGGCACTTAAAGTTGCAATGTTCACCCTATAAAATATATCTTGTATTATTCGTTCTTAAGCTAAGGATGTTATTTGCATATCCCTCAAAACATATAATATTAAATATATTTTTTAGAGTATTTTTTTATGTGTTTTTAAAACAAATAAAGTGTTTCAACACTATCTTTATCTTCATTATAAATATCAACAATTTGAAATCTAATCAAAAAAATATCATTCACAAGATTATCATTCATATCGTTTACAACATTATCATTCATATTTGCATCAAAATATGTAATAATAGAATGATAATTAACATCACTGGGAGATAATGGGGCATAACATCACTACAATCAAGGATTTTAGGGTTTTAATGGTAGTAGTAGTAATACACTTGCCTGACGAATCCTTAATAGGGAAAGTGAAATCGATAGCTAATTATTTGAATGCACTAAATCATGGGAAGATTAAGGAACATGTTTATGAGTGTTAGGTAAATTTAGAGATGACATGATCTACAGAGGATTAGATATAGTGGTTGAAGGGATCCACTCATTAGGGTTATGGCCTTATGCCCTCCCTTGGTTCTTGTTCTATTTTAGTTATGAAGGAAACACCATTGAATGTGTTACAGTTGTAAAATCATGGACATTTAGCTAAGAAAAATGAGAGTTATAAGGGTGTTTATTTTGAAGAGACATAGGACACAATCCTTTTTAGGACCTTTAACAAAGGAGGGTTAGATATTTTGTAGCAATTATCTCCAGAAGAACTCAAAAAATGATAAATCCTACAAAAACTCTTTCAGTCTATTTTGAGGAGGAAGATCTTACTGAAGTCCTAGAAAATGAAGAGTGGTTTTTTTAATATGGAATCATTTATAGATTTAACCAATTTTATCTAAGCCTTTTAACTCTCCACAACTAGATATTTGAGAACTAGAGACTGTTATTGAAACAAAATTTATAAATTTACCCATGTGTTAGGATCTTCTTCATTGTAGTTTTAAACTCACATAAATATGGGCGTTTTATTTTGCATGATCATATTTTGTCCATGGATCATCATATCCTTTTGATGAATCCATGGATACCCTCATTCAACCCATTGATAGAAAATTTCAACATCAAACATGTATAGGTATAACTTTTATACCTTCCATTGTAGTTTTGGACTAAATCTAGCCCCTCACAAGGATAGTTAAGGCCTTGGGAGAGATGTTGGTTGTAGATGAATTTACAATGAACTATCATCACACCACCTATGTGATAATAATGGTAATTATGTATTTTTCTTATGATATCCCTACTACCATTGATCTGAGAGTTCATAATAAAATTTAGTCTCAAACAATAGACTTTGAAGGGATACCCTTCTAATGTACGCATTATGTTGCCACAAGACATATGGATGGCTCATGCCAAATAGCTAGGAAAAATATGTGAAATTCATGTAGCAAGGATGCCCTTCTTAATCATCTCATAATGGAGGGCATACATGTTGTTGAGTAAAATTTAGAGGATGAGACTGAGGAAGTTAACTAAACAAATATCCAAGAAGAGGAAAATTATAGAGAGGAGGAAAATGGTCTTGGTGTAGTTCCTTTATGTGGAGCAATAAAACTCTCACAAAAATTCTCAATTCAATGCTTGAAATAAGAGAGAAGAATGAAGACAAGTCTTGACACACAACACATTCATCATATTATCAATTGAAATTGCAATAATCTTGACACTATCACATTAAAATCCTTAAAATTAAAATACCTTTGCTTGATTAAAGAAATAAGGGAAAATACCATGAACCACTATGAAAACTAAGAAGGATTTTCAATGCTATTATAGAAACACAAAAGTTGAAAACACATTATTCATGGGTAAATGTGCCATACTTCCACCATGAAGACTAAAGATAAGTGGATAAGGTGGTATGACATATAAATACACTCCACTTACCCAACTTAGACCCATGATCACTAAGGACAAACCTCCCCACTTGTAATTTGGCATCCCACCTTCAATAAGAGTTAAAAATGAGTGGAGAATTCACCATTTTCATAGTAAAAGTTGTTCCCCACCTTTATAATCCACTAAAGCTTAATGGACCCTCCATTTTCTCTATTATATTTTGTCCTTACATGAAATTGGCACCATATCCACATAGGCAATCATAAATAGTAAAAAATTGATGAATAGAAATAGTGTCAAATAGTGACCACCATGACACCTCATCAAAATAAAAACACCATCAAGACACTTTACAATTTGGAAACACATCACTAAGACACATAAGCAATTCGAATAGTGGTGCCACATCATCCTCCTCTGGTTGAAGTTAACTTAGCTCCCATGAGTTTTTTTTATGATAACTCTACCATTTGTCTTTATCCATCTTTTTTAGATCCCACTCTGTGATCAAAGTGTTGTCTTCTGGTGGTAATCCTTCCCATTATATAAAATACTTATTTTAGCTCCCTTACCTTTTGTACACACTTTTTATATCTATAATCTATACTATATTTTCCTTCTTCTTCTTTGGAATTTGTTGTTTCTAGTTGATCTCTTCTTCATCCTTTCCTTCATCTACTTCTCTATGGAAATCATATAAATCTAAAACATTGAAAATTGGATAAATTTAAAACTCTTCTAGCAAGCTTACCTCATAGGCATTGTCACTAATCTTTTTCACAATATTGCAAGGCCCAATCTTCTTATAATTCAACTTGTTGTAGGTTCCTATAGGAAATCTCTTTTTCCTCAAATACATCATCACTAGATCTCCTTATATAAAAGACTTTGATCTCCTCTTAGCATCAATTGTAATCTTATATTTTTAATTACTCGTCAGTAAACTCTTACTCACCTCTACTTGTAATTGTTGTATATGCTCTACAAAAGTCTTGGCATCATCACTTACTCTTTTTGTAATGGGTAACTATACCAAATCCAAAACTCCCATTGGATTTTTACCATAAACCACCTAAAATGGTGATTTCCCTATTGATCTATGTATTGAACTATTGTATGCAAACTTAGCTTGTGTAAAATCCAAGTCTCATTACTTAGGCTTCTCTCCAACAATGCTCTTCAACAAATTTCCCAAGCTTCTATTGATAACCTCTATCTATCTATCTAATTGTGGATGATATGCATTGCTATACTACAACTTAGTATCCAAATTTTTCCAAAAATTTCTCCAAAAATGACTTAGAAACTTAGTATCCCTATCTAAAGTAATGGACTTTGGAATACCATCCAATCTTACAACATCTCTAAATAAAAATTTTACAACTCTAGTGGCATCACTAGTTTTCTTACACGCAATTCAATGAACTATTTTGGAAAATTTGTCTAAAATAAAAAAAATGTAATCATTACTTCTCTATGTGTTTGGTAACCCCAACACAAAATCCATACTCAAATCTACCCATGGTTCACTTGGAACTGGTAATGGCATGTACAATCTTGTATTATGTGCATGTCCCATATCCACTTGACATATTTTGCATCTTGAAACATATCTTGTGACATCTTTTTTTATGTTTTGCCAAAATTACTTCTCCTCCAAAAAATCTATGGTCTTAGCTTTGCAAAAATGACTAGCTAAACCTACACTATGTAGCTCTCTTATAATGGTGTCTTTCAAAGACCCAACTGGACTGCACAACTATCTTCCCTTAAAGAGGTAACCATCTTGAATAAGATACTCATCCTGAATAGTACCTACATTTTTGGTTAATGGATTCCTACATTTCTCAACTATCTCACCATAATATGGATTAGTATCATACAACTCCTTAATAAACTCAAACCCAACTACTTTACTTACCAAAGTAGTTATCAACCCAACTCTTCTACTCAAAGCATTTGCCACTTAATTTTGCTCTCCTAATTTACATTTCAACACAAAATTATATCCCTTCAATAAAGATGCCCACTTATCATATATTAGTCAACTTATTTTGTGTATTCACATACTTTAAAGCCTCATGATTAGTGTACAAAATAAACTCCTTAGAGACCAAATAATGCCTCCAATGTCTTAATGCCTAAATAATTACATAAAACTCAACATCATAGGTAGAATATTTCTTTCTTAACTCATTCAATTTCTCACTAAAATATGATATGGGATTTATTTATTTGCTTAACATAGCTCCAATTCCCACATGTGAGGCATCACAATCCACTTCAAATACTTTGTCAAAATTAGGCAAGGCCAAAATTGGATTTTCTGTAATCTTTCTTTTTAACAACTCAAAACTCATTATTGCTTTTGTTGTCCACATAAACACTCTTTATTTATGCAATCCATTATTGGTGCAACAATAATACTAAAATTCTTAATGAACTTTCTATAAAAAATTTCCAAACCATGGAAACTTCTTACCTCTATGATGCTCTTTGGAATAGGCCACTCAAGAATTTTCTTCACCTTCTCTTCATCCATTCTAACACCATCTACTAAAATTAAAAATACCAAAAATACCAAACTTTCTTGCATAAACTTGCACTTCTTTAGATTCACATAGAGTTTCTCCTTTCTCAACAATTCTAACATCATTCTCAAATGTTCCAAATGAACCTCTTTAGATTTATTAAATATCATCAAAATAAACCACCAAAAACTTACCAATATAATCCTATAGCACTATGTTCATCACTCTCATAAATGTGTTTGGTATATTAGATAACCTAAATGGCATCATGAACCATTCATACAGTCTATATATAGTCTTGAATGTTGTCTTCCATTCATCTCCTTCCCAAATATGGATTTGATAGTAGCCACTCCTTAGATCAATCTTTGTGAAATACTTTGATCCTAAAAGAACATCCATTATGTCATCTAACTGAGGTATAAGAAATCTATACCGAATAGTAATCTTGTTGATGGCTCTACTATCCACACACATTCTCAATCCTCCATCTTTCTTTGGAGTCAATAGTTCTATTGTTTAACATGGACTCATGCTATCCCTTACTATACCCTTTCTCACCAACTCAGTAACTTGTTTGTTCACTTTTGCATGCTCTATTGGGCTCATTCTATATACGACTTGAATGGGTAGAGATGATCCTAGGATTAAATCAATGTGATGTTGAATGTCCCTCTTTGGTGGTAAACCATCTGGTATCTCATCAAGAATGACATCTATATATTCTTTCAAAACTTTTGCTTCTTCTTCTGGAATTTTCATCATATCTTCACCTTCATGTTTTATAATTAGTACATAACAATAACCAGTAATTTTCATGTCATTGGAAAATTATTTAATAGCTAACAAATTTTCCTCTTTTATCTCTTCCTTAAGAGGCAACAATATCACCTTTGTACCATCTTTCATAAATGAATATGTATTCTTTTCTCCATCATGGATAACCTTCCTATCAAATTTCCATGGCCTCTCTAGCAAAACATGGCATAAATCCATGGGAATTACATCACACCACAATTCATCTCTATAAATTTTCCCTATGGAAAAATTTACCAAACATATTTTATCAACCATAATCTCACTCCCTTTCTTAAACCATGAAATTTTATAAGGGCTTTGATTCTTCTCATAATGCAATCCTAACTTTTCTACCATTTCTTTTGAAACCATATTTTCACAACTACCACCATCAATAATAAATTTTCATACCTTTCCACCCAAAGTACATCTTGTTCAAAAAATATTAGAGTAAAACCATGAATTACCTTCTTTGTTTTTCTCCAGTTCTTATCTTGGAGATATCATGGTCCTCCTCATCATAATATTCTCTCCCACATCTACTGCTACTACTTCAATAGTTGGATCTTTAGTCTCAGCTTTAACCAAGTTCACCCTTAGATAGTAATCTTGTCTTCTTTCTTGTCTTTGAGGATATTCATTGGCCTTGTGTCCTTATCCACATATGTAACAAAAAATATCTCTACATTTGTTAAGAAACTAACTTATTACTCCACCATAACCACATCCTCTGAGGACATTCATTGGCCTTGTGTCCTTCTCCACATATGTAAAAAACAATAACTCTACATTGGTTAGGAAACCAACTTATTACTCCACCATAACCACGTCCTCTTTGGAATCCTCTTCCTCTTTGATGATATTTGAAGCCTTATCTATCATCTCCTCTCTTTTCTACAGCTTGTGATGATTTCCCCTTATGGGGTTAAATCCACCTCTAGTGGTGTTGAATCCACCTCTCCCTCTGAATTATCATCTCCTTGGACAAAATTTCCTTCTAAAATCATATATATTCTAATTATCTTCTAATTTAAAGGCTAATTGAGAAGCCTCTTCCATACTCATTAATCTATGCATGTTAATCTCATCTTGAATGGAAAATTTTAAACCATTCGCATACCTTGCATCCATTTGCTCATTTGTTTATTCATGATCCACTCTTATGGATAACTTGTAGAATTCATCTATGTAATCTTATACACTATGATCTATCTAATTAAAAATTTTAAGTCTTTTGTAGAGGGATTGAGAGTATTCTAATGGAAGAAACTTCTCTCTAAGATTCTTCTCCATCTTTCTCCAAGTATTGATTCTTGGCTTGTTCTTTTTTTGCCTCTCCTTTTGAAAATGATCCCACTAGATCATGGCATGACCCTTAAAATTGGTGCATGAAAATTTCACCTTCTTCTCTTCAGACATGGTTCTCCATTTAAATAACTTTTCCATGCTATTAAGCCAATCGACTAGCTTCTTTGGTTGTAAACTCCCCCATAGTTAGAAACTTCAATTTTTACTCCATTTCTTCCTTCTAAAGTTATGACCATTCTCTCTTCAATTGATAGTGGTTCCTCCCTTGGAAATAATTATTCTTCATGATATTCATCATGAAATATTTATCCTTATATTTCTTCATCATGTTGCCTTCTTCCCATGTTGAATATTGTGGCTAGTTGTGCCATCTCTCTCCTCATCTCTTGCATATCCTAGTTCATCTGAACCAACACTCCTCTTGATTATCTTCTTACCATAGCTAAAAAATAAAATTAATAACAACACAAATCCTCTTCTCCCTAGGATTATACTTTCTCTTATGCCACTTGATGTGGATTAATAAAACTCTCATAGAAATTATCAATTCAATGCTTGAAATAAGAGAGAAGATTGAAGACAAATCCTAACACACTCACAACACATTCATCATATTATCAATTGAAATTAAAATAATATTCACACTATCACATTGAAATCCTTCAACCTACAATACCTTTTCTTTCCTAAATAACTAAGTGAAAATACCATGAACCACTATGATAACTAAGAAGGATTTTCCATCCTTTTATAGAAACACAAAAGCTAAAAACACACTATTCATGGAAAAATATGCCATACTTCCACCATGAAAAATAAATATAAGTGGATAAAGTGGTATGACATGTAAATCCACTCCAATTACCTCACTTAGACCCATGATCACTAAGGACAAACCTCCCCAGTTGGAAGTTAGAGTTCCACCTTCAAGAAGAGTCAAAAATGAGTGGAGTATTCACTATTTGCATAGTAAAAGTTGTCCCCCACCTTTATAATCCACTAAAGCTTAATGGACCCTCCATTTTCTCCATTATATCTTATCTTTACATTAAATTGGTGCCATATCCACATAGACAAGCATAAATAGTAAAAAAATGATGAATAGGAATAGTGTCACCTTGGAATAGTGTCAAATAGTGACCACCATGACACCTCACCAAAAGAAACACATCATCAAGACACTTTACAACTTGGAAACACATAAATAAGACACATAAGAAATTTTAATAGTGGTTCCACATCATTCTGATGGATTTTTCAGTCTAAACAAAGGATAATAATTAATTACAAAGGAAACCTTACTAAAAAATATATTATTTTCAAGATTCAATGCTACAAATATAGATTCAAGTGAAGATTTAATAGATAGGAGTCCATTAAAGATCCATAATTTAGTTGAATCACTTGAATTCCCTATTCCCATCTTCCTAGATTTATTAGACGGAAGATATTGGATGATGGCGAGCAATATAAAGAGAGGCAGATGTAAGAAGGGATAGGGACCATTAAATACGACCCTTAGATCTAGAAAATAAAATGTTATGGCAGGGTCATAGTTTTATTTTCTTTTATGTTTTGTAGCTTTGTAATAGATTTATCATGACTTTATTGTAGCTAGTTTTATTTTATATGGAAGAGGAGTCTCATTGGGATATTCATGTTCTATATTTATCTCCATTGTAAAAGGGTGGGAACCCTTTAAAAATATTAACCTTTACCAATAATTAAAAAACATCACTAGAAGACACCAATTTATTTTTCAAATAAGCATGAATATAAACTAAAATAATTTCAACAAAATTAATATGTTAGCATCTCAATATATTGCTTCACTTAGTAATGGTTTGAGATCTAATCACATTAAGTGGCATAATATAAAAACATATGTAATTATTTTAACCTTTTAGGGTTTTACTAATCTAAATCATATATAGTTAAAGGGTTGAGTATGTTGTTAATCTAGAATAATATTGAAAACTATTGATTTGATTGAACTTTTCCCAAATTATCAAGTGGGAGAAGAAAAGGAACTTATCTAGAGATAAATAGATTTTTATGCAAATCACGATACTAGAAATGACTAAGTAGACACAAAGAAATCTTTCATATTTTGATGTTTTTTTGAGATCTATCTCTAGACAATAGCACTCCCTCATGATAGTAGTTCCATGTGGCACTAGTGTCCAATTCTATCACTAATGTCCATCTTTTATGGATTATCTATAACTTTCAAGGAAGTTATGGGAGCTTTTGGAAGTCCTATAGGTGATTTTGTGTTGCTCAAGGGCTCATCTATGTTTTTGTTTTGGTTGAATCTCCTCTAAAACTCTAATGAATACCTTCACACAAGAAACAATAAATAGATCAAATGCAAAAAGGAAAGGATAAACTAGGTTATGGGATGCTATGATCACGTAGAAAAGAACCCCTATTATCTTTGTCATTTCCTACATTAACCCCAATGTTAGGGGTCTTATATCACATGTAGTTATACCTCAGGGAACATGCACCATCAACTTGCACGGTATGTTAGAATGATTTTCACCTAGGCCCTTATTTGATCAAGCATGCAAATATCTAGATGTGAAGATTGAGTAATATGAAAAATATTTGAGATATAATATTAGTTGATTTTATATAAATAAGTGCCAAAATAGTAAGTTCTAGATGTAAAATGCCTTGTGAGGCTCATTGTATAAGAAGATCTTTGTTTTGAATATAATACCTTATTCATTGGTTGACAAGTCATAAAAGAGAGATAAAAACATAAGAGAAGGCTCACAAAGGGGTTAGGACTCAAACATGGGTGAAAGGGATTATCAAACACTAAAGCCAGAAGTGGACCCTAGTTCCATGTGGCATTACTATCTTGAAAGTGGTGTTAGTGTTTGAAGGCTCAGAATAGAGCTAAAATTAGGGAAGATAATTTGCGGGGGGGGAGGGGGGGGGAGGCAGGCGGGGGTGGGCGTGACTACTGAGAGTGTCATAAATAGGGAAAATAAGACATAAGAAATATCAAAAGACTCAAAATGGCCACGCAAATAAGGATTATAACCATCACTAAGACCTTCATGTGAAAGATAAATAAAAGACATAATACTTGAGGTTGCTTGACCAAATTAGGGTGTTTACATTTATCCCCCTTTTATTCTAATAATGTAATGAAATGAAATTACTAGACTAAAAGAAAAATAGGAATACACACTTGTGCTTACATTTGTAAATGTAATATATATTTTGGCCCACTTCTTGGCCAGAGAAGTGGATAAGAACTAGAGTGAAATATGTGAAGGGTAGTGTGGATGCCCCTTGTACTAAAATTTAGTATGAAAACTAGATGTGTGGAGAAACAAGGCTCACTTGTCCCCATTATAAATATGAGTATATAAGCTAAATGTGTGGAGAATTAAGGCTCACTTACCCCTACTCTGAATCTAAGTATATGAACTGGGTCTAGTGGAATACTATGAATCAACCACTATAGATATCCATGTGACCCAAACTGGTGAAAACCTGGAGGTGATAATGGTGATGATACTAAGTGTAACCTGATAAATCTAAAAATGGGGACCAATGATGTGCACTCTGCATCATGCCCCTTAATCTTGATATCTGAGCAATGTAGCTATGTATCTAAATATTTGAGTGAACTGGTATATCTAATTTAAAATTATATATATGCATAGAGTGTGTATCTAAATACCTATGTAAACTTGTATAAACCTATGTAAACCTATATATCTATGTAGACCTGTGTGTCTATATATCTAAATGCCCATGATTTTTAATATATGTGTAAACCTGTGTAGACCTATGTATTTGTATATCTAAAAACCTATGGATATAAATATCTATGTAAACTATGCACTTATGTAGACCCATGTATCTATATATATGAAAATCTATGAATTTTAATGCCTATATAAACCTATGTACCTAATTAGACCTATGCGTTTGTATATATAAATGCCTAAGAATATAAATATCTATGTAAACCTATGTACCTATGTAAACCCATATGTCTATATATCTGAAAAATTATGAATCTGACTATCTATGTAAACATGTGTACCTATGTAGACCCATGTGTCTATATATCTAAATGCATGTGAATCTAAATATATGTGTATACTTGTGTACCTATGCAGACATGTGTGCCTATATATCAAAATGCCTATGATCTAAATATCTATGTAAACCTATGTAGAAATGTGCATCTATATATATGAAAACCTATGAATCTAAATATCTGTGTGAACATGTGTAAATATGTGCATCTATATATTTGAATGAAACTCTATGTGTCTAAAGTAATCTATGCTTATTCCCCCCACTTTTGGTGAGAGATATGAGACTATGGTGAGGATATGTAACCAAAATTGGTAGTGATTTATTGTATTGGTGTTAATTATCAAGTGTAATGTTATTTTTAATTTTAAATAGTGCATTTATTGTGTCAGAGTTGATAATTGAATATGTAATTGGATAGATCTTTTGTTATTTGTTATGTTAAATATAGTGAGATTATTTTTCTCATTTTGTAGACTTGATAATGATGAAGAGATTGGTTTAACCAATATGGTACGTTACGTATCGATGTCAAGTCCCATGTGCAATAAATGATTCATAAATTAGAGCTACCATTTTTGATATATGGTGATATCAAGAGATTTTTAGTATTTAATGAAATTAGGGTGCAAGGGTAACCTTATTAAGGTGACATTAGATAATTATGACTTAAATAGGTCATTTGATTTGTTTGGAAATTCATTTAGAGCATTTGAGTTAAAAAAAATTGTGTCTGAGTGAGAGAAATGTGATGAGGAGACAAGGAGCTAGCGTGTCATGCTATGAGGAGGTTGAGGCATGGATTCATGATGGGGAAGAGGTTCACCTAGTAAGGAACTCAAACTTTTTTTCCTATTTTTATCATTTTTTTATCTTATTTATTGTTTCTAGTGAAAATAAATTGGTTTAGAACCTATTTGCACAAAATGGCAATAATGTCCCATTCTGGGCACTACTGTCTAGGACCTGGTGCTAGTGTCCAAGGTGTGGCACTATTATCCATCACTACCATCCTCTATGTAATTCTAGTGTCTAATAGTCCTAAGATGTGATTTTGAGTATTATTGACTAGTTTTTTATGTTTGTTGTTATCTAAATGGTTTAGTTTTGCTTTGATGATTTCATATTTGATTATAATCTTACAGGTTGATGCCCAAATGAGGGAGTTTCACATGGGGTGGATGATGGAGACCTTACAAATTTTTCCATTGGTAGATGTTAATATAGATGCACTTGAGAGAGTAGGCATGAGATACATTGCTTTCCTAGATCTTATGCCCTAGGATAAACATAAGATTATTGCATTGTGTGAGAGATGAGACACAAACACATGCACATTCTAGCTACCTGCTAGTGAGATGACTATTACATTAGAGGATGTGTATTGGATTATATGATTTCTAATCTCTAGGAAATGGTCTATATTAAAGGAGGCTACTATTATTTAGGCCATATAGTGGGCATATAGATATTTCTTTACCATGGTGGTGGGGACTCATCGTACAAGGAGTCTTAGTGATATATTATTGACCTTGATTGTGACCACCAAGGTTCCATAATTATGGAATTTCTAAACTATGTTGTTATCTTCATTTATCATTGTAGATGGGATTGGTGTTTTGATTTCCTATATGATGCATGAGATAGTTCAAGACATCAAGGATAATTACACCATGTACTCTTAGGATCATATGATGTTATCTTACTTATATAGGGATCTATATCATTTTACACAAGAGATGTGAAATGGGGGTATCGAAGCATAAACATTATTGCATTGTTGGGCATATGAGCATATGGATATGAGTAGGCCAATAGCATGTGATCAAGATGGATGGGCTCATCCATAGTTTTTTTTATAAATATGGATAGGGATAGGGCATCTGACAAGGAGGATTACTACATAGTGTTAGATGTTGTTAGATAATTTGATAGTAGGGGATCTCATCTAGAAACCTTATAGGGGCTATTAGGGGTGGTCTAAAGATAACATAAAACTAAGGTGGATTTGGGTTAGCTTTTGGTTACATGACCATTAGGATAATGTATATGAGTGATTTCAATATGAGAGGGTCACACAATAGTTCCATGTTGTGTAGGATGTGCCCCCAACACTTGTGATATGGTTGAGGAGTTTTTGGGCTCCTAAAAGGCCATGGAGTATGTCAAGTCCATCTACTATTGTGTTATATCCTACTCCATTGATAGATTGGGACCCTAACATTGATATACCAAATATAGATGATGTGAGAGTGACCAAGGCCTACTTATCCTGGTGGAGTGACCATAGATGGGCACCTATATTTTTGAGAGGTGGGATGATTTTGGAAGATTTATTAGATGTAGATCCTTTTAGGGATATTTATGGTAAGTTAACTAACATGTTTTTATGTTATTTGTAAAGTTGATTATAAGTTTATATGACAAGGAATATTATGAACTATGTTTACATTTGCAGGTTTAAGGGATGATGCATACTAAGAGGTCACAATTGAGTTGGCACTACATGTATTAATATGACACATCCTTGATGATGCCATAGAAGATGGATTAGTGGAGAGGGCCATTAATATGGCTAGGGTACATGCCCATTTGTTTGACTAGGTTGTAATAGTGACTACACAATATAGGTGAGTGATAATAGATAGAGATGAGGCACATGTTTAGTTATATAGGTGTAACATGCCCATACCTGATGCTCTAGGTGGGTCTAGTAGTCGAGCAGTAGACAACTACATATAACATCAGTAAGATCATGCCTAGAGTAGAGTTGAGTTGGGAATGTATTGGGGGGAGAAAGCAGACATAGTCATAGATCCAGGTCATGTAGAGATAATGGGGCCTCTAGTTCTAGATTTGATGTATATGAGAGTGAGATGAGGGAGTTAGTCTTAGTAGTCATGTCTACATTATTGAATGATGTAGTATATTTGTATTAAAATGATATTTTGATTTATATATATGGATATTTGTTATTTAATTTGGCATTATGTGTATTGGAAACTAGATCTTATTATATTGTATATATTATTATGTGTTGAATTATTTTGAGTGTTTGAAATGTTGAGATTTATAAAAAAAATATTTGATTAAAATTAATGAATTTGTATCTATTTTATGAATGTTTAGACATATGTGTAGTGGATTAATATTTTCTTGTTATATGGTTATTTTTTATATACCATAAGATGTCTACATGTATAACATATGGTGGAAATATGCCCTATTTGAACCCAGATGGCATGGAGAACCAACGACCATACTACTCATGTTGTGTCGATGTAGATAGAGACTATGAAACTATAACTACATGTGATGAACTATTAATATGTGAATGTGTAGACTTTCGTACAAAAATTTTGATTGGTTGATGTTTTAAAACCTCACTCAAAGTTGTATGATTTATGTCAAATATCTTAATCGGTGTTTGAAGTGAAGCTGTGTTTTGATTATTATAATTATTACCATATATTTGTATTGGTGTTTAAACTAAAAATTTTCCCTTAGGTTTATATTTATTCCCATATATCTTGATTGGTGTACACATTGGATGTGTGTTTTAATCTCTATAATTATTTTCATATTTATTTATTTGTGTTTAAACTAAAATTGTGCCCTTGGGTTTGTATTTTTTACCATATATCTTGATTGATGTATGTACTAGAGGTGCATTTTAAGCTCTATAAATTGATTTCCATCGATGTTGATGTTCTGGTGTATGGTAATACTTATAAATAGGTGTCCTAAAATTCATAGGGATCATATGATGAGTAGCCAATGGTTCCTTTAAAGGAACATCCTAGGATAACTCTGTCATAGAGGGGTGTGATCTATGAGAGTATGGAAAATGAGGCCTTGATGCCCCTATGTAAATTCTATTATTCCTTGAGTAACATACTAGTTGATGTGATCTCGAAGTGTATAAAAATGATCCTCTGAATGTCCATTTATCTTATGAAAATGACAATATGGCTTATGTAGTACCTGGTGTAAATGGTGTGGTGAATGATTATTAGTAGAAGGAAGTATGATCATCCCCCTATCTAATAATGTAAGCAAAATTTCATGAGACCCAACCTTATTTGAAAACTATATAACCCCTCTATGTATATTCTATGTTTTGCTCATTATATAAGGTATTGTTTAGAGTGGCTCTTTTCCCTTACTGAGTATCTTTATCAGTGACCTAAATTCTACTTATTTCTTAATTTGAATTGGAGTAGGATTTTGTACCATATTAGATGATTGAGGCTCTGAGGGGTCTATGACCAAATTTACCTATGACTATGTAGTTACTAATCATGACTCTTTTTCTAATGTTATAGTTGCATTACATGGATTTTGGAATGATTTAGATGTTTGATATAGCAATCTATCCTTAAAAGGATAGATTAAACTTCTAGCAAAGATGTAATATACTTCTAAATCTGTCGGTTGATAAATCAATTGATGCAAACAAGATTTGAATCATAGAATGTATTTAGATGTAGACTCTACCTAACCCTAATGTAATGAAGGTAACCTCTTATGTTTAACTAGAGGTCCCTTATTTTGTATGTAATTCCTGAGAAAGACTATCTCTATCTCCTTGTATGTGTGTAAATATCCACTAGGGATTGTATGCTAAAAATAATCTAGTGTTTTCCCATTTAAGGACTTTGGAAAAAATTGTAATAGGATTAAATTATTTGTAATATGGGTCATGGATTTCTCATAATCCTAAAGGTGCAATTATGGATCTCCATGTCCATAAAATATAAGAAACACTAGTATATGAAAGTCGTGTGGCAACCTTCTAGTTGAGATTTTGTGTGGAATAGGGTTGCCATGTATAACATTAGCATCAGCCTGAGATTGGTATGTTTTTTATCCAAATTGAGATGGTGTACTTTTGTTTGAAAATCACCCATAGCATGAATTAAATAAATTAGCACTTTTGAAGGTATAATATTATTATCAAGGGATTTATTTAGTCCTTAAATTTGATTGTTTATCATATCCATTGGTACATTGTATTGGAAATATATTTTAGAGAGGGTTGGTTTGCTCTCAATAACCTTTAGAGGTATGATATTTGTGACCTAGTTAGAGGTAAATGAGTTACTACCCTTGTTTAGGTTAGTTTGAGAAATAGGTTCTCCTGTAGTAAGGGGAGTTAAGGGAGATTCATTGGTATCTCTTATATTATCAAGTTGTGAAGAAGTATCACATGTTATTTGAATAGAAGGTATTTTATTCTCAAGTAAATGTAAATTATGAACACAAGAATAATTTTGCGTGTGTCTTTTTACATGTGACCTAGTGTTTGGTTGAACAAGGGAGATAGGTGAGGTATGAAAAGAAGTATAAGGTGTATATTCTATGTCATATTCATCATTATCTCATGGTTCATCAAAATCAGAATTTAATTCATTTGTAGAAGTAAGAGTGGATGAAGTATCATTCACATGCCCATTAAGAGATAGATAAGAGGATGATTTTAAATTTTTACTACTATGCAATGTGTCATCGTATGTAGGTGTAATGCAAGGCATTTATTCACTAGTTATTTTTGAAATGCAAGTATGATTATCACTTTCAATTTTAGAATCAAGGATAGAATAAGTAATATCCATGTTTTCTTTTTGCATATTATGACATATAGGAGAATATTTGGAAACATTTACATTATCAACTTATTGTAAATAATCATTGCATTAAGCTTGAAATGTGAAGGAAGGTGATAAAATAATCTCATCTACTTTAGTTTGTGCATTGCTAAAAGGTGTAATATCATTTGTACTTTCTTTTTCAAATGTAATTGATAAGGGTAAAGAAGATGCATTGTTCCTATCTACTTTACTTGAATCATGTAAAAGTGGTTTTCATGTAGTACACTTATATTGATTTAATTTGAATAATGAAGTAACAAATGTAGTGGAAAAGCTAGGATCACATTGGAATAAATCACTACCAACAAGAGGTTCTTTTGGAATTATATTTTTATTTTGATTTTGAGGAGTATGAGAAGAGTGAGAGGAAATAAAATAAGATGTATCTAGTATATTTGTATGTTCATTTTCATTGCAATGCTCAAAGTAATCCTAATATCTATCATTATAATAATAGTTATTCTCATCATTATACATTATTATGCTCTATTGTGCAATCTTAAAAATTAGTCCATTCATTAATACAATCATGGGAGAAATTCAAGAGTGCATCAAGTGGATAAGGGGTATAAGACTTTTTAGATGTCATTTTAAACTTGCCAAAGAAGATAGTATAAACAAGAAGTGACAAACACACTAGAGGTAGAATATAATCTAACATAATTATGTGTGCAATGTGCAAAATTTTGAACAAATATTGTAATAGAAAATAGGATTGTGATTGAAATCCTAATTGTTAATGTTTGTATGTATAGGTACCTAGTATGTGGATCTAGGGTTTTGATTTAGGGCTGTGTTGCAAAAAAATTAATTATATTTAAAAAATTAAACTCTAATATAGAATTAATTAAATTAGCTAGGTTATGCCAAAATATCAAAAAATCAAAATTTTGTAACCCTAATTTAATGCACAAAATTTAGATAAGGTAAACCCTAAGGAAAATTAAGGTTTGAAGCAATATTTGAAGTAAGATGGGTTCGCCAAATGTTTTAATCTTTTAGGATTTTACTAGTGTAAATATTATATAGTTGAAGGTTTGAGTATGTTGTTAATTTAGAATAAAATTGGAAAATTTTGATTTTAGTGAGATTTTCCCAAAATATCAAGTGAGAGGAGAAAAGGAATTTATTTGGAGATAAATAGAGTTTTATGTAGATCAGGGTACTAGAAATACCTAAGTAGACATAGAGAAACCTTTCATCTTTTAACTTTTTGTTGAGATTTGGCTCCATACAATAGCTCCCCCTCAAGATAGTAGTACCATGTGTTTCTAGTGTCTAATTTTGGTGCTAATGTCCTTCCTATAGATACTATCTATAATTTTCAAGGAAGTTGTGAGAGCTTCTAGAGGTCTTGTAGGTGATTATGTGTCACTCAGGGGCTTGTCTATGTCATTGTTTTGATTGAATCTCCTCTGAAACTTTAATGAATACTTGCACACATGAAATAATATATGGATCAAATGTAAAAATGAAAGGAAAAATTAGATTATGGGATGTTACGATCATACAAATTAGAACCCCTGTTGTTATGGAAACTTCCTATATTAACCCCAATGCTAGGGATCTTAGATCACATTTAGTTATCCCTTAGGTAACATGCACCATCAAATTGCATGGTATGCTAGAATTATTTTCACCTAGGCCCTTCTTTGATCAAGCATGTAAATATCTAGGTGTGAATATTGAGTAGTATGTAGAATATTTGAGTTGTATAATTGGTTGATTTTATGTAAATAAGCACTAAAATAGTAAGTGCTGGATGTAAAATGCCTTGTGAGTCTCTTTATATAGGAGGATATTTATTTTGAATATAATACATTGGTCATTGGCTGACACATCATAAAAGAGAGATAAAAAACATAAGAGAAGGCTCATTGAAGGGTTAGGACTCTAACATGAGTGAAAGGGCATGTTGAACACTAGAGACACAAGTGGACACTAGCAACATGTGGCACTGCTATCCTAAAAATGGCTCTCATGTCTTAAGGCTCATAATAGAGCTAAAATTGGGTAGGATATGATAGGGGCCCTTGTGACTAGGAAAAGGTGATGTTTGACTACTGAGAGTGTCTCAAACAAGGAAAATAAGCCATAAGAAAGATGAAAAGACTCAAAATGGCCATGCGAACAAGGATTATAACCATCACTAAGACCCTCATGTGAAAGAGAGAAAAAAGATAATAATTTTGGTTGCTTGACTAAATTAGAGTGTTTATAGTAACCTATAAATATACCCTTGAATTTTAATGATAACACATGCATAAAAAACTAGGGCTTGTAGCAACACACAAGGGGTCAAGGATAATAGTTTCACATAAGATAGAATAAGCCCTAATAAGCCCTATAAAAATAATATTTAATATGTAATATAAGCATAATATAACCCTGGAAGAGAAAGGAGCATGCAAGGAAATGTAGTTTCACAAAAATGAAGTATGGTAAAATTATTTTACATCAACAATGCACTCAATTGGACCATAAAAAATGTGCATTTTAAATCTAAGAATATTATAGTAATATAATAGTTAAAACAAACCTAATAGTAGTAAAAAAGAGTATTAAAGAGTAATTAAAATTGACAAAGAGAGGGTTTTGAGAATAATAAAAACTTGTATAAAATATGTATATTATTTTAGGTTTAAATTAGGTGAAAATAATTCTAGGAATTAATAGGGAGAAAACCCCAAAAAATGAAATAAAATGATAGTTTGAAATTTTGACAAGGAGTGGAATGGTACACTCTTGGCATGACTAGGTTTGGATTGGTGTGATGATATAACTATATCCTTTCATAAAATATAATTTATAGCATTGATCCACTACTTATGGGCTAAAAACCTTATGTGATTTGTTATAATTCAATGTGTATCACATAAAAATATTCCTCCTTTGAAACCCTACTCCATCATTAAACTCTTAGTAAGTGCACAAAACATTGCAAGACATTAAAAACATGTTAGTCAATTAGAGGCATACCTCACTCAGATCTATTTCATTAATTTTTTTAGAACCAACACTTTACGTAGTTAAATGTAAGCAATCATGTGATGGAATCCCTAATCGTTATATGACTCTTCACTATATAAACAACTAGAAATGATGCAATATGAAGACCCCAAAATAAATTATCCCTTTCAAATCAAATCCTAGACTTTTCTTATCTCTTTTGACCTTTTCTTGAACCTCTTTCTTTCAAATCCCCTCCTCAATGCTTATTTTTCTATATTGTATACACTAATGCACCTATATCCTTTAAAATTCAAATCAAGACCCTATTGGTGTGCAAGCTAACATACAAAGAGTAGAAAAACTAGGAAAATAAGGCTTAAATACCAAATAAATTACAAGGTAGGGTTAAAAGACACAAAAAATAGCGGATCATGAGCACACTACTACACTCTTGGTCAACTAAGAGTGTAACAATATGTTCTTGACAAAAAACTAGGAAACACAAGAAACATAAAGGGAATAGAGAAAAACGAGGAGAGAGAAAATAAATAACATGGGAGAAAAATGGAAACCCATAACACACAAAAATACACACTAGTAAGAGTATAATATGAACTGATAGTCAATAGACACACATTACCTTAAATTTAAATGTCTAGATAAATATATTAATGCATAAATAAATTCATTCTCATTTATATATATATACCAACCCTTAACCATTCTAATGGATTTATATGTTTATTTTAGGGATAAATGTTGTTGAACTACAAATTGTAAATGTTTGGCAATTTTTTGAAATATAAATTTTATAAAATTATATTTATTAATGAAAAACATATAAATAAAGCTATTTTCATAGATGAATAGAATACATCTTATTTCATGTGCACTAAACAAATTTATGTTCTCTAGTTTTTAGACATGGATTAAGAACTAATAAATAAAATTATACATGGAGTTTTCATGGACCTATAACAACTTATTTCCCAATGGTGAAATTTTCCTTATAGTATAAGCATTGATGGTCCTTACAAAATAAGTACATGGAATTTTTTTTAGGGATTTAGAAAATAGAGGCCCTCTTTAAAAATGTTGTGTGCATGGGATCTCAAGATCCAATTTAAAGGAAATAATGACAAATCTATGGGATGGTTTCCTCTCTTTTTCTCTACTATGGGTTTGGATCCTCCCCATAGTATGATAAAAATATTATTATCTTGGCCTTGGATATATCTCCCATTTGGCATGTCCAATAAACCTCTACAAAAATCTCTTGACAAGTCTGCATAGTGCAATAAAAATATCAAAAAAAATTATCCCTTTTGTCTTAGTTATGAGCTCATTTCATGTATTCCTACTATGATTTATATATACGAATATTAAATATTAATTTTTTTGTTTGGGGTTTATGTTAGAAAAATATACTAAGTGATTAGACTTTTCAAATTAAAATAAAGATGTCAATAAATATAAATTGCATAAATGAGATAACTTTAATAAATGCATAAAAAGTACTCCACAATATAATGTTGATTTATAATTGAAAAACTCTTGATTTTACTTGATAGTGTTTGGTTTCCAATGATCTTAATCACTTATCTTGTTATAAATGAGTTGATTTCAAACTTTGGAAATATTCACATGTACATAGATTTTAATGACTATAATGGGAAATGTCGAAAGGAGAAAATGGATGTTTAAAAAATAGGATAGCATGAGATAAACAAAAAAAATTAATACCATAAAAGTTGAACCAATCATCCATACATCCAAAAATACACAAAACATATAGAAAATACCACTAAATAAATTCCAAAGTGCTTCTTCCAATAACATTTATTAATATCACCCATATTAAAAATGGCATCTTTCTATATTAAATATATTTACAATGGGAAGATTTCACTAATCACATGGTGATGGGAGGTCTTGACCCAAGAACTACAATACGGTGAACATGGCCCTTGTGACAAAATATGTTGGAGATGGTTAAAAGGAGTTTGGGCTCCTTGGGACAAATTCATATACTACAGTTACTATTGTCAATAATTATTTCACATGAATATAGTGATAGGACCAAGGAAGCAAGGCATATACATATACCATAACATTCTTAAGGTTAAATCACTTATTAATGATAATTTGTCTTGGATTTTTGGTGATGGAAAGACTAACCACTTCTTCATGAATTGGAGACATTAGACTTCCCATGAGTAAGATGAAGATGAATTTACGGAGATGGGTTGATCATTACTTGAGTGTCATGATCTAACCTTATGGCCCACTATAGATACTAGATTATAACTTGCTTTAGCATGTTTTGATATCACTTGGACTAATGACTATTGATATTGGTTCTATTTTAGATGGTCAAGTTGTGAGATATCTTGGGTAGTTGTTATGATTATGCTATGTCATGGTTGACACTCACACTAGATTCATTATATCTTGATATGCATACTACTTACACTAGATTCATTTTATCATGTTCTATATATGTTGTTTTAGCTTAGTTACATTATTGTATGTTATTACTTTACCATGTCTCACTGATGTGGATTGACATTGATTACTCTTGTAGTTGTTGGTTATGTTCACAGGGCATGCATGGGGTCACAGTCATCAGTATTGACTCTAGTCTCTTTATAGCTATAGTTGACTATGTTTAATTTATTACTTCATATCTAATGATTCATTTTGAATTATTATTATTATATTGACATTGTTCAGGTACTATTGATGTATTATTTAATGAATGCAATAATTAGGCCATGAGCTAGGCTCGACAGTGGGTTTGAAAATTTTGGGTACACTCAAGGGGTGATTAAGCAGTCAGATGTCACTTTGACCAGTATAACATGTACTATATGGTACTAATCCACCATCATTTATATTTCTATTGCATTATTGCTTTTCATTTTTATTGGTCTTATCCTATTTTGAGCGTGTATGTTTTGTTCTTGTTCTCTATTGGGATTATTTGGTTTTGGCATCATTGTTTTCTCTTGCCCATCCTTGTGTGTTTGTATGTTTTTTTCATGTTTTGGTTACCCTCCTCAGCATAGTCAATATTTAATTATTAAGCCGTATGGAGTGGCTTGCATTTTAGCTAGTTATGGTTTTGGTTCGGATAGGCCATAAATGGGTATGAATAGACCATATTGGATCTCTTAACCTTGGTAAATGTTATAGAAACTCTTTCATGGGTAATTGAATTACCTGAGCTTGGTCAGCAATATGATTTTATTAGCTATTATTATCAATTAAAGGATTTTGATCAAATAAAATATTTTATTGTACATTATTATTAATAACTGATTTAATAATTTTGTTGATTACTATTACTTGTTGATCGATTGAAGGAATTTAATATTATTATTTTTTTAAAGATTTTATTATTTATTTTTATTAATAACTAATTTAATAATTTTATTAATTAGTTACTTAAGGATTTTGTTGGCTATGTGGATCGACTTATGACTTTGGTCATTTTATTATTATTTTAATAATTTTATTGAATATTATTTTAAGGATTTTGTTAATCTTCTATATTATTTAATGATTCCATTGCTATTATTCTATTAATTAAGAATTAATTAATCGAGGTTATTATTTTATTTTGGTATGGCATTCTTGTTTTGGGAAAACATTATTTTATTATTACTCTTTTTTGGCTTGAAAAAGAAGTTGGTTAGGGGTTGACTCATGCCCCTGGGAGGATTTATTTTTTTCTCATTATTTGTTTCACTTCACCCTATTTTTGGGCAAGGAGGAATTGCCTAGGTCAAACCCCAGGTTGGGCACTGGACATGGGGAGAAGAAAAGGGGAGTTTTATTTTTATTTTGCTTCCACACTTTGGGCATAACTTGGGGATGAATAGGCAAGGGGTCAAAACCCTATGGAGGTGCTAAGGTAAGGAAGGTTAAGCAAAGGCATGAATAAGAGAAAGGATTTGGTGGCTGTGGGAAGGTATACGCCTAGATGAGAGGGGAGATCTAGCAAGATCAATAAGCTTCCATAAAAATAAAATACCATGGCTCTTATCCTGAAAACCCATGATTTTTCCATAGCACCTTGCATTTCTAGGTATGATTTATATTTGTTTTTATACTGGGAATACAATTTAATGCATTAATTTTCCCAAATGAAATTTGTTGAATCATTTAATATTCATAGGGAAGTCGTGAGACTTCCCCTATGAATCTTTAATGGACCAAAATTGATTCAAAACTAAATACCTCCCTTTTTGGGTGATATAAGACTATTTTGACTTAATTTGGGACTGTATTTTGATGATTTTTAAAAATTAGGATTTATATTTTTATGTTGTGTGTTGTGGGGGTTTCAACCCTGAAGAATAGATTAAATGGGAATGTTTCTTTATTGCCTTAACCCTATATAGGTGTATCAAGGTTATCGTGCCAGTATAAATTAATACAGCTATAAGGTTTTATTCTATGGGCATATTTTTTTGAAGTTGTAATGACTTCCTTTCATGTAATTTTGTTCATGCTCATTACACTAGATAACATATATAAATGAGTATAGATTTTATTGAAACTCAATGTCTTCCTTATATATGACTCTATACAAGCTTGATTAGTTGTATATCATATGTAAATAAGGACATATTTTTATGAAGCTTGATGCTTCCCTTATTTTTTATTACATTTAAGGCTATTTTGCTAAATACTATATGTAAATAAGAATATATTTTTCATAATCTTGATGTCTTCCTAATTTATGATTATGTTAATACTTTGGAAAGTCTTGGTTGTCACATGATGCCATACCTCTACTATGTGTGTCTCCTTTTAATATTTTAAGTTTGATTTATATTAAAAATTGATTCATATATGTTTATTATAACCTTTATTTTACTCATGTTATTGGGGTGGGTTTTTTCTTCACCAATTGGGTTGTAATTACCAGTCTTGGACTACATAATGCTTTATTCTGATTTATTTAAATGAGGTTACATTACTATTTTGGTTTCATATTTGTTGATATTCTAGAAGGAATTAAATGTTGGTTGTACATGGTTATTTTTAAGCCAAATCAAGTTATTTCCTATTAATGAATGATATGTATTCCCTCTTTTGACTTGATTGAGTTGAATTGATGGTTGTGGATTGGACCCTTTGTGTTTAATTATTTTACATTCAAGTGAGCCTCTTGGACTGAGCAATAAACTTAGATATACCTTTCAGTCTTTCTAAATGAATATGATGGATCCTAATTTATAGTGTAAATCATCTTCTATAAAGATTCAAGGTATGCCATGGGTATTACTTAGGCTAGTTTATTCGTTCAAGTGTTATGGTTCTATGTTGAATGCATTACTCCTCTCATCCTTTATTGACTAATTTTATAAGTATTTACTAGTGGATCAATATATTTTGTATACCTCTTACCTTACCTGAGTTCTCAATTATCGAAACCCAACACCAAGCTAATGGTTGGAGTGGTAAGGGCCACCAATGGTTGGGCTCATAGGGTTGGTTTTGATGGGTGTTCCCCTTATTGTGTTCATCCTCTTTCATTGATGCACCTAAACTTTCATGTAGCGGCATGTTTATTGGTCATGTCAGTTGGTACATGATTCTTGGTTGTCATGTTGGATTGTAGTTGGTTGCCCACTTTATGTTATGGTTCTATATCCTTACTATATGCATTATTGTAACATTTATTGTGTGGAAAGAAAAAATATTGCATATAATGATGTTATTGGTGGCATTATTGATGATGGTAACTTGATCTAATTATTTAACTAGCTATGAGTATTTCTTTGATATGCATATATATTAGGTTCCATTTCCCATTTTGAGACCACAAGTGTAACTCTGAATGTAGCATGTTATGTTTGATCATTTTATGTTATGGTATATTCATTGGGATAACATAATAGTTTATTTATGGTTATGAATTATGTACAAAGTTGTAAAAATTTATATGAGAACTAGTAGCTATATTTAAGTTTTTTTAGTGAATTTCCTACACTTTTATATTCACATGTTATGGTGGAAATTATATATACTCATCCCTTAGTTGGTTCTTCCAGATTTATTATCATCTCACTTTGATTATATGACATATCTTAATTGTGGCATGGTTACTTGAAACCATGATCTGTGGTATGTTTCTAATTATGAAATATCTTGATTGTAGTATGCAACTAGAAAATGTTCCTAAACATGGTCTAATTTATTATTGATTGGGTAGTTGAATATGTTGTGACACAAACCCACAGATTAGGTGGATTCCCTATTTATAGGTGGATGGTATATATTGTTTTGTTGTTCTGAATAGAACTAGTAATTTGATGTTATTACACTTGTTGTAGATTATTAAATATATGAATCAATGCTTTTGATTTATGTTGATGAGCTTACACATATGATGTAGCATTCTTGTTCTTATCTTGAATTAGGATGCATGTCAGAGATATATATACTAGCGACATCCTTATGTGAGGGGATGTCAATAGATAATAAATGTTACTTACCATATTATGTTTCAGATTTAATAATTGGCCTAATTTGGTTATGTGGTAGCTCTTAATTCATGACATTGTATTTGAAAACATGATCTAGGGTATACTTATAAATTGGGATAAATTATATGTAGTAATTATATTATGCAATCAATTATCTTAATGATAAAAAGCAATGTGTTTTCATTATAGTATTAGTTGCCCTGATGGTTGTGGTATCATTTTAAGTGAACTTATTTCTATTGTCTAAGCAATGACATAAAGCCTGATTAATGATATTATTATATGAACCTATGTTATGGAGTACGAATCAAATTAATAAGGGTGTTGTAGTGTTTTATATTATTGAAAAAAAAATAGTAAGTTCATTGCCTTACTAGTTCCTAATTTATCATTTGATTAATGGAAGGCTGATTACATTATTATTAATGCATTTATGAAGTATATGGTCGTTGGATTATAGGCGGATGTGTGTACTTAAAATTGATAATCTTACCTTTGGAATTGAATATATTGGTATGCCTTACATGGTGATTATTAAAACATAGAATAAGCCTTGTGAATGGCAATTAATTCCTAAATTGGGATGAGGATCCAATATGTTGTGTGAGCTTAAATGCTTACATTATGATCTATGGCTTACCATTCCACTTTAATAATGGTTGTTAAATCATAACCTTCCTTATTGATCACTCATGTTAATGGTTAAAATTACATGAGTATTGTATTATTGTGTTGACATCCTCATGTTAATTGAATGGCATGATTACCCTTGTTTTATGCAATAATATGATATTCTAGCCAAAGAATAAGTAAGCAGCATATAGGTGCAAGACTCCTATGACTGACTTACCAAATGGTATATCTATATCATGAGAAGTAGTTGGTTTTATAATTTCATTTGTATGCTATTCAATAGGATGTTCACTTGTGAGATGCCATCCACCTTGAGCTAAGTGTGTTGTGTCTCATTAATTTAACAAAAATAATTCCCTCATAACAGAGTTATGTTTCTATATGTGATCTTTGTCAAGTAAGTAAATGATGGTGTAATAATCCTTAAGGAACTTGGATTGTGGTATAGAATATAATGGGGGTAGCACATGGACTCACCCTTGCTTGGGTAAATCTCAAAGGGTTATGGTGATTATTAACCTTATGTTGTTTTGGTTTTTAGTAGTGGTTTAGAGATCTCCACTTGCTGATCTCACGATGTGATAAGACTTGCCTAATCAAGATAGTGAGATGAACTCTTCCATTCCATTATTTAGACCTTTGTGATTAAGTGTTGTACTTTTATTCATCATATTTTCTTGTATATAAAATTGTTAATAATATATTCTTGATATGATAAATTTCACACTTAATGTTCTTAACATTGTCTAAATGGGAAATTAGGGATGTTGGTTGTAATTTTATTGGAATACTATGCATGTATGATTTCTTCAATCTCTTGGACTATCGAACCATGATCACATAAGTTGATCAGACACTTAGATAGGGATAAAAGTCCCTAGGTGGTCCAATAGAGAATATAAGTTCCCTTTCTAAGTTTAGAGGTTATCAGTATGGATCAACCTACTAATACTTCCTCAAATAGCATATCATTCTTTAGCAAACATACTTCTCTATGGTATTTCCTAGTGGAATTTATCCTTAGGTAATCATCTTAGGTAGACCAATCTAGTTAATTGGTTATTAGTGCTTTATGTAGTTATTTGTTGAGATGCATTACACTGTATTAAAGTTATGCAATAGGGCCTAAACATCATTCCATTGTGTACTCTAAGAGGTAATCCCAAAAATAAATTTGAGATTGTTTCATCTGGTATCAGATCTTGAGATTTAAGGGTTTTGAATGAGTTTTGGACACATTGAATTAATTTTAACATGTACTTGAAAAGGTTGGTTGAGTTTTTATGTGTTTTTGCATATTATTGTGAAAGCTTATTTTATATCAGCACGTATGTGTATGCCTTTAGGTGGCTAAATAACAATTTTATGGCTATGCTACCCTTGATGAGATTGATTTGGATATTGTATGATTGAGTGCATACAAAACCTTGGGTGAAGTTATATACCTTTTGTGGACATTATATGTATTATATGCTTTAAGAAGGATATTTAATGTCCTTTATAAAGGCACCTAGCCTCTTGGATGAATTAAATAGTGCTTCATTATTCAAGCTAAAGTGTTATAAATTCCTACATTATAGAATGTATATGTGTGCAAAAATTGATAAATTTTTACAATGATTTATTATGTTCACCCATAGCCTTGGTTGGGTCAACCCTTCTCTAATTGAGTTGCATTGCGGCAAACATCATCTATTAACTATTGACTTGTATGGACAAGTCAATCATAGATTGGTGATAAATGCTTCACCCTTAAAATTAAGGAAATGATATTTGATATCTATTGATTGACTTGTATGGTCAAGTCATCAGTATATGCTTATAAGACCATGACATCAAGAAGACCAAGGGTTAGGATTTAACCTAGAGGGATGGATAGAGTGAGAGTATCTGATTTACTTGGGTAAATTAGTATGGCTTAGAATTTCTACTTATGAGGAGTATCTTGAGATGAATCAAATCTTGATCTTGTTTAAACATTTAGCCTCTTTTAAGTTAAATGGATAAGCATATGGCTTCATAACTCCAAAAGGATAAAAGTTAATTAGTGCATGAAATGCTTATTTTGATCATGTTTTACATATATGATGTTATTTTGATCATGGATATGTTTTGCATCTATGATGTTATTTTGACCATGGATATGTTTTGAATCTGTGATGGTTATTTTGATCATGGATAGGTTGATTTTCATGAGGATGTTATGATAACCATGGATATGTTTTACATATGTGGGGATATTTAAGTTGATTCTAGAATAATTATGCATCCATGAGGTTGCCTAATTGGATCTTGGCTATGTTTTGGTATCTAAGAGGATGTCTATTATGATATTGGATATGTCTTACATCCATGAGGATGTTTATTGTGAGTTTCAACTGAACTTGTTAATTGTGAAAATTGTAATTCCCATAGTAGTTTTATAGCATTCACCTTGTGCCTTGGCTAAGCCCACCCTTTCCCAAAGTGATGTTGTGTCAAATCAAGCATCACAACTCAAACTTTGACTTATTGGATTAAGTCAATTGGAATAATAACAATATAAAATTATTATTGGAATCATGATAAAATGTCTTGGTGGCCATTGATAGTTTGCATGAACAAGCCATCTGATGATACTAAGGTATAATATCTTGAGAAGTCCAAGGGTGTAACCCAATCCTAAAGGGCCTGATGTGGTGAGTGCGACTAGATTAATTGGAAAAGTTGAGAGTTTTTGTGAATTTATTATTTTTATTGGTTAGTTTGATCTATATATCCATGTCATGCAAATATTGTTGGTAAATTTTTGAAAACTCATGGAGATAGATTTTATAAGTCTTGTTAGAACACTACCTTGAAAGAAGATGATTATAAATTTGAGATCCTTGGGACTGATCATTTTTTACTATATGACAGATATTTATTTCATTTGGATGGCATCTAGACATTGGTTGACCCAATGGGAATCATGGACCCTTGTGATTCATCATCATATGTGTTAATTATTGTGATGTAAAATTACCTTGGCATAATTATTAAAACACTTGAGTCACATATGCATGACCTATTTTCATGTGATTCCTCCTTGTAAGTAAAAATATTATGAGGCTTGTCAATCATACATCTCATTGAATATGTAAATCATGTAAATTATCTTCACTACTATGTGTATGTAATTAACCTTATGGGTTTTCACTTTTTCTTCTTGATATCATCATTGTTGTATGAACACTTATATACATGATGGCATGTTTTTAATTGTGGAATGTGTGAATTCTAATAAATTACTTGTGTAAAGATATCTCCCACTTCAAAAATCAATCATGTGAACCTTACTTTGATCTATGTTTTTAAATTGTTGTATGAGTATTTTATGTACATACTAGGGAATAAATGTGACTTTATGTTGTTAACATATTAGTATATGGTAATGTGGCTATAAACTTCTCATATGATATGTTTCTCCCTCTTAAAACCAACTTTTATTGATTGAAATCTATCAAGGTATAATGTTGTATTATGTGGTGTAATCTTGCATCACTACTCTAGTATTGAGTATTGGTGTAAGTATAAGGTTGAGGGTAGAGAAGCACTAAATTTGATAAGATTTTGACTATGTATGGGATAAGAATTGGAGTCTCTTATAGGCTTAAAATTTACTTTTCCCCTTTACATAAGTAACCATCTGATTCATTCAAAGTGTGCACCACATGTGCCATAAATTGGTCATAGAATCTTAGTGCATAATGGTCACTTTATGGATTTAGTGTTCCTTTATCCGCCTCTTGAAGATTTTTGTAAAATTAAACCTTGTGCAATATTATTCTTTAAACCTTTTGAAACACTAATTGATCCTTTAAATTAAACATTTATGCAAAATTATCAATATGGTACTTGTTGAAATGCATGCATGTGTTGGCTTGTAAGTGTAAACAAGGTATGGTTCAAGTATTATTTTGTTATACCTTTTTAAAAAATTATGGGATGAATATTTGTGTTTTGTTTTGAAATGCATAACTAGAATATATGTTGATTTTGTACTCTTTAAGAGTAACACAAATCCCTAATCAGGTGGCATTAAAAAATTTAGACACCCACTTGACTCTTGGATAGAGTGATGAAAGTTGGGTAATGCCTTCAGATAGCTAATTTTTGGATGTTGGGATTGGCATATCTATACCATCATGTGAGATCACATGTATTATAGAACATTTTGTAAGCCTTTGGGTTGCATGTGATTCTTGATATGGATTCTCCAAGTTTAAGTGTGGTTGGTATGAGATATTGCGTTAACCCCTAAATAGTTGTGTAACAACCTTGCTGAGATCAACTAGAAGTACATAATTTTTTTTAATTAAACACATACCAAAACTAGATTACACCACAAAAATCTATAGAGACCATATTAAATACAAAGTGTGATAATAGCAAACAAGCATATTACATCACATATAAATGATCTCTATTATCATGAGAGCACATCATAATACAAATATAGAAAGTAATTATATTAACTCAGCCACGATTACAAGTCTACAACAACCATTATTAATGTATAATAATAATTAATTATAACTCTTCATGATAATATTCAATAATATGTACAATTCAATACAATGTACATATAAGATACATGGCTCCCCTTAAGCATAGTTCCCAAATTCAAGTATTTATGGTAATCTCAAGTGTCATCTCAGAAGTCGTCCTATTATGAGGAGGAAGAGTATCATCTAAATAATTTTCCATACCAGCCATGGAAAAATTATCCCCTATATTAATCTCATTAAAAAATGGCCCTCCCTTCATGAATTAGTAGATAGTGATGGTGCAATAAACTAATGAGATAAGCAAGTACCCATGTGTTTTATAATTTTTAAACTAAACATGTAGTGTATCATAAAAACTTGATTTATTGCAAGATATTAAAAAAATATGCAAAGCATACTCATGAAATTATAATGTCTCACTAAACATACTTTGACTCAAATTTTTATGAATAATAAATCATAACGATTTATAGATCAATCAAATTCATACACACCACTTGATCAGACTTCCTTCATCTAGCATTGTGATGCTACTAAGCTAGTGAAGTTCATCTCTCCTTACTCAATATCATTAATATAGATTGATCAAATACAATTCAACAATAAAATTCATTTAATTTACATCCTACTATCAAACACATCATATAACATGTTAAACATAGGAGTAACCAAAGAATACATTTATTCCATCAAACGTATGAATGAATCTTACATTATTTTCTATCTCATAATATAAATAATGACTATAGTTTATACCATCTAGGTGAATACATATTTAACTACAGATTTTCACTACCATAATTAGTTTATAAACATACTACACCTTATGATAATCTATACTACTATAGTCTAGTATTCTAAGACATAACTACTAGTTTTTTACAATCAATGATATAAAGCAGTCTTAAATACATGAAAGTTTAAGTTTTTATTCAAGTAACTAGATATAATAAAACAAATCATATTTCCCATACAACACAATAATATACTTTAATATCATTTATTAAACTCTTAAGGGTATATATATGCATACATAACGTCTTACCAACTATCACAAAATATACTATTCATAGTAATAACCAACATGCATACATTTAATTAGTCAAACATAGATGTGAGTCTAGACATAATAATTATAGTATATATCACTTGAGTACAACTTACATTTATACTGTAGTAATTTATGATATCTCATAATATCATAGTTCACAACTACATAAAAACACATAACCAACCTTATGATTTCAAGAATCACATGACCTATATACATAATAACAATCAATTAAATATGGATATATACCACCCAGGTATATCCTATGTTTAAATTGTTTACTAGCATTCAGAGCAACATAAATTATAAGCACGCATCATAATGCATCATTATATGTTATATGTAACCAATTATTTATACATATTAACACTCTCATAACATGTACTGCACATAAGTATTGAATACTGAATACATATAACTAATAGTCAATCAATCATTTGTAGAGAAATAGAAAACTCATAAACCCATTATAACATTCATATAAACATCTCATTTTATTTTTTAAAATACTATTTGAATAGGGTTATAGTTTTGATCTCTTAGAGAGTTGATGATTAGACAAAATCATACTTCTAGCTATAAGCTTAGACATAAGACCCAACATATATGCAACACAGGATAATCTAAACTAGTATTTGCTATACATTTTAGGGTTTTGAATGCACGTATTCATTGACTTAATTATATGTAATTATTTAACATAGTTCATAATCCACCCATGGAATTATAACTATAATAATACACCCCTACAAATACACACACACACACACATATTTCTTATTAGGCATACCATAACTTGATTTAATGTCACTTTTAATATACATATTTTTAACTCACAATTTATATATGATAAGCTACCATTACCTATCATAATGAATACTTTATTAGGTTCTCTATCCTTCCCATACCTCATTAAACTCTTGAAATATTCTTAATGTATTAACCTTGCATAACAGTTATGCATATTTTCAAATGAGGTTTTTCCATCATTTACATATCAAAAAGTTTGACTATGTTTTGTACACTAACATTCATGTTTAGTCAATTTGAGGTCCCTATATGAACTCCTATATTCATAAGTTAAATGTTCAAGGAAAAAAGAGTAACTGATACTACATTATATGTTTTCCAACCTTCTCAGGTATAGAACATTATTCATTATATAGAAAAGGAAATATATTTATTAAGCATGCCCAATATCACTAGATCGTATTTATGAGTAATATCTCAATACATATGTATAATCAAACATGTTAAATATATATTATAAAATTAGGTGATTATAGACTTTTACATTAATACATGATATATTACTATAATATTATTACTTCTTTATGCAAAATATATTGACACCATGATAATACATATGATCATTCCTATTAGTAAGGATTATGGTGAGTACCAAAATAGAGTTTGTGTATATTAATTCATACGGTGATGCCAAATAATAGGCAACTAGAAATAATGAAGCTAGATGCCTTTTCTTAAGCAATTTTTCAATGACTCAATCAATGATACAGGTTGTGTTTTTAAGTTTTCAATGACTTAACCCCTTGCATGGACTAAAAATAGTGATGCCACATGAAATATTAAGAACAATACAGTGGTTATATAATATATGTCTACATAGTTTACCATCTGAAAATGTTTCACGTATATAGTGATGTCTAAGCCAAAATGTTATCTTTATTCAACCATGAATTAAAGTTATGAGTTACACGCTACAATGATTATAACTTAGCATTAATGCCATTTTCATACTTACATAGATAAATATATGTGTAACTAGATATGTCGTTATTACCTTAGTAAATTCTGGACTTCAATCCTAGCGATGTCAAAAATATATTAAAACTAACAAAACTCAAAATCAAATCCTGGTGATTTAATAAATAATATAGTATTTATTTAACTTAGCTAGGCTATGAAAGCATAGCATTTAATAAATAAGTCACTGCCTTCAAACTAGCATAACTAGCATTGTTAATTACAATGCCCAAAGGAGTCATCAAATAATTAAACCTCTTAGAAAATCTCTTCCATAGTTTTTCTCATGAGTCATCAAGAATTTGTAAGACAAACCTCACCAGATAATCAGGCATTTGTGGCATGATAAAATGATATTATAAACAAGAATATTCTACATATATCCAAACACAAATGCAGTTATTCTAGATCAAAATTTAAAAATATCTCAAATAAATTAGACACATTAATATAAAGATGTGTCCTAGGATGCTCTTAATGAAAAGATCTAATCTATCAGTTTTATAAAACCTTTTTCATTTAAAAACATAGATAGCTTTCCTATTTCATATTTTCTCATAATGAGTCTAAAAATTTCACATAGCCATAACATGGACAATAGATAATTCTGAAGGAAAAGATTTTTATTGGTTATACCCATTTCATTCTACAAGACTCATAATCAACAACCAAACAAGTCTAGATGGTGAAGCTAAGGAAGAAAGGATAATCGCATAATTGATCTTATGGGTAATATGAAGGTATATAGTTCCTTATATTGTAATTTGAATAGTTATGGCAATGTCAAGCAGCGAGACCTAAGGTTTGAAATATTATGACCACTTTTTGTAGGGTTATTTTTTGTTCAGAGCTCAAGTATTAACTAAGACTCTTGCGCTGGTTAAAATACATACTATAAGTTTTATATTGTTAATATTATAAGAATCATTATATAAACCTTTTATTATTTCACTATATATATTCCTAACTTAATGCATAATTGACAGTTTAACCTCTATATAGGAGTCACCATATATATATATATATATATATATATATATATATATATATATATATATATATATATATATATATATATATATATATATATATATATATTAATTATATATATTTCAATAGATTCATATGGATCATATAAATATACTAAATTTGAATGCAATGCCTACCTAAAAAATATACTTTCTTGCTCTTCTCCTTAGTTCCACATTCCATATTCTCCTCATAATTATGCCCCATCTCCTTTCCATCTCTAAGAATCGCTCCCCTTTTTCTTTTCATGCTTCCTTCCTTTTATAATTTTTCCCTTTCTATATTATGAAAAAGGGTGTGATTTCATACTTTTTAAGTTGACTTTCTTTTTTTTCTTTTTTTTTTGTTTTTATCGACTTTATTCTTTTTGTTTTGTTTTTTTTTTAAAGGCTTTCTATTTTTCTCTTTTTATGTTTTTGCTTTACATGACTTTTCTTAAATATATAATTTTCTTAAATTTAGACTTTACATTTCTTTTTATTTTATTTTTTCCTTTTTTTTTCCATGGCAAATTCTATTTTAACATAAAATAGAGAAAATCTATAATTTTATTAAATTAAATAACATCTACAAGGTTATCATAATTTAAATTATAATTTCATAAATTACTAATAATCTGGATTTTAAATTTAATCATGCTAATGACATTTTCACCATTTTAAATGATAAAATGTACCAATTTATTAAGCTATTAAATCATACTAGAAAATCATAGAAATAAACTTTCAAATGCAAGTAGAAATTAACACACCATATATAAACTATTTTTAAAGCATTCTAACATGTGCTAATTACTATGGTGTGCAAGGTTCTTGCCATAATTTTGTCATCCTCTAACATCTCCATTTATGTCACCCTCTCTGATGATGTGCTCCATCTATCAAGCTCTAAGGGATGGGTTCTTCTGCGTCAACCTCACAATAAAATAGGTAGTTAGACCATAATAGTCATAATATACATACATCATAAAATATAACTGAAATAAAAAATCAACATGATTATTAAGTAAATATATAATTACAATTAAATCATATCAGTGTGATGATGTAACCTAAACAATATCCTATTATCCCATAACAACATATATCTTAAAGCTTAGCCAAAATATAACCAAATCAAATGTGTCAACTATAAATATCCATGGATAGTTAGATAGCTTGCTTAGCAAAGAATCAATATGTAACATCCTTCCCTCATAATGCTAGTCATCATCCCAGATGACTCTTATCAAATATAAATTCTAAATTTAAATATTGTTTAATAGATAAATAACTCAATATAAAGTATCAAATCAAGTAAATAAATAGAAAATTACTTGTAGAACTCATCAAAATTCATTCAAATTACACTATTCTCAGAGGATTAATCCCATAAGACCCTATTCAGTGACATTTATCTATTATGAAAACATAGTTTTTAAGTATTAATTATTTTGATTGATTCTTTCATGACCACTCTAGGGTCCAAAATCATCAAGACAAACCTATATACTATAGCGCTGACCACTTATGTTACCTTGAAAGGTCACACATATCTCAATGAAAGTTTCATTGACTTCTCAAAAACACATAAAATCATCATACAATCCAAAATAAATGATTATGGAGAGTTACACAAAAAATTTTATCCCCTTTGTATATATCTCTAACTAGAGAGTGTTTTTCTCATTCTAGAGAAAAGTAGTTAGGGAACCTGATAGAATGATGTGTATAAGTTAACACTACCACTACCCTACATAATTCTTGATAAGTATAACATATCAATACTATCACTAATCCATAGAGCTCTAAACATGTATGACGATGAATAAAAACTAAAAATACTACATTTCTAATGTATATAAAATTAAGTAATAAATGTTCTACCATATACATGCATATAGTCATATGACTGAATTTGATAAGTTTGTCTATCAATTCTAGATTTGACAAATCTATTTATCAAATTTAAACTCAATAACTACTGAGTCAATGTGAAACTAAGTAAGATCCTCTATTGTTTAGTACTCATGTTCCTAATTCACCACTCTTCCCTTAGGTGTTCACGACCTAATGATCTCCAAAAAGTACATAATATTTAATGAATCACAATCTCTACTAATAAATCATAAAAATTAATAATATGTGCTAAATAATGGTAGATGTATCAACATATATATAAGATAAATCATATAATCAATCCATAATTGTATCAAGTTACCACTAGCTAAACATAACTAGTATCATATTTTCTATCTTAGCCTATAATGTTATATTCATAGTTAAGAGAAAATAATATTAAAATTAATATAACATAAAAAGGTCAAGGATCACTCCATCTTTACAACCTTATAAAGGTGACAAGTGAGACATTGTCTCCCTATTTGCATAGCTAGCACATAATAGTTTAAAACTTATCTCAACCCCTAGATTGACAAGATGTTCTACACATCCTATACCCTACTCACTCCCGATGAAAGATACAAAAATAACTCTTCAAAACATGTTTTAAGATAAAAAGAGAATAATATCAATCTAATCAAGGGTGAATAATAACATAATAATTATAATCAACTTATAGTTCTTAATCTATAATTTAATATATAATTCAAGATTTACCACTCCACATGGTCTAAAATCACAAGTTAGATAAAGTAGTGACCTTAAAGAGTCACAAGTAAAAAGTAGAGAACTATTATCTCAAAAATAAAAATCCTACATACCCTCACAAGGTAAAAAGAAAACATTGTAACTCAATGTTGTCAAATCACTACCTACTTATCAAATTTATAAGTATAATATCACAATCTATTTCCATAATTGAGAGAAAAATAAAATACTAACCATAAAGATGTATCAATCCATCCAATCCTAAAACTTCTATCACAAAAAAAATTATAAGGCATTCTCTCACAAACTTCAAGGGAATATGGTCAAACAACATTTCAAAAACAAGTTCTCATTTAAGAGAATAGTAAATCAACATCATGGAAGTATGAATCCTCTCGTTAGCTTATAATTATGTCAAAGGAGAATGAGATAATAAAAACTCACCTATAATATAGCTAAGAGAGATGACACTTCTTCTAATTCCACATAACTCAAGGGCACCAATCCATAAATAAGCTCCTGACACATATTAATTCTGAACCAAAACATCTACACTTTACTACAAGAAAAATCCCACTACCCTAGGTGGTACCAAACTAAAAATAGTCTTATAAGATTTTTCATTTCCAAGATTAGTGAACATAAGATACAAAAAAATAATAAAGCACATATATTTAAGTGAGAAGTATCCCATGCTTATTAAACACTCACAACACAAAACACAAATGGTGAAGGTGACTTGATTACCAAGAAGGATGTAATCATACTCAAAGTGTTTGATCTAAGTGATAAAACTATGGTAGAAATATTTTATTCATAAATCATGAACTATGTTATATAATCACCTACCCAAACCTTATATACAACCAACATAATTGGTATACTCGATAAACCAACCCCTAAATAACTCTAAAGGGTACGAGTGATCCTAAGGGAGCACACTCAATGTTCCCCACACAATTTCATGAATTTGTCATACTTACAATAATCACCAAGACATATAAGAGGATCTACCAAGTCCCAAAACTCCAATCATGGTGTAACATAGTTCTGTACTAAGACACCGAAAATTCAAAGTACCAGTGCAATACTTCATGTCATTAGGTTTACACTGATGAATAGAAAGATAAAAAAAATGCTAATGGGCTCATTAGGTCTTAAGTTTTGAATCACAACTCTGATACCACATATAACAATCCCATCGGGGTCAACTAGAAGTACTTAAAAAAATTAAACACATATACTAAAAATAGATTACACCATGAAAATCTACAGAGACCATATAAAATACTCCAAGCATGATAATAGTAAACAATCATATTACATCACATATCATTGATCTCAATATCATGAGAGCACATTATAATGCATATATAGAAAGTAATAAGTACAATTCAATATAATGTAAATATAAGATACATGACTCCCTTGGAGCATAGTTCCCGAACTCAAATATCTATGACAATCTCAAGTGTCGTCTTAGAAGTAGTATTATTATAGGGAGGGAGAGTATCATTCAAGTGCTTTCCACATCAACCATGGACCAACGATCCCCACACTAATCCAATCATAAAATGCCCCTCCTTTCATGGATGAGAAGATAGTGATGGCATGGGAATCCAAAGAGATAAGCAAGTACCTATGTGTTGTATGATTTCTAAACTAAATATGTAGTGTATCATATAAAATCTGATCTATCGAAAAATATCACACAAATATATAAATCATACTCATAAAATGATAATATCTCACTAAACATGCTTTGACTCAAAGTTTTATGAATATTAAATAATAAATATGTATAGATCAATCAAATTCATACACACCACTTGATCGAACTACCTTCATCTGGCATTATGATGCTAGTAAGTTAGTGAAGTTCATCTCACTCTTTAATCCATATTAGCAATGTAGATTGGTCAAATATAATTCAACCATAAGATTTATTTAATTTACATCCTAATAACAAACACATTATATAACTTGTTAAACATAAGAGTAACCACAGCATACATTTATTCTATCAAATGTATGAATGAATCTTACATTATTTTCTATCATATACTAAAAATAATGACTACAGTTTATACCACCTATGTAAATACATATATAACTGCATATTTTCACTATCATAATTAGTTTCCAAACATAATACATCCTATTATAACCCATATTATCATAGTCTAGTATTCTAAGACATAACGACTAATTTTCCACAATCAGTTATATAAAGTAATCTTAAATACATAAAAATATAAGCTTTTATTCAAGTAATTAGATATATGAAGCAAGTCATAGTTCCCACAAAACATGATAGTATGCTTTCATAACATTTGTTAAACTCTTAAATTTATATGCATGCATAAATAAAGTCCTACTAACTGACACAAAACATATTATTCATAATAATAACCAACACGCATACATTTAATTAGTCAAATATAGATGTGAGTCTAGACATAACATTTATAGTATGTACCACCTAGATACAACATACATTTATACTTTAGTACTCTATGATATCCCATACTATCATAGTTCACAATTACATAAAAATATATAATTAAACTTATGATTTTAAGAATCACACGACCCACATACATAATAATAATCAAGCAAGTACGAGATTATACCACTTGGGTATACCCTAAATTTAAACTACTTACTAGAACTCAAAAAAATATAACTTATAAACATGCATCATGATGCACCATTATATGTCAGATATAACCAAGCATTTATAAATATTAACACTCTCATAACATGTATTATACATAAGTATTCAATATTGAATACATATAACTAACAACCAATCAATCATTTGTAGAGAAATAGAGAACTCATAAATCCATTATAATATTCATTTAAACATCTTATTTTATTTTATAAAAGATTATTTTAATATGGTTATAGTTTTATTCCCTTGGATAGCTAATGACTAGATAAAATCATACTTTTAGATATAAGCTTAGGCATAAGACCCAACACACATGCAACACTAGATAATCCAAACTAGTGTTTACTATACATTTTAGGGGTTTGAATGCATGCATTCATTGACTTAATTATATGTAATTATTTAACATAGTTAATAACTCACCTACGTAATTATAGCCAAAAGAATACACCCTTGTGAATATGTGTGTGTGTATTTTTTTTTATTAGGCATATCATAACTTGATTGAATGATATTTTTTACTTCACATATTTTTAACTCACAAGTTATATATGATAATTTACACGTACCTATCATAATGAAGACTTAGTTAGGTTCTTTATCCTTCCCATACCTCATTAAACTCTTGAAAGATTCTCAATGTATTAACCTTACATAACACCTATAGTTATGCATATTTGCAAATGAGGTTATTCCACCATTTACATATCGAAAAGGTTGACTATGTTTTATACACTATCATTCATGTTTAGAAAATTTGAGGTCCCTATATGAACTCCTATATTCATAAGTTAAATGTTCACATAAAAAAGAGTAATTGATATTGCGTTCTATGTTTCCCAACCATCTCAGGTATAGAACATTATTCATTATATAGAAAAAGAAACATATTTACTAAACACATCTAATATCACTAGAACGTATTTGTGAGTAATATCTCCATATACCAAACATGTTAAATATGTATCATAAAATCAAGGGATTATACACTTTTTCATTAATACATGATATATTATTGTAATATTATTACTTATGCAAAATATATTGATGTCATGATAATACATATGACCATTCCCATTAGTAAAGAGTATGGTGATGTAACAAAGTAGAGTTCATGTATATTAATTCATACAGTGATGCCAAACAATAGGCAGTTAGAAATAATAAAGCTAGACACCTTTTCTTAATACCTATGTAATTTTTTAGTGACTCAATCAATGATATAGATTGTGTTTTTATATTTCCAATGACTTAACCCCTTGCATGGACTAAAAACATTGACGTCACATGAAATATTAAGAATAATACATTGATTATATAATATATGTTTGCATAGTTTACCATCTCAAAATATTTCACATATACATTGATGCCTATGCCAAAATGTTATCTTTATTCAGCCATGAGTTAAAAGCTACAATGATTTTAACTTAGCAATAACGCTATCATCATGCTTACATAGATAAAGACATATGTAAGTAACCAAATATGTAGCCATTACCCTAGTAAATAATGGAATTTAATCCCAATGATGCCAAAAATATATTAAAACTAACAAAACTCATAATTAAATCCTATGATTTAATAAATACCATAGTATTTATTTAACTTAGCCAGGTCATGAAAGTGCAACATTAAATAAATAAGTCATTGCCTCCAAACTAGAATAACTAGCATTGTTAGTCATAATTCCCAAAGGAGGTGTCAAACAAATATATCTCTCAGAAAATCTCTTCCATAGTTTTTCTCACAGGTCGTCAAGAATTTATAGTGTAAGACAAACCTCACTAGATAGTCAAGCATTCGTGGCATCAAAATTTGATATTATAGGCAAGAATCTTCTACATATATCAAAATGCAGATGTAGTTCTTCCAGATATAAACATGAAAAGATCTCAGAAATTAGATACATTAATATAAATATGTCTTAGGATGTTATCAACAAAAAGATTTAATTGGCCAGTTTTATAAAGCCTTTTTCATTTAAAAATACTAACAACTTTATTAATTCCTATTTTCTCTTAATGAGTCTAAGAAGTTCACGTAACCATAAAATAGAAAATAAATAATTCTAAAGAAAAATATTTTTATTGGTTGTACCCATTTCATTATGTAAAATGTCATAATCAACAACTAAACAAGTCTAGATGGTGAAGCTAAGGAAAAAAATATAATCACATACTTGATCTTATAGGTAATATGAAGTTATAAAATTTCTTATACTCCAAATTGAGTAGAAAGGTCTAAGGTTTAGAAGACTATGACCACTCTCTATAGTGTTATTTTTTGTTTTAAGCTAAAGTATTAACTAAGACTCTTACACTAGTTAAAATATATACTATTAGTTTTATACCATTAATATTATAATAATCATTGTATATACCTTCTATTAGCTCACTATACATATTCTTAGCTTAATACATACTCAATAGTTCAACCTCTATATGGGAGTCGCCATATATATGTATTCGATTATATATATATATATATATATATATATATATATATATATATATATTCATACAGATTATATAAATATACTGAATTTGAACACAATGCCTACATGGTAAAAACACTTTCTTTCTCATCTCAATTTCACATTCTATATTATCCTCAAAATTGTGTCCAATCTCCTTTCCATCTCTAAGTCCCACTCCTATTTTAATTTCCATCCTTCCCTCTTTTTATAATTTTTCTCACTCTATATTATGAAAAAGGGTGTGGATTTTATATTTTTAAAGTTGACTTTCTTTTTTTTATTTTGTTTTTACTTTTCTCAACTTTATTTCTTTTGTTTTATTTTTTTAAAGATGGTCTTCTCTTTTTCTATTTTTATGTTTTTGCTTTACATGAGTTTTACTAAATATATATTTTTTTTAATTTAGACTTTACATTTTATTTTTATTCTTTATTGTCTTTTTTCTTTTTTCCATGACAAATTCTATTTTTATTTATTTTAACATAAAATAGAGAAAATCCATAATTTTATTAAATTAATTAACATCTACAATGTTATAGCAATTTAAATGATAATTTCATAAATTATTAATAACCTAAATTTTAAATTTAATTCTGTTAATAACATTTTCACTAGATATTGTAAAACACTGTTAATTTGTATAGTTGAACATTTTTTAAGAATATTATTCTTGACTATTTATAGTCGTTAGGATAGCTCTTCTTTAAAGAGAGGAAGATATCATGACCTAACCTTATGGTTGACTACAGATATTGGATTATAGCTTGCTTTAGCATATTTTGATATCACTTGGACTAACGACTATTGATGTTGGTTCCGTTTCATATGGTTGAGTTGAGTAATATCTTGGGTGCATTTATGATTATGTTATGTCACAGTTAACACTAACATTGGATTTATTATATCTTGATATGCATATTACTTACACTAGATTCAATATGTATGTATGTATGTATGTATGTATGTATGTATGTATGTATGTATGTATGTATGTATGTATATATATATATATATATATATATATATATATATATATATATATATTAGTTATGATATTATATGTTATTACTTGAGCATGTCTTACTAATGCAGATTAACATTGATTACTCTTGTAAATGTTAGTTATATTTATAGGGCATGTTCATGATCACGGTCATCAGTATTAACTCTGGTCCCTTTACAACTATAGTTGACTATGTTTAATTTATTACTTCATGTCTAATGAGTCATTCTGAATTATTATTATTATTATTATTATTATTATTATTATTATTATTATTATTATTATTATTATTATTATTATTATTATTGACATCATTCAAGTACAATTGATATTTTATTTGGTGGATGCATGAACTAGACCGTGAGCTAGGCTCAATAGTGTGTTTGGACATCTTGGGTACACTCAAGGGGTAATTAAGTAGTCAAATATCACTCTGACAAGTATAACATATATTATATGGTACTGAGCCACCATCATTTATATTTCTTTTACATTATTGCTTTTCATCGTTATTGATCTCACCCTATTTTAAGCATGTGTATTTTATTCTTATTCCTAATTAGGATTATCGTGTTTTGGCACCATTATTTTCTCTTTCCTATCCTTGTGTGCTTATATGTTTATTCTCGTGTTTTGGTTACCCTCCTTGATGTAGTCAATATTTAATTATCAATTTGTATGGAGTCGCTTGCATTTTAGCTACTTTTACTTTTGGTTTGGATAGGCCATGAATGGGTATGACTAGACCATATTGGGTCTCTTCACCTTGGTAAACATTTTAGCAACTCCATCACGGATAATTGATTTACCTGAGCTTGGTCAGCAATATGATTTTATTATCAATTTAAGGATTTTGATCGACTTAAAGATTATATTGTACATTATTAATAATAACAAATTTAATAGTTTTGTTGATTACTATTACTTATTGATCTATCGAAGGACTTTATTATTATTATTATTATTATTATTATTATTATTATTATTATTATTATTATTATTGTTGTTGTTGTTGTTGTTGTTGTTGTTGTTGTTGTTATTATTTTGAAGATTTTATTATTTATTTTTATTAATATTTGATTTAATGATTTTATTAATTAGTTACTTAAGGATTTTGTTGGCTATGTGGATCGAATTTTGACTTTGGTTATTTTATTATTATTTTAATAATTTATTGAATATTATTTTAATGATTTTGTTACTCTTATGTATTATTTAATGATTTTATTTTTTTATTATTCTATTAATTTACTTAAGAATTAATTAATTGGGGTTATTATTTTTTTTGGTATAGCATTCTTGTTTTGGGGACAATGTTATTTTATTATTACTTTTTTTTCATTTAAAAAATAAGTTGGTTGGGGGTTAACTCATGCCCCTGGGAGGATTTTTTTTCTCATTATTTTTTTTTCACTTCACCCTTTTTTTGGACAAGGAGGAATTGCCTAGGTTGAAACCCCCAAGTTGAGTACTAGACGTGGGGAGAAAGAAAGGGGAGTTTTATTTTTATTATGCTTCCTCACCTTGGGCATAGCTTGGGGGGACAAATGGGTAGGGGGTCAAAACCCTAAGGGCACACTAAGGAAAGGAAGGCCGAATAAATGCATGGAGAAGAAAAAAGATTTGGTGTTCATGGAAAGGTATATACCTAGCTAGGAGGGACAATCTAGCAGGAGCAACAAGCTGTCATAAAAATAAAATATTGTGGTTCTTATCCTAAAAACCCATGTTTTGATTATAGTGCTCTGAACATTGGAGTATGATTCATATTTGTTTTTATAATGAGAATATTATTTATTGCATTAAATTTCTCCAATAAAATTTGTTGAATCATTCTAGATTCATGGAGAAGTCTATGAGACTTCCACTATAAATCTGTAATGGACTAGTTTTGATTCAAAATTGAATACCTCCCTTGTTGGGTGCTATAAGACTATTTTGCCTTAATTTGGGACTATATTTTGACAAAATGAAAGGAAGTTTTAAATCTTAGGATTTAGATTTTTATGTTATGTGTTGTGGGGGTTTTAACCCTGAAGAATAGATTAAATGGGAATGTTTCTGTATTGCTTTAACCCTAAATGGGCATATCAAAGTTATCTTGCCATTATAAATTAATATAGTTGTAGGGTTTTATTTTATGGGCAGATTTTTTTGAAGCTTTAATGCCTTCCTTTCATGTTTTTATGTTTATGCTTGTTACACTAGATAACATATGTAAATGAGTATAAATTTTTCTGAAACTCGATATCTTCCTTATATATGACTTTGTACAAGCTTGATTAGCTAGATATCATATGTAAATAAGGACATATTTTTATGAAGCTTGATGCTTCCTTTATTTTTGACTCGATTTAAGTTTATTTTGCTAAATACTATACGTAAATAAGAATAGATTTTTTTGAAGCTTGATGTCTTTCCTATTTATGATTATGTTAATGCTTCAAAAGGTGTTGGTTGTTACTTGATGCCATACATCTACTATGTATGTCTCCTTTCCATATTTTAAGTTTGATTTATATTAAAAATTGATTCATCTATGATTATTGTAACCTCTATTTTACTCTTGTTGTTAGAATGGGTTTTTCCTCCACTAGTTGGGTTATAACTGTGAGTCTTAGACTGGATAATGTTTTATTTCGATTTGTTTGAATGAGGTTACATTATTATTTTGGTATCAAATTTGTTGATATGATAGAAAGAATTAAATTTTAGTTGTATATGGCTATTTTTAAGCCAAACCAAGTTATTTTCTATTAATGAATGATATGTATTCCCTCTTTTTGACTCAATTGAATTGATTTGGCGACTTTGGATTGGATCCTTAGTTTTTACTTATTTTATGCTCAGGTAATCCTCTTGGGATGAGCAAAGATCTAGCTAGACCTTCTGATCTTACTAAATGAATATAATAGATCCTAATTTATGGTGTAAATTATCTTCTATAAAGATTCAAGGTACACCATGGGTATTACTCAGGCCATTTGATCCAGTCAAGTGTTATGATTTTATGTTGAATGCATTGCTCCTCTCATCTTTTGTTGAATATTTTTATAAGTATTTACTAGTGGCTCAGTATCTTTTGTATACCATTTACCTCACCTGAGTACTTGGTTACCAAAAAAATTCACCAAACTGATGATAGGAGTGGTAAGGTCCACTGATGGTTGGGCTCATAGGTCTAGTTTTGAGGGGTGTTCTCCTCACTGTATTCATCCTCTTTTGTTGATGCACTTGGACTTGCATGTAGTGACATGTTTATCGTCCATGTTAGTTGGTACATAATTCTTGGTTGGCATGTTAGATTGTAGTCAGTTGCCCACTTTATGGTGTGGTTCTATCTCATTATCATATGTAGTCTTGTAACATCTATTATGTGGAAAGGAAAAATATTTCATATGAATATGTTATTGGTGGAATTATTGATGATGGTAACTTGATCTAGTTATTTAACTGGTTGTGATTATTTCTTTCATATGTATATACTTTGGGTTTCATTTCCCATTTTGAGACCATAGATATAACTCTAAATGTAGCATGTTATGCTTGATCATTTTATGTTATTGTATACTCATTGGGATAACATAGTGGTTTATTTATGGTTATGAATTATGTATAAAGTTGTAAAAAGTTAGACTACTAGAACTAGCAATTGTATTTAAGATTTTTTGATGAATTTTATACACTTTTATATTCACATGGTATGGTGGAAATGATGTATACTTATCCCTTGGTTATTTTATATTTATTATCAGCTCACTTTGATTATATGACAAATCTTAATTGTGGCATGGTTACTTGAAAGCATGATCTATGGTATGTTTATGATTATGGAATCTCTTGATTGTAGTATGCAGCTGGAAAATGTTACTGAATATGATATAATTTATTATTGATTGGGTAGTTAAATAGTTGTGACACAAACCCACGAATTAGGTGGATGCCTTATTTATAGGTGGCTAGTATATAATATTTCATTGTGCTGAATAGAATTGGTAATTTGATGTTGCTACATTTGTTGTATATTATTAAATATATGAATTAATGTTTTTGATTTATGTCGATGAGCTTACATATATGATGTAACATTCTTGTTCTTAACTCGAATTGGGATGCATGTCAGAGATATATATTTACCAGTGACATCCTTGTGTGAGGGGATGTTAATGGATAATAGATGTTACTTCTTGTATTATGTTTCAAATTTAATAATTATCCCAATTTGGTTATGTGATAGCTCTTAATTCATGACATTGTATTGGAAAACATGATCTAGGGTATATTTATAACATGAGCTAAATTATCTGTAGCAATTAGATTATGTAATTAGTTACCTTAATGATAAAATAACAATGTGTTTTCATTATAATATTGGTTACCCTGATGGTTGTGGTATCATTTTAAGTGAGCTTATTTCTATTGCTTAAGCAATGAAATAAATCTTGATTAATGATATTCTTATATGAGCCTATTTTATGGATTATGAATCACACCAATAAGGGTGTTTTAGTGTTTTAAATTATTAGAAAATTTTCATTAATTTTATCGCCTCAGTTGTTACTAATTCATCTTTCAATTAATGGAACGTTGGTTACATTGTTAATAATTTATTTATGAAAAATATGGTCATTAGATCATAGGAAGATGTGTGTGCTTAAAATTGATAATCTTACCTTTGGCATTTAATATCTTGGTATGCCTTGCATGGTGATTATTAAACCATGGAATAATCTTTTTGAATGGCAATTAATTCCGAAATTGGGATGAGTATCCAATATGCTATGTGAGCTTAAATTCTTACATTATGATCTATGGCTTAACATTCCACCTTAGTAATGGTTGTTAAATAATAACCTTCTTTATTGGTCACTCATGTTAATGGTTAAAATTACTTAAGTAATATTCTTGCATAGACATATGCATGTTAATTGAATGGCATGAATGCTTATGTTTTATGCAATAACATGATATTATAACCAAAGAATAAGTAAGCAACATATAGGTACAATACTCCTATAGTTGACTTATGAAATGATATATCTATATCATGATAAGTAGTTGGTTTTCTAATTCCATCCATATGTTATTCAATAAGATGCTCACTTGTGAGATGCCATCTACCTTAGGTTAAGTGTGTTATGTCTCATCCAATTTAATGAGAATAATTCTCTCATAACAGAGTTATGTTTCTGTATGTGATCTTTGTCAAGTAAGGGAAAGATGGTGAAATAATCCCTAAAGAACTTGGATTATGGTATAGAAATCTAATAGGGGTAGCATGAGGACTGGTCCTTGCTTGGGTAAATCCCAAAGGGTTATGGTGACTATTAAGCGTATGTCATGTTGGTTTTTATTAGTGGTTTAGATATCTCCACTTAATAATCTCATGATGTGATAAGACTTTCCTAAGCAAGCTAGTGAGATGAACTCTTCCATTCAGTTGTTTGGACCTCCATTCTTAAGTGTTTCACTTATCTTCTATCATATTTGTTTGTATTGAAAATGGTTAACAAGACATTCTTGATATGCTAAATTTCACACTTAATGTTCTTATAATTGTCTCAATGGGATATTAGGGATGTTGGTTGTAATTTTATTGGCATCCTATATATGTATGATTTATGCAGTCTCTTGGACTATCAAACCATGACTACATAGGTTGATATGACACTTAGATAGGGATAAAGGTCCCTAAGTGGTCTGATAGAGAAGATGAGTGTCATTTCCAAGTTTATAGGTTATCAGTATGAATCCACATACTAATACCCCATCAAAAAATATATCATTCTTTGGCAAACATACTTCTCTATGGCATTTACTAGTGGCATTTATCCCTAGGTAAGCATCTTAGGTGAAACAATCTAGTTAATTAGTTATTAGTAATTTATGTAGTTGTTTGTTGAGATATATTACACTACATTGAAGTTATGCAATGGGGCCAAAACATCATTCCATTGTGTACTATGAGAGTTAATCCCACAAAAAAAAATTGGGTTGTTTCATTAAGTACTACCTATAATAATATGTGGCAGCTCTACATTTGTAATAAAAATAATATTCAACTAATTGATAGCTTGAATAGATAAGTGGAAGATCTCATAACACTGTCAAATTGAATTTAAAATCATTCATTTGGAACATTAATAATCACATTTCCCCGTACTCATTGGTTTTTTCATCTCTCTAGTGCATGCTTTGGGTATACCCTCTATAACTAATGTAATCACTATACATAGGAATATAAATAAATAATTTATAGCATCTCTGCTAAGATTATTATATGCATGCGATTGATCAAGAAATACTTTCACTTTTTAACTATGTTGCATTAGAGAGGAGATGTCATTGAAGTATGTGTGTTAGTAATGTGGGAGCTAAATCCATAAGTTAATTATCAACAACGCTCTCAATGATTGCATGTGAATCACAACTATTACAGGTTAGTATAAGGTCTTAGAAAGGTATTATTATTATTATTATTATTATTATTATTATTATTATTATTATTATTATTATTATTATTATTATTATTATAGTGGGTAGTGATGTGGTTTTAGCTATATGCTTATATCCCTATTTTGAAAAGATAGTTTATTAAACACTTTGTGAATAATATTAGATGTATGGAGGGATTATAACCTTTGTTGTTTATTGAAATAGGTTTTCTAAAGGTGGTTGAATGTAAGTTGACATGGGTTATCTTTCATCATAAATTAAAGATTATATTATTGGACAATAATTTTCTTTGATCTTATAAATGAGAGAAGCACACTTACCCATACATAAGTTTCATGAAGAGAGATACAACCATAAATAATCAAACCTAAAACAACATTTACAAATAATAAAAAAAAACATCAAAACCTATAAACAACCAAAGCTAACCATGAAGGACCATACAAAACCCTAGTATGAAAATTAGTCAAACATTTATGTTAGGCCTAGAGCCAAGAAACAAAGAAAACATAATAACATATACAAACCTAGATACAAAAAATAGCATAAGATATAAATAAGAAAAAAAAGGGTATAAAGGTGGTTGAATGTTAGTTGAAATGGGTTATCATTCATCTTGGTTTAAATTTATATTATTAGATAATAATAAAAATTATATATATATATATATATATATATATATATATATATATATATATATATATATATATATATATATATATATATATATATATATATATATATATATATATATATATCCCAACGGACTAGCTCATTCAGTTAGGATAATTATGCTACAAGTGGGAGGTATCAGGGTCAATCCCCCAAGTTGGCCACCTCTATATCCATATATATGTCTCCATCAATGATGTCTCCATCTGATCAGGCACCCAAAAACTAGTTGTTGAAGGTTTGCAGTAGTAGAAATGTGTAAGTCCCATCCTTGAAATATATTCCTGGGAGTAACGCCATAAAAAAGTTTTTACACCTTTTAAAATGTGTGTGTGTGTGTGTGTGTGTGTGTGTGTGTGTGTGTGTGTGTGTGTGTGTGTGTGTGTGTGTGTGTGTGTGTGTGTGTGTGTGTGTGTGTGTGTGTGTGTGTGTGTGTGTGTGTGTGTGTGTGTGTGTGTGTGAGTGAGAGAGAGAGAGAGTGAGAGAGAGAGAGAGAGAGAGAGAGATAGAGAGGGTGGGGGTCAAGGGCACTTACTACATTATTTTTGGAAGATAAAAATAACCATAAATAATTAGACTTGAAACATCTTTAAAAAAAAACAAAACATCAAAACATGGCAACAACTAAAACCAACTATGAAGGATCATAAAAAACACTTATATGAAAACAATCAAATAGATCTATGTTAGGTCTAGAGCCAAGAAATTAAAAAACCATAATAACATATAAAAACCTATATATAAAACATAACATAACATAGAAATAAATAAATAAACCACCACTATAGTGCATCCCAAACAAACACCCTCATGAGAGGGTTTCTTACAAATCCTTTAGAGTAACACCTCTTGCAATAAATTTCCCCCATAACCTATTAGGGTCACCACCCCAAAATAAAGAGGATTTTTATGATTATTAGAACATACACCACCAATGTTCCCTTATCCATGTTGGAATGTGTGGCTTTCATACCTTCCAAAACCATTACCTTAAGTACAACACATTTAAGAATGGGAATATGAAAATTTTCAAAATTCACAAGGTCCAACGTGTTTCCAATACTATCTAAACATCTTGGCATCATTTTATTAAAAGGGTTGACATATGAGCATCATCCGGATCCCTCAAAATATTGGTAAAGATTGACTTCAAGGAAAGGTCAATATAAACATTCAAAGAAATTTACTACCCCCAACTCACTAAGAGCTAATAATTCTTTTTTATCCAAAATTTTCAGAATTTTTTTGGTTCTAACCTCTAGACACTTGAAAATTCATCAAAAACCATAAAAAGGGTTGGCCAAGTCAAATACTATGGAAACAAAAAGTGTTTTATAAGTGTTTTTCCTTTGGCTTTGCATTATTTTTTGGATAAATATAGTGGCTAGGTCATGTAAATTTATTGCCTCCACCACATTCCAAATCATATCCTTTACACAAATAATTGCTTCCCTGAGAGTATCCTTGATGAAATGATGAGCCAACGAGGAGGATGGGTTGATAAATATTTGGGTAATGAAGTCATTAATAGATTTGAATAAATTAGTTCCCCTTGAGGATTTTGTCCATTTCTCTTTTACATTTTTCCTTCCCCCATTCCACTTCCAACTTATTTTCATTTTCTCCTTTCTAGAACATATTTCATGGATCCTCGCCATCCTCATTAATATTAAAATAAATAAGCAAGAGGGAAAATCCACATTATATATTTAATAGATATGAAAGGACTACTGCTGAAGATGTCTTGAAATAGCCTTTCTACACGATCTAGAGTTGCCTATGTTCATGAAAAGCACTGTTCATCAAGATTGATTTTGAAATAGCGTATGATAAAATTGAGTGGTCATTTGTCCTTTCCATGCTATAGGCTATGGGGTTTGGAGCTACTTTTGTGTAAAAAATGGTATGCTTTTCCAAGATATTGGTACTTGGATTATCATCAATGGAGCCAATTTGAGTTTTTAGGGTTGTTTTGTTCCATTAGATAAGGTTTCCCTCTTACACCCTCCCTATATGTTTTGGCAACATAAAGGTTTAGTTATCTCCTTGTTGGTTACAACTCTAGATGCTTGGTTAATGGGATCACCCTACCTCATTCTCAACTTAATATGGTTAATGGTCAATTTGCTTATGCTTCTTTTCTCACACTGACTGAAGAAGAGAGTTATTTCAAAAATGACATGGAATGATTACATATCTTATGTTTAGTATTCAGGTCTTCTATTCAATAGAGTAAAAACTAATGCTTATATATCTTATGTTTAATTTTGTTTTGCAATTGCATAAGTGAAGGGAGGCCTTTTGGTAAAAAAAATAATACTGAAGTTCCTATTCCCAACTTCTTAGATTTAGAAGGAGGAGGAGATTGGATGATGGTGAACTACATAAAGATAGGTAGAGGTAAGAAGGGATACAAACCATTAAATATGACCCTTAGATCTAGAAAATAAAATGTTATGGGAGATTCATAGTTTTATTTTCTTTTATGTTATGTAGCTTTGTAGTAGCTTTATCATGGCTTTATTGTAGCTATTTTCATTTCAGATGGAAGAGGAGACTCATTGGGATATTCATGTTATATCTTTATCTCCATTGTAAAAGGGTGGGAACCCTTAAAAAATCCTAACCTTTACTAATAATTAAAAAAACATCATTGGAAGACACCAATTTATTTTTCAAATAAGCATGAATATAAACTAAAATAATTTCAACAAAATTAATAGGTTAGTAGCTCAATATATCACTTCACCTAATAAGGGTTTGAGATCTAATCATCTTAAGTGGCATAATACAGAAACATATGTAATTATTTTAACCTTTTAGGGTTTTACTAGTGTAAATATTATATTGTTAAAGGGATGAGTATGTTGTTAATCTAGAATAAAATTGGAAACTATTGATTTGATTGAACCTTTCTCAAAATAGCACGTGGGAGGAGAAAAGGAACTTATCTAGAGATAAATAGAGTTGTATGTGGATCACAGTACTAGAAATGACTAAGTAGACATATAGAAATATTTCATATTTTGACTATTTTTTGAGATCTAGCTCTGGACAGTAGGACCCCCCTTAAGACAGTAGTATTATGTGGCACTAATGTCCAATTTTTGCACTTATTTCCATCTTTTAGGGATTATCTATAACTTTCAAGGAGGTTGGGGGAGCTTCTAGAGGTCCTATACATGATTCTATGTTGCTCAGGGGTTCGTCTATGTTATTGTCTTAGTTAAGTCTCCTCTAAAATCCTAATGAATACCTACACACATGAAATAATAAATAGATCAAATGCAAAAAGGAAAGGAAAAACTACGTTGTGATATGTTACAATCATGTAGAGAATAACCCCTATTATCTTCATTGTTGCCTACATTAACCCCAATGTTAGGGGTTTTAGATCACATGTAGTCTCCCTTAGCGAACATACACCATCAACTTACATGGTATGCTAGAATGAATTTTGTCTAGGCCCTTATTTGATCAAGAATGAAAATATCTAGATGTGAAGATTAAGTAATATGTAGAGTATTTAAGCTATAATACTAGTTGATTTTATGTAAATAAGTGCCAAAATAGTAAGTGCTAGATATAAAATTCCTTGTGAGGCTATTTATATAGGAGGATATTTTTTTTAAATATACTACCTTGTTTGTTACTTGACAAGTCATAAAAGAGATAAAAAACATAAGAGAAGGCTCACAGAGGGGTTAGGACTCAAACATAGGTGAAAGGGCCTGTCAAACACTAGAGCCACAAGTGGACACCAGTGCCATTTTGTATTATTATCTTTAAAGTGGCGCTAGTGTACTAAGGCTCCAAAAAAACATAAAATTAGGGAGAATATACTAGGGACCCCTATGTGTAGATACTAAAAAATTACATACAAAAGGTTCTAGATGTCGAAATGCCTCAAGACCCCCTAGGAACCACCTAACCCTTCTTAACTCACTATCATGTCCCCTTTGCATTAATTTTGATGTTGAGAGAAAATTGGTTAATTCCAATATTCCTCCAACACTATTTTGAAACACTATTCCAAGGTCACTATTTAAAAGTACTATTCATAGGTACTATTTATAGAGCACTATTCACTATCACTATTCATGATGACATGGTAGGTCACTATTCATGGTGGCATGGTAGGTGACTCAGTAGTGACATGGTAGGTGACATGGCAAGTGATGATGTAGTAGTGAGGTGGTTAGGAGTAAGACATCATACCCCACTTGGGAAACTTGTCAAGAGTTCTTAATGACATCATTAAGCACCATAGGGGACACCTTTGGGGGTATGGTGCATTTTCCATAATGGACTCATTATGAAGAGTGGGGAACAAGTCAAAGGTGGATGGTGACCTCTTTTGGAATCTTATGTGCACTTAGAAAGTGGGGAACCCATGATTTATGTGTTTTGTCCTAATTCTAAAGGTGTTTTAGACCTTAATTGAGGATGGGGAACAAATACAAAAGAGGGTGGCTACCTTTTGGACTTTCTTGCACAATAAGACATCCCCCTCACATGGGTTTACTATGCCCACTTAGAATGTGGTGCCATATCTTCTCTCTCCTCACTATTTCATCCTTTGTCTTCTCTCTTGGCAAAATGCTATAAGAGTTTACTTCTTTCCTTAATTATAGAGGTTGGAAAAGGAGGTTCATGAGCTTGGGGAAATCATATCAAATTTTCTCATCTTGGAATCAAACAACCAAAACCCCCAAGTTTTAGTTTCTATTAGTAGGAGAGTTTTCTTTATAGGTTTCTAGCAAGGCCTCAAGATCTTGGGCAATCATTCTCCAAATCAATCTCTCCAGCTATCAACTCTTAGGACCAACTAGCAAGAGTTTTTTCTTTACAAATTTTTAGTCTTCCAACTAACACTCTGCTAAAATTGCTTCAGACTCTTCAGCAAGTCAACAACCTTCCATCATGAGCTAAGCTTTTATTTTAGCATTAGTATTGACCCGTAATTATTATATTTAGTCATTACATATCATTTAATTTCTATTATTTGATTCAAATACTTTTCTTTTATCTATTACAACTTAATTAATATCAAAGAGTAGATTGACAACCTTCTATCAAGCTCACACTTCTTGGATCTAGCTCATGTTAGGTAGTCACCTTACTATCTTGATAATGATCCTTTTGTTAGTGTTTTTCTTATCACAGGTCATTCTTCCCAAGCCAAAAAATATTATCCACAACTGTCTGGATTATAGATTACACATACATCTAGGTTTTACCAGCCTATACACCTCTTTTAGTTTTACCTTTCTTCTATAAATGGAAAAAAGAAAAAAAATTGAGTAAAACATTTTGTCACACCCGATGGGACCCCCCATCTAGGTGCCCCTTTTCTTCCTTTATTCCATGCTCATACAATGAAATATAAAATTTCTTTTGGGATTAAAATAAACCTTACATACATTGATTACTTGCTTGTTTTATTTCATCTAGTAACTTAAAATCAAAGCAATTAATCGTAGTTTCACTCTTGTTATCACACACTTTACCCAACCACATAATCAATCAACACATCAAAACAAACTTGAGACAAGGCCTGACTAGGATTTCATCACCTAATAGTAACCTTACCTTTTCTCTATAATCCCACTTAGAGGTCATTACCAAGGGGAGAACCAACTCAGCTCTTTGGTTGAGTATAAACTCTAAAATTTAGTATATTTTGGCTAAGTACCCGATACCCTTATCACTATGATGTGTGAAGTGAGGGGGTAGGCCCCAATATTAAGACACATATTGATGTTCAATATAGATTCTTTTTGTGATCCTTTAATACCTAAAACCAACCTTAGATTTTCTCTTTAGTACTTGATCTACAAACCAAATTTCCTCTTCACACTTCTTAAGGCATAAGCCAAAACTGATCTAAAAGAATCCTAAGTTTTTAAATGCATTTTAGTGTATGTTTTGATTATCTTGAGATTTTTTTCCTTTTGCTTGCTTTGTGTTTGAGTTATGAGATTTTTGTCATTTCTTTTTTATTCCTCGCATGGTCTTTACTAGACAACAATTGAGGAATCAAACCAACCAAGAACCACCTTCTTCTTCCTCCTCCTCCATGGAGTCTACTTTTGATGTCGAGGGTTCTCCTCATCTTTTTCCCCCTCCTACCATTCCTCAAATTATTTTTTTGGTTGATGAAGATTTTTCTACATACCTTAATAACAACCTTATGGCCCTTTAGCATTACCTTAACACCTTATCTCACCGTACCCCTATTGCTTCGGCTCCTCCTAAAAATCCACCTTATGGTATGCCTCCCCATATTATGTTGGGTGTTACCTCTACCCAACCTATGATCACCCATGCATCTTCTTCCTCCAATATCCCATCCACTACCACCACCAAAACCCAATCCAACATCCCAACCAATAGCCAAACAACTCCTACACCAACCAATATCTCCAATATAGGGGAAACCTTACCCCTTATTACCTATACTCCATCCAACATGGGGACATCTTCTACCCCTATTTTAACCATTCCCATTATCACTACCAACCCACCAATATCCACCCCACTTCAAAATGGGGTGCTTTCTATACCTCATACCCTTCCACCTATCAATACTAGAGTCACCATTCACCCCCAACCAACTAACCCATCCATACCTCCAACTCAATACATATCAATTCCCCAAACTACCAACCCATTCATACCTCCAAACCAACCCACATCAATCCCTCAACAAATACCCATGACATCCTACCAATATGATCTTAATCCACAAGGATACATAGCACCTTCTACCCAACCTTTTGTGCCCATTAACCCTTATGTGGTATCATCCCAACCTTCAATGACCACATATGTGGTATATTCTCAACCTTATACCACTTATCCATATATTTCTACCACCCAACCTCAACCAAACCTACCACACAACTATGGAGCCTCCCAACCTCAAATAGATTTGATCAAAATGTTAATGGACAAAGTAACCAACCTCGAATCATATATCTCTGGGGCTCATAACCTTTTACCTTATGATCAAATCTGTAATGAACCAATCCATCCATATATTCATATCCATTCTTATCCTATTCAATGGGAACTACCTAAGTTTTTTGAGTTCAAAGGCAAGGAAGACCCCCAACAACATTTAAGAGCACTTTACCATTCTTGTTATTTGATTACATATGACGATGCTCTTCTCCTTCATACCCTCCTCATGTCTTTATCTGGACTAGCCTTAGATTGGTATAGTGATCTCACCAAGCACTCCATCTTTTCTTTTTCCCAACTTGCCCAAACCTTTTGAGATCATTTCTTAGTCAATATATCTAAGAAGGTATTTATCACCGACCTCTACTTCATTAGGCAATTTGATGATAAATCAATTATTGATTTCATAGCCAAATGGAGAGGTCTTATCAACCAACTCTCTTTCTCCTTACCCCAACTTGATTTGATTGAACTCTTCTCTTTAGGTTGTGCCAAGCATATTTCCCTTACTCTTTAAGTTCAAACTTTCAAAACTTTTGATGAGGTATTCATCATCGCACGCAAACTTGAAATTAGACCCATTGATGAGGGGAAATTGAAACTTAGAAACAAAAAATATAACTTCAAATACAATTATTCTTCCTCAACCAAAACCACTAACCAATACAACCATACCAATACCAAAGCAAACACTTTTGCAAACTTAGTTGTCCTAAAAACTGCTCCACCTCCAACTATCAACCAACCTAACCAAACCAATTCCTCTAACTCTTCCAACAAACAATATTGAAACCAAAACTAAGCTGCCCCAAAATAGTACACTCCAGTAGGGGAGTCTTATACTTCAGTTTTAGATAAATTTCTCAAAGCCAACATCATACAACTTCCTCCCATCAAACCTTCCCAATAATTTGATGCTTTTCACCCCACACCTAGTTGGTATAATGAGAATGATCTATGTGCTTTCTATCATGTTATTATACATGATGTTAGTAAGTGTAACACCTCTAAAACTATTATCCAAATCTTGATTGATAAGGGTGAACTTGTATTTGATAATCCCAATGCACCCCCTAATCAGTCCCTTGACATCTTTCAAAAACCTTTTCCCAATCATGCCCCTTATACCAACTATGATGATAACAAATTGGAATCATCTCATGTTCATGATGTTCACATGGTTAGTGTCATTATTAGTGAACCTATCATTGAGGAGGCCACTACCTCAACTACCTCTTCCTCCACTTCATTCATTGAAGTGGCAGAACTATCCACCATTCATTTGAACACCCAAAAGGAGGAAACAACCACCCCTCTTTCTTTACTTGATGAAACTATGGACTTATCTACATCTCCTTTGATACAAATACCAAAGGAGGCAACTATTACTTTAACTACTTCTTCCCCCACTCCACTCATTAAAGTGGTAGAACTACCTACCATTCCTTTAGACACCTAAACAAAGGAAGTAATTATCTCTGTTCCTTCACTTAAGGACATCACACCTTCCTTCCCTTTTATAGAACCATCCATTCTATCTTTGGAAACCATCCCCAAAGAAGAGATTACCTTATCAACTCAACCACAAAGTTTGGAACCTTTTGTCAAGAATAAATATGAGAGAACCATTCCCTCACCTCAACCTATGGGCTTAACCTTTAGAACCAATGACCAAGGAATCAAACACATTTACAAACCTTTCTCTAGATTAATCCAAAGCCTAGATTTCACTTCTCAACCCAATCTTGACAGAGCAACCTTTTGGCATCATCTTGGACTCCCCTATCAAAACAAACCTAAACCTTTAACTTCACTTTAATCCACCCTTAAACCTATTATCACCTCAAACCCTTCATCAAACACCTCTTCCTCTAAAACCATAAGAGAACCATCTAAACTTCCTACACCGAAAATTGTCAAATCACGTTATGCCTCTTTAGCTAAACCTATCAAAAATCTAAGAATACTTCCCACTCCTAAAACCAAAAAACCATCACCCCCAACACCTTTACTTGAATATTATTCAATAATTTTACAAATTTTATTGCAAACCTCTTCTTTAATCCTACCACCAATTAAATCCTTTGATCCTTCTAGTCCCAAATCCTCTTGGTTCAATGACAGTTTGATCTGCTCATACCATAGGACACCTGGACATGACACGAAGAATTATAAATATCTCTAAGAACTTATCCATAGTTTATGGTATGAGGATGATCTATTATCAAATAAACCTCCCTTAGCTAAGCCATCCCAACCAAAACCACCTACCAAAACCATTTCACCACCTACAACTTCCAGGGTGATGCCTACTCCTAAGAAGACTCCCATTGCTAAAACCAAAAACCCATCACCCCCAACAACTTTGATTGAATCTTATTTCATAATTTTACAAAGCTTATTGCAAACCTCCTCTTTAAACCTACCATTAATTAAACCCTTTTATTCTAGTCCCAAACCCTCTTGGTTTAATGATAGTTTGATCTACTCATACCATAGAACTCTTGGACATGATACAAATAACTACAAATCTCTCCAAGCACTTGTCCATAGCTTATGGGATGAGGATGATCTATTATCAAATGAACCTCCCTTAACCAATACATCCTAATGAAAACCACCTACCAAAACCATTCCACCACCTATAACTTCCAAGGTGAAGCCTACTCCTGAGAAGGCTCCTATTCCTAAAACTAAAAACCCATCACCCCCAACACCTTTAATTGAATCTTATTCAATCATTTTATAAATTTTTTTTTAAACATCCTCTTTAAACCTAACACTAATTAAAACCTTTCATCCTTCTAGTCCCAAACCCTCTTGGTTTAATGATTGTTTGATCTGTTCATACCATAAGACACCTGGACATGACAGAAAGAACTACAAAGCTCTCCAAGAACTTGTCCATAGCTTATGGTATGAGGATGATCTATTATCATATAAGCCTTCCTTGACCCCATTACCAACCCAACCACCAAATCAACCTATCCAAAATTTACCTACTCCCCCACTCTCACCCAAGAATGAGGAAGAGGAATCGAAGCAACCATCTAGCCCAACACTTCCCCTCATCCACACTATCCATATGGTTACCCGATCTCAGGCCCAATAAAAGGATATAGGGAAGGCCAAAGTGTCCATTCCATAGACATACCCTTCTACCCCTCAACCTTCTAACCAAACCCAAACACCCTCACCTTCATCTTCACAAAAACCCAAAGTATCCATTTTAGTTACATTTCCCTTTAAACCTTTTGAATCCATTCAATGTGTAGTGTTGAAACAAATTCACCAAACACTGGTGAAGATGAGCCTTAATGAACTGATCAACACCTCACCCCATCATCATCAAGCATTAATAGAGTATTTTTAATCTATAGAGGTCTAACCCAATGACCCTCAACCTCTTGCATCCTTTGTTGGAGCCCTTCAACTTTCTACCTTTGTCACCTTTCAAGATTTATAAATACCTCCTATTCATCATAAGAATTATGATCCTCCCATTTTCATCACTACATAAATCAATCAAACCCACATAAAAAGGGTGATGATGTATGGAATAGATAGTATTAACATTATCTCCTCTCATGCTTATGACAAACTCTGGCTTTCGTAGAACATCATGCCAAAAATAATTATGGTCCTTCATTCTTTTAATGATACTATGGCCACTACCTTGGGATAGTCATCCTCCATATCCTCTTGGGACCTCACACAATTCTTGAAATCTTTTACATTATAGAGGGAAAGTTATAATACAATGTATTACTTTGATGCCCTTGGATTCACACCATGAGTTGTATCCCCTCTACCTTACATCAATGTGTCAAATTAAAGTATGAGGGTCAAATTGTTGCCATAAAAGCTGACCCTAGTCCTTTTTCATCTTGCAATATGACATATCAACCTAATGATGTTCTTCTTCCTCCATCATCTACTTCACCATCAACCAAAAATAATTCCACCCCTACCCACAATGAATTTTCAACTAGCTCATATATCCCTTCTTCTCATATTCCTATAGAGAACCCCTTGGAACCCACATTTCAATGTCTCTCACTAGGGGAGTATCATCTTTTGGCCTTAGATACATTCCCTACTCCTCAAGAGTATGGGAACCTTGACCATGACCCTACCTATGATCCTAACATCAGCACCATCATTCCTTTTAGACCTCCTAACCATTGAACCAACTTCATCTATGGGGCCCTTCATCATCCTCTCCTTGCTTCTACCACTACCTCTTTCATCCAACCATTTACCTCTAAATTCTCCTATCTAGATAAACTAGAATTTTCTAAATTATACCTTTATAGGTATGCCTAGAAGGTATTTGGCCTCGATTGTTATGAACATGGACCTTATGAGTTACCTTCCATCAAAACCTAAAAATCTCATGAGTTATTTGGCCTTGGGTTCATACCACCAGAGGAACCAACTAATTCACCTAAACCCATCACCACCATTGATGAGGATATACCATCCTCACAAACCCCATCTCCTTAAAAGTCTAAGGATTTTGATATCATCCCATCTAAGTTTATTTTATCAATACCATTAGTTTAGGCCCTCTAACTTATCAAAAGATGGCTGAACTAAAACCCTTCCCCTCATTCACATGGAAATGGTAGAAAATGATTCTCCTACCATCAACACCATCCAACATCAATATGATGATTTCATTCTCACCTACCTTAGTGTAGGGGATTCCTATATCCATAAATCACTTCCTCTTGAGAATGAGACCATGTTAAATAAATACACTATCGATGTCAACTTGGGTACTCAGGACAACCCTCACATTGTCAAGATTTGTCAATCCTCATATTCTACAAAGCAATAGGATTACCCTTATTTCCTTTAAGACTAAAGCATAGCATTTTCTTGGTCTTATCAAGATATTCCCAAAATTAACCCTTTTATTTCCCTCCAAAACATTGTCACTCATCTTGATGTTACACCTTTTCCAGTAAAATCTTTGCAAGATGCACCCTCACATCACCCTTCTCGTCAAAGAAGAGCTTTAGCATCTCTCATCTATTAACTTTATTCAACCCATCAATTATCCTCAATGGGTTTTTGACATCATTCCCATTACCAAGCCCACAAGGGGAATTCACTTTTGCATTGACTTTTGTGACCTCAACCTCACTTATCCAAAGAATGACTTTCCTTTGCCTAGCATCGACCAACTTATTGATCTTACAGCTAACTAGGAGATGTTATCTCTCATGGATGGTTTTTCAAGATATAATCAAATCTTTATTTCTCCCAAAAATCATCATAAAACATCCTTTATCACCCCATGGGGAAAGTTCTATTATAGATTCATGCCATTTGGTCTAAAGAATGATGGTACCACCTACCAATGTGCCATGACTTACATCTTCCATGACCTTATCCATAAAATCATAGAGGACTATGTATACGATATCCTTAGGAAATCCAAATATCATAATTATCATCTAGATGTTCTCAAAATCATCTTCAAATGCCTTATCCATTTCCATGTTTGATTTAACCACAAGAAATGTATTTTTGGGATTCTTTTTTTGAAAGCTTCTTGGATTTATTGTCTCCCTTGAAGGAATCAAAGTAGACCCTACCAAAGTCAAAAAAATCCTTGAAATTCCACCTCCAATTCACCTTAAGCAACTCCACAACCTATAAGGGAAACTCTAATCCATCTATCACTTCATCTCTCAACTATCAGATAGATGTCAACCCTTTCATCATCTTCTTAATAAATACACATCCTTATGTGTACCAAGGACTATCAATAAGCCTTTGATTCACCCAAAGATTACATTCTTTCTCCACCCATTCTTATCCCTCCTAAAGAGGATCAACACTTCTACCTTTATATCTCTACCACTAACCATTCCTTAGGGGCAATGCTTGTTCATCATGATGAATGACATAAAGAGAAAGTTGTTTACCACATATGTTGAATGCTTATAGAGTACGAGACTCATACACCCATCCCAAGAAACTTTACCTCATCTTAGTCTTTATGGCTTCCAAAATTTGCCACTACCTTCTCAATCATAAAACATTTGTCATCACAAACACTAACCCACTCAAGGACATGCACTCTAAACCATACCAAAACTAGTGTATGGCTAAGTGGCTCATGCTCTTAGCTGAGTTTGACCTTGATTTTCTATAGAAGAAGTTAATTAAAGGGAGAGTCATTTCCAATTAGTTGGTCAAATATCCTCTACTAGAAAACTAACCACTTCATCTTGCATTTACAGATGAGTCCATTATGACTCTTTCTCAAGAGGACCCCACCTACCAAATGACCATGTTCTTTGATGGCTCCAAATGCCAGCATGGTGGGGGTGCCAAAGTTATTCTCATTCCCCTTAATGGTGAACCTCTTCCCCTTTCCTTTAAACTTGACTTTGAGTACACCAATAATATGGCTGATATGAAGCCCTAGTCATAGGTCTCCAAACCAATATGACCTTGGGAGTTAAGAAAATTAGTGTCTTTGGTGACTACCAACTTGTGGTCAACTAGGTTAATGGATCCTATCAATGTAAGAATGATGTCTTGAAAAAATACAAACTACTAGTAGATGTACTCTTACCATCATTTAATCATTTTATTATCTAGTTTATTCCATGATCTACCAATAAATTCATGGATATAATCACTTCCCTTGCTTCCCAAATCCCATCTCAACCTTCTCATTCTAAACTCTTTATCACCATTCATTGATTTATCACACCTTCTTATATCCATTCTGATCTTACTATCATTTTTAACATGGATAAATATCCATTAGATATTTAGTACAAGCAAACCTTTGATTACCTTAACCTCGATATCATTCCTCCTAACCTCTCTAGGAATGCTTGAAGAGCATTTATCCAGAGTACCTCTCACTATACCATTATGGGGGGAATTATTTATAAGCACGACTTTGATGGTCTCCTCTTTCATTGCCTATGTAGTCAATAAGCCTCTCACATAATCAAGGAAACACATAATAAAATTTGTGAAGGCCACTTTAGTGGCCTCACTGTAGTTAAGTGCAGTCTTCATCTCAACTATTACTAGCCTACCCTTAACAAGGACTTCTATGATTATGTGAAAAAGTGTGTCAAATTTTAATAACACATTAATCTACATCACATGCCTAGCCATAGTCTTTGATTTTCCACTGATTTTTGGCCCTTTTCACAATGGGGTCTAGACCTTATTGGTGAAATTAATTCTCATTCTTCACAGTGGCACCAATCCATCATCACCATGATTGAGTATTTTACCAAGTGGGTAGAAGCAATTCCTCTCATCTCGACCAAAGCTAAAAATATTGTCAACTTCATCAATCATTATATCAGCTATCACTTCAGTGTTCCCTATAAGATCATTATTGATAATGGTAAATCTTTCAAGAATAAGAAGTTACAAGGTCTTTGCAGTGCATTTGGCATCAAATTAAGCTATTCCTCACCTTATCATTCACAAGCAAACGAACAAGAAAAAGTGTCTAACAAGACCTCAACAAAATGTTAACCAAAATAGTCAACACTTTAGGTCGATATTGGCACTTGCACATCCCCTTCACTTTATGGGCCTATCATACTAGCATTCGATCCTCTACGGGTACTACCCCTTTCTCTCTAGTCTTTAGAATAGAGGTAGTCTTGCCTCTCAAAGTCTAGATTCCCTCTATTTGCATATCCTTGAAAGACATCATTTTTGAGAGAAACTATTGTCAAGAGCATCTAGCATGACTTGAACTACTTGACAAACATCACCTATCTGCGCTTAACCATCTTCATGTCTATCAAGATTGAATCAAGCATGCTTATAAAAACCACCTAAAATAATGAGAATTCATTATCAGAGACCTCATCCTAAAAGAAAACCAACATGTAACCAATATGGAGAAAAGAAAAAGAGGCAATTTTGATTTCAGTTGGCTTGGACCCTACATCATAACCCATAAGTATGGATCAAGAGTTTATCATTTTTCCTCTCTTGAAGGCAAACCATAACCTAAACCTCTCAATGCTTCGCATTTGTGTCCTTTATTCTATTAAACAAGGATCAAACCCACCTTTTGTCTAACTTAATCTCATCCCTTGATTTATGAGATTTTTACCTTCCTATACCTTCACCCTATCCCCTTTAAGGACAATCAATTACAAAATAGAACCATATGATTATCTATCATAGTTATAGCCTAATCCTAAATATGGGTACCATAGCTCTACCCATGGCATGGTTCTCATGGATACTTTTCATCTATAAATAGATGGAATCCCATGGTTATTTATCTCTCAAACCACCCCTTTCACCTATCATTAACCTTTTTGTGCTAAATTTTTGCCTCCATAAAGATAGACCTTTAAGCCTAAATAGACTTGTCCATTACTAACCTAGTATTCAAAATCATTTGGGATACCAAAATATTACTTGGGTTAATATATTTAACATTGCATATTGCTCCCTTAAAGGATAGTTGCCCAAAACTAAAATTTCTTAAAAAGATAGACTGCTCTATTGAAGGATAGCTACTAAAATAAAAAAATCCAAACTTAGACCACTCCTTTGAAGGATGGTTAAGTCAAATTTGTCAAAATAATCATTTGAAGCTTCTTGCATCGATCATCTTCACCAACTTATCAAAAGCAAGAAAAATAACCATAAACCCTATATCAAGATCAGAATAAGCTATCCCAAGAAAGCTTCCATTAGCTTTTATATTTAACATTTGTAGACTTCCCACATTGATCAGTCTACACCTTGTATTAAGACATGGACTTGTCTATTATGATTCTTAGATCACCTATAGAAGGGATAAACTAACCCATGTAAGGTTACCCTGCATAACACCCATTTCCCTTCACACTACCTATCACCTATTTCCCCTTTAAACCCTCTACAAATCAAGGGATTATGAGCATATTTGACATGATGTGATCAAGACACCTTTTTTATCAATCAAAGCATGTTAATGTGAGGCACTCAAAAGGCTTATGTTCCTTAAGCCAATCTACCTTCAGTTTTTTTTCATCCTTACTAATGAAAAAGCATCATGTATTTTTTTCCTCTCATCATTGGTTCATGTATACATATGTCTCATGATTCTTATCTCTTTCCTCATGTTTAGTTTATTGAAGGTTGAGTTTGGGACCCCTAACCATTGACAATCAGGAAACCCACATTTTGAATTTTTTTTTTGTTTTTTTTAGGCACCAAGCACCTTGGTGCCACCCTTTTGGATAATCCCTTATCCACCTACATAAACTCTTGGAGAACACCCTCTCCAACCAACCAACCAACCATTAGACCATGTCTACCTTGACATTGGCCATTTTCTACTTGAACTATCACATATTTTGTGATAACCTTGCCTTGGTCCTTTTCATTGCACTGGCCAGCCTTGCCATGTTGAACATTTGAATTTGCACCACCAAACCATCAAGGGAGCACTTTTGGATTCAAATACCTACAAAAAAACCAACCCTATCTAGGAGACTTATAGAGTAACCTAATTAGATATGTCTAACACTGGGGCCTAATCTCACTATCACTTGTCCTTCTAGATCTAAACTTTTATTTTTACCAACATTGAAAACTTTAGTGTATGTGTTATCTTGGATATCGCACTTAGTTTCAATTTATGCACAATTTTTCATTTCAAATGCCCAACCCTTTTTATCACTAACCTAGTGACTCACCACCAACTACTTATCAAACCTGCACCCAATTTTCTTTTCCCTCATCAACTCCCAGTTTGAGGTGGAACACTTCCTCCCATACTCAAGGAAACCAAACCTTCAACCAAAAATTTATTTCTATTTTATAGCTTCTTAATTCAAAGCCACATAACAAAAAGGGGCAAAATATAGACATTATAAAACCACACACAAATATTTCTAGATGTCAAAATGCCTTGGGATCCCCTAGGGACCACCTAACCCTTCTTAACTCACTATCATGTCTCATTTGTATTAATTTTGATGTTGAGGGAAAATTGGTCAATTCAAATATTCCTCAAACACTATTCTAAAACACTATTCCAAGGTCACTATTCATAGGTACTATTCATGGACCACTATTCACTATCACTATCCATGATGACATGCCAGGTCACTATTCATGGTGACATGCCAGGTCACTATTCATGGTGACATGATAGGTAACTTAATAGTGACATGGTAGGTGACATGGCAAGTGATGATGCAACAGTGAGGTGGCTTGGAGTGGGACATCATACCCCCCTTGGGAAACTTGTCAAGAGTGCTTAATGACATCATTAAACACCACAAGAGCCACCTTTGTGGGTATGGTGTATTTTTCATAATGGACTCATTATAAAGAGTGAGGAACAAGTCAAAGGTGGATGGTGACCTCTTTTGGAATCTTATGTGCACTTAAAAAGTGGAGAACCCATGATTTATGTGTTTTGTCACAATTCTAAAGGTGTTTTGGACCTTAATGGATGATGGAGAATAAATACAAAGGAGGGTGGCTACCTTTTAGACTTTATTACACAATAAGACATCCCTCTCACATGGGTTTACTATGCCTACTTGGAATGTGGTGCCATATCTTCTCTCTCCTCACTATTTCATCCTTTGTCTTCTCTCTTGGAAAAATGCTATAAGAGTTGGCTTCTTTCCTTCATTATAGAGGTTGGAAAAGGAGGTTCATGAGCTTGGGGATATCATATCAACCTTTCTCATCTTGGAATCAAATAACCAAAACCCCTAAGTTTTGGTTTCCATTAGTAAGAGAGTTTTCTTTACAGGTTTTTAGCAAGGCTTCAGGATCTTGGGCAATCATTCTCCAAATCAGTCTCTCTAGCTATCAACTCTCAGGACCAACTAGCAAGATCTTTTTATTTTTAGGTTTTCATTCTTCCAGCCAACACTCTACCAAAATTTATTTAGACTCTTCGACAAGTCAAAAACCTTCCATCATGAGCTAAGCTTTTATTTTAGCACTAGTATTGACCTGTTATTGTTGTATTTAGTCATTTATTTATCAAAACATCTATTTCTTCTTGTATTGCATATCATTTACTTTTTATTATTTGATTCAATTAATTTCCTTTTATCAATTTCAACTTAATTGTTATCAAAGAGTGGATTGATAGCCTCCTTGCAAGCTCACACTTCTTGGATCTAGGTCATGCTAGGCAATCCACCTACCTATCTTGCTAACAATCCCTTTGTTAGTGTTTTTCTTATTGGAAGTCATTCTTCCCAAACTAAAGAATAGTATCTACAATCATCTAGATTATGGAGCTCACACCTATCTAGGCTCTACCAACCTTTACCCTTCTTTCAGTTTTACCTTTTTCTATAAATGAAAAAAAGAAAAAAATTGAGTAAAACATTGTGATTGGAAAAAGGTGACTTGTGACTACTGAGAGTGTTGTAAACAGGGAAAATAACACAATAAATATTTAAAGACTTAAAATGGCCATGTGAACAAGGACTATAACCATCAATAAGAACCTCATGTGAAAGAGCAATAAAAGACATAGTACTTATGGTTACTTGACCAAATTAGGGTGTTTACATTCCCCCCCACCTTTTATTCTAGTAATGCAATGAATTGAAAGTACTAGAGTAAAAGAAAAAAAAAAGGTGTACCTATACTTACCTTTATAAATGCAATCTAAATTTTGGCACACTTCTTGGTCAAAGAAGTGGATAAGAACTAGCGTGCAATATGTGAATGGGAACACATGGTGTGGATGCCCCATGTACTAAAATTGAGTATGCAAACTAGATGTGTGGAGAAAAAAGGCTCACTTTCCCCCATTCTAAATCTGATTATGTAAGCTAAATGTGTGAAGAAACAAGGCTCACTTACCCCCACTCTAAATTGGAGTATGTGAACTAGGCCTAGTGGAATGCTATAGATCAACCACTACAAATAGTCATGTGACCTAAACTGGTGAAAACCTGATGAAGATATTGGTGAAAATACTAATTATAACCTGATAAATCTAAAAATGGGTAACAAGGACATGCACTCTACATCATGCCCCTAATCTTGATATTTGATCAATGTAGATGTGTATCTAAATATTTGACTGAACTGGTATACTTGAGTAAAAATTATATATTGGCATAGAGTGTATATCTAAATACTAGTGTAAACTTGTGTAAACTTGTGTAAACCTATATACCTATGTAGACCCATGTATCTGTATATCTAAATGCTCATGATTCTGAATATATGTGTAAACTTGTGTAGACTTGTGCATTTGTATATCTAAAAAACTATGAATTTGAATATCTATGTAAACATGTGTACCTATGTATACCCATGTTTCTATATATCAGAAAATCTATGAATCTGAATGCATGTAAATTTAAATATCTATGTAAACTTGTGTACTTATGTAGACCCATGTGTCTATATATCTAAAAAAAATTGAATCTAATTGTTTGTGTAAACATGTGTACCTATGTAGACCCATGTGTCTATATATCTAAATGTTTGTGAATCTAAATATCTATGTAAACCTATGTACCTATGTAGACACGTGTCTCTATATATTTGAATGCTTTTGATCTGAATATCTTTGTAAACATGTGTAGACCTGTGCATCTATATATATGAAAACCTATGAATCTAAATATCTATGTAAACCTATATAGATATGTGCATATGTATATATGAATGAAATTTTTGGTATAATAGGAGAGAAAACCATAACACTATATATACGTGAAAACCCTACTAAACCAGCTAGGGAAAAACCATGGGGAAAAAGCAACATCTAGACTTCATTCCATCAGCAACTCTCATCTACACATCTCTTAGCAACTCTTTTTCAGTGTTAACACCAAGCACTCAGGTGATTAAATCTTACAACCAAGACTTCCATGCTCTAACCAACAAGATGCAACATGCATCTCTATAATTCTAAAACACCATAACATTCATATGAACCAAGCATACAACCATGCCTTTTAGGTTCTAACCTCCTCCATGGATCCATCATGCATTTAGGTGAGCAAAGCAATCCAACCTTCCATAGTTCAACCTATAAGCTACATCTAATGCTTACAACCCAAGTATATAGATGAGCTAAGCTAATCCTAAGCCTTACAATATCTAACCTCTAACCATGGATCCAAAACGGAGAGCCTCCAAGGGCTCTTCCATGATCTTCTACATGGATGAATTACAATGAGAGAATTAATGCATATTTATGAATTTTACAACATGAGACAAGAGAGAGAGAGAGAGAAAGGGAGAGATAACTTCATGGCCAAGTAAAGAAATTATCCACATTTTAGTGGGTGTATAGTAATCCATAGTGGTATTTATCCCCATGTGCCAAAAGTCATCAAAAATGACCCTCCACTTAGACAAGAACATGTGCCACCTTTATGTGGCTCTAAAATTTGCTCCCCACTTCCACAAGTGAGTCTAAACACTCAATAGTGTTTTTATTGTCTTCATCTCCAAGGATAAATAAAGAGGATGCTCCACTTTAGATAAGATCCAAGTCACCCCATGTGACTACAATAATTATTCCCCACTCACACATGTGAGGCCAATCACCAATAGTCATTTCTTGTCTTCTTCTTCTATGTGCTCACGCAAGTCCAAAAGGTGTTACAATCACCTTTTAACTTTCTCTACACATGTGAATCATGGGTCCCCTTAAAAATTAAACCCGTGCATGACCCTTTGTATTTTTCATCATGTGACACCACCTTGACCACACCATAGGACCCTCCAAAGGGCCCTCCTACCACTTCACCATCCTTCTGCATCATTTATTGCATCATCAACCACATCACCTGCATGGTTATGTCACCTACATGCCACATCACTACACACCACTTAGAACCCTCTCCATGAGGCCCACAACATAGGACGCACCATAGGACCCATTGTGGGACCCACTACCATGTCACCATGAATAGTGACTAGTGAATAGTGCTCATGAATAGTGGATTCACACCCAACAATCTCCCACTTGAAGTCATATACATAGGACTATGAACCACCTATGTCTTCATGCCAACCTAAAACTATACAGCTACCTACCATTTATCATCATGCCCACTACTACTCATACATAAGCCTAAAAGAAGTTTTTTGCACTACTAAAACTTCTCTATCCTAATAGCTTTGTCAACATCTACTCCTCCAAATAGAAATGCAACAACCTGAAGTGACTCCTAATTCACCACAAACCCAATCCTTTCTCAAAATTTTGCCATGAACTGCTCATAACTCCCACTACTTAGAAGTATCTAGCATAGTTCATACCATGGCTCCATGAAGCTTCTCTTACTCGTAATGAATCTGATACACAAGATAACTATCTTCTCTTCCTACGTAAGATACTCTAGAAGATAATTCATAACTGCAAGAAGTGGGATACTTGACTTCCTTGCTTTTCCCATCAACTATGCATCTCCATATTGGTTTGCTTTTTCATCTCATCCCAATCACTTTGGCCATCTCACCATGATCATGTTGGGATCTATGACCAAAATGCCATCAAATATAGCAACATCCTCTATTAAACCTTAGCTCTCTATAAATGTATTCTTGTACCACATCAGCATGCCTATTGGAACCCATATAGTCTCTAATTCTTTAAGCTAGCACCTCTCCCTCATCCACATAGCCCTCCTGGCTACTCTTGTCTCATCACAAGACCATCATGTAGAAATGTTGTCAAAATTACATTCCACTACTCCAACTCTTGAACAATAATAAGTGCACACTATACTCATAATAGTAGTCTACACCTAGAGATAAGAACCCATAAATGTTAACACATGACTTCTACATGTAGTAAATAGCTACCCACCATGATCACCATAGTACCTATATAGTTCTTAGGAAGTAATCACACTACTCAATGCATCACAACACTTATAAATATTTTGAGCCTATAGTCAAACTACATCTTGCTCTATTGCATGTCAATCTAACACATTTATAAAGTTACTCCATGCATTGATCTACCTAGTTACTCACATCAGCTACACCATAGCCCTCCTAGTTACTCACTTTTCCTATACCACAACCACTAAGCACTTCACTCAATAGACTTATGAGCTTTGAAAGATCCAACACCAGCCTTCTCCTTCCATAGAACCTTATGTCTCAACTTGTTCTCCTCCATCGAACTATAATAGGTAAAAAATCAAGTTTTTGGTACCTCCTCCTCTACATGAATTTTCTACATCATCTCAGCCAACATGTGGTCAGTAGGATACCACATCATGCACCACTTCTCTAGCTGAGAACCTCCATCTACACCAATGGAGTCTAGCTTGCTCTACCACAAGTTGTACAGTTACTTCTTCAATAGGAACACAATGTTGGTGTTGATCCATTTAGCAAAGCTTGTTAAGTTTCTCTTCTATTCTCCATCTTCCACAAAGAGAAAATAACCTACCCTACAAACTTTTTCTTTCCTTTTTTTTCATATCTGGGTCTCTCCACCTGTAGCTCCCACTTGCACAAAACTATCCAAATGACCATGGCTCTGATACTATGTGTTGGAGATCAACAAGGATCAGGTACCAAAATCTAAAGCAAAGCCCAGCTTTGAAACTAGTGTTGAGAAATAAATAAAAACATTCATCTATTCCTACATGTGCAAGACTTTAAATATAGAAACATAATACAAGCTATAATAAAACACAAAATAAGAGATATGCATGGAAACCTCGATAAACTAGCTAGGAAAAAAACATGAGGCAAAGGAAACATCCAGACTTCATTCCATCAACAACTCTCATCTACACATATCCTCTTAACAACTCCTTTTTAGTGCTAAAATTAAGCACTCAGGTGCACAAAGCTTACAGCCAAGCCTACCATGCTCTAACCAATAAGATGCAACATGCATATCTACAATGATAAAACACCATAGCATTCAGGTGAACCAAGCATACAACCATGCCTTCTAGGTTCTAACCTTCTCCATGGATCCATCATGCATCTAGGTGAGCAAAAAAATATAGCCTTTCATGCTTTAACCTATAACCTGCATCTCATGCTTACAACCCAAGCATCTAGGTGAGCTAATCTAATCTTAAGCCTTACAAGCTCTAACCTCAACCATGGATCCAAAATGGAGAACCTCCAAGGGCTTCTCCATGATCCTCTAAATGGGTAAATTACAATGAGATAATTAATGCATATTTATGCATTTTACAACATGAGAGAAGAGAGAGAGAGAGAGAGAGAGAGAGAGAGAGAGAGAGAGAGAGAGAGAGAGATAACTTCATGGCCAAGCAAATAAATTCACCACATTTGAGTGGGTGTATAGTAATCCATAGTGGTGGTTGTCCCCATGTGCCAAAAGTCATAAAAAATGACCCTCTACTTAGACAAGAACATGTGCCACCTTTATGTTGCTCCAAAACTTGCTCCCCACTTCCACAATTGAGTCCAAACAATCAATAGTGTTTGTCTTGTCTTCATCTCCAATGGTCAAAAAAGTGGATGCTCGACTTTAGACAAGATCCAAGCTACCCCATGTGACTCCAATAATTATGCCCCACTGTAATATCCCCAAATAGGATATTATGCACATAAATAAAACATACATAAAATCCAATAAAAACTAAAATTGACATATAACTTAAATCTGAAAATTCACACATAAACTAAACACCATAAATAATCCTCACTCAAATTCCCACTTGCAAAAGATTTGGGAAACACCATGAACAACACATCAACTATTATTTGATTAACATGAACTACACAACACTTGTATTATGATAGAACAAGTATTATGGGAACACAACTAAGATATAATATGGGATTATATACAACAATAATTTCTCAATACCACACTTACAAACTTGGGATAGCCTCTCCCACACACATTGCAAAATCTACAATTTGACAATTATTGACTCCACACACATAAACTAGTTATAAATATGCACACCACACAATACCAACACTAGAAATCTAAAAACTTTAACACACTGGAAAACTTACACATAAATATTGGCACTATGCTACTCTATATTTGCAGTTGAAGCACATTCACAATCTTAGGATGAGATTGTCATACTAAACCAAAGGGGTTTCATCTTTTGATGTATGAAACCAATGGATTTTTGTCCATTAAATTCTATCCTTCATTTGGGTTTTTGTCCAAATAAGAGGGGAGAGTTGAATACATGTTCAATACTCAAAATGGGGGTTTAAATGGTTTATCAAAGTATGCATTACAAAGGGAAGAGTTACATATTTATATATTTTACAAAGAAGGAAGAATGAGAGATGAATAATGAGGAGAGAGAGAAATGGTGCCATATCTCATGTGTGCCAAAATGTGCACTATTTGGCATGCTTTCATAATGGCTCCCCACTTTTGCCTCCAATTATCATGCTTTCATAATGGATTCTTCACCTTCACATGTAATCCAGATTAGCAAAAAATATCTTGTCTCCCACTTTCCAAAGTACACACAAGACTCCAGATCATGTCATAATCTCATTTTGGACTCTTCCACCGACCCACACCATGAAATTTAGAATAAATTCACCATATTATCCAAGTGGTGGGAAATAATGAAAGGAAATAATGTTATTTTACATTCAAGTGCTCTCATGAGTTAGCAAACACTTTCACCATCCACCTTTTGACTTTCCCAAAAGTAGAGAATAGTAAATACACCAGATTTGGTGCCATCTTTTCCTATATGAACAAATTTAATGCTTGATGATGAAGACATAAGAAAAATTAGTGGAAAAATGTGTCCCACCTTTATTCACATGCTTTGGACCGCATGTGAAGACCCCCTGTGGGTCATGCCACCTCATCTCCAAGCCACTTCACTGCTTCCATGTCACTTGCCATATCACCATGAATAGTGAACCTATCATGTCACCATTAATAGTGATCTTCCATATCACCATGAATATTAATAGTGAATAGTGCTCCATGAATAGTACCTATGAATAGTGTTATTGAATAGTGACTTGGTGAATAGTGGCCCTGTGGATAGTGCTAGAGTAATATTTAAATTAATTAATTTTCCCATAACATCAAATTAATTAAAAATGGAACATGTAAATCCCCCCTCCCCAAAATTTCTTTCCCTCAAGCAATTTCAAACTAATATGTTCAAATTCCATAGTGCTACTTTGATGAATCCATCTGTAATGCTCATGTAGTCTGGTTCTTGTTCCTATCAAGTGAGTCAATTTATACAAGAGTGTAATACAAGATACAATATCTTTGAAATCCTTATATAACTCATATAATTTGGTCATTTCTTTGAAAACAAACTTATCCTCAAATAAATGCACATGACTTACAACTTTTTAAAATTCTAAGAAACCCACAAAGCACTGCATGATTAAACTTTCCCCCTTATGGATTGGAGCAAAAACTAAAAATATGCTTGGGCTAACTTTTCTAAGCTAAACAGTACTAGGATACCAAACAAATCTCCATACCTTACCATCTTGTGTCTACTACACTATTCTTATTAAAATTTGGATGCCCCTATGCCAAAACTACATCTTTCTATCCTAGCCTCCAAACAAGAAGCTATCCTTCCAAATCAAATTGGAAGAACTATAGGGATGGAATTATAAAATAGGAAAGACTTCATCTTCATCTTAAATCTTATTAGGAATCATGATCTTGGGAAGAAATGAAGTATGATTCTCTGCATATCCCATCATGGAGTCCCAAAAATGGTGTGGAATAATCTCTAGCAGTTCATTGATAACAGTGTGGAAACTAAAGTTTAGATCCAGAGCTAACCTGGGAAGGCTTATGCTATCATAAAATATTAGTACCTCATTAACACTCAAACTCTAAATGTTAATAAGGCATCCTTTTGCATACCAATCCATAGAATCACATATAATCATCACTACAACATCAGGGTCTACAAAAACTATCAATAGAGAGTGATTACACCAACTAGTACTCACCCATGTCAAAGTGAGAAAAAATCGCACCATGCCTGTAAAACCTTCCACAATATGCCACATAACTCCTAAAAGTTCTCAAAATCAATCCCTTCAATGGCTGATTTAATTAAGATCATTATTGTAATACTAGGGTAGCAATTGTAATGATACAATATTATTATATGTATAGAAGTGAACATAGAGAAGGTTGAAAGAACTTCCCTAGTGATTAGATCACCTCTTCTCATCAATTCCAACTAGGAATTATTGTCTTCATGTGAGCCAAGATACCAATAATGATAGTGACCATTCTTGATCCATTCACCATCATATAAACTAGGAGGCCAATTATGATAGAAACTATCATCAACCCACACCCATACATTGCCCCAAAATTGAGAACTATCCCTAGATCCCATATCCTAAGATTATTACCAACTATGACATTGAAATCAGGAGGTTTCTCATCCTCTTTCCCAAAGAATGGATTATCCCAAGTGGACTTTACTTCCAACTTAAAAAGATGATTATTACCAAACTAAAAAATAACTCTATCTTCTAGACCCTTAAGTTGTTCTGCAATAACAAGCTCAACCTTTACTTCAAAAAAAGTCATCTACATAATCTCCAATAAACCTTATAAATCCACAAGTGAGGATTCTCCTTCAATGACCCTTTATGTCTCCTCTACTTGGATCTTCCAAATATGATCTTGAATGAAACCATGATTACTATCAACTCTTGTTAGCACTTGATCAAACTCAACAAAGTGAGTTGGGTCACTACACAACAAATTCTCTAATTATATTTCATCAAATCTTGAGCTATGAAAATTAGATGAACTAGCAATAAAATCAAAAACCTCCTCTAACACATGCCTTTCCAAATAATTATTTTGAGATTCCTCTTCACATGAATTTTTTAGGTGTCCTTCAATCAAATTATGTGTGTCATCAAACCTTGAGAGAGCTTCCACAATATTTTATTTTGGACTCCTTATCATATCTCTTAGAACTTAAGGCTCTTTAGGTCCATGGTCAAAATCATCAAAGAAAATTTGCTCAATTTTTTTTGATGTGTCCTTATTGGCATCAAGCTTAGCTTCTTCTCCATTTCTTCCTTCTTCAATTTTTGCATCTACTTCACTAGAGTGTTCTAAAAAATCAAGCTAATTTATAACATTAATCAATGCCCCTTGGGTATTCTCTTTAGAAGGATCTATTGATGTAGGCTCATCTATCATGTCCATTTGGATATCACTTTGCTAGATCAAACCTGTAGGCTACAAACCACAAGAAAGTAATTCTTCTTTTGTCAAGAAAAAATTTCACCTTTCCAATGCTCTGCTTGACCACTTTTCTGACAACTCATGTGCCCTTGGTGACATATTTTGTTCCCTCCTCCAAATAGACAACAATTTTGGTATCAAAATATGGTACATATCATCATCCTCATCTAAAATTTTAGACATAATAGATTTCATGAAAATGATAATATTTTTTTAATGATATTTAATTTCTTCCCAAAAAATTTTAAACATCTCAAGAATAAGATTTCTACAATCAAATTCTAGCATCAACAAACCAAAACCATATTTTGTAGTAGTCTCTAGAATCTTTACCCTCTTAGCAAAAGAAGGGTTTTCTATCTCAGCCAAATACCAAAAACTTTCCACAATTAAATGAAGTACCTCCTTCATTATGTCATCATTATAGGAAACTTTAGGACCTATAAATCTGGTGGTTTCAGTAAGCAAAAAGTAACTACAATTCGCACATCATCATCACAAGTTTTAATAAGCTTTGGCTAGACCAAGGCAATTACTGATGGCTCTAACAATCCTCTCAAAACTGTAACATCTGATGGAGTAACCCTAAGACAAAAGATATTCCACTTTTCTCAATCTATCAAGTGCAATATTCTTTGATTGATTCAGTTTTTTAAGACCTATTCCTAACTCAAGAAGCCTATATCCCACTTCATTTTCTCTTTCTAAAGACCTAAGAAGGTGACTCTTGAGGGAGTTCCTAAACTATTTTAATGGGTATTTCATGTTCGTATTTTCTCCAAGAGCCATAAAAACATACTAAAATCTTAATCACACTAGTTGACACATATAAACATAACTTAGACACCAACAGGCTAGCAAGATCACAACTCTGATACCACTGTAATATCCCCAAATGGGAAATTATGCACATAAACAAAACATACATAAAATACAATAAAAACTAAATTTGATATAAAACTTAAATCTAAAAATTCACACATAAACTAAACACCATAAAGAATCCTCACTCAAATTCCCACTTGCATAAGATTTGGGAAACACCATGAACAACACATCAACTATTATTTGATTAACATGAACTACACAACACTTGTATTATGATAGAATAAGTATTATGGGAACACAACTAAGATACAATATGGAATTATAGACAATAATAATTTCTCAATACCATACTTATAAACTTGGGATAGCCTCTCCCACACACATTGCAAAATCTACAATCTGACAATTGTAGACTCTATGCACATAAATTGGTTCTGAAGATGGACACTACACAATACCAACACTGGAAATCTAAAATCTTTAACACACTAGAAAACCTACACATAAACACTGGCACTCTGCTACTCTATATCTATAGTTGAAGAACATTCACAATCTTAGGATGAGATTGCCATACTAAACCAAAGGGGATTTGTCCTTTGATCTATGAAACCAATGGATTTTCATCCATTAAATTATATCCTTCATTTGAGTTTTTGTCCAAATAAGAGGGAAGAGTTGAACATAGGTTCAATACTCAAAATGGGGGTCTAAATGGTTTATCAAAGTATGTATTACAAAGGGAAAAGTTACATATTTATAGATTTTGCAAAGAAGTAAGAATGAGAGATGAATAATGAGGAGAGAGAGAATATGGATCCATATTTCATGTGTGCCAAAATTTGCACTACTTGGCATGCTTCCATAATGGCTCCCCACTTTTGCCTCCACTTATCATGCGTCCATAATGGATTCTCCACCTTCACATGTAATCCATATTAGCAAAGAATATCTCTTCTCCCACTTTCCAAAGTGCACACAAGACTCCAAATCTTGTCATAATCTCCTTTTAGACTCTTCCACCCACCCACACCATGCAAGACAAAATAAATTCACCATATTATCGAAGTGGTGGGAAATAATGAAAGGAAATAATTTTATTTTACATTCAAGTGCCCTCATGAGTCAACAAACACTTTCACCATCCACCTTTTGACTTTTCCAAAAGCTGAGAATAATAAATCCACCAAATTTGGCACCACATTTTCCCATATGGACAAATTTAATGCGTGATGATGAAGACATAAGAGAAATTAGTGGAAAAATGCATCCCACCTTTATTCACATGCTTTGGACACCATGTGAGGACTGCATGTAGGTCATGCCACCTCATCTCCAAGCCACCTCATTGCTTCCATGTCACTTGCCATGTCACCATGAATAGTGAACCTACCATGTCACCATGAATAGTGATCTACCATGTCACCATGAATAGTAATAGTGACTAGTGCTCCATGAATAGTACCTATGAATAGTGTTGTTGAATAGTGACTTGATGAATAGTGTCCCTATGAATAGTGTTGAAGGAATATTAGAATTAACAAATTTTCCCACAACATCAAATTAACTACAAAGGAGACATGACACCCACTCACACATATGAGGTCAATCACTAATAGTGATTTCTTGTCTTCTTCTTCCATGTGCTCACACAAGTCCAAAAGGTGTTACAATCACCTTTTGACTTTCTCTACACATGTGAATCATGGGTCCCCTTAAAAATTTGACCCATACATGACCCTTTGTCTTTTTCATCATGTGACACCACCTTGACCACACCATAGGACCCTCCAAAGGGCCCTCCTACCACTTCACCATCCTACTGCATCATTAGCCACATCACCTACATACCATGTCACCTACATGCCACATTACTACACACAACTTGGGACCCACCACTTGGGACCCACTATGGGACCCACTGTCATGTCACCATGAATAGTGATTGGTGAATAGTACCATATATAGTATTTCATAAATAGTGACATGTGAATAGTGGATTCACACTCAACAAAAACTCTATATGTCTAAAGCAATTTATGCCTATTCCCCCTTTTTTTGAGAGAGATAATACTATGTGAGGATATGTAACCAAAATTGGTAATGATTTGTTGTATTTGTGTTAATTAGCAAGTGTAATGTTGTATTAAGTTTGAATAGTGCATTTATTGTGTCAAAGTTGATAATTGAATATGTAATTGGATAGATGTTATATCGGTTGTTATTTTAAATACATTGAGATTTTTTTGTCATTTTATAGATTTTATAATGATGAAGAGATTGTTTTAACCAATATGGTACCTTACATATCAATGTCAAGTCCCATGTGCAAGAAATGATTCATAAATTAGAGCTACTATTCTTGATATATGGTGATAGTAAGAGATTTGTATTAGTTAATGAAATTAGTGTGCAAAGGTAACCTTATTAAGGTGGCACTAGATAAGTATGACTTAAATAGGTCATTGATTCATTTGGAGCATTTAAGCTAAAAGCATTTTGTGTCTGAGTGAGAGAAATGTGCTAAGGAGATGAAAAACTGGCTTGTCACGTTATGAGGAGGTTGAGGCATGGATTCATGGTGGGGAGGAGGTTCACTTGGTAAGGAACTCAAATTTTTTCCTATTTTTCTCATTTTTGTTGTCTTGTTTATTATTTTTATTGAAAAAGAACTTGTTAAGAGCCTATTTTGCACATAATGGCACTAGTGTCCCATTCTAGGCACTACTGCCCATGACCAGACACTAGTGTCTAGGGTGTGGAACTATTGTCCAGTGCTACCATCCTCTATGTCATGATAGTGTCTAAGGGTCTTAAGATATGATGTTGGTATTGTTGATTAGTTTATGGTGTTTATTTTTGTCTACTAGGTTTAGTTTTGCTTTGATAATGTCAGATTTGGTTGTAACCTTATAGGTCGATGCTTGAATGAGGGAGTTTCACATGGGGTGGATGATGGAGACCTTGCAAGGTTTATCCTTAGTGGATGTTGAGATAGAGGTGCTTAAGAGATCAAGCCTGAGATATGTTTCTTTCCTAGATCCTATGCCCTAGAATACACATATGATTATTGCATTGTGTGAGAGATGGGATGTAGACACATGCGCATTCTAATTACCTGCTAGTGAGATTACTATTACATTAGAGGATGTGTATTAGATTCTATGATTATCGATCTTTGGGCAGTAGGCTATATTATAGGAGGCTACTAGTCCTCAGTCCATATAGTGGGCATATAGATATTTCTCTGCCATGGTGGTGGGGACTCATCAAATAAGGAGTTTTAGTGATATATTATTGACCTTCATTATGACCACCAAGGTTCCACAATTATGGAAGTTCCTAGCTGGGTTGTTGTCTTCATTTGTTGTTGTAGATGGGAATGGTGTTTTGATTTCTTAAAGGATGTATGAGATAGTGCAAGACATCAAGAAGCATGACACCATCTACTCTTGGATTCATATGATGCTAGTTCACTTATATAGGGATTTATATCATTTTACATATGATATGTGTGGTGGAGGTATCAAAGCATAGATGTTATTACATTATTGGGAATATAAGTATATAGATGTGAGTAGGCCAATGGCAAGTGCATGGGATGGATGGGCTCATCCACAATTGGTTGCATAAATATGGATATGGATAGGGCATCCACTAAGGAGGATTACTACATAGTGTCAATAGTATTTAAATAGTTTGACAGTATGGGATATCATCTAGAGACCCTACAAGGGCTACTAGGGGTACCCTGAGGATATCACACAATTGAGGTAGATTCTAGTTAGTTTTTGGCTACATGACCATTGGGACAATGTATATGAGTGATTTTAATATGAGAGGATCACACAAATGTTCCTTGTTGTGAAGGATGTGCCCCCAACACTTGTGATATGGTTGAGGAGTTCTTGGGTTCCTATAAGGTTAGGGAGTATGTTGAGGCCATCTATTGTTGAGCTAGCTCCTAATATGTTGATAAAGCAAGACCATAATATTGATATATCAGTTATAGATGATGTGAGAGTGATTGAGGCATACATATCTTGGTGGAGTGGCCATAAATGGGCACCTCTATTTCTGATATGTGGGATGATTATGGAGGATGTACTAGATGCATTGCCCTCGAGGGTTGTTGATGGTAAGTTAAATAACATGTTTGTATGTTTTGTGTAAATTTGATTGTGTTTATGTTATAATGAATTTGTTGAACTATGTGTACATTTGTAGGTTTAGGGTAAGATGAGTACTAGGAGGTTACCATTGAGTTAGCTCTAGGTGCATTAACATGACACATCCTTGATGATGCCATAGAGGATGGATTAGTAGAAAGGGCCACTAATGTGGCTGGGGTGCATGCCCATTTGTTTGACTGAACTATGATAGCGACTATGACATATAGGTGAGCAATGACAAATAGAGATGAAGCATGTGTTGAGTTACATAGGTATACCATGCATACACTTGATGTTTTAGGTAGGGTTATTAGTTGAATAGTAGATGCCTACATACAAATTCAATGAGATCATGTCGAGTGTATGGCTTAGTTGGGCATGTATTGGGAGAGAGAGAGAAGACGTAGTCATAGATATAGGTCACATAGAGATAGTGGGGTCTCTACTTCTAGCTTTGATGTATTTGAGTGTGAGAGTGAGGGAGTTGGTCCCAATAGTCATGTTTGCATCATTGAGTGATACACTATATTTGTATTGAAATGATATTCTAAGTTATATATATGGATATTTGTTGTTTAATTTGGAATTATGTGTATTGGCAATTGGATCTTGTTATATTATATAGATTATTATGTGTTAAATTAGTTTGATTGTTTTAAATGTTGAGATTTGTAAAAAAAAATTATCTGAGTAAAATTAATCAATTTGTATCTATTTTATGAATGTTTATATATATGTGTAGTGGATTAAGATATGTATTTTATTGATATATGGATTTAGTTTATATACCGTAAGATGTCTACATGTATAACATGTGATGGAAATATGCCTTATTTAAACTCAGATGGCATGGAGAACCAACAACCATACTACTCATGTTGTGTCAATGTAGATAGAGACTATGAAACTAGAACTCTATGTGATGCACTGCTAATATGTGAATGTGTAGACTCTAGTATAAAAGGTTTAATTGGTTGACATTTTGAAACTTCACTCAGAATTGTATGATTCTATCAAATATCTTAATCAGTGTATGAACTAAAGTTGCATTTTGATCCCTATAATTATTACCATATATCTTTATTGGTGTTTAAACTAAATTATTCCCTTGGGTTTTTAGTTGTTCCCATATATCTTGATTGGTGTATGTACTAGAGGTGCATTCTAATCCCTGTAATTATTTTCATATATCTTTATTTGTGTTGGAACTGAAATTATGCCCTTGGGTTTGTATTTATTTCCGTGTGTGTGTGTGTGTGCGCGTGCGCGCACGCGCGTGCACTAGAGGTACATTTTGAGATATGTGAACTAATTTCCATCATTTTTAAGGCTGTGGTGTGTGGGAGTACTCATAATAGGTGTCTTAGAAGTCATAGGGCTCATACGATCAGTAACCAATTGTTCCATAAAAAAAATCCTAAGATAACTCCATTATAGAGGAATGTGATCTAGGAGAGTATGGTCAATGAGGTCATGGTGCCCTTTGTGTAAATTTAATGATTCCTTGAGTAACATATTGGTTTATGTGAGCTTAGAGTGTATAAAAATGATCATATGAATGTCTATTTATCCTATGAAAATGACAATATGGCTTATGCGGTACCCGGTGTGAGTGGTGTGGTGGATGATGATTAGTAGAAGGAATGTGATCATCCCCCTATCTAATAATGTAATCAAAATGTCATGAGGCCTATCCTTATCTAAAAATTGTATAACCCTTTCGTGTATATTTTATGTTATGCTCATTGTATAAGGTGTTGTGTAGAGTGTCTCTTTGCCCTTACTAAGTATATTTATCGATGGCCTCTATTCTACTAAGTTCTTAATTTGAATTGTAGTAGGCTCTTGTACCATATTAGATGATTGAGGCTTTGAGTGGTCTATAACCAAATCTACCTATGACTATGTAATTACTAATCCTGACTCTTTTTCTAATGCTATAGCTAGGTTACATAGATGTTGGAATGATTTATATTTTTGATATAGCAATCTCTCCTTAAGAGGATATATTAAACTTCTAGAAAAGATGTATTATACTTATAAATCTATCAATTGATAAATTAGGTGATGCAAACCTTTGAACCATAGAATGTATTCAGATGTGGGATATGTCTCAACCTGATGTAATAAAGATAACCTCTAATGTGTGACTAGAGGCCCCTTATTCTATATGTAATTTCTGAGAAAGACTACCTCTAGCTCCTCATATGTGTGTAAATATCCACTAGGGATTGTATGATGGAACCAATCTAGTGCTTTCCCATTTAGGGACTTTGGAAACAATTGTAATAGAATTAACTTATTTTTAATATGGTCCATGAATTGTTCATAAGCCTAAAGGTGTAAGTATGGATCTTCATGTCCATAAAATATAAGTAACGTTGGTATTTGAAAGTTGTGTGGCAACGTTGTAGTTGAGATTCTACATGGAATATGGTTGCCATGTATAACATTGGCCTAAGATTGGTATGTTTTGTTCTCCAAATTGAGATGATGTCCTTATTGTTACAAATCACCCACATCGTGCATTAAATAAATTAACACTTGTGAAGGTATATTATCATTATCAAGGGGTTCATTTAGTGCTTGAATTTGATTATTTATCATAGCCATTGGTACATTATATTGGAAATATTATTTAGAGAGGCTTGGTTTGCTCTCAATAACCTTTGGAGGTGTGATAACTAGGACTTGGTTAGATGGAAATGAGCTACCACCCTTATTTAGGTTAGTTTGAGAAATAGGTTCTACTGTAGTGAGGAAATTTAAGGGAGATGCATTGGTATCTCTTATATTTTTAAGTTATGAATAAGTATCACATTATAGTTGAATAAAAGGTATTTTATTCTCAATTAAATGTAAATTATGGACACAAGAATAAGTGTAAGTGTGTGTGTGTGTGTGTGTGTGTGTGTGTGTGTGTGTGTGTGTGTGTGTGTGTGTGTGTGTGTGTGTTTACATGTGACCTAGTGTTTGGTTGAACAAGGGAGATAGGTGAGGTAAGAGAATAAGTAGAAGGTGTAGATTCTATGTCATCTTTATCATAATCACAATAGTCATCATTATCCCGTGGTTCATCAAAATAAGAGTTTAATTCATTTGTAGAATTAAGAGTAGAAGAAGTATCATCCATATGCTTATTAAGAGATAGAGAAGAGGAATATTTTAATTTTTTACTAATATGCAATGTGTCATCACATGTAGGTGTAATGCAAGGCACTTGTTCACTAGTTATTTTTTAAATGCAAGTATGATTATCACTTTCAATTTTGGAATCAAGGGTAGAATAAGTAACAACCATGTTTTCTTTTTGTATATTATGACATATAGGATAAGATTTGGAGACATTTGCATTATCAACTTATTGTAAATAATCATTGCATTAATATTGAAATGTGAAGGAAGGTGATAAAAAAATATCATCTACCTTAGTTTGTACATTGCAAAAAGATGTAATATCATTTGTACTTGCTTTTGTAAATGTAATTGAGAAGGGTAAAGAAGATGCATTTTTCCTATCTACTTTACTTGAATCATGCAAAATTGGTTTTCGTGTAGTACACTTATATTGATTTAATTTGAATAATGAAGTAGCAAAAGTAGCAGAAAAATTAGGATCGCATTAGCATAAAGCACTACCAACAAGAGGTTCTTTTGGCATTATATTGTTCATTTGATTTTGAGGAATAAGAGAAGAGTGAGAGGAAAGAGAATATGATTTATCTAGTTTATCATCATGTTCATTTTCATTATCGTGCTCATAGTAATTATCATATACATTGTTATAATAATAGTCATCATCATCATTGTAAATGAAATCATTATTCTGCTCTAATGTACAATCTTAAAAATCAGTCCATTCATTATTATAATAATGGGAGAAATTAAAGAGTGCATCAAGTGGATTCGAGGTAGAAGACTTTTTAGATGCCATTTTAAACTTGCCAAAGAAGATAATATAAACAAGAAATGACAAACACACTAGAGTTAGAATATAATCTAACATAAGTACGTGTGCAATGTGTAAAATTTTAAACAAAGCATGTAGTAGAAAATAGGATTGTGATTGAAACCCTAATTATTAATGTTTGTATGTATAGGGACATAGTATGTGGATATAGGGTTTTGATTTAGGGTTGTGTTGTAAAAATTTAAATTAAATTAAATAAATGAAACTCTAATATAGGATTAGTTAAATAAGCTATGTTATGCCAAAAAATCAAAAAAATTGAATTTTGTAACCCTAATTCAATGCACAAAATTTATAGAAGGTAAACCCTAAGGAAAATTAAGGTTTGAAACAATATTTGAAGTAAGATGAGTTCACCAAATGTTTTAACCTTTTAGCATGTTGAGTATGTTGTTAATTTGGAATAAAATTGGAAACTATTGATTTGATTAAACTTTTCCCAAAATAGCAAGTGAGTGGAGAAAAGGAACTTATTTGGAGATAAATAGATTTTTATGCAGATTAGGGTATTAGAAATGCCTAAGTAGACAGAGAAACCTTTCATGTTTTCACTATTTATTGAGATCTGTTTCTAGACAATAGCGCCCCCTTAGGATAGTAGTGTCATGTGGCACTAGTGTTCAATTTTAGAACTAATTTCCTTCGTGTAGGGATTATCTATAACTTTCAGGGAAGTTACGAGAGATTTTAGAGGTCTTGTAGGTGATTTTGTGTTGCTCAAGGGCTCATCTGTGTCATTATTTTCATTGAATCTCCTCTAAAACCTTAATGAATACATGCACAAATGAAACAATAAATGGATCAAATAAAAAAAAAAAGAAAAACTAGATTATGGGATGTTACGATCATGCAAAGTAAAACCCCTGTTATCCTGGCCATTGCCCATATTAACCCCAATGCTAGGGGTCTTAGATCACATGTAGTTCTCCCTTAAGGAACATGCACCATCAACTTGCATGGTATGTTAGAATGATTTTTGGCTAGGCCCTTCTTTGATTAAGCATGCAAATATCTAGGTGTGAAGACTGAATAGTAAGTAGAGTATTTGAGTTGTATAATTGGTTGATTTTATGTAAATAAGTGCCAAAATAGTAAGTGTTAGATGTAAAATGTCTTGTGAGGCTCTTTATATAGGAGAATATTTATTTTGAATATAATATCTTATTCATTAGCTGACAAGTCATAAAAGAGAGATAAAAAATATAAGAGAAGGCTCACTGAGGGGTTAGGACTCTAACACGGATGAAAGGGCTCATCGAACACTAGAGACACAAGTGGACACTAGCGCCATGTAGTTCTATTATCCTAAAAGTGGATCTCATGTCCTAAGGCTTAGAATAAAACTAAAATTAGGATGACAGGTTAGGAGCCCCTATGACTTAGAAAAAGTGACCTGCGACTACTGAGAGTATCGTAAATAGGAAAAATAAGACATAAGAAAGATCAAAAAACTCAAAATGGCCATATGAACAAGGACTATAACCATCATTAAGACCCTCATGTGAAAGATCAACAAAATACATAGTACTTATGGTTGCTTGACTAAATTAGGGTGTTTACAGTAACCTATAAATATACCCTTGAATTTTAATGATAACACATGCATAAAAAACTAGGGTTTGTAGCAACACACAAGGGGTCAAGGCTAATAATTTCACATAAGATAGAATAAGCCCTAGAAAAATCATATTTAATATGTAATATAAGCATAGTATAACCGTTGAAGAGAAGGGAGCATGCAAAGAAATGTAGTTTCACAAAAATGAAGTATGGTAAAATGATTTTACATCAACAATGCACTACATTAAACCATAAAAAATGTGCAATTTAAACCTAAGAAGATTATAATAAAATAATAGTTAAAACAAACCTAATAGTAGTAAAATAAAAGTATTGAAGAGTAATTAAAATTTACAAAGAGAGGGTTTTGAGAATAATATTAACTTTTATAAAATATGTATATTATTTTAGGTTTAAATTAGGTGCAAATAAGTCTAGGAACCAATAGGGAGAAACCCCCAAAAAAATGAAATAAAATGATAATTTGAAATTTTGATTAGGAGTGGAATGGTACACTCTTGGCATGACTAGGTGTGGATTGGTGTGATGATATAAACTATATCCTTTCCTAAAATATAATTTATAGCATTGATCCATTACTCATGGCCTCTGAAAACCTTACGCAATTTGTTATAATTCATTGTGCATCACCTAAAAATCTTCCTCCTTATTTGAAACCCTACTCCTTAAACCCCTAGTCAGTCCATAAAACATTGCAAGACATTAAAAAGATGTTAGTCAATTAAGGGCATACCTCATTCAGATCCATTTCATTAATTTTTTTAGAACCAGCACTTTGCGTAGTTAAATGTAAGCAATCGTGTGATGCAAGCCCTAATCCTTATATGACTCTTCACTATATGAACAACTAGAAATGATGCAATATGAAGAGTGTAAAATAAATTATTCCTTTCAAATCAAATCCTAGGCTTTTCTTATCACTCTTGACCTTTTCTTGAACCTCTTTCTTTCAAATCCCTTCTTCAATGCTTATTTTTCTATCTTGTATGCACTAATGTACCTATGTGTATATAGACCTCTCAAATTCAAATCAAGATCCTATAGGTGTGCAAACTAACATACAAAGACTAGAAAAGCTAGGAAAATAAGGCTTAAATACCAAATAAATTACAAGATAGGGTTAAAAGGCACCAAAAAAAAAGGGATCATGAACGCACTATTACACTCTTGGCCAACTAAAAGTGTAAGAGTATATTCTTAACAAAAAACCACAAAACATAAGAAACACAAAAAGAATAGAGAAAAAAAGAAAAGAGAGAAAAACTAAATAACATGAAAGAAAAATGAAAACCCATAACACACAAAAATACACACTAATAAAAGTCTAATATAAATTGATAGTCAATAAACACACACTTCCTTAAATTTAAATGTCTAAATGCATAAATAAATTCATTCTCATTTCTATATATACCAACCGTCTAATGGATTTATATGTTTGTTTCGGGGATAAATGTTGTCGAACTACAAATTGTAATGTTTGGCAAGTTTTTGAAATATAAATTTTATAAACTTATAATTATTAATGAAAAACATATAAATGAAGCTATTTCCATAGATGAATATAATACATCTTATTTCACGTGCACTAAACAAATTTACATTCTCCAGTTTTTGGACATGTATTAAGAACTAATAAATAAAAGTATACGTTGAGTTTTCTTGGACCTATAACAACTTGTTTCCCAATGCTGAAATGTTCCTTAGAGCATAAGCATTGATGGTCCTCCCAGTATAAGTGGATGGAATTTTTTTAAGGGATTTAGAAAATAGAGGCCCTCCTTAAAAATGTTGTGTGCATGGGGTCCCGAGATCCAATTTAAAGGAAACTATGACAAATCTATGGGATGGTTTCCTCTCCTTTTCTCTACTAAGGGTTTGGATCCTCCCCACAGTATGATAAAAATACCTTTGCAAAAATCTCTTGACAAGTCTGCACAGTGTAACAAAAATATCAAAAAAAAAATTCTCTATTTTGTTTTAGTTATGAGCTCTTTTCCTGTGTTCCTACTATGATTTGAATATGTGAATATGAAATGTCATTTTTTTTGGTTTGGGGATGTGTTATAAAAATAGGTTAATTAATTAGATTTTTCAAATTGCATCAAAGATGTTAATAAATAAAAATTGTATAAATGAGATAATTTTAATAAATGTGTAAAAAATGCTTTACAATATAATGTTAATTTATAATTGATAAATATTTGAATTTGATTGATAGTGTTTCATTTTTAATGATATTAATCACTTATTTATATATAAATGGTTTGATTTCAAATTTTGGTAAAATTTACATGTACATAATTTTTAATGGTTTGATCTTCCCTCCACCAACTTTACTCATTACCCTTATTATTCAATACTAGTGTATTATTTTTTTGTACACTTAAAATTTTATAACATATTTATTTTAAAATTTATTTAAATTTTTTTAATTTAAAAAATATATATTTTAAAAAATTTAAACTATTTTATAATTAAAAAATATATAATAATATAATATTTTTTTAATAACATTATATAATTTATATTATTAATAGAATATATGTTTCAATAAAAAAAAATACCTATATTCATGAAATTATTAATTATATTAACTTAATCATAAATATTATTATCCCACCACTTTTTATTGAAACTACGAAAATGTTATACCAAACAATATATACCAAGCCATGAAACAATTAAAGAATAAATCTTCTCATTAAAATCATTTAGTGATTAACCAATTTTTTTAATCAGCTCATTTACTCTAAAATTGGTTATATAATCACAATATTTTATTGGACATAATTTTTTCAAATATATATATATATATATATATATATATATATATATATATATATATATATAAATTAATATAAATTATTGATTCTTTGATTAATAAATGAGTTTTAAAAGTTGTTTGTTACATTTTATGTTTGGTATTGAATTTAGATTATACATATCCATTAGTCATTTTATTATATAATTTTTTCTATTTTTTATTAAATAAATATATTAAAATGTTATAATTATAAATATATCTATTTTACAATAAATTTGTAATTTAATATTTATCTCATTTTTGAGTAGTTTTCTTTCTTTTTCTAAAGATATTTTTTTCTTTTTATTTAAAAAATATATATTATATTTATATTAAAAATTTATTACTTTATTAATAAAATTTTTTAGTTTATAAATAGTTTATTAGAGAATAATTTTTATTAAACACAAAAATCTTTAAGATTCGATTCTTATTCTTGAATAAATTTGATTAAATAAATATTCTTTAATTTTTAATATTAAACCAAATTTAATTAAATATATTATATTTTTAATTCTTATTATTATAATTATTATATTAAAAAATATATAAAAATTAATTAATATTTAATTATTAGATATCAATCTCAATTTGTATGTTATTAGTAATATATCTTTATACATAAATAAAAAACGAACACAATTAATTTTAATATGTTTATTATTTATTTTTATATTTATTATATATTATAAATCATATTTATTAATTTTATTATATATGACTTGAAATCCCTAAAATTTTGTGGGGTCCATTTAAATAATTAAAAAAAACTTAGCTTTTTTTTTCCTACACGATTGCTTGAATTTTTTGGTCATGTTTAAACATGTCACTTGATAAAGGTGCAATATATGAGAATTAATATAGTTAAATATTATATTTAAAGTTTTTCTTTTAATTTTATTTTATTTAAAGAGTTTTTATTTTAATTTTCATATATTTATTATAATAAAGGTTAGGTTGGGGTGGGACCCAAATTTAATTTAATTAATTTGTTGAAGGTTTTTGTAGGGTTTTTTCATTCATATGTGTTAGAAGGGTTTGTATCAAGAGTGAATCTAATCACTTTTCAAATTTTGATAGATTGATAAAATATTTCAATTTAAGTGATTGATACATAGTTTTTGAGTTGAGTTTTGTAATTGATTTAATAAAAGATAATTTTTAGTTTTAGAGGATAGAATATAGTTTAAAGTATGAGTTATAGATTGTGATTCTTTTATGTAAATATAGTAGAATAGTAATATATAACATATAATCAATAAAAGGAATTTCGTTGGAATAATTTCAAAATAACAATAAAATAAAAAAAATAAAAATATTTACAATAGTGTTATGATACAATAAAGAGAATTTAATAAAAAATGAAAGAAAGATTAGATAGAAAAGAAAGGTTTTAAACCTTTATTCAGTTATTCTTTGTTAAAATATCACAGTTTAATATATATTCCCTAATTAAATTTATATTTTCAAAATTTAATTAAATAATTTAATTTTAAACAAATACATAATAAAATTTAAAAAATAATAATTATGAATGAATCATTGTATCTTAATTTTTATAAAATGAATATTGTAAAAAATAATACACACACACATACACACACATATACATCCATCCACAACAATTGAAAAATCATAATTAATTTACAATAATTATCAAACTAATACAACCCAATCTAATCAACTAATTAAAAAAATACATAAATTCATTTAATGTGTATTTTCACAAAAAATTACATTACATTATTCTAAATAAAAATTTACAAAATTTAAAAGCATCTACAAAATTAAAAAACATCTTTAAAAAAACCACTAAGCTATTTATTGTTTTTTAGTTTTTTGTTTTCTAATATTTCTTTGAGTTTTTACTGAAATTCCTTTGTGTGGGGTTACACACATAATTCATTTCTTAAAAAATTGCAGAGTCCAAAGTCACAACCTACCTTCACCAATCCACGTGACCAATCCACGTTTAATATAACATTATGACATAAAATAATATAAATGTGGCCCCATTTCATTAAAATGTGATCTAAAATAAAATCAAGTGGCTAATTTAAGACCTAGGTTATTTTACAAAATAGACTTATTCATAACTAAAATTAGAGGGTTGTCACTTTTCAAGGGATTGGTAGTTGATGCAGGAGCATCTGGTACGAATTTTCCAATTATTGTATTTTCCTTCCCAAAGGTTGAAATTAAGGAGAAAATGTAAAAAAATAAAAGTAAAAATAAAATAAAAAGTAAAAAGAAAATAGTTGGGGCTGTTGAAGGAATAATGGAGGAGTGGTTGAAATATTTTCAACCTTGGTAAATTGTTACAAATTGAAAACTGTATTTTGTTTTGTCAAAAGCTCAAGTTGAGCGCAGAGGTTAGAGAAGAGATTTTTTTGGTTTATTAAAAGAAAAAAAAAAGAACAGTCATTAAGGGCGCAAGAGAGAGGAAGAGGAGTACGTAGAGAAAAAAAAAAAAAAGGAGAATGAGGATCTCCAGGAAGGAGAGAAGAAAAGAAGTAGAAGAAGAGAAATGTAGAGAAAGAGGTCATTCGTCCATCAAAAGTTACAGGTCTGCATAAAGATTCTATTCTAATTGATTATGAGTGCTTTGTAAAATATAAAATTATGTGTCTTCATGAGTAAATAGAGTTTAGAATTGTCTTAGTGTTATTGCAAGATGACTGTATATGGAGAACATTGCAAAATTCTGTATGTAGCAGCTTGAATACTGAAAATGATTGTATATTGAATTACATTGATTGAAAGATAAGGCACGTCACAAACAATGTGATCGAATTGGTTATTGAGAAGGCATGAAAAAAAAACAATCCAAGACTTGTGTTGGGTGAAGATGTATGTTTGATGTTGATGACTGTGTAGCACTTGATATGAAGAATCAATACAAAGTGTTTAAATTTTGCATTGGTAGAGTCACTGAGACCGAACGCTGAATGCATAGATGTATTTACCCTGTATTTAGGAACCTGCCAAACTTATATAAAAGATTTGTGGTCATGGATTCGAGCCCCACGATGGGAGCCAGAAAAGGCAAATGTTCGGATAAGAACTCGAACTGCATACAACTTACTGCTTTACATGATAGTAAGCCATGTTTTAGGTGCTTCTTGTTATGTCGAGCAAGCTGCCACACGGGGCATATTTTCATTTCTTTAAGGCAAGCATAGAGCCCAAATGGGAAGATTCTCAATGTACGCTGAATAGAAAAAAAGAAGCCAATGCAGCAGACCCAATTGCAAAGCCTTTCGTGGTTGCTTTTGTGGTGTTTCCTACTGCATTGAGTAGATCTGTGATTTCTCTCACACTTTCTGGCTGTTGACTCATTTCCACAATTCCACCTGCATTATCAGCTATTGGTCCAAACATATCCATTGTCAGAACGTAAGCTGTTGTACAGAGCATTCTCATGGTGGCTACAGCTGTGCCAAAGAGACCACCTGTTGGAGTTCCATCAGCTTCAACTAGGCCTGAAGTTCGCCCAAGCCAGTAAGCAGAAATAATTGCAACAGAAATAGTAAGCACAGGAAGAGCTGTCGATTCAAGACCCAGTAAGGGTGAGTCCATCGAAGACACCAGTCAGATCTCGTATGCCCCATCCTAGTGTGCACTAAGTGGACTACCTGAATTTGTGATACAATGCTTGCTTACTGAATTTATATGTTCATCGATCTAAGATGTGGTTCATCAAATAATGCTTTCCTTAGGTGTAATGGTGTTTTGGTAGACTTCTATCTATTAAGAGTAAAACTTAGTCGTATGAGGAAAAACTAATGTCTATTAAGATAGAATTGCATTGAAGTTTACACAATCAAAATACCACATAGCCATCTCACACATGCCAAGGGCAATCACAACAGTAATACAGTTCTGAAGCTGCAATATATCTTTCCAAAATCGAACATACTAAATAAACCAGATGAGTCTAAGTATAGGGTAAGATAATGACATGAAGCCATAAAAGTTCATGAAAGGTGCCATATCCCTGTTTGCAGTCAAATACCAGAGCTAGCTAAGGAATGAAGTTCATCATTTGGAATCAGAGCTTGAAGCTCTTGGAGAATTAGGAATGGATTATAAGTTGCTGCAGAATTTGGAATGGTTGCATTTGTGAATAATATTACAGTTGTGACAGGAATTGGCAAGGATCAGCAGGACAAGCACTGGAAGACTCTGCTAAAGAAAAGGTATGAGCAACTTTGATTTTGATATGAGTTTATTTTGTTAAGAAGCAAATAGGTGAAGAGAAAGGCAGCCAAGCCATTGAGGCTTAGAGAAGAAGATCCAAGAGGAAGCTTAGATTATTTGCCAAAAGACTAAGGTGAAACAGACTTAGGTGAGGTAAAGGATGAAGTTTTGAGCAGAGTGATAGAGGGACTGCCTAGAAGAAGAAGATCCAAAGCAAGGTAAGCTTGGATTTGTAATTTGTGTTTGTTGAAGAATTGTCTAAAGAGTTGTTGCAGGATTGAGAGAAGAGGATCAAAAGACTAGGATGAAAAAGGCCTAGGTGAGATCACGTGGATTGTCAAAAGACCAGTCAAGGAGGAAAGGCTTGGGTGAGACAAGAGATCAAAAGACCAAGGTGGAAAAGACTTGGGTGAAGATCTCAGAGATGGAAGCATTGTTGAAGGCACTGCAGAGCAGCAAGGCACATGAGGGTAGCAAGAGAAAAGCAAGCATCAAAGGTATGGACAATATTGAGATTGATAAAGAAATTGCTAGTTTGAAGAAAGAATTAGCTAAGGTTAAAGATGAGTATGAGTCTTGGATGCAGCTGAATAGACAAGCATGGATATGGCCAATGAAGAAGAGATTGAAGTGGCCAATAGTTCTCTTAATGAAAAGGAGAAGAAGACAAATGAAGATTGCCATAAAGAGGGAAGCCCAAAGAGGCAAGAAGATAAGAAGGTTGCCAAGTGAGCAACAACAAGAAGAAGTTGCGAAGAAGGTTCTCATTGAGGAGAACAAGAGAGAAGAAAGAAAAGAGGAAGTGCCAAGAAGAGCACTTGGAATGTCCATTAAGAGGATACTCATGGAGACATTATGGTCTCTTGTTTTTGTATTTAATGTTGTTTTTGAATGGGTAAATGCAGGTATGAGCAGCCTATTGAAGGTCAAGAGAAGGGCCTTGGAGAGTAAAGAAATTGGTGCAGGAGAAGACACTAAGTGCACAAGTGAATGTGCAGAAGAGAGAAGTGAGTTTGTTGTTGATAAGGGAGATGAAGTTGAATTCCAAGATGCCATTGAATGCCAAGAAGAAGAAAGAGGACAGCTAAGCACAAAGGAAGAGAAATATTGCTCCGTGGAACAAGCTAACAAAGAGGTAAATGAAGTGTTAAGTGCTGATTTTGATTGTTATTGTGAGCATGAAGATATTACTACACAGGTTAGAAGAGGCAAGAGGAAGATGAAATCCTCACACAAAGTAGTCAATCATGGCTACATAATGCCTAAGTGGATGGTGAAGCACACAAGCAATCAACAAGTAAGCAAGCAGGCAAGTTTACCTTATAAGATTGATTTTTCTCATATGAATGTGCAAGAAAATAAGAGGATAAACAAAGTTAGTTTTTCCATATTGTCAAAAGGGCATGGTTATAGGATGCCTACATGGCTTGAGAAGACAAATAGTAAGAACGAAAAACAAGTATGGGTGCCTAAGAAGGCTAAGAGTGAAGAAGATGTGAGTGTTGAGACAGCAACACCAAGAAATCAATGGAGAAAGGTGAAGGATGACACAAGTACATGGAAAGGTAAGACAATTGTTTGCAATGAAAGGGATAATGATTTGTTTGAATCATTTAATGATATTTTTATGAAAACTGAAGAATGGAAAGTGGCTGTAAGGACAAATACGCAGCAAGGAGAGACTTCTAAAGGGATGGATGATGAGAAAAGGAAAGAATATGCAGCAGAACAGACAAGATGGCTTCAAGCAGAGATTGAAGAAAGCAAGAAGACAGAAGGTATGAGTACTGCAATTGTTTTTGATGAATATACTGATGTTGATGAAGAAGTTGATTTGTATAAAGAAACTATAAAGTGGATGAATGTAATTATAGAGGATGAAAGACAATCTGGTCCTAAATTTGACATAGGACATGAAGATTTGAATGAGTTTGTGTTGAGTGATGAAATGAAGAGTAAGGCTAGTAAGGAACAAGCAATCCTTCAGGTTGATAAGCCCAAGTTTGATGAAGATTGTGAGATAGATGAGATCTCACTAAAGGTAGAGTTGAGAATGATAGAGGAGCTGTTTGGTAATTCAAGAGAGTTGTATAAAGGTACAAGCCATGGTGAAGACAGCATTGGAAAGAGTGGAACAAGACAACAGCAAAGCAATGAGACCAAGGCAGTTTTGGTCAAGAAACAAGAGCAGAAATGTGAAGGCAGCCAAGAGGCTTCATGGCCTCAATGTTTTTCTACTAAGGTTGCTTTTGATGTTTTGAATGCAGGTATGGAAGATGAAAACATTGGAGACACATATGAAAATGAAACATGGAAGTGGGAGATTGCAGCTGAGAAGGAGATGAGAAGAAGAACATACCAGAAGAGGAAGAAAAGCAAGATGAAAGGCAAAGACCAGCAAAGACAAATTCAAGCATTATCATTGACAAAAAGACCGTGGGATCCAGGCATACAATAAAGGCTAAAACATGGAGGCAGCATTTCATTTGAACTAAGGTTCAAATTGTTTCTAGAGGGAGAGTATGATGCAGGAGCATCTGGTACGAATTTTCCAATTATTGTATTTTCCCTCCCAAAGGTTGAAATTAAGGAGAAAATGTAAAAAAATAAAAGTAAAAATAAAATAAAAAGTAAAAAGAAAATAGTTGGGGCTGTTGAGGGAATAATGGAGGAGTGGTTGAAATATTTTCAACCTTGGTAAATTGTTACAAATTGAAAACTGTATTTTGTTTTGTCAAAAGCCCAAGTTGGGCGCAGAGGTTAGAGAAGAGATTTTTTTGGTTTATTAAAAGAAAAAAAAAGAACAGTCATTAAGGGCACAAGAGAGAGGAAGAGGAGTACGTAGAGAAAAAAAAAAAAAGGAGAATGAGGATCTCCAGGAAGGAGAGAAGAAAAGAAGTAGAAGAAGAGAAATGTAGAGAAAGAGGTCATTCGTCCATCAAAAGTTACAGGTCTGCATAAAGATTCTATTCTAATTGATTATGAGTGCTTTGTAAAATATAAAATTATGTGTCTTCATGAGTAAATAGAGTTTAGAATTGTCTTAGTGTTATTGCAAGATGACTGTATATGGAGAACATTGCAAAATTCTGTATGTAGCAGCTTGAATACTGAAAATGATTGTATATTGAATTACATTGATTGAAAGATAAGGCACGTCACAAACAATGTGATCGAATTGGTTATTGAGAAGGCATGAAAAAAAAACAATCCAAGACTTGTGTTGGGTGAAGATGTATGTTTGCTGTTGATGACTGTGTAGCACTTGATATGAAGAATCAATACGAAGTGTTTAAATTTTGCATTGGTAGAGTCACTGAGACCGAACTCTGAATGCATAGATGTATTTACCCTGTATTTAGGAACCTGCCAAACTTATATAAAAGATTTGTGGTCATGGATTCGAGCCCCACGATGGGAGCCAGAAAAGGCAAATGTTCGGATAAGAACTCGAACTGCATACAACTTACTGCTTTACATGATAGTCAGCCATGTTTTAGGTGCTTCTTGTTATGTCGAGCAAGCTGCCACACGGGGCATATTTTCATTTCTTTAAGGCGGGCATAGAGCCCAAATGGGAAGATTCTCAATGTACGCTGAATAGAAAAAAAGAAGCCAATGCAGCAGACCCAATTGCAAAGCCTTTCGTGGTTGCTTTTGTGGTGTTTCCTACTGCATCGAGTAGATCTGTGATTTCTCTCACACTTTCCGGCTGTTGACTCATTTCCACAATTCCACCTGCATTATCAGCTATTGGTCCAAACATATCCATTGTCAGAATGTAAGCTGCTGTACAGAGCATTCTCATGGTGGCTACAGCTGTGCCAAAGAGACCACCTGTTGGAGTTCCATCAGCTTCAACTAGGCTTGAAGTTTGCCCAAGCCAGTAAGCAGAAATAATTGCAACAGAAATAGTAAGCACAGGAAGAGCTGTCGATTCAAGACCCAGTAAGGGTGAGTCCATCGAAGACACCAGTCAGATCTCGTATGCCCCATCCTAGTGTGCACTAAGTGGACTACCTGAATTTGTGATACAATGCTTGCTTACTGAATTTATATGTTCATCGATCTAAGATGTGGTTCATCAAATAATGCTTTCCTTAGGTGTAATGGTGTTTTGGTAGACTTCTATCTATTAAGAGTAAAACTTAGTCGTATGAGGAAAAACTAATGTCTATTAAGATAGAATTGCATTGAAGTTTACACATTCAAAATACCACATAGCCATCTCACACATGCCAAGGGCAATCACAACAGTAATACAGTTCTTAAGCTGCAATATATCTTTCCAAAATAGAACATACTAAATAAACCAGATGAGTCTAAGTATAAGGTAAGATAATGACATGAAGCCATAAAAGTTCATGAAAGGTGCCATATCCCTGTTTGCAGTCAAATACCAGAGCTAGCTAAGGAATGAAGTTCATCAGTAGTGATGGTTATAACAATGACTTCCTCTATATATATATATATATATATATATATATATATATATATATATATATATATTTAATACATTTTATTTGTTAAAAGTGTGTTTTTAAATTAATATGTTTTATAATAGATTTTATGTTTTTACACTTTATATTTTTTATATTTGTTTTTGTGAATAGTTATGTGAAGAATTTTTGCCTCTATATTTTAGATTATCTTTAGTGAAGAAGAAAGATATGATGAGGAAAAACAAACCTAACATCTTTAAATAAAATAAAGAATGATCATTTGAGATAAAGAATAAAGTAATCTTTGCAAGCTCATACCCTAAACCTCACAATAATAAAAAATTAAAACACAGTTAAATTTAACATGTTTCATCTTATTATATAAGATCCTCTTCCTTTTGATTTTCTTTATTATTCTTCGTTTTACTATCTAAATCTTTTTAATTACTATTTTTTTAAATTTTTTGAACTTAATCTACTTGAATGTATACCTCAAAAATATTTTAAACTTTATTTATATTGCTTTCAACAAATTAAATTTGTGTTTTCATAATCACCCTAACTCTCTCATTAAATTTGTATATTCTTATTCTAATAATATATTCATAAGACACTAAATATAATCGAAAGGGTTATAATTCAATTGATGAAGATGATAGGTGCTTGTATCCATCCACTAGGGTACAAATCTATTTAGATATTTGATACAGAGAATCAAGCGATTAAGGCTAAGATTATACTGTAGGTGATTTTAACGGCATGGATGCCCCTTACATGTAACTGCTTAGCCAAAAAAACTCACTGATTTAAATGTATACTTACTCAAAATTATAAATCCACTATATATTTATTTTTAAAATATAAACAAAGATACCGACATTCTATATAATTTAATAATTTTATGTAAAACTTTCAAAATACAATCAAAAAATGACAACACCAAACATACTGAAAAAATATTTTAAAATGTGAATTGTCTATTCATCCAAAACTTTTTGTAAAGAATTTAATGCAATGAGCATGTGCATATCTTGTGGATACAATATTACTTATAGTACCAAGATTAAAAAAGAAAAAGAAACAACTAATTATTGAATATACAATTGGTCTACAGATGTTAGTTTTGAATTATTTAACTAACATACATATATTAGATAAATCTATGTAAAATATACCAATAGATATCATTCTCGAGGAACTCACAATTCCATACGATATAGGTACCTAGGTACTTCGAAAATGATATCTATCAGTGTATTTTACATAGATTTATCTAAGATATATATACTAGTTTATTTTATAATTTCAGCTTTCAAATAAATAACTACACGTTAACATTCTCACGTCATTACAGCTCCCAACCTCCTCCCCTAAATACCATTATAGAAATACTTTCTAATTATCTATAAATTAATTATGATTATCTCATTATTATCTATTTATTTATTATGATGTGGTAATATTTTTTATGATGATTTATTTTTCTAATTTCATTCTTAATTACTTATAAATTAGTTATTTTTACAATTTCATTGTTCTGATTATTTATAAATATGATGTGGTAAAATCTAAATATAATCTATAAATTAGTTATGATTATTAATTATTTATAAATATGATGCAATAAATTTTATATATTATCTATTTATTATGATGTTTTGATATTTTTATAATCTTTTTATTTTACAATTTCATTGTTATGATTATTAATAAATATGATATGATAATAAATATGATGTGTTAATATAATATGATGTTCAAATATTTTTTATTTATTAATTATGATGTTGTAATATAATGTAACATGAAAATTAATTTCACAATGAAAAAGAATTAATCCTTAAAACATTAATTTCATGTTTGTTGTTTTATTTTTTTATTTAATTCTATCGGTTTTGATATAACTAAATTAATCATTTTTACTTTATATTTTGATTATTTGTTTTTAGTTTGAATTTATTTGTATTTATATGTTTTGTTTTTTAAACGTCATGTTTGTTGTTTTATTTTTTAATTTAATATGTGGCTTTGATATAATTAAATTAAATTATTTTTTATTTTATAATGTCAGCGTTCAAATAATTAAATGCTAATATTTTCATGTCATTAAGTTCCCAACCACCTCCCCCTAATGCTATTATAAGAACACCTTCTGATGTAATTATTTTTATTTTATTTTTTTGGTGGGGTCCGTTAAAAATTTGGACATTTGAATACATATAGAAAATTTGAGAGTAAAATTTATGCTGAATTTATTTGAAAAAATGGGTATAAAAATATTGGGATTGTTGATTTAGGATCCAAATCAATAGAAAGAGGAATAATTTTTTTAATAAATAATTTATTCATTAATTTTTGTATCTTAAAATAATTGAGATTATTGTAATATTTTGTGGTCGGGGGATTTAAGAATATAATTAAAATTATTTTATTTGGTTCTAAAATTTATGAAATGTATTGTATTTTAAATATAATTCTTAATTTTATTTATTTTATTATTAAAAATAAATAAAAATCGAAGTCAGGATCATGCTCTGGACAATTTTGACAGAACGAATACCCCTCAATCTTTAACACTAAACAAAAGAAGCATTATATACAACTAATCTCAATAAAAATAAATTTTCAATTAAAAAAGAAAAAAAAAAAAAAAATTATAATTTATTTATTTAAGGTAATAGTCTTCCCATTTATTTATAAAGGTAGAGTCTTGAATTAAAGTATGATCTTTGTCATAAACAAAGTTAACAATTTAAACAATTTCTAAAGAATATTTTTTTGATATGAGACTTTTAAATTAACAATAGTTAAAGAAAATCAGGTAAAAAAATGTATTATTTTTGTACTTTCAAATTTAATAAAGATAAAATATCACTATATCATAATATATCCAACTTACAAAAATATTTAAATCTATTATCTTAACGGATTGTTTGTGAATAAAAACTTAATTATTACCCTTTAATACCATAAAATTCTCCATATTATAAAAGTTATTAAAAACATACATTCATTCACAACATAAAAAAAATGGAACTTGGAATGTGACCTTGAGATGGAACAACACTATTAGGTGTTACTAATTTTTGAAAAACCTCCATCAATGTCGATCAACTTCTTACCCTTCGTAAAGTTGATCATATTAAATTGTTCACTTCCATGACCACCTACATCACCATCGTCTTCCATGACTAATGTGCACTTCTCATCATTTAAATTGTTCATATTATATATTTGTACAACATGTCATGAATGGGGTGAGGGAAAACACTAATTGGACACCATAAGGGAAATGAATATTGTTGATAATATTTTTTTAAGTTGGTCTACATATTGTTGGGTCATACGTTGACTCAAAAAAAAAAAAAAAAAAAATGATCCCGCATTTAGGGGTTGATTCTTAAATATTTATTCACCAAAAATAAAATTAATTGTATCGATTAATTTATTTAATTTTTAAATATTAAATTATTTTCATTATATTTATTAAGTTAAATTTAAAAGAGTTAAATTTAGAAAATAAGGTTTCATTAATAAACTAGAATTTTAGTTGAAGAATTTGAATTGATAGTGAGAACTAAAGATATTTTTGATGTCATAACAACTCAATAACTACTCTCAAAAGAGGAGTAATTTTGGAAGTAACACTAAAGCAATGACCATGTGAACATTTTCAAAACTGAAAATCAACCTAAACATTAACTACTTGAGCGTCAACCTAGTCAGTACATAAACTAGCATACAATGTCATATATATATATATATATATATATAATTAATTAATTATATTTATGTGTGTTCTCTCTATATATATTTAAGGAGTTTATTGTTAGAGTTTATAAAATAAAATTATAATGGTCATAATGTTCTTAATGATATGATTACTTATATAATTATTTTGTGATTTTAGTTTGCTTTATCAAATAATATAAATATGATTTAATGTTCGCGTAAGTAATTTTAGGTATAGAGGTTATATTATCTAAGTATTTAGATTTATTTTATCAATTTTTTATAAAGAGATTCTCATTAATATACTTGAGAAGCATCAAATTCTATTTCAAGTTATCTCTTGTAATTTTGCTTGGTTTCTTTGTGTGTTCTTTTTTCATAATATGGTACAAGGGTTATGATGAGAAGTTGGGGATGGAGTGGATGAAGGCCTAGGAACAAAGCAGGTGGAGATGAAATAGGTTTTCCTTAAAATTTAACTACTTTCAATCAATATGGATGAAAATGGATTTTTACAAGATCATTTGGTAAAGATTAAAGATATCATAAAACAAATAAATATTATTGGGAGGAAAATGGAAGAAGACTACATGGTGGCAGTCACTCTAAGGAGCTAAAACTTCCTTTGAGAATTTTATTTGAATCTTAAATATTACTTCTACTAATGTTGACATGAATTCTAAAGATTTGAACAACAAACTCTTGCAACAAGACAAGTGGAAAAATAAGTTTGGAAGTAGCAACATGAATGAGGATTCAAAGATGGATTTCGCAACAAACATCAAGGGCAAGGGCCAATTTGATAAGAAGAATGAAGGAATAAATAGAGATGGAAACAAAATGAGAGATGACTTAGGTAATCAAATAAATTTAAATCCCATTATGAAAAATTAAGCCATAACAATAAATTTTGCAAGAAACAATTATGGGATAAGAAAAATAACCAAGGGCCTAAGAATCCAGCCACTATTGCATAACATAAGGAAGAGGGGGATCTATTTTTGTTTATGAATATGGATAATGTAAACAATGTTAAATCATAGGCTAGGTGCATAGATTCAAGTGCATCTCGTCATTTTACCAATAGGAAATATTCATAAATTAATGATATTACTAATGTATCTTCTAGTAACTCTATAGTTTTTTGTGGTTAGGAGGAATTAAAAGTATAAGTAAAAATGAAATGAGAAAATAACCATGTTAGGTATCACACTAGTCTTCATTAATTTTTATTATGTCTAATGAATGGAGATGAACATAGTTTTTATAAGTGGTATTACAAAGTTCAAACCTCACTTATGTGTGATTTTTAGCAATCACAAATGTCATATTGTTGATAAGGTCAATAAAAAGATACTCACAATTGGCATTGAAGACCATGGGATTTTCAGGTTGGTTGATATAAGAGAGGTGAGAAAACATCCTTTGATGATCAAGAGTGTTCAAGATTTTAGTTCACTTTGGTATCAAAGATCATATGAGAATTTAAATTTGAGATGTCTTTATTGTTTGGTAAAAAATATTTGGTTGATGCCTTTGAGATATTCAAAATCAGCAAGGCGTTTATGGCACATACTAGGATGGGAAGCAATATAAGGTTCATTTGATGGACAATCTCATAGAGGTAAGGAGGGCCTTTAGTTGATCCATGCTAGCATTTGTGAGACTACGAATATGACATCAATCCTATGTTCTAAGTATTTTTTTTCAAATAGTTGGCTTCTCAAGGAAAATGTGGTTGTATTTAATAAAGTTAAATTTATAAGAGTTCAAAAAGTTCAACATTAGGGAAAAAAACAATCCAAGAAGAGCATTAAAATTCTCAAATGAGATAATGTCAAAGAATTTTATTCAAAGGATTTTCTTGATTTTTGTACTTAAAGAGATATCCAAAAGGCAATATACCACACCACATAATCCTGATAAAAATAGAGTTCTAAAGAGGAAAAAATGTAATGAGGTGAATGTTAGAAAACAAGTTTTCTCCTAATAAATATTGGGCATAAGTTGTATATATATGCTCAATCGATATTATAAAAAATCACTGCACAAGAAAAATATATAAGAAGCACGGTTTGGATGAAAACCCAAATTAAGTCATCTCAAAGTTCTTATCCTAGTTGTATATACATGGGTTTCTAAAGAAAAACAAACCAATTTGATGAAAATTGCAATAAAATGATGCTGACAATGTATAATGACATTCATAAAGCATATTAGGCGGTTGATGTTGAAAATAACAAAGTGTGATTTAGTTGTGATGTAGTGAAAGTGCATGGTTGTTCCATGAAATGATTAAAAATATATATGATAATTATTGGAAACAAAAATAAATTCACTTTAAAAATAGGTATGTGAAACATCAATTTGGTGGGATAGTTTTGATGTTGATTCTCATGAAATTCTAAGCTAACAAATTATTAAAAATTATCCAAATTAGTAAGTGTAGACACCTAAATTTAGTGTTAGACACTTGGAAACATAAATTTTAAGATATATTTACATACTTAGACTTGTGTGTACATATTTGACTCTTGTGCACACTTTTCCATATCCATTTACCTATCTATTATCTTAGCCAACCTAATTTTATATCACACATATTCAAAAGCACACTAGTCTATGCCTAAATTCTCTGTAATCTGAAGCAAATTGTTACAATATTACAGATCACTAATTTTCCCTCTTTGGACAGTTTCGACAATAGTCAAAGAATTTTAGTTCCTACAATTATCTACCTTCTACCTAAACCATATAAAAGACCTTAATGACTAATTTTAAATTCAAACATCTCCATTTAGTTAGCCTAAGCATGTTTCATATGTCATTTATTGAGGTATATATCCAATAGTCGTCTATAAATACAATTCAAGCCTAAAATCGTACCTATCTAACACTCATCTTGGCAAGTCCTATCAAGATTGAAAAATACATTGTCACTCTCTTAAGATATTACCTCAAAATCATACACATATGAAATCCCCTCAAACGAGAATCCCTAGATCCAAGTTTTAACACTAACTCAAGGTTAAAGTTTAATTTTATCAAGTATCGAAAGTCAAACTATGCATTACATTTTATCACGAACATGATGGTGCACACACACACACACACACACACACACACACACACACACACACACACACACACACACCTAGATGGCAAAACTACATGTAGTATGAGCCATCTTTAGAGGATTGGAATGTGGGAAAATATCAAAGGCTCAGTTGTAATTGGTTAGGGTTTTCCAACCCATCTTTCTAGCCCCTTTTCTAAGTTAATCTTGTGTCAAAAGTGAAGTTAGGGTTTTAAGGTAAGGAGAAGCAAAATCAAGATATGTGCATAGGATTGATGGCAAGCAAACATACAAAAATCTTCTGTAAGGTAGGAACATTAATATTTGTTAGAATATAGTAGCATAGTTAAGTTGGATAGTGTTAAAAAATAGGGGAGAGTATTAGTTGTCGTAGGGGTCTGAGCTTTGGTAGTAGTGTCCACATTGGTTTTATAATTTGTTTCATAATTTAAGGAACTACATAGATAATATAGGTAATTGTATAGATTAGTGATGCAAAAAACCAACTGTATAAACTAGAAGATCATTAGAATGCATATCTTCCCTCTTTGTTTGGTCAATTCTATATATATGAAGTGCATTCAATCTCTCATTTACATTCAAATTTGTATGGTGAATTACATATTTTACACAATCTGGATTCAAATGATTTTATGGTATTTAGATCACCTAAATATTAAAATAAATAAAACATTATGGCAGATCTTTGTTTTGAATGTGGCAAACCCTAAGTCTTTTTCCCTTAGGGTTTCATTTATTTAATTCTTAGGGTTTTAGATTTATTCTACATAGGGTTTCAGATTTGATTTCTGATTTTCTCTTATTTTTGCATAATCATAATGGAAAACATATTTAATGTGGATGCGTATAAGGGAAATGATTATACTAATTTTCATGATAGATTTGATGATATAGATCAACATGAACTTAATAAATATCTTCAAATGAATCCAAGCATGATTAATTCATTGTTACATGTAACTATAGATGAAAAGACAAAAAATGTTAAGTAACCTACATTTAAGGAATGAAATGTTAAAATTTTGAATAATGTTAATCAAATTTTTAGAGGCATAAATTATAAAATAGGTATTCAAAGCACTACTCTTAATGCTACTATTCACATGTCTACACCTATGACTACACATGTAATGCCCACCAATGGTGTGGGGGAAACACAAATTAATCTTAAAGTTTATATGTTTAATCATATGCAACATAATTTTGTGCTTCATAGGCTTGCTATTCATGTCACATCATTTATTTCTAATCAATGTTCTATACCTCCCACGTAAGTGCTTATCCAAACTCTTCTCGATCTTTAAGCTAAGGATTCCAAGCTAAAACAAGGTTCTTTTAAAGCATGTCATTTGACAAACTCTTAAGTATTATTACACAACCCTTTGGCCCTAGAGATATTTTCTCATCTCTTACCCATAGGATTTGTTTCACCTAAGCTTACATCATATGACAATAAAGGTGATCTAGAACAACATCTTAGAGACTTACATGTTATATCTTTAGACTATGCATCTAATGATAATATTTTTCCTAAGAATTTTCTAAGGAGTCTTAACAACTATGCTTTATGATGTGTTTATGACCTCTATTTTCAATCAATACATGATTTCAATTATATGGTTGATCAATTCTTAGTGCACTTTTCATTCAACATCAGTAAGAAGGTATCTTATGCTCAAATTGTAAAACTCAAGCAAGGACCTAATTATCCCATTAGTGCCTATTTGTTTTGTTATAAGACTATGCTCTCTAAAATGAAAAATCCTATAGTTGATAATGAATTGCAAGACGTATTTAAGAAAATCTTACTTGTTCCTATACATAAGTCTATTATGTTAAAACACCTCCAATATTTTGATGACATGTGTCATATGTTAAAGACTATGAAGTTAATTTACTTTCAATGAATAAGCTAAAGTATGGATCTCATCCTCCAACATCATTTAATGCAAAATTTCAAAATAAACCAACTTTCAAATCTAAGGCAAAATATATTAATAATGAGGCTAAAGCAACAATAAATACAACTAATAGGCTTGTCTTTTTGGCTCCTCAAACAATGAAGTTTACATGATTATCAGAACCTCCTCATAAGGTGCTACATAAGCTCTTGAGTGCAATCTCATACCTCTTCTTCTGCCAATGGAGGTTGATATGAAAAATACACAAACTAAGAGGTTCAATATCAATGCATACTATGATTGGCATAGATGTGTGGGACATTATACTAATACATGTTATGGTTTGAAAAATAACATACAATATATAATTGAAGATAATACTATTGAGATTAATCATGATAAGACACTTATGAATTATTCAAGTTCAAAACCTTAAGTGAAGCTTAAGATATTTTTTTATCCTTTTCAAAATCATACTACAGAAGAGACCAACACTAATCCTGAAGTAGATATGACTTAAAATTTGCATCCTCCTCTGACTTCTTATTCTTTTATAACTATTAACATTTAGATGGTATTATTAGTATACTTACATGCACATACATAGAATGACCTATTAGTTTATCAAAATTAGGGATTAAGCAAGTTTTAATATAATGGGAAAAAAGGGTTAGGGGTTGAAGTTGTTCATAACCTCAACACCCCTTATGTTAAGTGTTGCCTACATACCAATACTCCAAAGAGTGATTAAATTTATGTAGTTATCACATGCTATGGTCGTGTGTGTATAATACTAGTGAAATGATATAAGCTGGTTCAATCCTGGTGTGATTAAGTGGTCGAAGAATGACTTGTGACCTTGTTGGTGTAATCAGATCTAACTCTAAGCTTATTGGGTTGTAGAAAATTAAAATTGGAAATAATAGGTAATTTCTTCTCAATGTGCAGTTAGATAATTCTAGAAATTTTTAAAATAGAAACCTCTAATAAACAAATGAATATAAAATGTATTTATATAGTGATTCTTTTGAGATTTATTTGAATTGGGATTTCAAAATGCATGGGATAACCTGTTGGGGTAAATTTTAATTTGAACAGCTAGTCATTATTTGGCAAGAGGACAAAATTAGTAGATTTAGACACTACCATCCATTTAGATTTCCCTAAAAGTGTGGTTTTGTCTAAAGAACAAAGATAGCCAAACTAAAAGTATGAATCAATCAAGATATGAGATTAGGTTATTTGGAATTAGGAATATGAATAATTAGTATCATAGTTACTTTGAGGTAGAGGGTCATCCACATATAAGTAGAACAAAACTAATTTAAAACCATGGAGTTCAATAAAGGTTAAGTGTGCATAGAATATGGTCACAAGTGCATTGTTTTAGAATTAAATATTAATTTTAGTGACTACATTTTCCCCCCATTTATTCTAATTGTATCAAAGTGAAAGTACTAGAGTAAAATAAAGGGAGCTATACCTAAGCTTACCCATGTTGAGTAGGATTAGATGTAGATCACACATTGAACTATGTTTCATTAAAACCTATAGTGAAACATGCATAAATCACTCCTTACTTGGGATCAAAATCTGAAAGTAAAGACAAACAACTTATAAATGAAATAAAAATTAATGAATGCATTTTTTCATGTAGATGAACTGTTATGTTTTCTGGTGAAAAAACTGGTGACTAGAGAGGGTGTAACCCTTGGACATTTATTTTTGTTGAAAAACATGGATTGGAATATGCATGCCCCAATCCTCATTGGTAGGAGAATGTGTTTAAGAAATCAAGATGCACTTGACTCCATCATTACACAACTCAAGGTATTACAATATATTGGAATCCCTATATGAAGTCCAATAGATTGTTTCGGTGCAAAAAGTTGAATCAACCACTACAAGTGAAATAAGATTCATTCTAGTGTAAAACTAGTGAAAAAATAGTATTAATCTGAGTTTGGTGTATAACATAGAGAATCACATGAATTATCATTCCTTCCATGAAAAATGGTGTAAAAAATAGATTAATAAATTTATCATGTGCCATGTACATGCCCTTAATCTGATATTTGAGTATGTTTGATTCTAATAACATAAGTAGTACCAACTAAATTTTTGAGAAAATCTATGTAAATTTCTAGAACACATGTCACATATGATTCCCTCAATCTAAAAAAAATTATGCAATAACCTATGTATAAATCTGAAAATTGTTTTCTAGTAACGACTAAAAACTAATATGTAGACTAAACATGATTTTGAGAAATCTATAAGAATAAAAATGACTTTTTTGATGAAAGTGTGTTGTTTTGGACAATTACGACATGAGTTATTATTTAAATGGCATGGTTATGTCTAAATATGCTTTCTAAGTAAAAAAATGAGTGTGTATTGTGATTAATTGAGCAAGTATTATCTTTTTCTATCTATGTAGTGGATTGTTTCAGCCTAGTCTCCAAGACAAGCAACTGTGTATGCCCCATATTTTTAGGTGAGTTGTGAAACCTACACAATAACTTAAAATAAGAAACTTATGCAAATGATGTTTTATAAATATTGAACTTTAGAGTAATAATGATAACAGTGGAGATCATGGCATCATATTGATAATCTGAGAAAAATAGTAATGTATGATACATGTATAACCAAGCATACATAGTGTAATGTCTAAATAAATGTTTAACAATTAGGCATGCAATGGATAAATGATCAATACTGAGTACTTGAAACTGATATAGAACTATTCGGTGAAGATGCATGATATTGATAATGGCATCAATAAGTTGGAGAGATACATGATATCTATCATGGCATCACAAACTGAGAAAACAATAGCAACCAAGAGTCATGTCCATGACACACACCAGGAGCACATGTAAAAGAATAAAAATCAAGCAAGAATACCAAGGAATCACATACAATGGACATGTTTAAATGTCATTCACACACATAGAAACATATAATAAGGGTTAGAACCTCAAAAAATGATATAGTCAAATGTCAACAAATTGAGGAAATGAATAAACACAATACATGAAGCAAAGAAGAAAATATGATAAGCATGCATGAATACATGACATTGATCTACATAAGTAATTTGTAACATTAGTGTATTAAAAAAAATACGTATCCATTAAGATAAAAATGTGAAAGTAAGTGATAAAATATGGAAAGATGCACTCAATGTACTGTATTGTAGTAGGAACAAAAGGGATAGTCATAGAGTGATAAAACCCAAGTAAAATATGTTGCTAGTGAACTTGTTGTTATGCACAGAAGCTATATAAGGCTTGTGACTATTTTAGATCCAAAAAACTAGAGATTTTTTTTATTGGGACAAGTCCTCTGGAATCATATAAGAGCATAGTGTCTTGTTATCTGGGAAAGAGTAATTCTACCTATGTAATTTTTTTGGCTCTGAGACAATATCACCTCCTAAAACTGCATCTAAAGTGACAACCTATATGTTCTACAACTCATTCAAGTACACTTGTGAAGGAGATTTGATATAAAACTAGATATAGAGAAGTAATGCATATACTAAAGCACAAATAAAATGATGTATATGAACTACACTTATCATGCATAGGTACCAATTTTTAAAAAAAAATTGATGTTTTAATTTTTATATTTTTTGATATATATGACATTTTAAACATATAACAACACAACCAAGCGATGTGGATAATCAAATGGTGGATCTAGTGTAAGATTATTATATTTTTTATACTAGATCTTGTCAAATTATCATATATCATCATCATTGTGATCATCATATCACTCATGCTCTATAACTTTAGCTTTATATTTCGCATTGTTCTAGATTATGTGCATGTGTATAACATGTTTCTCTATTGTGTAGGAAGCCTCATATGTGGTTTTCTAAAAAAATAACTTTGAGTTGTGCTTATCATTTTTGAATCTATGATTATAATCAATACCATCATGAAGAATATGAATTGTACTATTCTCAAATTTGAATGTAATAGAATGATATAATTTATCAATTGTAGCTTCCATTTTATGCAACCATTGTTGACCCAATGCAACAATTATTTGACATCCTTTTTGCATAACAACAAATAGTGTGTCTACAACATTGGGACCACATGCTTTACATATTATAGTATTCCCTATTGAATCTTATAAATATATAGTGTTTTATAATTCCTCTTGATCATGGCCTATGTGCTAAAGAAATGCAAGTGTATTTACATTTGGATCTGTGTCCTCACTGACTTCCACATGTTGTCTATATTCATTCTCAATAAAAACATGAATAGTTAAAGGTTTTCTTCTTGAATGCTTATAATTTTAGTGTACTTGACCCTTATTTTAAGCCCTAATGGGTGGCAGTATGGGTTGTATAATCTGATTCATAATACCTTTATATTTATATTTCTATCTTTTTTGTTATAGTGTTGAAGAAGTATTATTAGCATGCCATGTTATTATGTGAAAATGATAAAAGGGTTTTCCATCTTGATTAGATAATTTGTTAATAAATTTGTTCCTTACTATGGTTAAAATCATTAATTCCATGATAAGTAACATTTTTAACATAACATGTGATCTATATTGGGCACTTTTATCTTGTATTCTAATAATTGGTTCAATATCCATGATCTCCACATTATTTACTGAATTTTCCAAAGATGACCGATTTCTACCTATAATGCATTGATCTATGTATTGTGCCTCTTGCTCTCTAGAAATGCTAGATTTGACAAAGATATTAGTCTATGGTATACTTAATAAAGTAGCACTCTGAGTATGTATATTACAACAAGTATTCTTTCCTTTATCAATATATGAAATCACTATTTTACTTTTTATGTGTACTTTTGAATTGTTGAATTTGAATCATCTCTATATTCACCTAGGCCAACTAGTGTAAAACTCAAACCACATAAATAATAATCAATGTTCATGTGTATTGCATTTGTATCATCATCAAAATAAGCATCATAATCATCATCAATTTCTTTGATAGATATAAAATTTGGATCTTCTAAATTTACTAATAAAATTAATTCCTTTACATCATCCACTTGTTATACCTTTTTAGGTGAATGTGGTGGGTTTAAAACATTTATAGACTGTAACTTTTGACTTTGTGTACCAGATTCACCAACCTCATATGTATGCATATGTTTTATAGGTATAATATCTTGTGGTGCCATTATGGTAGATCGAATTGATTTTGAGTGTGATTTATTCTCAGTAATAAATCATCTAATCTTATAATATTTGAATGGTTGACTTATCCTTCATATAAAAATTTGACACACTGATGTAAAGTAGAAGATACGGATTCCATTGCATTTATCCATGGTCTATCCAGTAGTAAATCATAGTGCAAATGCTTATGCATTACTTAAAATTGAATAGATAATGTTTTGAGCCCTAATTTGATGTCCAAAATGATAGAACCCAGAGCTTGGTAGGAAACATCATCAAATCCTTTAATATTCTTAGATGTCTTTTGAAGATAATTCATATTAATACCCATTGTCTGTAAGAATGTAATATTGCAAATATTCAACCCTGAACCATTTTCTATCAAACCCCTTTTTATTGTTGTGTTTTTTATTTGAACTTGTATAAATAAAAGAATATTTTGATCGATAATAGACTAAAGAGGCAAATCATAATTTTCAAAAGATATAACATCTTTAATATCCTTCAAATTATTTACAATGGATGTAAAATAAGAAGGCTTTGTGTCACACAACATAGTTGTTTCATTCAATGTTTTATATAAAATATCTTTGAAAATGGTGGATTTCTAAAGCAAATTTAACACAAAAATATTAGTTGGTGTTTTCATCAACTGATTAAAAATATCATAATTGTTAGATTGATTAACTAGTCATGTTGTATTTGGTTTGATAAGAGGAGGGACTTCTTGAGTCTGTTCCACTTGCCTTGGTCGATAGGGCACCCAACCTCGTCTAGTGATAATAGCTTAGACCATAAGATCTACTATAAGCCTAGGTTGAATATTAGATGTGGGATATGAGCTAAGATAGTTGAGAGGTCTAAGGGTGGGAGGAATGAAAGGAACCATCTGAACCCCTTGATGTTTAATAGTAACAAGTGGCAACTCAAACTGAGCCATGAATTAATAAGCATCATATAACTATTTTGTTGAGGTTAACATGCCCCCATTTTTGAAAAATGGGGACCCTTGTTTCAAATTTTGCAAATTTGTGCTTTTAATTGAAAATGCTACTTGATCAGAGTTCTCTATTTGAAGATCATTAATGCCTAGTTCTCGTTTATCTTAACAAACATGTCTCTATTTAATCCTTGTCTAATGTTGCTAATGATTTAATTTTGGTGTTTCCAGGTTGCAGGTTTAATGGAGTCTCAAGTATGTGAACATTGTTCAAGGTTTTGGGATTTAATGATAAATTAACCCTTTGATTAATAATTGGTCTTTAATTGTTTAATTGGATTCATGTTTGAGCATCTAAAAAAACCTAGTCTAATGTCTTTTAACCTATGACCTTTTAAATTGAATTCAAATTTATGTGGGTTCATTTTATTTAAAAATGCATGAGAACACTTTATATTTACTAAAATACTTAGCTTAATTTTTATCCTGAGGTCTTGGTCATATTTTTCAACACGACCAAGATCTTAGGCTAAAAACTTTATGCTATGGTCTTTTATGTCCCAAGTGCCATTAATTATTTTATAATCCGCATCGACTAATTAAATGCCAAGGTACTTTTTATTATATTTCATACTTAGCCCAAAATCTTACCAGGTTCTCACTCATGTTTATTAGCATGACCAAAACCTTAGGTTAAAGACTTTATCCTAATCCATGTACATTCTTCGATCCTTATTTTATTTTATCCGTAGGAATAGAAGGGACCAATAAAAGGATGACAAGTGATGAGATCTCAAATCTCAAGTAAAATATCTATGATTTGTGGGGATTCATACACAGTCAATAAATCAAGCACCTAAATCGATGGAGCACATTTGATTGGGTAAAGATGATCCTATGGTGAGTGAGGCATCAATAAGTCAGATCCTACAACTAAATAAAGAAACTAATCACATCTAACTCTACGAATCAAGATCCAATGATGCACATTGATCTGCATAAATCAAATCTAGTGGCACATAGCAAGGTCAAAATGTCAACAAGCCCTATAGGAAAGCATGAAGATGACAAGTGTCATGCTCATAATAGATAGTTAAAACTCAAGCATTGTCCCAAAGATTGATGGTGTGTGGCTAAGTGTACACATTTTGATCAATGGTGAGCATTAAGTCAAAACTTCAAAGAAGTCTCAAAAAGACTGAGAAGGTGATAAGTGTCACCATCACAGAGACTATGCCAAGAAATCAATGGTGCACAAAGCAAAGGATAGAACATAGATAATCAAGATTGATTATACACATTAATCTGTACAACCAAGATCTAGTGTTATGAGATATATCTAAATTTTTAAAGATCATGGAGTGAATTCGATAATGGCATGTGTTAGAGCCATAGTAAATCAAATGGAGATCAAATAATGGTGTTCGACCTTATGGATCCAAATCAATGATCCAATACAAGGGAGATTTTTCAGTGGGCTCAAGCCCAATGAGGTGTTGACATGTGTCTTAAGGGACAATGATCACATTTCAAAAATAAATAAAAGTGGTAACATAGTTGTTGCACATCAGCATACACAAAAGGTTAAAAGATCTCATGGGCCCAAAAATGCAAAGGTATAAATATGAGATCTAAAGGTAATCTAAGTCACAAAACTCACATAGTTTGAATAGATTACCACCATTAAAGCTCTGTGCAAACCTGCTTGAACTTCAAAAAATCCATAGCATGTATGAAAACCCTAATTGACCCTATTTTCAATGTAATCAATCCAAAAAGCATTAATTTAGTTTCTATTCAAAGATAATTTGATCCAAAATTGAATCGCAGTCCACTTGTGAGTAATTTGATAGAATTCATAGTAGTGTTTTTAAGGAAGATGTTGAATTTTACTTGACCATAGATGTTGAGGGAAAGGTTTTCAAAGACATTGAGTTAGATGCTTCAGCTCTAAACACTAAAGACACTAACGAGTTGAAGTTATTCTATACCATTGAGAATTAAACTGCCATCACACGAGAAGAGGAAAAAAAATCACTTAGCTAAGAGACTATATGAGGACATTGTTGTAATTCAAATGACCATCCTTCATTATGTGGTAGCAAATCCTGAGATACTCCATTGTATCAACATTCTAGCTCCTATTTTTAAAAATATTAAAATTGATAAAGGTATGTTAATGAATAAACACAATCTTAGGAAAGTTGCATATATTTTTGCCATGGCATTTGAATCCTACTAAAAATTTAAAAGACCCAAAATAGACCTTAACTCAATAAATTCTTGGGCCAAGGAGCATGATTTGAAAGATACCCTAGCCATGTGTTTATACTCTTGAAACCAAGTCTTCTCAAACTTCGGTAAAAACATTCCCATTAGTTAATTTAGACTAGGGGTAAGGATGATTATGACAATGTTAAATAGTTAATGTGGGAATGCAACCACAACCTATGTGGATCCAATATGGGTTCCTATAGCGTACTTCATGGTTAAAAAGGAAAGTATTCCCCCACTAGGAGAAATAATAAGCATCTCATTAAGTAGGCCAATTTTTATAGTCAAGAACAAGAAGAAAACCCAATTTTTTATGATGTCATACCTATTAGATGCTCTTTGTGTTACTACAAAATTTCTAAACCAAAAGAAACGGTCACCAATTGGAACACAAACAGTCTCCCAATACTACTCTAAGTTTCACATATTCAAATATAGAGATAACTTCCAATTCATATGTGATTGTATTTATCCAGCCCTAAGTGAAGCCATAACCATCACTCCAATGCCAAGAATCAGCCCCTTGATCAAAAAGTCTATTGAATCTATAGGTGATATCTAGTTATATCTATATTGTATAGTTATCAGGATTAAGGGAACCCAATGCACTCCTCTCAGGTTACCTGTCCATGTGCTAGACAAGATGGTAGAGCAATAAGTGGCATATCATCTATTTTAAGGTATAGATGGTCTCTATAAGACCAAGAGAAAAGAGATCCTCCACAAATTCCCCATAACAATTGGACAGACCATATTCAAACAATGGGACAACATTGAAGTTGCATCAAAACATAGAACAACTTTTAACCTATAGATTGATGAGCTCAAGTAGTGGGATCCTCATGGGAAGGTGAATGAACACTTGAAGAAAAAAGGAATGTTGAATGTAGCATATGATCATGAGCCTGGTGCATATGACCCCATTTACACTAAGGACCATCTTATTTTGAGGTAACAAGGAGATTAAAAGTCCATAACCTAAGGCCTAAATTCAGGTTAGAAAGAAACCCAAAGGTGGATGACATATGGTAGCTGGGGCCCAAATAGTATCATTTGTTAGGTAGTACATCTACTAGACCTCCACCATCTCAACCACAAGTAGAGCCCAAACCTAAAGTCCATATTGAGCATAGGCCTGAAGAGAAAAGACCAAATAATATTTATTCCTCTTCAGCTCAGGTAGAGGAACAAGGATCACCTTTAGAAGAGATCCACATGGTAGCCCTGGACCCTAATGAGTCTGTGGAGGATGCATCAAAAATGTTATCCATCACTTATGAGTCAGATGATGAATAAGCCCATGTTGAATAAACTAAGGAAGAGAAAGTAAATGACGCATTAGGCTTAGTTCCCATTGACATCCCCAAAAGGAAGGTTGAACTAGCCATTGTCCTCAGAGCTAATAAATCCAAAGTGACTTTCACTCATCCTTTTGAGTGAATTAAATTTATTCAGTGAGTAAAAATTGATATATGGGCCACCCATTCTAGAATGGTTTTTATATGAAGCTATATTATAGAAGGGGCCCACCGTACATCACCCTTGGGCTATGATGAGTGCTATCAACATCCTAGTGCATCAAGAACTCAAGCCATGGATGATTGACTTGTAAAAAGAAGAGGAAAGAATATTATCTACTCTTGGTTAGTTAAGTCAAGCACAAATAGATGTCCAAAACCCATAGGTGACTCAATCCAAAGTTGGAGTCAAGTTTGACCCAAAGACTATTGACTTGATAAGGGTGACTGAAAAAAATATCATCTAGGGTGGTGAAGAAATGACCTATCAAAAGGTGGAACCCTTGGCTGGTCTGACCCAAGTAAGAACACAAAAGCCTAGAGAAAATACTATATTTGAATAGGATCATTTAGAGTTAGCCCAAGCTCAAACTGAATAATTGCAAGTTGTCCTCAAAGGTATACAACAATAAAAGAAGAACTTAGAAGAACAAGTTGTATTGTCAGTTCTAGAGGCAATGAACAAAATGTTTGAAGAGACTTTATTTTACATGTTTAATTCCTTGAAGTTAATAAAGTCTAGATAGAGTATGGTGAGCCAACAGAACACAATGGCCATGTGCCTAGTTCACCAATGGCAAAATTCAAGTAACAAAGTAAAGAATTTGATCAACATCTTGATAGAGGATCAAATTCTTGATTTTAAAATAATTAGCTTGGCTCATCTGAATATGGCCATGGTATTATTGGTAGATAAAATCAAGAGTTTTAACAAGTGGTCTAAGGGCCTAGAAAGTCTTTTTAAGGATGGAAAATAGTTGGAAATTAGGATAGAGCATATACTTGGTAGCATGATCACTGACCCAACTTCACTCAGACCTATGGGTCTAATTACTGATGAAGAATTCAAGCTTACAAATACCTAGGCCATGCAAGAAGTAAGAAACAAGAGCCAAGAACAGATTAAGGTAGACAATAGTAGGATCAAGGACATGATTCTAACTACAGGAGAGAAGATTGCAGAGGCTAGGAGCATAAAGGAAGCATTAGAGAGAGATGACAAAGATCTCAGAGAGTTGATAGATCAGGAAGATGAACTCTTCATGGAACCTGTTGTCAATATAAAGCTAATTGATGATCAACATGAAAGGGCAATGAAGATCCTTCAGCAAAAATAGGGGACTACAGAAACAAAATAGCCCCAAAGTTGAAATTGTTGATTAAAATATATTCTTTGTGTAACTGAACATGTATGTATTTTGAAAATGAATATTCTTTTTTAAAGGCATGACCAACTTGTAAAACACATCGCCTATAGGTCAGTTCATAAGAAAATGTCTTTCTATAGATGGTTGTAAAGGACAGCTATACAATTATAATATGACATAACTAACTAACATACCTCCTTAGTTTTATATATAAGGGTTATTGTCCATTATAAAAAGAGATGGAGTTTTGAGAAATAAAACTTTGTGCTAATTTTGGAGTAATTAATGCAAACAGAGAATTCTAAAAATATTGTCTCATTTGTTTGTGTAAATTTCATTATGTCTTCTCTCTCACTTGTTTGGTTTAAATTTCAAATTTGAATGGTTCTCATGAATTTTTGATGTGCACCTTTTAAATGCAGAGTTGTCAACTTATGTTAATGCCAGGTTGATTCAAATTTCTTAGGTTCATTTCATTTTATTTGCTTTTCTTGTAGATGTGCTAATGTTATTTGCTTGCAGGGGTAAATCCTTAAATTGAATTTGGTTCTTATTTGCATTCTTTCACTTTCCTTAGATGTTTGCATGATGTGTGATGTGAATTGAGCTTAAGCTAATTCATGTTATACATTAGTGTTAAGTGCATGTTTAGATGATATTTGAACTTTGCCATTATGTCTATAATGAAGATCAACAACAACAATATATTCCTTCTCTACCCTACCCTTCCTTTTGCTTATTTTTTGACCAATTCACTTTAGATTAGTTTTCATTATAAATACCCACTTTAGCTTAGGTTTTCAACTTAGTTATTTAAGCATAATTCACTTCACTTAGTCAAGATTACTTCATCTCCACAGATTATCTATTAGGCCACAGTTGTTCCCAACAACCAAACATTATAAACTATGTGAAACAGTTCACTTGTTATCTTGTTATTCCACCAAAGATAACAATATTATCACAACTTGTAACTCAAGCATTAGATTCTTTGAATTTATAAATGAGTAGTGTTTCTTAAACACTCAGAATCACCTGTGATACACTTACATGCATCACCATGTTCATTATTAAGATTGTGATTAATGTTGAGTTTCATTTTTTACTTTAAATTGTGAATCCATGGACTTACATGCAATTGGAAGATTATACATATTATAGGTAAACAACATATAAATGAGACCAAGAAAATTTGAACCAAGAAATAATAGATAGATTGAATCATTATGATAATGATGTTATAATTTTTTAAACATAAATAATAAATCATGGATCTAAAACCCTAAAAAAAATGCTAAAAGGATAGAAGGAGAACTCTAGGACAAACTAGGGTTTTATAATATTCAACATTAAGTGGGTTCGCTATTATGTTTTATCAAAATTAGGGATTAAGCAAGTGTTAATCTAATTATGACAAACTAGGTAATAAAATCAGAATGTATAAGATATACAATAAATGTGCATGACTAATTTAGAAATTTTTATTTTTATAAATATGCTAAAACAAGAAAGTACTAAATAAAAATAACTTGGTTGGAACTTGGATCTAATGGACTATAATAGAGTGTGTAATATATTATAGGACTACATGAGGTCATTATGAATTAGGAATAGGGCTATGTTTTACTCTAGGATAAGGTTGCACTATTTGGTCAAGGTCAACATGTGTTGGTGTCTAGAGGGTGCATCGACATCCATTAAGGTTTGTGCCATTTTTGAAAGTTTTGATGGGCGTACATTGTGCATGAAGATGCTTTTGATTCATTATGGAATCCATTGTGTGCCTTCTTCTTCACTTAAAACACTAACTCAATGATAAAGAGGAACAAATGCAATGAAATGAAAAAAAAGGCTAAGGGTTGAAGTTATGTTTAACCTCAACACCCCATGTGTTGAGTTTTACCTACATACCAATACTCTGAAGAGGGATCAAAATCCATGTAGTTATCCCATGCTACAATGGTGTGTGTACAATACTAGTGAAATTTTATCTACTGGTGAAATCAAGGTGTGATTAAGTGCTTGAACAATGACTTGTGACCTTACTAGTGTAATCAAATTTAGCTCTGGTATTTTTGGATTGTAGGTGTAGACATCCAATTATTATCACTATTGTGTTAAGATTGTAAATCTGAATTACATTTCTCAACAATGCACAATCTGGGCCAAAATCATTTAAACACTCTAATTCATCTACACACATCACGTGCAAGTTTTGATTTATGCTCATGTATCCCTGAAAGGGGCAGTACATTTTATCCAATCATTATCTTCTTCTAATTCACTTCGTGTCAAGTTTGTGACCAAGTAAATTATCATTCTAGACCATTTAAACACTCTAATTCATTTTCACACATCACGTGCAAGTGTTGATTTGTGCCTATGTATCCTTGAATAGGGAAATGCATCATTCACAACTGTTATCATCCTCTAATTCAACTTTAGGCAAATTATGACCAAGTAAATTGACATATTTGACCATTTTGATTAAACATACAACCAATTTCCAAGAATTGCAAAATACTAAGTAAAATCATTAAGCAAATCAAATTAGATTAAGAGCTTAAGTGAAAACTACATGAAAAACTATTGAATATCTATTATTGGAAATTCATAATTCAAAATATTGTGCCATGACATCACCCATGACATCATCAAAAGGATGTCAAGCATCAGGCATTAATGGAGATAAATATCATGTTTAAGACCACCTATGCCTCATTAATACTCCCTTATTCCAAAATATTATTTGATTTTTCCTTCAAAATTGAATTAATCATCAACCACACATCTTGATCTCAAGATGGACTGACACAGTTGATTCTCAACATTTTTGGAAAGTATAAATACATGAGCCACCATAGACAAAAGACAAGCTTTTTAGTGCAAACAACCTATACAAAAATATTACTAGAAGAGCTTCACTAATTCCCCCAAATTTATCAATCAAGGAGCCAAAGCCATTGGTGATATAAGAGATGATGGAGGCACTTGCCCCATTGCATTGATAAAGACTTGAAGCACCAAATTGGGGCACAAACATGTTTATGGACCGTCTTCAAAGGAGAGTCACTTTGGGAGGGCATTGTTTGTCTTGCTTTCCTCAATAGTTTCTTGATTTCATTGAAACTGCCCCTCAAGGGAGTAGGCTTATCATGTTGGTTTATTTATGCTTATTATTGGTTTTCCTCATTAACACATGAACCAACCTACTTTGTAATCCTGCTCTACATTTCGGCACACTTGGTGGGACCATGCATCTCATGTACCCCTCTGGGGGCCTTTTTATCCTTCTAATTATGCATTCAGACCATATTTTGATGATGATTTTATTTATTTCTTCTATTTTTCATGTTTTCTATCTTCTAGACCAAATGATGAGGTCAACTTGTGCATCAGCGATATTGTCCTGAACATCGATGAGATCGACCTGTGGAACCGTGAGGTCATCTTGAATATCAACGAGGTTACATTGTGAAAGAAGTAATATCATATTGAAAATGGTGAATTTGATTTTTTTTTATGAAAATGGTGAAATTAAAAATATATATATATATGAAGCTATAATGAAAATGGTGAAGTCGCCCTGCATATCAGTGAAGTCATTTGGATAGAAAAGTGCCCAACTTTTAAATGCTCATTCGAGGTCATCCAAACTCTATTTTCGATGATTTATTTTTTAAAACCATATGCCTCCTCCTAAATTTTCATAATATGTGATTATTTTTGCTTCATGTTGCATAAATTTTTCAAAAAAATATAAATTAGTAGGCACTAACATGTTTTCAATAAAATAACAGTTTCATGATGATAATCGTGGAGTCATTCTAATAAACAATGATATTGTGATCAAAACAAAAAAAATTCACCAGTTGGACCTTTTTTGATAAACAATGAAGTCATCCTATAAAATGGTGAGGTTGTAATGCTAGTGACAAAGTCACATTGTCAAATGGTGAAGTAGCCATGCTAAATGATAAAGTGACCCTACATATCGGCAAAATCACTAGGCCACAAAGTGACTAACTTTTGGAGGCTTGTCTGGGGTCATTTAGACTCTATTTTTTATGGGTTTTTTTAAAAACCACGTTTTTCATCGTGAATTTTTAGATTATACAGTTATTTTACATTTAAATTGCATGTATTTTTCATAAAATAGAATATATAATCATGTTATTTAGTTTTCCATTATAATTAGTTTATCACAAGTTTCGCTTGCCAAAGACCATGGTTGAAACTCCTAACTTGTTGCTTGAAAGTTTTGCTAGCTAAAGAATGGTTATTTTTACAAAAATTCAAGGCAAAATTCAATCACACTTGAATTTAAGGCTTAAATTGAACATCCATTATAATTTAGGCCTCTTAAGAGTCTTTCATATTTTGTTTGTTTGTTAAAATTAGTTTCAAAGTTTTTAAGTTATTTTTTATTTCAAAAAACCAAGCTTAACCCGTATGCTCTCCTCCCATCCCCTTTAGGGAACTTGGGTGACCAAAATTGCTTTGTTCATTTTCTTGTTCAATTAGATTAGGATATAAAATGTCATAAAGGCACTCCCCAAGCTCCGAGTGACTCTATGGTGATCCTAAATGACCTTTAAAGTCTTATTTTTATTTTTTACACCTTAGCTTATGGGTGGGAGTTCATCACCTCCCTACAAGTTCTTTAGGGGACTATTGACTCAGGATTTTATCTCCTGGCATCATTCCAACCCCAATCCATAGTGGGGTATAGAAATTGAGGATGACTCACTGGGACATTAGTTTGAATAGTTAAACTAACTCCATTAGTGATATATGTCTTAGAACAATGGCCTAATTTGGACGTCACACTACACTGAGTAATCTGATGGACGTAGTGGTTGTAAAAAGGACAAGACTTTTTTTTAAAAATTGATTAGCTTGGATCCAAATGACATGTTTTTATCTAGTGTTAACCACACACATGAGACGATCTAGATCAATCAAAACTTATAGTTTTTAGACAAACCCCATTTTCTATGGAGTACCTTTCATGCAGGGTGATTAGCCCAAAGTTCCATGTCACCATACAATTTATTGAGAGAAGAGGCAGTCTAAACAACTCTACTTTTCATGCACCTTTAATTTTTGGATTAACAACTTAATTCCTCTCAATAAGGATTATATCGATGAAATCCAATGGTACAAAGCAACCTTGTCAGTTTTAGCATAGGAATGCATATTTGGATGCTTCTTGTTCATTTTACCTATTGAGTCTAAATACATTTATTAAACCTCTTGAGTCTTACCTTTGCTTGGGCTTAAATCATTTACTTTTGTATTTAGACTATTTTATTTCTTGGTTATGTTAAATGTCATCTTGTTGATACTCAAGTCTAAAATCGCTTTTTCATTTGAACCAAGTCAAAACCACAAAATCAAGTTCAAACATGTAATCCATTGCACACTTCCAAGATGAGGCATTATTGTACCCAATTTTCAATCAATCTTTACCTCATGTTATTGTTATATTTACTAATGATATTGTTATGTTGTCTACATAGTACCATTGTCTAGTCCAATTGAAAACCATTCAAAATAGGTCCATTTGGACTCAAAACTGGTTTGGGATCAATTGTTTACGTCAGGTTTCATTTTTGAACCCATATACCTTTTATGAGTTAAACCATGTCGAATCAAGGTTCCTTTTTATAAACCCACATACTTGTTTAAATCCAAGTCAATCCAAGTCAAGTTTATTTTGAACCACATGTCAAACCATTCTATTTTGATTAGGCTCATTTTGAACCACATGCCATACTGCTCCATTTCTAATCAGGGTTCCTTTTTGAACCCATATACCAATCATGAGATGAACAAAGCTAAACCAGGGTTCATCTTGGATGAACATGCCTATTACTACACCATTTCAATGCTAAATTAGAGGCTCATTTTGAACCCATGTACCACATTCCATTTCATTGAACTAATACTACCCTAGGGGCATCTTTTCTAGACTGATATCACCCTTTTTGGGGCTAATTTCAAATACCAAACCAATCCATGCCGATTATCATACATCAACCTCATCCTCCTCCTTTGGATTGCATTAGCAACCAAGATCCATAATGCTCAAAGGTTACCATTCTAATCCCTCCTCCTTTGGCCTACATTACCAACCAAGCTCCACAATGCCCAAGGATTATCATTCTAGGCCCTCCTCCCTTTCCTTCCAATTCTGGTATCTCATTACCTAAGCAAGGTTTCACAATCATGACTAGGCATGTTAAAGTTACTATCTTGGGCCCACCGCTATTTGTTGAACCCATCGTTGAAGAACTTCAATTTGATGATCCAATATTTTTTGATCCCTTCTTTGATAATCTAATTTTCAAAAATCCCAATATTGAACCACAAGCCATTATTCATCTAGTGTCAACTATTACCTAATTTATAAAATCATATCCAAAGGTCTTCATGCCATAAAGTTGATCATTATTCATCCTCGAGCCATTATCTATTAAATACCCAAGTGTGTTCAAATCCAAGATTTTACAAAAAAGTGTATACCAAGACCAAAAAAATCAATCAATTATCGATGTTATTATTGGAACAACCATTCATGATGAGTTAACTTGTGATGAATCACCTTTTAATGCTTTCCCTATTATCGAGGAACCTCACTTTGACAATCTAGTCTTGGTAGATTTATCTATTAACCCTTGTCCTTTTTTTGAAAAGCCTCACTTTGGCAAGCCAGTATCTATGGAGTTATCTCTTGACTTTTTTCTCCTCATTAAGGAGTCTCACTTTGACAAGTCAATCTCTGTGGAGTCACCCCTCAAGTCGTTCCCTCTCTTTGAGGGGCTTCACCTATGCGAGCTAATTTGTGTTGAACCCTTCTTAGATGAATCTATTTTTGAAGAGCCCATTGTGCCATCACAAGCCATTGTTCATCTAATACCAAACATTCAACAAGACATCATTGTAGAAATATCCACAATCAAATAAGAATCAAAATTAGAGTCAGGTTCTATTATTGAACCAATATCAGATTCAGCAATAGAAGTAGAATCAATGTCAGTCTCAACATTGGATTTAGAGTCCTTTGAGTCATAAATTGGAATCATAATAAAATTACCTTAGGGGATGTTATGGAATTGGGTATATATCTCTTTACAGATAAATTTGAATATATTTGTGATCTTTATATGGTTTTTGAGGATGATTTCTTCAGCATCAACACAATTTTTCTTAGTATCTTCTACAAGGTTTGTGTTGCCTTTCATCATTCCATTACCATTCCACATACCATTACCACCAACCAACATAGCCATTATTTTGACATTCCACCTCCCACAAGTGTCTATTGGGACTGACAAATCACACTATTGAACCGCATCCATGGTGACATGTCAGGTTCAAAATATTAGGAGGACCAAGACCACATTCATATAGAAGAAGAAGAATCTCCTAGTGAAACATTTTCAGAGGTGCTAGGGGACAATAAAATTCTAAACTCAGTATCTTTTAGTGGAACCTTTTTTGAGGTGCTAGAAGGTGCGATATGAGACAATCAAGATAACTTTATTGGTGAAAACCTCTTCCAAGGTGCCAATAGCTAAGCACAACAGTTCTTCATTACTTGATGAAAACATTATTGAAGATGATATTGGTACAACTGACAATCTACAACATAATCAAATTGCAACATCTCTCAGTTCTAAACAACAAAATAATATTATGGTCCTATCGAGAGCATGTGTAAAAGTCTTTGGCCCTGCCACAACCTAAATTATGTCAAATCCAGAATCAACAACATTGTGTGTGACTGAAAGTCTTAATCTCCATTTGTTACCCAATCATTATACATTCCATTATGAACCAATATTCGATTGCCAACTCAGACCATTTATCCTATGCCTATCATTATTTACCCCTATTGGCAACACTTTCCGTCATAGAGGCTATGAAAACATCTTGTCTAGAATTTTGGAGGAAACAAAATCCAATCCCAACAAAGATCACAACATCATCATTGAATTTTTCCTTAACAATAGGTTATACATAGAGTAGTTATTTAGAAGGGGTGTGGGATAGTAACTTAAATGACTGACTATTTTGGTTGTATCATATGATGATCAAGATGAACATCTCCACATTATTAGGTATAATAAAACAATACCTTGTGCATAATTTGAACTACATTGACTTGAGGTCCTTCGAGACTATGTAGGCAATTCTTAATTTCTATTGAGGCTAGCTCAGTCACCATTTGCCATGCTCTCATCATTTTTCAAACAAACTAAGCCACACTCTTTCCATTTTGTGAATAACACCTAAGCCACGCTCTCATCATTTTATGAGTTACCATTCCCATGCTCTCACTATTTCATGAGCAATCTAAGCCACGCTCTCACCATTTTGCAAGTTACCACTCCCATGCTCTTACCATTTTTTGAGAAACCTAAGCCATACTCTCACCATTTTGAGAGTTACCATTCCCATGATCTAGTCGTTTTGTGAGTCAATTCTGTTTCTCATTATTTTTAATTGAGTTGAGATACCCTAAAATCCTAAAGAATGGAAATATGCTAGAAAATTATAAAAACATTCAAAATAGTCTAAAAGACCTTTTTTTTTTAAAGGCTTATAATCTCCATGAGAGATATAAAGCCCAAAAATTCAAAAACATTTATCTTGTCCTAAATCTAGTCATTATCTTTGATCCAGCTTTTAGCTATTCATTTTATCAACCATTGGGATGTGTCCTTCCCAAATCTGCCCTACTAAGGAAAACTCATTATTGGTTCTAATTATTTTAGCTAATTTATGATGTGTCCTTCCCTTGCATATATCCTTGCTTGGGGGCACCATATGGTTGTCATTATTTTTGAGCCTTCATAAGTAGATCTTAACTTGGTTAACAATAAGATGCTTTGTGTTGCTTTTTATTTTTATGGGTTGTGTGATTTATTTATTGGGTTGTTTGTTTGTTTTTAGTGTTGTGTTTGAGTACATTTTACAAACCTTTTGAGTCTGGCCTTAACTTGGGCTTGAATTGTTTATGTTTGTATTTGAATTGTTTTATTTCTTTTTTTATTTTTCAATACATTCTTGTTCCTACTTAAGTCTTGATTATTCATATCTTGATTTTGAATTGGTTACATTTTATATTTGATGCCTCTTTTTATCTTTTTATTTGCTTTGTTTTTATCCAAACATAAATGCTTACAACTTTGGTTTTGGTATTTTTTATCATTATCTTTAGCTATAAATAGTCACCTTTGAATTGGTCCGTTCACAATCGAAATACAATGTTATTATAGCTTATTCATACTTATGATACATAATTTCATTTTCCACAATAAACACCAAGTGATCCAAAGTCCAAAATTCAATGTAGCACTGAACAACATCTATTTGCATACTTGTCCCATTATGGACCGCCTTTGAAGGAGAGACACTTTGGGAGGGTATTACTTGTCTTGCTTTCCTCATTAGTTTCTTGATTTCATTGACATTGCCCCTCAAGGGAGTGGGCTTAGCATGTTAGGTTATTTATGATTATTATTAGTTTTCCTCACTAATGCATGAACTAACCTTCATTGTAATTCTGCTCTACAATAAGAACTCAAAATTTGAAATAATAAGTGATTTACTTTCAATGTGTAGTTAGATAATTCTAGAATTTTGCAAAATAAAAGCCTCTAGTGGAAAAATAAATAGAAAATGTGTTTATATAATGATCCTTTTGGGATTTATTTTAATTTATCTTGTGAAACATACAAGATGACCCACTAGGATTTATTTGAATTTGAGCACCTAGTTGTTATTTTTTAGGAAGACAAAACTAGCACATTTAGACACTACCGACCAGTGGGATTATCCTAAAAATGTGGTTTTGTCAAAGGAGAAAGATAGCCAAAATGTAAGTATGAATCATTCAAGGGATTTAGGCTATTTGGAATGAGGAATATGAATAATTATTATTATATTTTCTTGAATGTATAGGGTCATTTGCATATACATAGATTAAAAGTGGTTTGAAAACTATGGAATTGAGCATAGGTTAAGTGTGCAAAGAGGATAGTCACAGGTGCATGTTTTAGCATTAAATGTTAAGTTAGTGACTACACCTACTATCATAATTTATGGTAGTGATATTATTAATGATGATTATATTAATGAGCCATTGTTTTTACATGATTTCATTGACTCACATTCTATACATAGTGTTATGGTGGATAATGGTTCAAGTGAAAACCATATGCACTATAACATTTCTTACTAGTCTTGAGTACACACATAGAGATTTGGTGGGTAAAACTAATACAATGAAACAATTCAATGGAAAGAAACAAAACCCACTTGGGGAATTGTATTACGACTTATTTTAGGGCTTGCATTCATTGCTACTTGGTCCTTAGTGTTGCTTAATATTAGGGCATTTGACATGTTATTAGGATGTCCATGGATACATAAGATACACACAATACCATCTTTGGTACATCTATATTTAAATTATATCTATAAAAACCAAGTGGTTACATAATGGGTTTCCATATGAGCACCCCATATAGTTGGAGACATTTACTCTTCCATCTCTACCACAACCCATTATACAACTTGTACAAGTTCATTCTATAAAGGTAAATCAAAGTTAGGTAATTGATCCTTCTCAAAGACCAATACTCCAATGCCCATTACATCAACAATATATTTGAGTTCAACATGTATTACCTAGTCCATCACGTCTTAATATAATTATACAAGCTTATTTTCTTGTTACACAATAAACACATGCACGTTTTTATAGCATTTAATGTACTTCACATGTTACTATTGTTCTACATATATAGTGTATACATGATCATGTTGACGATTATGATGATGTTATGTATTTTACATTGTGTGATCACTTATCCAATTTTGATCATAATGCATGCGTTACTCCTCTCCTATGGTGTGTGACATTCACACTAGTTGATCCAAGTCTTACATGTGAGCATCCACTTGATGGGATCATGAGTTTGTAGGAATATAACTTAATTCAAAAAAAAAAAAAAAAAAAAATCAAAAATTCAAAATCAAGGCCTATTCATGGCATGCTTGTTATTTTATATGATTGCTTGGTGCTATTTAGCATATACATGGTGAATTATGTATCTATTTTCTACGCATGTGACTTTCATGTTCTACATGAGTGGGATGCAGGGCATACAAGTTACATATGATACGTGAATGTACCTATGCAATACATTCCTTATACCTAAGGGCCACCTTTCCATATTGGGGGCATGCCTACACTTGGGAAATTTTGGTATAATTTGCATGTTATACCTTTATATGCCATTCCATTAATTGTACTAAACTATTTAGATTGTTTATACATGGTTTTCTCTTGCATATACTATATACGATGTTGTTTCTTATGGATATTATAATTTGATATACTGGATGATGACATTGATTGAATTTATATTGCTTGTTCAATGTGTATTTAATGTTGTTTATTATTACATTGTGTGATGAATGATGTGTGTTATCTTGTGTGTTTTATGTGTGCATATGTCATGTTAAGAATCCCCTAGTCCATGTCATGGCCCTGTTGTTCATGTTAGGTCACAATTGAGTAAGAGTTATGTCATGTCTTGAGTTCCTATATGCTTCATAATTATGACATTGTGTGTGTGTGTGTGTATGGTTACATATATGACTATTGCAAATATTGGTGTTGTGATTGTTATCATGAACACCTCTACCGGTGTGATTCTATAGTTTTTATCATGCATCTATCTACAACACTTATTACTATGTGCCTAATTATTATATTTTCTTGACATGACACTTATATGCCCATTATCTTAGAATACATGTTTTATACATACTTGAATGATCAAATCTTTATATAATGACATATCTTATCATGTTAGTATACATGTTATACAAGATTACATTTTTATAAATAACACATGATGTGCATAAATCTTTCTTTTGAGATGAGTGATTTTCATGTTTCATCTCTTATATCAAAAATGGGGCATACAATGGGCTTGTCTTAGAGATTTAGGGCATGACAGGAAAATAGTGCATATTTTGGGTTAGACAATGTAATTCAAATTGGAACAAATTTAACAGATTGAGGCATATGTGGAGCATATTACATAATTATGAGGAACACTTGAGATATTCTATGACATTATGAGACATATTATATTGGTCAGATTGAGAACAATTTATCAAATTTATTAAATTAAGTATATTGATAGATAGATTATGGCATTCTATACTAATTTGAAGTACATATGGATCAAATTTAGCACATGAATGTTGTTCATGCAAATAACTTTCTATTTCTATTAATGGGAAATGATGGTAATACAATAGCACTTTGGGTTTTAATTCCATCTTTTATGGTTGATTTAGAGTTTAATTTACATATGAACATGTTTTGGGGTTTCACCTTTACATACAAACTTGTTATGGGGTTCTACAAAAGAGTTATGATGTTATTTAGAGGGTTGTAATTGAGGATTATGTGCCACTCAACTTCTAGCATTTTTCCATCTCCAAATTGGTTGAGGCATTAAAATGCCTCAACACAAGTTTTCAATGGTTACATATCCTTGGGGCATATTCACCGCATGGCATTCTCTAAACAAGTTCAAATAGTAGCTTGGTTCATGTACTCTCAAGTATATTCATTCCTTGACTCTTCAATTTCAATTAATTCAATAATATAGATTATTTCAAATTTTCCATCATGCATCTAAATTTATCTCTACAAGTTTCCTTATAGGTTTTACATGGAGCAAGCTAGATATTTGTAGCATACTTGTTAACATCAAGTGTGATTAATAAAAGTACCAAATTTATTTCTTGTATCCTTTTAATTTGACATTTTCCATACTAGATTAAAAGGAGATCATTTTTAAATGCCTAAATTTGGTATTAGACACTTGTCAACATCAAGTTTGACATATATTTACACAGTTGGACCTGTGTGTACACATTTGACTCTTGTACACACTTTCCCTTATTCATTTACCTATTTTTTTCTTGGTCAACCTAGATTTCTATCACACATTTTCAAAATAACCCTAGTCTTTCTCAGAATGCTCCATAATCCTAAGTAGACTATCACCATATTCCAGATAATTGATTTTCCCTCTCTAGATAGCCTCGACAATACTGGGATAGTTATGGTTACCACAAGTGTTTCCCTTCTACCAGTAGCATCCAAATGTCTTTAACATCTACTTTTAAAAATTAAAACATCTCATTTGGTCAACCTAAGCATGCTTCGTATGTCATTTATGGGGGAAAATATCCAAGATTCATTTATAAATACAATTCAAACCTAAGGTCATAACTCTCTTGCACTCTTCTTAAAAAGTCCTATCAAGTTTGATAAATCCATTAAGACATTACCACAAAAACATACACTTAGAAAACCCCCTCAAAGGAACATCCCTAGAGCCAAGTCTAAGCACTAATGCAAGGTCAAAATTACATGTTTTCAAGTGTCAAAAGTTGAACTATGTGAATATGATGATGCACACACACCTAGATGGAAAAACTATGTGTGGTTTGTTCCATTTTCAAAGTATTGAAAAATAGGAAGTGCTTAAGAACTTAGCAAGGAGTGGTTAGGGTTCTCAAACCCATCAATGCCAAAACTAAAGCTAGGGTTTTAAGGCAAGGAGAAACAAAATCATGATCTACGCATAAGACTACAGGCAAACAAACAAATAAAAATCATATACAAGGCTAGGAGCAATGATATGTGGTGGAATAAACCGACACAATAAACTTGGAAAGTCCCAACTAATAGTGGACAACACTGGTTGTTGAAGGGGGAAGCTTTGTAGGCAGTGTCCATGCGATTTTTGAGATTTTTTTTCATGATATGAGTAGTTACTGAGATATTATAGAGCATTTCAGGGCTGAATGACATTGACAATGAGCAATATAAATCAAAAAATCAGCTAAGTGCCTATCTACCCTATTTGCTTGGTCAATTCTATAAATAGTAAGTGCAATCAATCTCTCTTTTACATTCAAATTTGTATAGTAAATACCCTATTTTACACAATTTAAATTTCAATATAAATATTTCATTTAGATAACTTATATATTAAAATAAATAAAATAGTAAGAAAACAACATTGATTTGGAAGAGAAAAAGTAAGTGCAATTAATCTCTCTTTTGCATTCTAAATTGTATAGTAAATGCCCTATTTTACACAATTTGAATTTCAATAGAAATATTCCATTTAGATAACTTATTTATTAAAATAAATAAAATAGTAAAAAAACAATGTTGATTTGGAGGAGAAAAAGAAAAAACTAAAATGGTGGTACAACACTATTGGTGATGTTCAGTTAGATGAGATTCCTAATGTGAGGGTGGAAGGAAGCCTAAAAAGAGGTAAGCTACCTAACATGGTGAATTGTGTTTTGATGGCTAACCTTAAATACTCATTTGAGTCTCCGAAAATGAAGAAACCAAAGGAACATCAAATTGGGAAAATTCTATACAAATCAAACATAAGACTTTGATGAAGAATCAAACATGGGCTCTGGAAGAAGTCCCTGAGGAAATGAAAACAATTGGCTAAAAATGGGTATATACAAAGTCAAGTACAAGGCAAGTGGGACACTTGATAAGAATAAAGGAATATTGGTCGAAAAAGACTTTGCATTGAAGGAAGGGATTGACAATGGGAGACTTTTTCTCCTATTACAAAAAAAGGAAATTATCTGCTTGATTTTAGCCATGGCAACACATTTTCATCGGAAATTATACCACATGAATGTGAAGAGCAATTTCCTCCATACAAATCTAGAGTAAGTGGTATACATGTACCAACCAAAAAATATTTGAAGTTCCAAGGAACGAACAACTGGCACACCAAAATTTACACACTTGGAAGAAAAGGGATTCATAAGAAGTCATTTTGAGCCCAATCTCTACATGAAAACAAGAGTGGTGACATGTTTATTTAGTTGGTGTATGTAATGGCATCATGATCACAGGTAGGGAGGTTAAAGCCATTGAAAAGGTAAAATCAGATTTATATTCCACTTTTCACATGGAAAATCTAGGCCTCCTACATTATTTCTTAGGTGCAGGAGTTTAGCAAATTGACAATCATATTTTTGTTTCACAAAAAAAAATATGAAAAAAGCTAGTTAAACAAGTTCATGATGAAAATTTGTAAAATCCCATTTACCCCTATGGAGAAATGGTTGAAACTTTTAGCTAAGATTGATTCAAAATAAGTTAACAAGTCAATATATAGGCAACTAGTGGGAAACTTGATCTATCTTACATCAACTAGGCCTAACTTGATGTATGTAGTCGACTATATCTCCTAATGTATGATCCAACTCCAAAATCATAATATCGACCAACAAAAAATAGGGTGTGCTAAGATATGAGAAGGGAATGTCAGAGTTTGGCATTCTATGGGGTATAAGTGTAAAGATTCACCTATGTGGATATCCAGACTTGTATTTGGTAGGATTTGTGGATGATAGGAAATCTTTTTCAGGGTATGTGTTTAGTCTTGGAATAAGAACAATTTCTTGGATCAACAAGAAACATATTATTTCACTTGCCTGTATAGAAGAAAAATATAGAGCAACAACAAAAGGGGCATGTGAAGCAGTTTTGCTTAGAAGAATGTAGCAAAACAAATTCATTAGACTTAGCCCACAATACGTTTATGTGATAACAAGGGAGTTCTCAAGGTGACAAAGAACCCCATCTTTCATGAGCAAACAAACATGTTGGCATACATTATCACTTCATTCTAGAACTTGTAGAAGATGGAGAAGTTGAATTGCAATATTGTCCATCTCATGCCCAAACTACAAACATTCTCACCAACTCTCTTGGCCCTGATATATTTGTAAAATTTAAAGATAAATTTGGTATATTTTCTAGAATGACCTTCAAGGAAGGATATCATAGTTTGTAATATAAAATTATAATGATAGGCTTAGTAATAAATCCATTTTATAACTTTAGTTTGCTTTATCAACTAATATAAACATGACTTAATGTTCACTTAAGTCATTTTAGGTATAAGGTTTGTCACCTAGGTATTAAGGTTTATGTTATTGTTTTCTTACAAAGAAATGATTGCTCTCTCATTAATATATCCCAAGAAATATTTCTCTTTCAAGTTCTCTCTGGTGTTCTTGCTTGGTTTCTTTGTGTGGTCGATTTTCATAATATTTATATGGCATGGAATTCCCAAATCATGTGGCAACCATGGTACATAGGCTTAGATGGATGGCAAACTCTTTAGTTGATTTTTTAATATACTAGATAAAAAATAGTCAAATGCACCATGTGGGATCTACTCTAATTGGCATGCTAAGGCTTTTGTTTTGCTAGGCCTTCTAGATATTAACATGGGCATATTTCTTCTGCACAATTTCTCAATTTATGCAGCAAATCTATCGAAACGGGAGATAAATAGGGGTGTCAAAGATTATATCTATAGGCCCTACCTACAATTCATATGGTTAGACAATCGGGAAACTAAATTAAAAACATTCAAATGCACCATGTGGGATCTACTCTAGTTGGCATGCTAAGGCTTTTGTTTTGCTAGGCCTTCTAGATATTAACATGGGCATATTTCTTCTACACAAATTTTCAATTGATGCAGCAAATCTATCTAAACAGGTGATAAATAGGGGTGTCAAAGATTATATCTATAGGCCCTACATACAGTTCATATGGTTAGACAATCGGGAACCTCTTTCCTCAAAGCTTCAACACTACTATAGTACTTATTTTCACCTTGAGGATGGTTTCATCCAACTTCCAGGTTACACTAGGCTCCAATTATCCAGGAGTTTGAAGGTTCCATTGGCACAACTCAAAATTTATTCACATCACCTCTGCATAGAGATAAATCATCATATTCCTTAGGTGCATTGTATTTGTCATATTTTCTCTTGGACCCTGAAGCCAAGGATCATTTTTATTTTTATATTCTCTATACTATGAGATCAAGTGGCAACTATTTTTCCTCTTCAAAGACTCTTATAACTCTACAAACCTTTATGGCTTATGAGGATCAAAGATGCTTGGATCTTTTCTTTTGAGAGACATTTTTGCAAACACCTCCACATTATAATTTAGGGAAAGCTTCATTTAACATTAGGTTTGACCTTGTAAAGAGGATTGTCACTTTTAAGGTATTATATAACTCATGGGTTGATGCCTTGTTGGCTTAGATTTAAAAATTGTGGCTAAGTGAAGTCCGTTTGGCCTTATACCAAGGTAACAAACCCAATATATTTCAACCCTAAGTCCTTGTAGCCCATTTAAGCTTGTAGACATATATTTACTTTGAGCTACAAGTTTACATGATGCATTAGAAACATAAGATAAGATAATGATATTATTGTCCATGAAAAGTCAAAATTGGCCCATTGGAGTGTCAAAGTAGAATGTAGAGTAACAAATGGGGAGTGCATGCACAAGTCCAACAAACCCAAAATAACTTCTTGTTTAGATTTGATAAGTTTTGGAGTAAGTGAACCTTATAAGCAAGTAGTGTTAAATTTAATACAATGGCCATGTGCATCCTTTGTTTGCCAATTTTCACCTCTTAAAAGGTGCAAATTGACAATCAACATACAATATTAACTATGATCCTAGAGTAAAAAATATAAGAAACTACTAATTATCTAATATACAACTTGGCATTGTTTGTGTGTGGTTGCATTAAAATTATTTTTATACATTTAATTTTTGAGTTCTTTTGGTGTGCTAATATAAGGACATTTTGAGTCAGGTACATACAAAAATATTGAGTAGATTTCCCATTGGAAATATTTGAAAAGACGGGGATAAAAGCGTTGGATGGTGGGGGACGAATCAATGATCGAAATCAATAAGAAAAAGAACAACCTTCTTAGAGAAACAAGTCATCCCTTAATTTTTACATCCTTGCGTAATTCAAACTGCTCTTAACACTTTGTGGTCTCATACAATGTTGGGTCTCATGGATATAATTAAAACCATTTTATTTCATAACCTTGTGAAATATATTCCATCTTTAATACAATCCTTACTGGCAATTACCTTATTATTAAAACTCAAATAATTCAAAAACAAATTAGAAGATTAAATATCCTTACACAAGATTTGTCTTTGTGTAGAGCATATATAAGGAAAACAATCATTAAACGTGTGCACCATTAAACCACAATTAGGGTATTGATACCCTTTAGTTCTAATTTTTCTTATCTACATTGTCAAACAAGATTTTTTAACTGCCTACCCTCATATAATAGTTACAAAGGGATTAAAGGACATTCTTCTATTATATAATTCTAATATTTCGTTTTCCATACATGAGGATAACAGCATTAGTGGCAATGAAAGGTTAAACTTAAGGACAATGTTAAGTAAAGAATTAAGTAGTACAAGCAAAATTTCAAAAACTTTCTTAAAAAATAGAACAAAAATTAATGAGGACATGCATCCAAGAGAAGATATGTGAAAATGAATCATATCTTCTTATGCCTCACATATCTCATCATGTTTCCTATTTAATCCTAAAAAAGAAACAAGGTGAATGAAATATGCAATCATCCACCTATAGGCATTGTGGAAGCAAAGTCTGTGGCTACACATTGGTGAAAATCAAACATCTCTTGAAAGAAAAGAGCCAAGCATATTTGATCCTCATAAGCCTTGAAAGTTTGTAGAGTTATAGAGTCTTTGAAAAGGAAAAAAAAACCCATAATCTCATAGTAAGGAGAGTCTAAATACAAAATGATCATCGGTTTCATGCTCCATGGGAATTTTTTGACAAATATGATGCCCTTGAGGAACATGGTGATCTATCTCCATGCAGATTAGGTGCGAACAAACTCTAAATTGTGCCAATGGACCCCTCCAACTACAAGATAATTTGAGCCTAGTGTAACCCGGAAGTTGGATGACCCTACCCTAAAAGTGAAGATGTGTACTGTAGTGTTAAAACTTTGATGAAAGAGGTTCCCGATGCTTGAACCATGTGGACCACAAGTAGGCTCTATAAATGTCATCTCTAATGCCCTTATTTATCTCCCTTTTAAATAGATTTGGTGCTGCAATTGAAAAATTATATAGAGGAAATATGTCCATATCAATATCTTGAAGGCCTAGCAGAGCAGAAGCTTTAGCATACCACCAAGAGTACATCTTGTGATGTGTCTGTTGCATAGAGTCTTTGAATGTTTGATGAGTATATGAAAAAAAACCAACAAAAGAGTTGGCCATCATTCTAAGCATGTGTATCATAGTCACTAATTTTTTTGGGAATTTTGGGCCATGTAAAATCCTTCAAATATATGGGATATTTACATAGTATACATACTCGGCAAGTACTTATCAAAAACAAAAAAAAGCCTCATGAGTATACTCTATGTATACATGCAAATTCTTTTTTACAAGCTCTATGAGTATTTTGATAGTACTCATGGTGAGTACTCGCGTCAATACTATCAAAATACTCGCCAATGTGGTTAAAACGCAAAAAAAATGGAAAAACACATTTTTTATCTTTTTTAATCATGCATGCACCCACAATTTCATCACACAACGTTTGACGCAATAGTATATCTATAAAATAAGCATTTAAGTATACTAGATGTCCATATCTAAATGTAAACTTAAACTTTAAGTTATATATATATATATATATATATATATATATATGATGTTTGAGAGTGACTTCGGAACTCTAAGAGCTATAATGCAAATTCTAGGTTTTGAAGGATCCTATCATATTTTAGACTTAGACTTCATGGTTTCAAGATTCAGTCTTAGACATATTTTAAGGTTTTGATATCAAGGTTTCCGGATTTCAAACTTAGACATATTTCAAGGTTGTAAGACTTCAGAGAGACATCATAGGAGGTATGAAGGCTACATGGAGGAATGTAGGTATGATAGACACCTTGCATTCAAAAAACAACTAAAGGAGTTCCTTCTATATTAGCAAAAACATAGATTGGATTGGATGACATCCTTGTAGATGTTGTTGAACATGAGGTAGAGGAGTCATTACCATCTGGTGCTTGGGTGGAGCCACGAGGGCAACGTTCTAGGTGGAGCGAGAAGGCAAAACAAGGTGCGAGGACTAGACTTTCTCAATCTCTCTTTTTTTTCACTAGAACTAGGGAGAGGAAATTGTAAATTCTCATAATCTGTAACTTGCATCCATATGCAATTTATGACAATGATTTTCAATGAAAAATTGTCATAAATTTATATGTATCAATTTGTTGCATTTGCATGATTATGCAATTTTGTACACTACTTGTCTTTAAATCAAATAGAAAACATTTCCCCAACATCTTACAAACTCATTTGATACATTTTGTAACTGGAATTTGTTTAAATTTTATGTTTTTTTTAAAAATTTAAGTATTTTTTTAAGTTGCCAAGTATTTGCCTAGTCTACTCTCCAGTATGAGTATGCAAACTATGGATATTTATATATATAGTCAAAGAATATACAATAAATTCACATTAATTATATATAATATAGTCCAAGAATACATAATTATTTCACATTCTATACTAGTTCATGTAGTGAGTAGGTTGACACTCAAGCAGTTAATGCTCTAAGAATCACCAAGCAAGAAAAAAATCCTCAATTTGTTGGTTGGTTGGTTTTCAGCTTTGAAAATTCTCACATGGCTGCTGCTTTAGTGGTACTTTCTTCCTCCAATTCTGGAGAAACTTGTCAGGTTGCTATGACCTCAGCAAGATACTCTTTTGTTATTACTATCAATTCAAGCTCTTCAACTAGCTCTGGTTTGCCAACTAGATCTTGTGTTCCTAACTTAGCTACGTTAAGTTTGACAGCTCAGTAGGATGAAAATGGTTTGGTGCAGAAATTGAACAAGTTGGTTGATGTGACTAAATTTTTTATTTGGTAAATGAAATGGTTACGACCATCCTCTAGTCACAATCACCAACTGGGCCACCAGAAGAAATGAATACTGTTGATAATAATTTCTTTAGTCGCTTGTCTGCATAATGCTGGGTCACACGTACCAGTCATAAAAATTGATGCCTCAATAAATCTGCAACCTAGACGATGGTCGTAACCATTTCATTTACAACACACCCAAAAAAAAAATAAAATAAATAAATAAATAAATAAATTAAAGAATAGGAAAACAAATGCAGACCAGCTTTAATTTTTTATGGTAAATGAAATGGTTACGACCATCCTCTAGTCAGAATCACCAACTGGGCCACCAGAAGAGAATTGATTACTGTTGATAATAATTTCTTTAGTCGCTGGTCTGCATATTGCTGGGTCACAGGTTTGAGTCACAAAACCTGATGCCTCAATAACTCTGGGACCTAGAGGATGGTCATAACCATTTCATTTACCATTTATTTTTTTAAATTTTAAATTTTTGGTAAATGAAATGGTTACGACCATCCTCTAGGCCCCAGATTTATTGGGGCATCAGTTTTTGTGACTCAAACCTGTGAACCAGCAATATGCACACCAGCGACTAAAGAAATTATTATCAACAGTATTCATTTCTCTTCTGGTGGTCCAGTTGGTGTTTTCCCTCACCCCAGTCATAACATGTACAACAGATTTAATATTAGCAATTTTAATGATGAGAAAGGCACATCCAGTCATTGAAGAGAATGGTGCTGCAGCTGGTAAAGCTTTTGTCTTTTCTCCTTCTCCTTGTACAACTAATGCCTTGGCCAACTTTGTGACAGGTAAGAAGTTGATTGGCATTGATGGAGATTTTCAGATTCTGTTAACACTGAATTTATTTTTCAACGCAGAATTCAAGGTGATGCCTCTTCTAATGTTGCTATGTCTTATGAGCCAAGGGTTAACATTGGAGGTCGTATAGAGAAGACTTAACGGTGTTCTTCCATCCTCAAAGTCACAATCCAAGTTCTTCTCTTGATGTTGTTCAAGTTGTTGACTGTGCTCAGGATGAAGACCATGCTTCAGTTGAAGACTCGTTGCAGAGATGATACAAATCTTGCATTTTCTTGATTAGCTTCTATCAGAGAACTTTTATATTCAGTCCTTGCTTCGATGATGTTTCTTGATATTTGTTAAGACCTTGGTTTAACTAGTTTTATATGTTGAATTTTTATAAAGCCCAACCTTGAGAGGTGTCTCTTTTGTAGACTTTTAATCCCAACATTTAAAGAAAATCCCATTCCATCACACATGTAATGACATTTTTTTCGAGTTATTTTCTTCTTTGTATCTTTTTCTCAGACCTTAACATTAAAGGGAAGCACAAGAAAAAGGACCAAATGAACGTGACCTAGCGAATTTTGGAATACAAAAGACACTCCAAAAGGCTTTATTTAGCATTGATGCCTGAGTTTGAATCGTGGTCATTTATATCCTCAAGGTTCTTGTAAATATATTATAAACTTATATAACAACGTTGCAAATATCAGATCAAAAACTCTCAGTAAGGTATCTACCAACTCTTTCAGGATCTATGAGAGTCAAAATGAAAATAACTTACTGCAAATATTGCAGGGATGAAAAACACCGATCATCAACTCCTCCTTAACATGTAAAAGTTGTTTTACCTCAATCCAAATACACGGAAATAAACAATACATCTATCTTTAAAATGGCTTGAACATCACAGCTCATAAAATATAAACTATCATTTTATTACCTGGAATCTCTGACCTACACAGTAACTATTTAATCATACCAATTTACATAATATGTATATCATTATCCGTCAACAACAAAGAAAAAACTCAACATCTACAAATTGCCAGTTTTACTGGCTAATTCTTTATTTACTTGCTTTTGTCGGGTCATCCGATACTACCTCTTTATTCTTGGTGCAAGCCGAAGACTTTTGTGAATACGAAGAACCAAATGGGGTGTTGTGAGTACCATTGCCTAGTGAAAGATTATGCATATTTCCTGTCAAGTCATTATCTGAAACCTCAGAATAAGCCTGATTAAACTGGCCAGAAGCCAAAGCCTTTTGCTGCTGAAAAAACTTCTGCCTTTCGGTATATTTTGATGGAGGTGGGGGAAGAGCAGGCATTGCAATTTTGTCATGTATCTGAGGACCTTTATCACTATGTTCAACCTGTGAAGAAAATGGAAGGCTGCTAGTATTTTTGTTAGTCTGCACTTGCGAATTATTCAACTTTGCACTATGTCTCAGATCTATCTGCTGCACTTCTGCAATGTTCCTTTTTCTCTCATTTGCCTGATCTGCATGCATATTTTGTTTGTGATTATGATTTTTTTTTTGGTTTCCATCATGGTGAGTTCTTGGGATGACCATACTTGATGTGCTTCCATTTGAGCGTGTTTGAGTCTCATCTTGCAACTGGGGTGAAGAATGTTGTTGTCTTGTTGTGGTCCCTTGGGACATCGATTCTTTATCTGGCATAGCCTTCTGAAAGACTGATGAGGACTGTGTATATTCTGCTGTGTTAACTTCTGGTAGAGTTTCTGAAGGTGGTGATGCGTATGCATCACCACTGAGAAGATTCAGATTATCCAGAGTCTCAGTGAGTGGAGCAATAACCTTCACACCTGGAGGTGGGGAAGGCTGAGTAATTGGCTGGTTTCTCATCGTAATACTGACATCCGCTTCAGATTGTGTGCGAACTCTTGAAGACCTGCAAGGTGCAAAAAGCATAATTAGTAATTACCCGACTTGGGCACCATTTTGCGAATATTGGAACCAAGTTTGTGAATTCTGACTGCAGAGATTCCTGCTATCTCGCTATCAGAATACTTATCAAAAACACCAATGGACCACATAAGCCTGCCTGCCCCGGTTTAAATTAGCACACTAAATTCCCGTATCAATTTTGGGAAGCATTCTTCTTGAGTTTTTTCTTTTCAAAAATTATTGAGTGCAAAGTACCATATCCTTTTAAAAATATGCACAAAGATAGAATGTGCTTTCCACACACAACAATACCAGGAAATAATGATGATGTATTGTGAAAAAATGCACTTGAAAATGACTAAGTTAGACTTCCCTATAAAAAGCTACTGCAGAAAAGAAGCATTCCATGCTGTATCTAGTAATTCATGTAAAGATAGAAAGTATGAACTGATAAAGGACAATAAACAGAGTGCTAGATAAGGAACCTATAAATTTGTAATTAAAGTTCATGCAATTGAAAATTACCTACGAAATAGCTGTTCCTTATGGTCTTCTACTTCATCTTCTTCCCGGTCAATGTTTACTAGAGGGAGTGAAGGAACAGGTGTGTCTTCAGAGGGATTGTAGGAACCAGAAGCAATTGAATCATGCTTTGCAAGAACATGCTGCAACTCATCATTCAATGCAAGACCCTGAAGAAGAAGTTCTTCATCTCTGTAAAGAAACAAACCATATTATATGGCTAACCCACAATAGAGATACATTATCAATCTTAGTATACAATGTCAATTATCCATAAAGACAAACAAACGGCTTTTATTAAATCCTGTTTTGAGTGCTTTGTAGTCAACAACTCAACAGTTTACACAAAGGTGCTAAGGGTTTTTAAATATATGCTGGAAAAAAAAAATTACAATGAATTTATTAAGATGCATCAATAATAAAATTATGTTAATAAAAAAGGCTAGTACGAAGTTGTGATGACTAGTTGCATTGCTCGCTGCTTGTTAAAGGAGCACTGTTCAACGAGGTCCATAATTACTTCTTCTTTTACGCCCTGCACAATGAAGAAGAATTTAAATAATAAAGAGTGGCTTGAATCAACTAAAAAAAAATCTGGTTTCCATGTTAATGCATAAATAATGGATATATGAAGTTCCTTCATGCAGTGCAGTCTTTTCAACAAATCAATATCCTGGCAGACAACTAATGCACCTATTCCTCAGAATCATGTGTAATATCTGTCAATAATCTTATGTTGTAGTTGTTCTGTCCATAAACTAGATTTTTGAATATTAGCATTATAACCCTTTTTTTTTTGTAATAATTAAAAACCAAAACCCATTATATCAAATTCTCAATGTTATAGGAATATGGGCCCTAGGTGACTAAAAGGTTCAAAACATAAGATCTACCAGTTTTCCAAACTTACAAAATTTTCAGATTTACTCTGTGCACCAGATATTCTTGTCTACGTAATTACTGTGAAAATAAACCATACAAACCCTAAAGGCCTTCTTACAATGTCCAGAGTTTTCAGAAATATCAACAAACAATTAACGAGTAGCAAAACAGAAAGAGCTTCTTGGGCTCATATGAATTCTAGAATCAGTTTCCACATGAATCACGTCTTTTCCTATGTCTAGATTCAAGCAATCCAAGATTTATTCCCATTCCTTCGGAAACATTATTAGTCTAAATGTCAAGGCCCATCACATACCAAAATAACATGTCACACTTATTGTTGCAACACTCTATTGGCACCAAATGGGCCAAGATTCTTTTGGGGGCTTATCGGTGTTGATTTTCCAAATGCCACTTGTGGATGGAACCCACATTTGTTTTTTGATTCCAGAGTTCTTGGCGGACCTTGAGACAGGAAGCCCAACTTAGCAGCAATCTTACTTTCCTGTAGGCATGAGATCTCACAAGGTTGTTTAAACACCACAAAGCTGCCTTCCCTGAAGCATTTCAAGATTCACAATCATATTTGGTTGACATTTTTACTTCACCCTTCAAATATTAGTCTTGTGAGATCTCATGCCTGAAGCATTTCAAGATTCACAAACATATTTGGTTGACATTTTCACTTCACCCTTCAAATTTTAGTCTATTTTTCTCTAGCCACATATGCCACAAGATAAAAGCAAGGTTAAGAGACGAGGAAGTTTGCAACAAAAGGGAAGAAAAGCTTGGGAAATCTCCAAGATGACCGTAAGTCAAAGACTGAAGGATTCCTTATGTGAGGCTGCCCAAAACAATCAGACCACGATAAACATAGATCCCTTCCATATCGGCAAGAAATGATTAGGTGGTTTCTAGATTCTTTGATGGATAGGCAAAGGATACATTGAGAGAGGTCAAAGAAACTCCTGTCTGTTAGGTTATCATAGGTAAAATATTTGTTTAGCGTGATCAACCATACAAAAGAATTGACTTTCCGCTATCACTGGGGTTCCAAAAACTGTTACAGATAACTTTGGAGTCATTGACACAGTTTCTCCCAAGCAGAGTTTTACACCCACCATCAACTGAACAGGTCCCTGAGCTCTTCCAGCCCCAACCAATTTGGTCCTTATACTGACTCGATGAGCAGTGTTTTCTAAGAAGGCTATACGATAACTTCCCTTTCAAAACCTAGATATCAACTCCAGGCCACATAGAAAAGATTTCTAGTTTTTTATCATAAGATCACCTTGTTGAGAAACAAGGATAATATCAGCCACAAAATGCCCATTGCCAACTGCGCTAATCGAACACAGGTTTATCTAGAAGTTGAGGAAACTTAGTAATAAGTGGAGAATGTTGATCCCAGGCATCATCCCAAAAGAGGGCTCTTCCACAATCATGTATTATCTGAAACAAACCTGTTTTATAAGATTGTTTTCCCCAATTTGATGCATTGCTAAATGGGGGATCCCTTTCCTTTGAGGGGCATTCTTGGTTAAAAATAATTCTTCATTCCCTCTCATATATTTGGGTGTCAGGGTTCTATCACAAAGGGAGTTGGGTTCGTTACAGCACCACTAGTAGAGCTTAGCAGGCAAGGCAAAGCTAATCAAGGCCGATTTCCTCAGCCCAGGCCCTCCTCTTTATTTCAGAAAGAAATCCTTCTCCCATCAAACAATGTGCCATTTGAAACCTTCATTATCACTTGCCCACAAGAAGTGGCTCTATATCCAACCCAGTGGCTTAAGATCGGAGCTAGGGGTGGCAAGATGTAATATCCCCTTTTCTAGATTAAAACAATTAATAATATTATTTAAGCTGGGCCCGGTCATTTCTAATCTTTTGGGCAACTTAATAATAATATTATTATTAAAATAAAAAAAAGTATTCTTAAATACTTAAAGTAAAAATAATAATATGACTAAGTTAGACAAAAGTAATTTATTGTCGGCAACTTATGTTTTATTATTAAAATAAAGTAAGTTTGGAGTTGGAGTGGAAAAGGTATAAAAGAAGATGGAGGGGTTCATTTGGAGTATCTATCATTCATCTATTATTTGATATTTTATAAGTTAAGCAGTTTTTTTCTGCTTTCAGCCATTGAGGACGAAAATCCTCTTCGGTAATCAGATCTTGGGGACAAAAACCTTCAAATTCTGCATGGTGGCTTCATTCAGAGGTCACATTGGGTGTGAAGAATTGTTGGATAAGGCATAGGGGTCTGGTTTATGCATGGTGTGGCAGCTAGGGCATACATTTGAAGTTGACGCAACAGCTAGGGCATCAATTGGAGATGGACGCACCAACTAGGAGGCAATTGGAGGTGGGTGACCTGCCTAGAGGAGTCATTCACATGCTTTACCATCCTTGGGAGGGATGACATCACCCTAGGAGGGAAGATTCGAAGGTTGTTCCACTTTGGCTTCATCCGGTTGGTTGATAATTGCTGAATTTGCATTTGTATAATCATCTCTAAATTATTTAATTTACAAGCCTGTAATTTCTATAAAAAAATAGATTTGATGATGTAAGGGTTCTACCATGAAATAAATTGAATTTCCTTATTTTTTGAAGGGTTTCTATGTGGATTATATTTTTCCTATCATGTTTTATGGATCATTTTCAAAATTATGTACTTTCATGTTAGGGTTTCAGCGAGATCCTAGAATTGTATAAATCTGCCCTAAAAGGGACATTACACAAGAGCCACAAAGATATGGATTGGAAGTGAATTTAATACAACCTTTATGGATGTAACTTGCCCAACTAGAGTTAATCGTGTATGGGTCCAATTTTTTGTTTTTGATCTGAAATTGTTAATGAGCTCCTGCCATGTTCCCTTCTTCAAACTTGTTATGGGAAGAGAAGCTCGCTAAAATCTTAGGATATTTGCAATCCTCCTTTGGATCATGCAGTCCATGTTGAAGAAAACGATTTGGGATTTTTCTTCAATAATCTCCTACTTGAGGGCCTAGGCCAATAGATAAAACCAGCCATGCAAAGAGATTTCTTATGTGAGTTTGGCCTCTCCAAGAGGAGTCATGTCATCAACTTGGAGAAGTGTTTTGGATAAGAAAAAAAAGACTGATCGCAAGACACTTCTCCAAACCCTCTATTGGGATAAAAAAATGGTAGGGTGAGAGAGGGTTCCTGTGTGCCAACACTCTTTGAAGACCAAAAGCACTTTGGACAACATTAAAGGAAGCAATTGAGAACTAGAAACCCACACAGACAACTCAAACAATGCTAAAAACATAGGAGAGCACCATTTTTCAAAGAAAAATCCAATACACCTTGGCAATGTCTGACTTGTGAAACATGGCCTTGCTCTTTGAGATCTACATGGAATTGACAGCCTCTTGAGTTACTATAATACCATCGAGGATCTGATGGCCCATTATGAAGCCCCCTTACTGAGGAGATATTATCAAGTCTGAGACCAGTTTGATTGTTTCATTCATCACATTGGTTATGATTTTGTAGATCATGTTGTAGAGAATCGGTCTAAAGTTTTCCAGCTTGCAACATTGTATTTCTTCTGGATCAGAGCAACTTAAGCATGATTTAGAGCTTTATTCTATCACCTCCAACAAATCAGCTTTAACAAATTTCAAAATCCTGAATGAAATCAATTGGATGTCCATTAGGGCCATGGGGTTTCCCATTTTTCATTCTACAAAGTTACAAACCATCTCTCTGGTTCCTTCATGCTAACTTGCCTTAAGAGGAACATCATTTTACTCGCAATAAATTAAATGAGGGATGCATGAATTTTTTTGTTGTCAAGCTTCCCTTCTATCAATTGTTGCGGACAAGAAAAGTTGGACAGGTATGGAAAACTCTCTTTCATACTCCCGAGGTATCGAGTTCAATGTCATTATGAGACTGAAGGGAGCTGAAAAATTGAACATTGGCAGCCAAAGTAGATTTGTGGAAGAAAGGTGTGTTTTTATCCCTCTCCTCCGACCATTTTTTATAATTCTGCTTCCACATGATTCCTCTTTGAACTCAAGCTCCTCCACATTTTTCATTAAATTTGGGATTCTAGAATAGAGAATAACCCTAGTCAGACCCTGCTCCTATATTTCTTTCTCAAGCTTGCCTGGCTGACTTTTGTTTTGCTGATGGAAACCTGGATGTTTCCAAAATGAGATTTGTTTTATGATTTGACTTCGTTTTATGCATTTCAGCCCTTTAAAAGTACAAAACATTGCAGTTCTATAAGTTGAACTACCGTCCACCCATCATTGATGCATAAAAGGTCTGAGTGACTCCTTCCTTAACAACATAAACTCAAACCTAAAATGTGTATTCTGAAGCTTGTTGTGTTTGGAGAATTCTAAGGTCATAGGCTAGTTGTCATATCTTGCTCCATTCAAACTCTGGGACTGAAACGACCTTCACTGATTTATCCATTTTTCACTAACCAATTACTAATCCAACCTTTCCATTATATGATCAGCTCCACCACGTCTATTATTCCAAGTATATATGCCCTCCTTGGGATAATGTCAAACATCTGTCATTTTTACGCATTCTCTTGTGGAAGGTGGCTAACTTGGTCTAGATTTCTGCTCCCTCATTTTTCTTTTAGAGAAAGAACAAAATTAAAATTGTTTCAAGGATCCCAGTAATGTCCAATCAATGATCCTTGAATGGCCAATAGAATCCTACAGCCTAACATTACCGTGATGTCATTGAGTACGTAGATGTTGGTGATTATGACTTCTGGTCTTGAACCAGTTGACCTCTTGCCAATGGAAATCCATACTTTCCCCATGTAAGCGTATGGTACAAATATTTTACAAGAATTCCACTCATTACACAGTGCCTAAATTTCCATGCAGCTCTTGTGGCTGTTATTTCACTAATTTGTAGATTTTCTAAGAAGCCATTGCATCTCATCTATACTCGAGTAGTCTCCCAAAGCATGACTAGAATAGGGTTGTTACTCGTTTTCCATCTTTTGGTAACATTTTGATGAGATTTTCTTCCTAAAATTCTAACATTCCATGCTAAGACAATCATTTTTGGGACTGGTTAAAATGAGTTTCCAGAGTCCTAACCAACCCAGATTTTGTCAAGTGTTCTCCAGTCAACTTCACCTTTATATGATTAGTTTTCCTCCCCATTTTTGTCCCCGAGCCCTGCTGGCATTTATTGATCGATGTTTGTCTAATACCTAAAGGGGTTTGCCCCTTGTTTCTTTCCTTCTCCCTTAGGAGGACCCTAAGCAAGGGTTTTGGCTTGCAAGGTTATAACTTCAATTTTTATTGCATTTTGAAGCCTCTGCCTCCACATTATTGTTGGAAAGATTGTATCCATATCATATATCTTATATAAACATGAAGGGTGTTTATACAATTCATAGTTTGTTATGATCCTATTTTCTAGGATACATTTTCTCGACAAACTCCAATCACTTTGCACTTATCCCTCAACCAATTCTATCTACATTAATGACTCAACAACCACCTAACCAATTAAATTTAAATAAATAATTATTTAAAATTATCTCCTATGATTGACTTAACAACCCCTCAACAAACTTTTTTTAACCAAGTATACTATAAAATTATAAATAATATCCTATAGTGTAATACAAACCTAAAATTTATTTTCTTGCAAAACATTTCTAGGAATCTCATTCAAGATTACGTACTTTAGACATTTCTATAACAATTATGCCCCCAAACTTTGCCCCTTTGGCCCCTTCCTCAAACAAGGATGAAACCCAATTCCTACATAGATCTATTCCCAAGGACATCACGTTCCACCATTTTCTATTGAGGCTTATGTTCTGTATATATCTTATTCTGTGCAGTTGGAGGGTCAATCTCTAGTAGGGTAGCCATAAGAGTATTAGTCACGCAACATCTAAACAACAAAGCTTCATAATCTAGGTCTTGCTCCCAAACAAGATCAGCAAGTTAGTGTTGACAAATCTTCCACAAATCAGATTTTCTCTTGCCACTTGGAAAGTTCTCATCTCTAGCCAAGGAAGGAAGAATACATGGTTTTCCTTGACCAAAATAGGTCATTTCTACGGACTCTGCAGGATTTCTATGGACTCAAGCAGGGTTTCTACGGACTATCTGAAGGAAATTTACAAGTTCCCGACACTTAAGCGACAAAAGGGCCTTTACAACTTTTCCGAATGGCAATTTCAGAAGCCAAGCAGCCCTTGCGGAGGGCAGGAAAGCACTTAGGGGGAAGAAAGACAAAGGCGAAGATATCCTTCAGACTTTTTGTCCGAAGAAATTCAGAGACCACAGAGACAAAGGAAGTCCCGCACAAAAGGCAAGCCAAAGAATAATTCGGAAAAGGGGCATTTTCAAAAATTCCGAAGGGCAGGGTACCCTTCGGAAGGGACACTTTCAATATTCCCGAAGGGCACCTACCCTTCGGGCAGGAGGAAGACCAAATTCGGAGACTTTTGCAAAAAGCCCGAGTGCCCTCCAATTTTTCTGAAGGGCACTAGCGGAGGACACTTGGGCGGTGTCAAAGGGCACTTGGTCGGTGGAAGGGCATGTTTGGAATCCCGAAGGGCACATTTCAGAAGAAAAGTCAAGGTAAGGAATCCTTCGGACTTTTTGTCTGAAGGAATTCCTTCGGACAAAAAGTCGGAATTCCTTCGGACAAAAAGTCCGAAGAAATTCGGGAGGCTTGCAAAAAGACAAAGTCCAAGAAAACAAAGAAAAAATTGGAAATAAAGGCCAAAGCAAAACAAGAAAATGAATGCTTTCGGACTTTTGTCCGAAGGAATTCCTTCAGACAAAAAGTCCGAAGAAATTCAGAGAATACATAAGTCCAAAGAAATTCGGACAAAGGCCCGTAAAATAAACCTGACAGAAGAAATCCCGAGGAAATTCAAAAAAATAGCAATGACAAAGAGCCGACGAAAGAAATCAAAAGGGCTTCGGAAAAGTTAAAGGGCGAAGGAAGAAGAGATATCCTTCGGACTTTTTGTCCGAAGGAATTCCTTCGGACAAATAGTCCGAGTAAATTCTAAAGGCCACAAAGCAAAGTCCGAAGAAAAGCGAAAAAATAAGACTAAGGCGAGATAGAAGTCCGAAGAGAGACGCGGGAAATAAAGTCCGAAGGAAGCAGAAAATATATACAGAGAAGTCCGAAATAAGAAAACTAAGGGTGACGTCCCGCAGGCCATCAAATTTTGACCGCGGGAAGTAACCGTTGGAACAGAGATAAAGCCAGAATTTCGAAAGATAAGGCCAAATGGGCAAAAATATAGACAAATATATCCGAATATAAAATCCCGCCAGAAATAGATACGAACAGCAGACCAAAATAGAACGAAATACATGCAAACATTTGAGCTATTTTCCAACATCGGTCAAAGCTTTAGTTGACTGATTATTAAAGTCCTGTTCATCTCCGCCAGCTCATGCATCCGAAAGTCTAACTCAGCTTCAGCAGGTGTTCCAAATTCGAACGACAAGTTGACTGATCCAGATTTAGAGTTGACTAATTGATTAAACGCCACGTCCACTAGAAGCTTTCCATGCGAAAGAGAATGATCTCTTCGTCCAACTCAGCTTAAATAACGTTTAACTCAGCTTTCAAATGCTACAACTCGGCATCAAGCAGCACACGTGGAGTTCTAAAATTGACATCTGCATGGATTTTCATGCAAAAAAGAGGTGGGCGGTTCATGACAAAGATAACTTCACTTCATCAAACGAAGAAGCTTCATGCAAGGACAAAAAGGAAAATATATTTTATTGAAAGGCCAAGTAAAGCCTTGAGTTAACCAAAGTGAATCTTTCTCTTCAAGTTTCTACGCCAATCTTTGACCTCTTGTAATGTTCTATATAAAGGATTTCAGCCTTGATTAAAAATCATCCAATCTCTCTTGGTTAGACCAGACTCTACCATTGGTGAGTTGTGTAATCTCTTCGATCAATAGAAGGACTGTACTTTCAGATTTCAAGCGTTGGCATAGTGTATATTTCTTCAGCAATTTGCATAAGTGGTAGAGTTCTCTACCTTCCCAAATTCTGTTTCATATCTAGTTGCTATATTATCCTTGTGCAGGTCATGTTAAAGTGTTCTTTATTGTCTTTTGCTGAAATTGTAAGTGGATGTTAGGTGGCTGCAAAGTGTCTTGTATCGGACCTCTCTCCATTGTTTTCCCTCAAGTTTTAGTTATTGGATCGAACCTCTGCATGAAATACTTATGCATAAGTGATTGATTTGAAGTCTAAGGTCTTCCTTCTCCCTTGTTCGTTTAGTGTTCAAGGTTCCAAATTGAGTGGATCAAAATCTTGGTGTATCACCCCTTTTAGGTAGGATTTCCCCTTTAAGTTTTCTTTCTCTCTTTTCCACGGTAGTCAGCAGCGTAGAGTAGGAATCTTCATTGATACATCATACAAGAACCAACCTTTTCTGGAGGTTCTTCTCACTATTGAGGCACCCACCCTCGTGAGAAGATCCCATTGTTTCAGCCGGATAGAGGACTGGCAGTTTCGCGCACGTCCTTGAATCAGGGCGCAGCTCCAGGTTGACAACAGTTAGATTTCAATGGATTTCAATAAATGATGGTCAAGGTCCATTGCTACACAATTTTGGGAATAAGCAGCCAAATTTATTTCAGTGGTGATTCTTGACATACCCTAGTATCTTCCTAGTAGCTATCTTATGGATTCAAATCTATGTTCCATGGAATTCCTGCAATGGACATAGTAGGACAAGTTTTCTGCACGATACAAAAATTTTCTATGATTGAAGATGAGAAGGGACAATATATATACTCGTACTTGGCAGATACTCGGCAAACCAAAAAAAAATGACTTAGCAAATACTCGGCAATACTTCCCAGCTTAAAAAAAAAACTTAAATTTCTTAAAAAAGCATAAATTTTATACAAATTACACAAAATGTATCAAATGAGTCTGTAAAATAGTGGGGAGGTGTTTTATATTAGATTTGAATACAAATAAAGTACAAAATCCCATAATCATGCAAATACAATAGGAAACTAATACTTATAAATTTAAGATGATTGTCAATGAAAATCATCATCATAAATTGCATATGGATGCAAGTTACAATTTACAAGAATCTACAATTTACGCTTCTCCATTCTAGCAAAAAATTATGGGACACTGAGCGAGTCTAGTCCTCACACTCTGTTGTGCCTCCTTGCTTTGCCTAGAACATTGTGCATGTGGCTACACCCTGGTACCAGGTGGCAGTGACTCCTCCTCTACCTCATGTTTGACACATCTACAAAGACGTCCTCCAATCCAATCTCTCATGCTTTTGCTAATATAAAAGGAACTCCTTTAGTTGTTTCTTGAACACAAGGCATCTATCATACCTACATCCCTTCATGCAGCCTTCATACCTCCAATGATGTCTCTCTGAAATCTTAAAACCCTGAAATATGGCTAAGTCTAAAATCCTAAAACCCTAAAATCTGACTAAGTCTGAAATATGATAGGATCCTCCAAAACCTAGACTTTGCATTATAGCTCCTAAAGGTCTGAAACCGCTCTCAAACATCCTAAAAGTGTGTGTGTGTGTGTGTGTGTGTGTGTGTATATATATATATATAACTTAATGTAAACTTTACTTAAATTTTTTTAATAGATATATAGTCGATAAAATGATTTGTGATGAAAGTGTGTGTGGGGGAGGGGCGGCCAGGGTGCTTAAAAAAGACAAAAATCTGCTTTTTTCCCACATTTTCTTCTGTGTTGGACCACGTTGGCGAGTATGTACTCGGCACTCCCCAGGTACTCGTGGCGAGTACTGTGCAAAAATTCAAACATACCAAAATCACCAAAAAGACAAACGCGAGTATAAATAAAGTATATTCACAGGGCATAATTTTTGGCGAGTACTTGCATACTCACAAAGTACTTGCCGAGTATTCCTACTATGGTTTTAGCCATTGTAGTCTTCACACTACTAAGAAACTGCATGGAAAGTAAGAACAGGTTTTAAGTAAAAAGAGTAATTCAATTCTGATGTCACAAGAGGGTCCATCAATAGTAAAAAGGGACCTTACCTAAAACTTACATTCTAACTATAAAAATTATGCACCAAATTGAAGGAGTCTTCTCCACCAATTCTCAACTATCTATTTTCAATAAATCCACACCCAAGATAGAGCTAGTATATGAGCATGTTCTATCTATTTGGTGTCATAATGTTTCACACTTGTGTTCCCAAAATTAGTAGTTGCTCAAAACTACGAGGAATCTCTTACTATTGTAATGATCACCATGCAGCGACAACTGCAACATGGTGTCCTTGCTATTAACTCTCCATCTCCAAGATTGAGAGATTCCATTCAACTAGATTTTAAAAGCCACCAACTTAAAACCCAAATTGTACTCATAATTACATCCCATATATTTGTAGGTCCTTTGAATTCTAGCCCTCATGCACAAAATAGGGAATGTGAATTGTATTGCATAATATATATTTGTGAAAGTGATTAAATTGAGGCACTGCAAGCAATACAAATTGAGAACTGATATCATTATACGATACCCAAAGTCCAATCCTTATTATAAGGTAGTAGACATGAAAACAAAAACTAGTTACCCTTGTAATAAATTCTTGACTCATAAGCTTCTAGTGCAAAACTACCAAAATATATGCCTTCAAGAAGTAAGTTGAAGCAATGCCTAATCCTCTTCCTAATCAAGTTCTAGTAATAACTCTTAGATCCTCACTTTGCATTGTGAAACCTAGAATATGAAAATTTCCAAAAGAGAAATGAAGATTCCTATACAAAATAAATTGAGAAAATGATTTGTGATCATAATAATCGATTGTTTAAAAATATCTTGTTTGATATTTACTCCACAGATATTCATGCAAGTGTCCTTCTTACCTTCAATAATATAGTAATAAAAACTCTTTTTTTAACCTTAATTGCAATAATCAAATCCAAAATATGTTAATTAGAAGATCAAAGCAAGAGCACACCACCATCAAGCCCCATGGTAATTGGCTTTATTAACAATACATTTTCGGACAATTTTCCCATCAAGTGCTACTAGAATTTCTCAAAACTAAAAGCAATTATCAAGTTCATAGAGATGAAACTGTGTAGTTTCCATAAACCTATCTATAATAGCCATTATGAACATTACACATCACTACAATATCCATAATTTTAGTAGACATGTGTTGAGTTAGTGGCTTGTTAATTAAGTTATAACAACATCATAGAAAAATTAATCGGGCAGTCTCATGTATATCAACTTATCAAGACTATGGTCTAATTCCATGACAAAAGCTAGTCATTTTATATGGTACATTTCGAACTAACAAATCTTAAACCACAATAGTAAGATATTGAAGATTGCATTGTGCTTTATGTACAAGAGTCCAATTATAAAAAGAGAATTATCGATCAGTGTCTCATTCTCTATCGATGCTCCAAATATGTTAAGGATATTTGGAAGAACACTGATAAAGCATTTTTTAATATTGTTGACACTGTGGATTGCACCCTCTAAAAGGAGACTTAGCTTCCTCCACGTGGCACAATGAGGACATTCCTCTTGCTGTGGGTGGCAAACTTGAGAGATGAATCTCTAGATTAAGGGCTAGCTCCCCTTGATGCACCTTGAGGCCCTGGATTTCCTACTGCTAACAATGGGGGGGGGGTGAAAAGAGAGAGAGATACTGAAAACATAACCTAATTAATGTGATGATGCACCAAACTGGTTGGTCTACTCAGCCTTGACCTACACTTTACACCAAAGATAAGCAAACATACAATTCATTCGAATGAGAACCTTTCATGCATCAGTGTTTCAATAGGGGATCCTATGGAGATACAGGGAGGAAGAAACTATAAGAAGTGTTCTAAGACACTATTTGACAATCTATTCACCTATGCCTATACTCTGAGTTGGACACTTCTTGTTGACTTATAGAGAAGAATTCACAATACACTAGATATGCTAGTATAAACTTATGAAAGCATTAAAGGAAATGATTGAACATAAGATAAGATCATAGACATATGCAAAAGTGCAAGCTCAAATGGAGGTAAAATGCTTCCTTTGATTCAAGGTAAATTCTTCAAGGCTTCGCCATACAATGCTGAGAGATCCTTTCAAAATGAAAAGTTACAAACATTTATAGAAAGCTTAGAAACAGACAATTGACTAGTCAAGGGATGAGAACCCATGCTGTATTAAACACTTCTGCAGTGACCACAAGCCCATGCTGTTGCCGTATCCTTCCAATTGCATATGGGGAAAGCCATGTTGTAGGTGTCCAATTCACTGCCCATGCTGTCTTGGGCCTGCAAAAGCATGGGATACTTCTTCTAGTAACTGACAAGGCCATCCCCAAGTTGTGTTGACTAGACCATGCTCTCTTCAATGTTGAGCACGACTGGCTGTTCATTAATGGCAAAACAAGGAAACACGGGCCGCTCTCTTCTATAGATCGAAAACCAATCCTTCTCTTGGTTTTCAGTGGAGACTATTTCACCTAAGTGCATTTACTCTTTCTGTTGACGACCCCTGTGCCACCTGCCTTGGTCTAGTTCATCTTGGGTCTGCGCTGACTTGTTACGCCACCTAGAGTGTTTTGAACTTTTGTTTTATGTGCATGTGGCCGCGTTCTGGGTTGCCCACCTTGTTTTCCCTTTGATATTTCCCTCTTGTCCTGGTAATTCGCGCTCTCGGCGCTCATTATTCTCCCCTGGGCTCCTTTCTTCGCTTGTTTGCTCATTCGTTCTTCGGGCTCTCGGGCTTTGAATTCCTTCAAACATTTTCTTTGGGCTTGTTACCTTTTGACTTTCCTTTGATGAGACTTCGGGCTTCCATTTCTGAGTTCCTTCGGACAAAATGTCCGAAGGAATTCTCCTTTGATTTTTTCCAACGGCTAGCTTACCATCCTGAATTTGACATTCGCGGGCCCGTCATCAAGTATTTGAATCCCAACGGCTAGCTTACTGCCCTGAAATTGAGATTCGCGGGCCCGTCACCCACTAGGACAATTCTTTCGGCATTTTTGCAAACGAACTTTTTCGAAGGGAAAGTGACCCTTCGGAAAGATTGAAATGGTCCTCTTTCAAAGCCAAGTGCCCCCCACAAAGACACCTACCCTTCGGACTTTTGGTCTTCCGAATTTTTTCGAACTTCTTGTGACTATCAAATTTCTTCGAATAAAATGTCCGAAGGAATTCCTTCGGACATTTTGTCCAAAAGAATTCTTCCTTCACTTTTCTTCCTTGGTTTTCCTTCGGAAAAAAAGTCTGAAAGAATTTTCTTTTGGCCTCTCACTTTTTCCAAAGGGCAAGTTCCTTTCAGGCTTTCTGTCTTGCCCCTTTGCTCCAACCGACTGCCCTCTGCAAGGGCAATTCGAGCCCAAAGTTACCCTTCAGACTTTTGAAAAGGTCCACTTTGTTCATCGCTTGCCCCCCTGCAAGGGCTCCTTGGCCTCCAAAGTTGCCTTTCGGAAGAAATGTGAAGGTCCCGTTTGCCCCTTAAGTGCCCTCCGCAAGGGTACATACCCTTCGAGAATCCTGCAAACGACCCTTCGGCTTTTCCACTTGGTCCATTTTGCCAATGAAAAGCCCTCCAAAGTAATTCACTTGTCTTTCAAAGCATCCAAGACCAAAATCGAGGTTTGCAAGTGGCTTTATGAATTTTTTACAATTAAAGTCACCCGTCAAACCCGAAATGCACTTGGCAAGCAAAAGAGGAAAACACTTGGTTTTTTCATGGGAAATGGCCTGACAGAGAATTTTGCACGAGGCAGCTGAAAGATGAACTAGCCAGAACCTGGATGAATGACTTGCAATTTAAAGGAGAGGGGTGCCCAAGTTTTGGCATGCAGGACCAAAAATTGGTCAACACATTTGGCGACTCGCAGGGGAAACACGCTTGCTATGCTTGAGAAGATTGGTGGCCTAAAAGTACATTGGGCATGGAGTCAGGATGTAGCTTGAAAAGTTGGTAACAGCCTTGTAAAGACCTAAGAACCAACAAGATTTTACCCCAAACGATAAGGAAAACTCACACAACAGCTAAAAACACTACACAAATGCATAACAACACTTGGGGAAAACGAGGAAAAGATAGGGAAACTATGTACATGACAAAAGAAAGCTAGTGACAATGTTTAAGATATATGCCATTGACTAGGATATGTAGCTCTTCACCATCCAACTTGGAGAGTTGGAAAGCATTATGTTGCTTGTATTGGGTGATGACATATGGGCCACTCCACAAGGTGTCAAACTTTGTGTGCCTTCCAGATTTGGCTCGGTCCTCATCCCACTTCAAGACAATGTCACCTTCTGAGAAGCTCTTTGGCATAGACCTCTTGTCAAAATGCTTCTTTGTTTGCTGTTGGCGGCTGGTCATTGCATCCATGGCTTGGTCTCTTGCTTCTTGAAGCTCCATTAGCTCACAATACCTGACTTCCAAGCTGTCGCTCTCCACCAATTGTAGCTGATGGGCAAGATCCAACGCTAGTAACTCAAGTGAAATAGGAAGTCTAGCTTCCCTTCCATACACAAGTGTGTATGGTGAATTCTCAATCGCCTTCTTTGGAGTGATCATGTCTACCCAGAGAGCTATCTTCAACTTGGCATGCCAAGTCCTTTGATTTTCCTCCATTGTCCTTTTTATGATCCTAATCAAATTCTTGTTTGTGGACTCGACCAGCCCATTCCCTTGTGGGTAGTAGTTGGAAGAAGTGCTGAGATAGATGCCATACTTTAACGCCCACTCACTTGTCTTTGTTTCCAAGAAAGTCAATGCATTGTCTGAGATGATTGTGGCTGGGACCCCAAATCTCGTCACTATGCCTTCATAGAAGTCTAGGACTGCGCTCTCATTGGCCTCTTTCAAAACGACGGCCTCTACCCATCTTGTGAAATAATCCGTAGCAGTCAAAACCCACTTGTGGCCAGCACTAGGAGGGTTGATCAACCCTATGAAGTCCAACCCCCATTGCATGAATGGCTGTTCCACCTGAATAAGATGAAGAGGCATGGTAGAGAGTCGTTGCTTCCCATCAAAGAAAGCACATTTTTGACATTTCCTCACCCAAGCATGAGTGTCTCTAAACAAACTGGGCCAAAAGTAACTAGCCCTCATAATCCTTGCAGCTGTGGCCTTGGGGAGCAAAGTGGCCACTAGCTGGCCCATCATGGAACTCGGATAGTACCCTACCGACTTGCTTTGAATCAACGCATCTCCAGAGTACCCCTGAAAAGTCCTTTGAACAGCACTCCATCAACTAGGAAATAAAGAAGAGATTGGAGTCTAAAATACCTCCTCTTGGTCCTATCAAGACCTTGTGGACACTCACCAGTTCGAAGGAAATGAACCATGTCTTGTGCCCAGCTCTTCATGATTGTAGGTATTGTTGTTGCAGCATCATTGTGGAGTACCAAAACGTCCTCTTTCGGCTTTTTTAAGTCCGTAGCGAGGTTCACACAGCCCTCTTCCCCTTACTAGCTTGGTGGTCTTGATCTCTACGTCATACTCCATTACTTTGGTGATTCACCTTGCCCTTTTCTCAGTCAAGTCTCGGCTCAACAAGAAGTCTTTTACACTCAGATGTGGCACCATGATGTGAATCTCGCTGTTAGACAACATATGTCTGAACTTCTTTAGACTTCGTATGATTGCAAGCACCTACTTCTCAACATATGTGTATCTAACCTCGTAGCCCTCTAAATCTTGGCTAAAAAAGGTGAGAGGTTGTTCTAAATTCTCACCATTCGTTTGAGTGAGCATAGCAGAGATTACCTCTTCATTCCCAAAGGTGTATAGATTGAAGTCCTTGAAAAAGTCTGGACTAGTCAGGGTAGGAGCTTGGGCGATAGCTTGCTTGATGCCTTCGAAGCTCTCTTCTCCTTGCTGTCCATGTAAACATCTCGTCCTTCCTCAGCATGGAAGTTAGTAGTTTGACCAGCTCGACAAAGTTAGGAATGAATCTCCTAATGAAATTTATTCTACCAAAGAAACTTTGCAGGTCCTTCTTGTGCTTAGGCAAGGACAATGCTAAAATGGCATGTACCCTTTCTAGATCAATGGATAGGCCTCCTTTTGAAATGAGATGGCCCAAGATCTTGCCTTTGTGGACATCAAACACGCATTTTTTTAGGTTGAGAGAGATGTCGAACTCTCTACACCTCTCAAAGATTTGCCTCGGGTGCTTCAAATGTTCACTTGCCTCCTTGGAGAAGACTGTCACATTATCAAGATAAACCAGCACAATGTCATTGATCAAATCTTGGAAAGCCATAGCCATAGCATGTTGGAAGGTAGCTCCAACATTTGACAATCCGAATGGCATCTCTTGTAGGAGTATGTTCCCCACTTGGTAGTGAAGGTCGTCTTGTATTGGTCACATTCTTGTACCAGGATTTGATTGTATCCAGAGTAGCCATCCAAGAGGGAGAATATTTCACTACATCTCACCATCTGAAGAATCTGCTCCATACTTGGGATGGGATAGTGATCTCTTAGTGAGACTCTATTCAGGGCTCTGAAATCCACACACAATTTGCTCTCTCCATTCTTCTTTCTAACAGGGACCAAATTGGCCAGCCAAAAAGAGTGTTTGATAGGGAAGATGATTCTGGACTTGATCAGTTTGGTGAGTTCCTTCCTCATGAGAGGCTCGATCTTTGGATTGATTGGCCTTTGTTTTTACTTGATGGGTTTGGTACCCTCCTCTAGCTCAATGGTGTGTTGGGCCAAGCTTGGGTCAAAACCCTTCAAATCACCATACTCCCAAGCAAAGACATCGGCAAACGTTTGGCATAACATAATGAAAGCATGCTTTTCCTCTTTGGTACATACCTTCCCAAGTGCAAGCAACTTATCCTTGCAGATCTCTACCCTTTCATAATTTTCTTTCTTGGTTGACATGCTTGCTTTGTCCTTCTTGAGTTGGTCATCTTCATTGAAGATGTTCTCAAGAGTTACCAAACCTTTGGGAAGCTTGTTGGTCTTTAGTTGAACAATCTGCCCATCATACTGCTACTGCAGCTTGGACTGATTTTTGAAAGCGAACTCAGCTTCCTCCTGCAAGAAAAGTACTATCTGTTGGTCACTTTCAAACACCTGCCAATTGGTGACATTGTTTGGTATGGAGGGCCTCACAATCACTTTTAAGTGATGTTGATTCTTGCTTTGTCTCACCCCCTTTGGGATATCAAACTGAGCACCAACTGCTGCTAGTCTATCCGCATGCTAGTTCTCCTCTCTTGGAATGGAAATGATGTTGAAAGTAGGGAAGCTCTCCACAAGATCCCACACTCTCTGCTTGTAAGACTTGAGTAAGGAGTTCATGGTCAAGCTTTGACCCCTCACTTGGTTCACAATCCACTCGCTATCTCCAAATACCTGCAATTCTTTGATTTCTCTCTTCCTTGCCCATTTAGGCCATAAACAAGGGCTTCATACTCCGCTACATTGCAAGTGCAGGAGAACTGAACCCTGAAAGTTGAGAAGTATTTCTCCTTTGAAGGTGAAACCAACATTGCTCCACCACCAGCTCCCAATTTGCTTCTAAATCCATCAAAGAACAGTTGCCACAAACCACAATCCTCTGGATCTGTCTTCATTAATTTCGGCATGAAAGCATCTTTCTCATGCATGTAGTAGACTCCAAGACCAGCCTCTTCAATGAACTTGTAAGGATCATGCTCAAAATTGTCATTTCCCCATTCATCTAGGAGCAAGTCAGCGACTCCTACAAGGGAAGATGATGGAGATTGGTCCACCTGAAGCTCTTCTTCATCAATGATTGTGTAGTTCACGTTCACCGCTTTGGTTAAGTATGGCTCTAGGTGATCTTTGTGGATCGGCTCTGACTCAATCTTCACCTTAGTTCCATACTTTGTCATAAAAACCATGTAAAACCAATTGGCTGCCAAGTATCCACCTATCTTGGATATGAAATCTCTTGATAAGCAAAGAGCGAAGGAGGAACATCTGCCACTATCACATCATGGAGAATCAAGAAGGTCGGACAGGTATGGAGAGTCAGATTCAAACCTTTTACCACTCCCAAGGTCTTAGCCAGTGATCCATCCAACTGTAGAACTCCTTTGGTCATTTGCTCATACTTGAGGCCTAACTTATCAGCTATGCATTTGGGTATAACTGAGTTGCTTGCTTCACTATCAATGATGCAACTGTAGACCAAGAAGTCACCAATAATTAGGGACAAATAAAAGGGAGGGACCTTCTCATCCTTTTTTGCTTGACCTCCCATGGGAGGAGCCCCATTTACTATCAACACATTATCATTTCTTGTTGGGACAGCTTGCTCACCTAGCTTGTGCAATTCCTTTTGGAGTATATCATTTTGTCTTGGTAGTGCTAAAGAATCTCACAATGAGATGTTCATGTGCAGCTTCTTCATTTGGTCCACTACATTGATCGAACAATTGCCCCCTTTGGATCTCTCCTTGGGGACATTTGTAACTTGTGGGGCAACCTAAGGAGTTGACGCTGCAACCGACGGTCTGTAAGTGGGGAACTTGTGATTTGCTTGTGGTGAAGGAGATGTTGTAGGTGCTTGAGTGGTTGCTTAAGCTTCATCCATAGCTCTCCTTTTGGACCTGGTGTTGGCTGCAACACAATCATTCTAGTCACTTGTGCTCTCCACATAGTTGACTGCGTAGAACTCTCCTTCTAAGTGATTCATAAGAGCGGAATCAGATTGACCCTGCCTGATGTCCATCCCAAGTTGTGTTGATATCTCAAAATTTGAGAATTGCGCTGCCTAATCACCTTGTGCGGTCATGCTTTGATTTGGTAGCTCATTGGCATAAGCAACCTGTTCTTGGCCATGCCCCAAGGGTGGATAATTGGGCTGCTCCTGCACCAAATTATTTTGAGTGGGGACAAGAGCCTTGGAAGACGAAGGAGCATTTGGATTATAGCTCTGATAAGGCTTGACTTGTGTAACTTGACCCTGCCCTTGATTGTAATTCTGGAAGGGAGGTCTATTTGTCTGCCCAAACTGCTGGTAGCCTTGATTTGGCCTATAACTCTGAGCTTGTTATCTCTTGAGGGCAACTAACTCATTGGTAACACTGCAACAGGCTCTTAACTTCATGGAGATCATTTGCAGGGGTAGCAACCGACCTCTCTTGATTAGACAGAGGAGCTAGAGTGGGCGTAGCAGGCTGAACTGAGAGCTGTAATTCAGGGAAGAGTGTCATATGAGGTCTAGGAGCTATCTTTGCTGCTTAAACAAGGCAATTTTCAATAGCTATGGCTATTTCATAAGCAACAAACAAAATATGTCCACCCATTGAATTTATCATGATAGCGAAGTCACTATTCAAGGCCTTCAAGTAGTAAAGGAAAGCATAGCTTGGGATTGGCCTTACAAGAATTGGGATTCTATCCCAAGTCTTTTGGAACCTAGTGTTAAAATATTGCATAAATTCATGTGGAGTTCTCTTCATGGTAGTCAGTTGCTCAGCTAGAGACAAATGGTCACTTTTTTTTCCAAACCTATTTGTCAAGAGGGTCCCTTACTCATTTCATGAGCCAACTGAGTTCATAGGCAAGGTCCCATACCAGTCCAAAACTTTTCCTTTGAAGGACAAGGCTAGCAATCTGATGTCTACATTTTTCTCAATGATATTATGGATGTTGCAGAGGTTGGCTATGTTTCCGATATGCTCGACAATAGTGATTGGGCCCTCTCCACTAAAGGGAGGAACACTTTTGAGAACTGTCCCTGGAATTGGGTCATACTGCAGAAGGTTCAAGGGACTGACCATTGAAGGCCACAAAAGGGAAAGCCATTGCTGTGAAAGGATTCAACCGAGGTCTCCTTGAGTAGGTGTGTTTTATTGCTGGTTTGGGAAAGTGGCTTGCTACATAAGGATGACTAGTTGCAAACATTAGCCTTTTTGTTGAGTTCAAAGGCAACTCAATAAATTCAAAAGGGACACCCCTAGAAGAATATCTTGTAGTGACCTTAGGCATGGGATGTTAGGCTGATCATTAACCAAAGATTGAGTTCTTGAACGGAGTCGCCAGGTGCTGGGTTATAGCTCCTTTTGGAATTTTTTAACAATATCAGGACCAGCACCAATCCTAAAACTTGTATCTTGTAGTGACCTTAGGCATGGGATGTTAGGCTGATCATTAACCAAAGATTGAGTTCCTGAATGGAGTCGCCAGGTGCTGGGTTATAGCTCCTTTTGAAATTTTTTAACAATATCAAGACCAACACCAATCCTAAAACTTGTAGGACATAGAAATTTGTCCCACCAGACGTGCCAAAAATTGTTGATGCTGTGGATTGCACCCTCTAAAAGGAGACTCAGCTCCCTTCCTCCACACAGCACAATGGAGACATTCCTCTTGCTGTGGGTGGCAAACTTGAGGGATGAATCTCTAGATTAGGGGCTAGCTCCCCTTGATGCACTTTGAGGCCCTGGATTTCCTACTGCTAACAATGGGGGGGTGAAAAGAGAGAGAGATACTAAAAACAGAACCTAACTAATGTGGTGATGCACCAAACTGGTTGGTCTACTCAACCTTGACCTACACTTTACACCAGAGAGAAATGAACATACACTTCATTCGAATGAGAACCTTTCGTGCATCAGTGTTTCAAAAGGGAAATCTATGGAGATACAAGGAGGAAGAAACTATCAGAGGTGTTCTAAGACACACTATTTGACAGTCTGTTCCCCTGCGCCTATACTCTGAGTTGGACACTTCTTGTTGACCTGCAAAGAAGAATTCACAATACACTAGATATGCTAGTATAAACTTATGAAAGCATTAAAAGAAATGACTGAACATAAAATAATACCATAGACATGCAAAAGTGCAAGCTCAAATGGAGGTAAAATGCTTCTTTTGATTCAAGGTAAATTCTTCAGGGCTTCGCCATACAATGCTGAGAGATCCTTTCAAAATAAAAAGTTACAAACATATATAGAAAGCTTAAAAACAAACAATTGACTAGTCAAGGGATGGGAACCCATGTTGTATTAAACACTTCTGCAGCGACCACAAGCCCATGCTACTACCGTATTCTTTCAATTGCGTATGGGGAGAGCCATGTTGTAGGTGTCCAAGTCGCTGCCCATGCTGTCTTGGGCTTGCAAAAGCATGGGATACTTCTAGTAACTGACAAGGCCATCTCCAAGTTGTGTTGACTAGGCCATGCTCTTTTCAATGTTGAGCGCGACTAGCTGTTCATTAATGGCAACACAAGGAAACACGGGCCGCTCTCTTCTATAGATCGAAAACCAATCCTTTTACTAGTTTTCGGTGGAGACTATTTCACCAAAGTGCATTTACTCTTCCTGCTGACGACCCCTGTGCCACCTGCCTTGGTCTGGTTCATATTGGGTCTACGCTTTGACTTGTTATGCCACCTAGAGTGTTTTGAGCTTTTGTTTTATGTGCACGTGGCCGCGTTCTGGGTTACCCACCTTGTTTTCCCTTTGCTATTTCCCTCTTGTCCTGGTAATTCGGACTCTTGACACTTATTATTCTCCCTCGGGCTCCTTTCTTCGCTTGTTTGCTTGTTCGTTCTTTGGGCTCTCGAGCTTTGAATTCCTTCGGACATTTATCCGAAGGAATTCTCCTTTGGGCTTGTTACCTTCTGACTTTCCTTTGACGAGCCTTCGAGCTTCCGTTTTTGAGTTCTGGATAAAATGTCCGAAGGAATTCTCCTTTTATTTTTTCCAATGGCTAGATTACCTCCCTGAATTTGCATTCGCGGGCCCATCATCAGATATTTAAATCCCAACGGCTAGCTTACTATCCTGAAATTGACATTCGCAGGCTCGTCACCCACTAGGACAATTCCTTCAGCATTTTTGCAAACGAATTTTTTCGAAGGGAAAGAGACCCTTCGGAAAGATTGAAATGGTCCTCTATCAAAGCCAAGTGCCCCTCACAAAGACACCTACCCTTCGGACTTTTGGTCTTCCGAATTTTTTCGGACTTTTTGTGACTGTCGAATTTCTTCGAACAAAATGTCCGAAGGAATTCCTTTGGGCATTTTGTCCAAAAGAATTCTTCCTTCACTTTTCTTGGTTTTTCTTTGGACAAAAAGTCCAAAGGAATTCTCGTTTGGCCTCTCACTTTTTCCGAAGGGCAAGTTCCTTTCGAGCTTTTTGTCTTGCCCCTTTGCTCCAACCGACTGCTCTCCGCAAAAGCAATTCGAGCCCAAAGTTACCCTTCGGACTTTTGAAAAGGTCCACTTTGTTCATCGCTTGCCCCCCCACAAGGGCTCCTTGGCCTCCAAAGTTGCCTTTCAGAAGAAATGTAAAGGTCCCGTTTGCCGCTCAAGTGCCCTCCGCAAGGGTACATACCCTCTGGGAATCCTGCAAATGACCCTTCAGCTTTTCCACTTGGTCCATTTTGCCGATGAAAAGCCCTCCGAAGTAATTCACTTGTCTTTCAAAGCATCCAAGACCAAAATCGAGGTTTGCAAGTGGCTTTACTTATGAATTTTTTACAAGTGACCCATCAAACACGAAATGCATTTGGCAAGCAAAAGAGGAAAACACTTGGTTTTTTCATGGGAAATGGCCTGACAGAGAAAATTTTGCATGAGGCAGCGAAGGGATAAACTACCCAGAACCTGGATGAATGACTTGCAATTTAAAGGAGAGGGGTACCCAATTTTTGGCCTGCAGGACCAAAAATTGGTCAACAAATATCAACTGCATCAATCTATATCCTATTTTATACAAGGCTCCTCCACTTCTCCAACATTTATCTTTGAGAGAGGATGGGTTCATTACAACCCAAGTTTTATCAAACTAACATTGGGATACAGTTCCCTCAAGGCCAACTATTAGTTTTTTGTAATCAGCTCCAAATATTAACAAATTATTTTCTAGTGGTCAACAATCTATCAACACTATAACTTAAGAGCCAAAAAGAGGGGACCACTTCATCTTTTGATATCCAATTCATTGTAAGATTTGTGGTAGATAGCATTGCATATATAGATACTCAAAGGGTTATTTTACATCCTTGGTTCATTATGAAAATCTAAGATGTGTCTCTCTTCATCTAAGAGTTCGCTCAACAAAGTAGATTCTTTCTCAATAGAGAGTCCACTCAAAAGGTTTCTTAACTGTCCTAGACATTCTTTTCTTAGCCAGTAAAAAAATAGGGTTCAACCAACCACATGATCAACCCTATAACCAGCTTAATAATTACCATTACAAGTTTATTCTCAACCTTAAATTCTATTAGTTGATAGCTTTTATTTATCTTGGCTGCAGCTCCCATTTTTTGTAATGTCCCCAAATGGGACAATTAGACCTAGTTAGGGTTTTCCAACAAACACTTGAATTAAATTGCCAATTAACTGAAAATCTGTGCCACAAACTAGCAAGCCGTAGCTGGAAAATATATAGAATTCCCAAGCAACACATGCTAAAAATAGCTTCACAAATCGCTGAAAATAAACTGAAAGTAAGGTACCTTTTTTGACCAAAATAAATTGGCGAAGTGGCTGAAAATACCCTTACAAATAATCTAATTTTTATGTGATGGTGCAACTACGTTTTCCACTCACAAAACACCTCAAAAACATGCACAAGTGAGTCACCACACTTTAGAAAAAATAAGGAAATAAATTTGATATTTATTTCTTGGAATTTTCCCTTCCAAACACCTCTCAGATCTCTCCAATCAAGTCACCCAAGTTGCCAAAAAATATATTAAATTCCTAAATATTCCTAGGTCATAGATTGACCTTCCAAACCTGCAAATTTACCCACAACAACTCACCAATAGCTGAAATAAATTATGAAAATTACCTTGAATCTAAAAGAGGGTTCCATAGAACAAGGATTGGGGGAGGATGTTCGAGCTCTACATCTCGGGGACCAGCTAGGGCAATCGTGCCCTAGCTGCTGGTTCGTTGCTGACGGAGAGTGCGCGGCTATGGAAGGTGAAGCGAGGAGAGCGTGGAGGGTAGTTCAACGCAAGGAGCAGGAGGCGGTTTGCTGGCCGGTGTGGGGATGGCGACAGGGGAACAAACCAGGTTCAGCGGAGAAAGGAGTTTCAGAGAAGTGGTGAGCAATTTTTCCCAAAGTAAGGGCGCCAGCTTCAAGGATTGGTCTGGGACAAGGCAGAATGGTGGTTTACAGGGTGCAGGTGTTGCGGGAGGATCAAAAATCTCCAAAACTAATGGTTGTCTGGAACGGTGTGAGGAGCGACCCAAGCTCATTATACCTTTTGAAATGATTGCTGAGGACGTGGAATATTATTCCAAACACTCGTTATATTGCAAGTTTCTGGGGCTGAAAGTGTCTCTGCCCTTCTTGGAAAACTGGGCTCGAAGGGTATGGGAGCCGGAGGGGGAAATGGAAGTAGTATTGCTAGCCAACAGCTACTTTATGGTCTCTTTCAACTGCCTGGCTGACAGGGACCGGGTTTTCGAGGGAGGTCCGTATTTCTACAATCAAGTAGGCCTCTTTATGAAGCCTTGGCATACAGGATTCAATCCCTCTGAGGAGCTGCCTAATAGAGTCCCGGTGTGGGTTAGGCTCCCTCGCATACCTATCGAATGTTGTAGGAAGGATGTCTTACAGCTGATTGCTGCAATGCTCGGGAAGCCGGTGGGATCATCCTCTCAAACCACGGGTAAGAAATTTATGTCCTTTGCTCGTATTTGCATTGAAATTGACTTGAGCAGGCCTATTCCGGATGCCATAGAGATGAGTGCAGGATCTTATTCGTGGGTTCAACAGCTAGATTATGAGATGCTGCCCTTTAGATGCCGCCTGTGCCATGAATATGGACATTTGGTTCGAAGATGCCCAAAGGCGAAATCAGAAGGGCAGCAACAAGCCTCCATTCCTCATGAGAAGGTTGCTGCCTCGGATGACAGGAAAAAGAAAGGTGGAGCAGGTGGGGATAAAGACATGGAGGGTTTTGTGCAGGTCAAGTCCCGGAATAGAAGCAGCGGACATAAGCGTACCTTCAGGGAGCGACAGGAGGGAGAGACTTTTAACAGGTTTGAGATTTTGGAAGAATTGGGACAACAGGGGATTACCCCTATTTTTCCCATTACAGAGCAAAGAGACAGTGAAATGGGATTGGATGGTACGGCCTCCTCTTCTCTTGTTAGAAATACTGAGGTTCACCCCCTGCCAATGATTATGGAGGAGCAAGGAGGACAGGGTCTTTTAGAGGCGACAGGGGAGGCGAATCAGGACTTAGAAATGGAGAGGTTGCCAACATCACAGCCGGCTACAGGAGGGGAGAAGAAAGGGAAGACGCCTCCTTGTTTGGGTATTCTCCAGAAGGAAGGCAAAAAAGGGACAGCTGATAAAGGAACAAAAGTAGGTAGGAGAAAAGATTTAGAGAAGTTGAAAATGATGGGGGAGAATTTGGTGGAATCGGGGTCGGTCAGGACCTTGGATGAGCACTTCACGAACCCTATGAAATGATCACAATCTCTTGGAATGTGAAGGGTTTGAATAGCAGCCCCAGACAAAAGGCTATTCAGGATCTCATCAGAAGTAGACGTCCTGATATTCTCTTTCTACAGGAAACCAAAGTGTCGGTGGATTACATGTTGGACTTAGCTCCAAAACTCTGGAGGCAGGGTCAATGCCAGTGTATTGGAGCTCATGGGACAGCAGGAGGGTTAGCTTGTTTTTGGAATCCTTGCAAAGTGCGGCTAGTTGCCTGGATTGTTTTCAGGGGTGTGATCTCCATGGTTGCAATGTGCACGGAGTCAGGAGAGTATGTTCTATTGTCAAACATATACGCTCCCAATGATCTACATGGTAAGCAAACAGTGTGGAATAACTTGCAGGTGCTTCGCCATGAATATCCATACCACCCTTGGATCATAACAGGGGACTTCAATGCGATTCTAGATTTTTCTGAGAAAAGGGGGGCAACACTAGAGTGGAGCCGTCTTCTCTTCTGCTCAAGGAAAAGATTTTGGAGCTTAACTTAGTGGACATTAAGCCAAGCAATGGTAGATTCACCTGGAATAATAGGCGGTTGGGAGAAAAGTGTATTGCAGAGCGCCTTGACAGATTTCTCACCTCATGCTTTTGGGTGGGGGGGCGTTGGAATCTGAATTTCGAGATCCTAGATTGGCGTGGGTCGGATCACTGGCCGATTCAGCTAACCATCTCTTCGGCCCAAAGGCAACGGAAACCTCATTTCAAATTTCAGCTTATGTGGCTGAGAGATCAGGAGTTGTTCAATCACATTGCGGATTGGTGGAAGGAGGGTCGGCCAAGAATGGGCACGGCAATGTATGTTTTTACCAAGCTTCTTCAATATGTTAAATACCAGCTCCAAAGGTGGAATAAGCAGATTTTCGGCAACTTATTTCAGGAAAAGAAGGCCGCGCAGCAGAAGTTGAATGATATTACCAGAATAATCAGAGAGGATGGGTTGACTTCAATTCTAATGCAGGAAGAGGGGAAGGCAGCCTAGGTGCTGGAGGAATGGGAGTTGAGGGAAGAAATATTCTGGAAACAGAAGGCTAGGATTGAGTGGTTGCAAGAAGGAGACAGGAATACGGCATTCTTCTTCAATTCGGTCCAAGCGAGGCGTCATGGTAATGTGATATCATCTCTGAGGACGGAAGAAGGTGAGCTAGTCTATTCTACTAGCGCCATTTGTCAGGAGGCGGAACAATACTTCAGTTTCCTTTTTCAGGACAATGGGATTCGAGATGAGGCTGCGGAGGAATTAATCTTGTCTAGCATTCCGTCTATTGTCTCTCCTGATATGAGGATACCGCTGATGAAACCCATTACAATGGATGAGCTGAAAAAGACGGTTTTTATGATGAAGAAAGGCAAAGCTCCTGGTCCGGATGGTTTCCCAATTGAATTCTACCAAGAGTTTTGGGAGATTATCAAAGATGACTTACTGGCTGTGGTCCATGAGTCTCGTGAGAACAAACAGATGCTGCGGGCCTTGAATGCTACATTCCTTGCGCTTATCCCCAAGGAAGAAGGAGCTGATCGTTTCAGCAAGTTCCGGCCCATCTCTCTTTGTAATGTGATTTACAAAATTATTGCAACGCTGATTGCCGAAAGATTAAAGGGATGTTTGAAGGGGCTGATATCGGAGGAGCAGAGCGGCTTTGTAGAGGACCGACAGATTTTGGACGGGATTGTTATGGCAACGGAAGCCATCCATTCCATGTCCAGGTCAAAGGAGAAGGCTATGTTTATGAAATTAGATATGTCTAAAGCATATGACAGGGTTCAGTGGCCTTTTCTTCGGAGAAGTCTGGAAGCTTTTGGTTTTGAGGATGACTGGATTAATTGGGTAATGAGCTGTATTACTTCTACGTCTTTCTCGGTTCTGATCAATGGGGAACATTCGAGTTTATTTGGGGCAACTCAAGGTATGCGGCAGGGAGACCCGTTATCGCCCTACTTGTTTCTCCTATTGGCAGAGGGGCTCGGGAGGAGAATGAAGGCTTACACTGGTGAAGGAGTGATTCAGGGGTGGCGATGGGGGGAAGGGATTCCTGTTCTCTCCCATCTTCAGTTTGTTGATGATGTGGCATTGATGGGTCTGGCCACGATACAGGAGGCCAGTAATATTCGTAAGTGCCTGGATGATTATCTGGCAGCTTCGGGACAGCGGATTAATGAGGATAAATCGTCCATATTCTTTTTCAACACGCCTCATGCTATTCAGAGGCGTATTGGGAACATTCTTCGGTTTCAGATTGGGAGTTTACCGGTTCTGTATTTGGGAATGCCTATTTCTTCGGGTCGGTTGGCCAAGGAATCTTGGCAGGGGATTTTGAACAAATTCAGGACCAAGGTTAGTCATTGGACTTACAGGTGGCTATCCTTCGCCGGTCGAATCCAGTTAATTTAGTCCGTTGTCCAAGCCTTGCCTATCTACAGGTGTATGTTACAAATAGCGCCAGCTAGTTTCATTAGAGAGCTGGATGCCATGGCTAGACAGTTCCTGTGGGCCGGTAGTTTGTCTACTACCAAATGGAGCTTAATCCGATGGGATGTTGTTTGCACTCCTAAGCGGTATGGAGGGTTGGGGCTTAGACAATCCATGCTTGCTGGGAAGGCTATGGCAGCAAAGTTATATTGGAGATGGTGCAATGAGCAGAGTAAGCCGTGGGCAAAAATTTTATCCCACAAGTATTTGCCAGAAGTGTCCCAGGAGGAAATCCCAAGGTATGGCTTAATGGGAAAAGGGTCGGTGATTTGGGATACGCTCAAGAAAGGAGCGGCTCTGATTAAGCGTGGCCTTTTTTGGATTTGCAATAGCGGGAGGAGTGCCAGATTTTGGGATGATTCTTGGGACGGACATGCTCCTATTGTTTCTCAATACCCGCATTTGTCTGTGCTTGCCCAGAGGTTCAAGGAGGCGAGGTGGGATAGAGTTGGCGACTTCAAAGCCTATGTTATCCAGGATCAGCTTATTTTGGCGCGTTGGAAAGGCAGGGAGGATTGGCCGATCAATGGGATGGAGGCGGAATGTGCGGACCTGATTATAATCCTGGCTGAGCGCAACTGCAGCGCCCTTAGGGGTGAGGACGAGCTGGCATGGTTCCCGAATCCCAGAGGTAAATATACTGTCTCTTCGGAGTACCAGGTATTAATTGAACAGAATTTATCTGTGGACGGGGAGATTCCTTGGTGGCGCAAGGCCTGGAGCAGCTTCGAATGGCCGAAGTGTAACTGTTTTGCGTGGTCACTGGCTTGGAACCGTTGTCTGACATGGGAAAATATTCGGAAGAGAGGCTTTGCTGGCCTGTCCAAATGTGTCCTGTGTGGGACAGAGGAAGAGAGCTCGCCACACCTTTTTTTCAGATGTCAGTTTACCAGCGAATTGTGGCACTCCTGGTGGGATGTTTGGCGCAGCAGCTGTGTACACGCTTCTTCCTTGGTGGAGTTTTGGTCGAGGCAGGGGAAGCCGACCTCAGTATCTCATTTCCTGCTTAACGCTTGGTATGTGGGGCCGATTTTTCTCCTCTGGCAGGTTTGGCTTGAAAGGAATCGGAGGATTTTTGCTGATATTAAGCTTGGCACACAGCAGGTGTGGGGACGCATTCAGAGGATGCTCCAAGAGACCATCCGCGCCAAGAGCGAGATTGCGCTTCCTATGTCTAAGGAGGACGCTGAGGTGGCCGACAGGCTAGGCCTGCAAGGGATTGCGCCTTCCTCAGCTTGTGTTAGGAGGGATGGGGGCAAGAAGCGGATCCAGAGGAGTGGTAGATGGTTGCCCCCTCCAGCGAATTTCCTGAAAATCAATACGGATGGATCTTGGAGAGGCAACCCAGGCCTGGCTGGAATTGGTGGTATAGGCCGTGATGCTTAGGGAACGGTCGTCTTCATTTTTTCGACATTCATGGGGGAACAAACTGTCAACAGGATGGAAGGTATGGCGGTTTTACACGCTTTGTGGAAAGCTTATGAGCTTGGATGGCGCAGGGTGATTTGTGAAGCCGACTCGCAGATTTTGATTGATATGATAGTGGAGAAGAGATTTACAGATGTCAGCTGGCAGCTTTCAGTGATTGTTCAGCAGGTTTTACAGATTAGCTCTCTCATGGAATCGGTGAATTTCGTCCATATTCCGAGGGAGAGGAACGTGGCAGCGGACTGTTTGGCCAAATGGGCCTCAGAGGGAGCCGGAGGACGCAATGTGGAGGTTTGGGAGCAGTTGCCGGAGATAGTTAGACAAAAGCTGGATAGGATTTTGAGAGAAGATAGAGACAATATGGGGACGTGATTGGCTGTTTTCGTCCCCTTTGCTTTGTGTTGTGCTGGTATGGGCTTTGGCTTTTGTGTGTAAACTTCTTGGTTTCTCGTGATTAATTGAGTTTTTACTCCTGTTTTTATTATAAAAAAAAAAGAGGGTTCCATAGACAAATTTGCCCTCTTGAGAGGGGTCGCCACCCTCCCAAAGCAAGTCGCCACCCTTGGGATGGCCTCCAAATTCAACAAGCTCCTCAACCAAGTTCGTTCACCTCTTTGCCCTGCAAATTATGAATTTTCAGCTCTCCAAAGGGTTTGCAATAATTTCTTGATGAAGGTGGTATCCAAAAACACTTTTGTACTTTCATTTGCATAAAACTATGCAAAATTGAGGCGTAATTACAGCCCTTGAATAGAGTTGTCCTATGTGGAAGAATGGAAGTTTTTTCTCCCAACTCTTTGGTGCACTTGAAGGTTTTCATCCTCAAGTCACTTGTTCAAGCTTGACATACTTGCACAAGAATTTTAATATCAAAAATGCATAACTTTTACAAATGAGCCTTCCCTTTCCTTTTATATTCCTCCTCCAATTGTGGCACCCAAAATAGAGAGGGAGAGTTTACTTTTTTCTTTTTAAAAACGATATGTTAGAAGCTTCCTTATAAAAGCACTTTTAGGCCCAAGTGATCACGACCATTAAAAAAGTCCCAAAATTAGATAATAAAGTGTTTTATCATAAAATGTCCTTGAAGCTCACAAATGTTCCCCTTTTTGCCTTAAAATCCTTAGCCCTTGGGAATGCACAAACTAAGGGTCTCACCCCAATGACTGGCTTTAAAAAGTGGGGCATTACAGTCATCCCTTTCCAAAATTGCTTGCCCACAAACTATTGTAAATTTGGGTGTTGAAGGATGGCTACCCCTTTCCAAGTTGCATCCTCCATAGGCATATCCTTCCATTGTACCAAGTATTCTATGATAGTGCGATTTTGGAGCCTCCTCTCACAAACCTCAAGAATAGCTTCGGGAATCAAGACCAACTTACCTTTATCATCAAGAGGTGGCAAGTCAATGGAAGGTGTTATATGTTTTCCAAGAGCCTTTTTAAGGCAAGAAACATGGAACACATTATGAATCTTACTTCCTTCCGGTAATTCCAGCTCATAAGCCACTTTACCCACTCTTCTTTGAATTTTATAAGGCCCATAAAAATGTGGCTTTAATTTTTCCGCTCCATGTTGTTTGGGGGAGGATTGCTTATAAGGTTGCAATCTCAAATAGACTATGTCCCCAACCTCAAATTGCCTCTCCACCCTATGCTGATCCGCATAAAGCTTTTGTTGATTTTGAGCTTGTAGCAAATTTTTCTTGAGTTGATCCAAAATTTCAAAACTTTGTTGCACCCAATCGGCAGCCCCGAGCACCCTACTATCCTCCAAAACAAGGTCAAAAAATGAAAGAGCTTCATATCCATATAAAGCCTTGAATGGTAACATACCACTAGACATGTGATAGGTAGTATTATAACAAAATTCTGCCATGTACAGCCATCTATTCCAACCTATTTGCTACAACGAAATATAATTTCTCAAGTATCATTCCACCCATTTATTGACAATTTCGGTTTTCCCATCTATTTAAGGTTGATAACTAGTGCTTGGAAGCAATTTTGTACATGTTAGCTTAAAAATCTCTTGCCAAAAGTGGCTCATAAACCGGCTGTCCCTATCACTTATGATGCTCTTGGGTAATCCATGCAACTTGAAAACTTCTTTGAAGAAGATTTCTGCTATATATGGAGCATTATATTTGGCTGGAATTGCAAAAAAAAAAGCATATTTTGTCAATCTATCCATTACAACAAAAAATTCACATTTATCTTGTGACATAGGTAATCCTATGATAAAATCCATGGAAATGCTCTCCCACTTTTGGTGGGGAATTGGAAGAGGTTGCAAGAGACCAGCTGGAAATGTGGTCATTCCCTTATTTCTTTGACAAACCATACACTCCCTAACATGGGATAAAATACCTCTTTTCAATCCCTTCTAAGCAAATCTTTCTCTTACCTTCTTGTATGTTTTGAAGTAACCTTGATAACCAGCCATAGTATCATCATGAGCAGCCCTCATAATTTGGTGTTAAAACTTGAAAAGGATCCAAAAGAATTCCACCCTTATAAAAAATCAACTCCTCATGCACCTTGTATTTGTTGTCTATCACGTTGCCTTCCAAAATCGCAATAGCCCATTCGTCCCTTTCATATTCGGCTATAATTACAGCCCTTATAATCAGTTGTTAATTCACTTAATGAACACAAATAGGGTCTTCTTGACAATGCATCAGCCACATTATTTTTGCCTTTCATGTATTCAATGTTGAAATCATAGGATTGTAATTTGCTCACCAACTTTTGTTGCCTATCAATCAAATCAGATTGTGTGAGGAAGTATTTGAGGCTATTGTGATCCGTCTTGACTATGAATCTCCTGCAAATCAAGTATTGACGGAATTCGGCCAAAGCATGCATGATAGCCAACATTTTTTTGTCATAAATAGAAAACTTATTTTCCCCTTCTTTGAGTTTCCTACTCTCAAAAGCAATGGGATGTCCTTTTTGCATTATGACAGCCCCTATTCCTTCTCCTGAAACATCACATGCCAATGTCAAAGGGTGCGAAAAATCTGGAACAGCCAACACGGGACAAGAACTCATCACTACCTTGAGTCTCTCAAAGGTCTCCAAAACAGTTTGGGACCATACAAAGGCACCTTTCCTCGTCAAGTTTGTAAGGGGGCAGCAAGTTGGGAAAAACCCTTCACAAACCTTCGGTAATAACTACACAATCCAAGAAACCCTCTCAAATGAGTCATAGTAGTGGGAGGTGGCCAATCAAGTATGGCTTGAATCTTTTGTTGGTCCACTTGGACCCCTTGTGCATTGATTATATGTCCCAAATACAAAATTTCAGAAGTAGCAAACTCACATTTGGATTTCTTTGCAAAGAGGGTTTGCTGCTTCAACATTCACAAAACAATGTTCAAATGGCGCAAATGTTCCTCCCAAGTCTTGCTATATATCAATATGTCATCAAAGAACACTAGCATAAATTTTCTTAGATGTTTGAAGATGTGATTCATGCAAGATTGAAATGTAGCATTAGTGAGTCCAAAGGGCATGACCAAAAACTCATAATGCCCATAGTGACAATGAAAAGCCGTTTTTTGCACATCTTCCTCCCTCACACGAATCTGGTGATAACATGTCTTCAAGTCTATTTTGGAGAAGTAAACCACTCCATGAAGCTCATGAATGAGTTCATCAATCCTAGGTATTGGATACCTATTCTGGATGGTCTTCTTGTTCAACAATCTATAGTCAATGCACATCCTCATAGTTCCATCATTTTTCTTCACAAGCACTACTGAAAAAGCAAAGGGTTTAGAGCTTGGCCTTATTTTTCCCATTTCAAATAGCTCTTGGATAGCCTTCTCGATTTCCTCCTTGTAAATCCATGGGTGGCGGTAGGGGGTAGTGATCAATGCTCTTGTGCTTTCTTCCAATTCAATTATATGTTCAAACCCTCTATCCGGAGGCAGCCCATGTGGTATGTCACTAAACACTCCGTCGTGTCTATCTGGGATGACTTGAACATCCTTCTGATGCAATTGTTGATTTAAATCAGACCTTGTATCATGGATAAATAACTCTGCTGCCCATGTAATCTGCCCTTTATTGAAAGTTTGTTCCATCTTTTTTGAGGTCACCAACATGGGTGTCCCATTGCCTAGACCATGGAGAACAATTTCCTTGTTGGCTGCCATAAATTCCAGTTTTGATTTTTGCAAATTATGAGTGTATTCACCAATGGATTGAAACCATTGGGCTCCAAGCACAACATCTACCTCCCTATCGTCTATCACATTGAACTCTTCTTCACAAGTATATTCACCCATGGTTAGTTTTAATTCCAAAGTACTGGAAATGCATGATATGACGAGCCATCCCCCACGGTTATCTTAAATCCACCATTTTCCTTGGTGGGTAGCCTATGTCTTGCAACCAATTTAGCATCTATAATATTGTGAGTGGCTCCATCATCCATTGACACAATTACCTCTTTGCCTCTAACAGTTCCTTTCACATAGAAAGCATAGCGTCTAATGGCACTAGATAGGGTAGCAATCATCTCTTTCTTTGTCACCTGCTGGCTATCCTCTTTTTCTTGATGTATTTGCCCTTCAATTTCAGTTTGGTTTACCTTCACGTGTTCATTTCTTTGCTCCCAATTTTCTAATTGGTTTTCCTTTGGTGGCTGCCCTTCTATTTCCATTCCACATGCCTTTAATTTCTCTAAATTTTCTGACTTCAATCTCAGCTGATTGTCCATCACCATGGGTCCACAATTGACTGAATATCGGTGCCCAAACCTCAAAGGTTCTTCACTTGGTGTTTGCCCTTCAAATTCAGCCTCATATGCCATCGATTTCCTTGAATTTTCCGAGTTAATTTCCAGCTGCTCACCGATCACAAAGGGCCTATGTTTGACTGAATTTTGGTAATTAAAAAACTTGTGGAGTGGCTGCCCCTTGTACAATTGAAAATTAGGCTCTATTAATTGTTTTAAGGGCTGTCTTTCATCCAATTGAAATTCCTTGCCATATGCCCTTAGTGATTTTGGTTTAGATGGCTCCATCTTCTTACCAAACTTATCAACTATTCTTTCCAAAAATTCTTCATGTGTCTCAATAGTGTTATGCCCTTGTGTCTGCCATCCATGATGCCACCATTCATGGGCAGCCCCATCCAAATGTTGGATGACAAAAATTAATGTTTCCCTTCTACCTCTAGGCTTCAAAACAAGGTACTCACTTACCTTGTCAACCCAAGCTCTTATTGGAATACTTGGATTACCATCAAAAGTTGGAAGAACTATCTTCCCCAAGTCATTCTGCATAGCTACGTGCCCATGGTGCCTCTTTCCATATTTCAAACCTAGCCAATCTTCGAAGCTCCTTCCCCTTTTGTACTCATAATCCTCCATTAAATTCCAACGAACCAAAGGCTAGTCTTCCATCCTGAGGGGTTGATTCCCATGATCTTGGCCTTGTATAATACCTTCAATCCTTCCCTTATCCATGTTACTATTTGATATAAACCCTAAATTCCACATATAGCCAAAATATGGCTCTAATACCACTATAATGTCCCCAAATGGGACAATTGGACCAAGTTGGGGTTTTCCAACAAACCCTTGAATTAAATTGTCAATTAACTGAAAATCTATTCCATAAACCAACAAGCCCTTGCTAGAAAACATATAGAATTTCCAAGCAACACATGCTAAAAATAGCTGAAAATAAACTGAAAGCAAGGTACCTTTTTTGATCAAAATAAATTGGCAAAGTGGCTGAAAATACCCCTATAAATAACATGATTTTCATGTGAAGGTACAACTGCATTTTCCACTTACGAAACACCTTAAAAACATTCACAAGAGAGTCGCCACACTTTAGAAAAAACAAGGAAATAAATATGATATTTATTTCTTGGAATTTTCCCTTCTAAACACCTCCTAGATCTCTTCAATCAAGTTGCCTAAGTTGCCAAAAAATATATTAAATTCCTGAATATTTCTAGGGCATAGATTGACCTTCCAAACCTAAAAATTGACCCACAACAACTCACCAATAGCTGGAATAAATTATGAAAATTACCTTGACCCTCGCAGAGGGTTCTGTAGACAAATTTGCCCTCTTGATAAGGGTCGCCACCCTCCCAAAGCAAATCACCACCCTTGGAATGGCCTCCAAACTCAACAAACTCCTCAACCGAGTTTGCCCACCTCTTTGACCTGCAAATTATGAATTTCCAACTCTCTGAAAGGTTTCCAATAATTCCTTGATGAAGGTGGTGTCCAAAAATACCTTTGTAGTTCCACTTGCATAAAAGTATGCAAAATTGAGACGCAATTACAACCCTTGAATAGAGCTACCCTCTGTGGAAGAATGGAGGTTTTCGTCCTCAAGTCACTTGTTCAAGCTTGACAAACTTGCACAAGAATTTTAGTATCACAAATACATAACCTCCTCCAATTGTGGCACTCAAAATAGAGAGGGAGAGTTTACTTATTTCTATTTAAAAATGATATATTACAAACTTTCTTATAAAAACACTTTTAGGCCCAAGTGACCATGACCCTTAAAAAGGTCCCAAAATTATATAATAAAGTGCTTTATCATAAAATGTCCTTGAAGCTCACAAATGTTCCCCTTTTTGCCTTAAAATCCTTCGCCCTTGGGAACACACAAGCTAAGGGTCTCACCCAATGACTAGCTTGAAAAGGGGCACATTACATTTTTCTCTCTTACATGTTCTCCAAATTTCATTTTGAGTGTTCTACAGTTTCCCGGAACCCACTTTCGAATTTGTTATATTTTTGCATTTCCTGATCTTATTGTTCCTATTGTATTGGAGTTTTGGCAAAGCCCTCCCTCACTCTTCCTAGATTGAATTTTTCTAGTCTCATTAACTTCTTATTTGTTATTTGCGGACATCAATAAGAATCTAATTTTATGTCATCAGTTAAAACCTTTCGTATCTTGGTAGAATGAATAGCAAACAAGGATTCAAGATGTACTTCCATTTAAATCCAACAGATTTTTTGAGTAAAATTATCTATACAAAAATAAAATGCAAGAGCAATAATGTGATCCAACGCTAATTTCTGAATCCAATGGTAGTTACTTTCAAAAATATTCCCAAAAGTAAGACATAACAAATTAATAAAAGGAATTTCAACTTAAACTATATAACTAGAAAAATTTGAATAATGCTACTAATGTGAAAATGTACTCTCACTGCTCAAACTCTGCAGAATAAATAATAAAGCAGCAATGAATGAAATGAATAAACAAATTAGAGACAAATATCTACGATGATAACTCAAATCTCAAAGCAACACTTGGTAGTGTAAATTCTATAAGATTACTTGAATGTTGACACCATATAGAAACAAATTAATATATTTTCAATGATAAAGATATTGATGAAAGAACATAGAAAGTATATGAGATAAGACACTCCTAATGGTAGTAACTTGCCTCTTTATTGAGTGGATCTAGAGCATTCAACATCTCCATTAGTACATCCACAGTACTCCTAGCCTTTTGAATATCCATCAAACTGTGATACGCCAATGATTGAGACAGATCTTGAAATAGTTATGAGTACTTAGACACAAACATCTAATAATATCAAGCATGATGTCATCATTAACTTTTAATGTTTATGGAAATATGTAAAATAAAACAACAAAATTAAAATTAAAATGAAAAGGATTCGATATGAAAACATGGTATTCTTATTTGTTTAGATTTGCTTTTTTATACACTACAGACACTGCTTAAAATATAGAAATGCTCATGTGATTGCCTTTTTAAAAATGCACATTTTGTCTTGTTTTGATTATTAAAAAATAAATTATATTACATAAAAACATGAAATTCCCATTAACCACAACATACCATCTTTGAACTCTTATAAACCCTTGGACCAAAACATCCAAAACAAATACATAAATTAAAAAATAAAAAAAATAAAAAAAAATGAAAGAAGGCGATTAAAGCCACGGTATAGTGAGGAAATTCAATACAAAAGTAAATATGGAAAAGCAACAACATGGTTTTTTTCAAAGAAGCTTATGTAGATTGATATTTGGGTTTCACACGCATTACCTTCTTTCTCATACAAGATTTAATAAAATTGTTTACATCGTTTGCATACAAGACCCAACAGTCCAAACCACCAACTAACTATACACCCGTAACATTACTAACCTAAGTAATTAATCTCTAACATAACATAATATCTAACTCCTAAATATAAAGTACTCTAAAGAACTTTATAAATCCTAAGGAGGTATCTCACACACGAGATGCATGCCCCGACTAATAACTAACAACTAATATCAAAATATGCTTTGGATCACAAGACCCAACAAACCCCCCTTGATCTAAAAGGGACCAAAAGATGATAGGAAGCAAATGGTTGTGAAGCCATCCAATAGCATTTGCCGCAACCAACCAACTGGCTCTCTATACATCCTAGTATTGATAAATCGATGTCATTTACACAAAGCGTATCTGACACAAACAGTGTCACACAAAGTCTAATCCTGACACAAACGGTGTCGCTTATGCAAACCTTGATCTTGACACGAAGATGAGCATCCTAGGCATACTCATCCCCACTAACCATCTGTACATGTACTACAGTATGAGTATCATCACGGGCATACTCAACTACATTGATCCTTGTCTCAAGGATCATTTAGTATCTCTATATGGCACATGCACCTTGACGCCCAACAACACTACCACTTTGCTCAACACTACTGGTGCTAGCAACCTCATGTCAACTATACAATCACCAATGACTGATTGCAAACCAATACAATATCTTCTCCTATTAGTCGATAGGTGAGAAGCTATCCAGCAAAAAACATCACCAAATAACTTGTCTGCTTCTCATCAATGATATCAAATAACTCATAACCAAAATTTGGATAGAAAACATCAAAATCCTATTATCTATCCAAAAATGCCACTATAGCAACCCCTGATCTTTAGAGCTAATAGCGAACTCAAGATGGGTTGGTCATTGGCTTTGTCACCCTGTTTGATCCTGATGGACCTATGAACCTCAAAATGCAACTGGTTCATCTCCGACAACACCGGTGGCAAGAAATAATGTTACATTCATGGTTTCCTCATAAAAACAGCGCATTTTTTAAATTATCGAAAAGTGCTCTTTTATTAATAAGCAATATAGTACATCGTTGATCATACAAAAATATGATCCAAAATCAGATTGAGGCAAGCCTTGAGAGATAAGTTAGATCACAACATCAAAAACAAAGTTGTACTGAAAAAGTCATAAGTGTGGTTCAATCAAAAAAGTGTGATAAAAACCAAAACTAAAAAAAACCAAAGAACAAGACCATTAGGCAGCAACAAAAAATATGGCAGCCATAAAAGGTGGAGGGGGAGGACTATTTGGCTTGGCCCCCCAAGCCACTAGTGCCCAAAGGATCTGCTATGTTAGATATGGGTTCCCACCCATTTGTTTGTTGCTTTTCTTTAGAATCTTCCACTTGTCGAGAGATGGAAATGGCAAGAGCAAAGCGAGGAAAATTTCCCTAGGGAGAAGCCCCCCAACTACTACCACCATTGTGCCCAAGCCGGTCAAACATGCCACCCCCATGGGGAAGTGAAGGTCGTCAGGAGCAAGCAGAAAAGCTCTGCCTGGTTCTAGAGCAGCGCCACTTAGATCCTTGACCCGGCCCAGAGAGGGAGACCAGCAGCATGGAGGATTTGGAGGATCACAACTAAGTGCACACAAAGCACTCCTCCAGTGATCCAAAAGGGTCTAGAGGTGCACCACTTCCTGAACTCGAATCTAAAGCAAAACATTGGAGATGACAATAACTTTGTTAGTCACTAAGAAAAAAATTCCATAGCTTCTTTATTAAAAATAGCATAATTACTAGCTTTCTACATGAAAAAGAATATCAACATGAAAAATCTGCCAAAAAATGTTTTGTATCTTGTAGGTAACATGGCTGAGTCCCCAAGAAGAACCATTTCCAAGTAAATAACTCTAGAAGAAAGGGTTGGAAAAGGGTATGGATCCACGTCCATGCTAACTAAGTATGGGGGCTAAACCATAATAGGTGCTTCAAGGCCTCACGTTGATGACAAGCTAGACAAGTGGGATTTAAGACCCCCATATGCTTGACCCGATCTCTAACCGAAAGGCCTTGGTAAAGAATGCACCAGATAAAATGAGCTTTTCTGGGATCGGTATGGGCTTTCCATAGGTTGGCAAATTTTCTAGCCCAAACGGCATCCAAAGACCTTAACTTCCACTAGTGAAAATGTTGGGGAGCCAGAAGACAATACTCAATATGGGGTTTTTACCGATAGAAAGTAATTGTAGGCATAGTTAGCATAATCCCCAATTACTTGCCAAGTGGGTGAGTAATCACTGAGTGTCATCCAATCCAAGTAATTGCCTAAAATAATCACGGTTTTTTGTTTACTTGAGCCTCAACGAGTACTGGCACAATACTTGTTGAGTATTCACAAGTACTATGCTAGTACTTGTCGAGGCTCAGTTAATGGCTCCTATAGAGTGCGTCTAGATGCCTACAAACGTGTCTAGAAGCTTGCAAATGGTCCAAAACACTAAGAATACATGAAAAAGACACATAATTTTGTCCTATAAAAGCATACATGCCCCCACATTGGAATCACACAACATTTGGAGCATTTGAAGCGAATTGGAGGAAACAAATTTGAGCAAACTCGATTTCCAAATTAGTTCATTTTTTTTATTTTTTTTCAAGCATGTAAATTCTTTGTAATTTATTTGTAAACATGTTTGACACTTTTACATGCATTCCATTCAATTCCATAATTGTTATTCACGATTTATACATGGTTTTCATAATTTTTGAATAAAATTATTGTTAACATAAAAATTATGGTTTATGTTTAGTGTAGATGTCTTTTTAAATGTTTTTAATATTTTGTCATATGCATAAGATGTAGGGTTTAGTGTTTAAATTTACAAATTTACAGTAAAAGATTTTTTTTTAAATGTTATATTTTAATTTTTGTAAATGTTTTTATTTTAATGTTGTTTTGAACATGTTGCAGTTTTACCATTAACATACAATGGCATCCAACAGTGCATCAGCGTCAGAATCAATCAATGGTATCCATTTGGCTCATCCAAATGTTCACAAACAACTTGGAAGCATGCCATACAAATTGGAACATCTCAGACAATTGTGATTTGTACATTTTGCTCGAAGGTTTCTAGAGGCATCAGTCGCTTCAAGTACCATCTTGCATGCATTCCTTGTCACGATGTCATGTTTTGTTCTAGTGTAACAGAAAAGGCAAAACGAGAGATGATTGCAGAGCTTGCATTGTTGGATGAAAAGGAATTAAAGAGGGCAAGGATGCAAGCAGCCTTAATAGTGACTATTGCTCCTGCATCGGCAGAGGAAACTGAGGCAACTATGACAAAAATTGTGGGCTCTAGTCGTGGTCCATGCAAGCGAGGTGATCCACCTCATCGAATTTGAGCAAAAGCCAAATACATAGTTTTTTTTGCCTAAAAACATACCTAGGGAACAACCTTTGCTGCAAGGTACAACATGGAACAAAGAGGCACATGTGAAGCAAATAAGGCATGTGCAAATTTTTGGTTCTTCAACAACCTTCCATTCAACATGGTGAGGTACCCGTACTATGACTATTTGGTGACAATATTAACAGTTGCAAGGAAAAGGTACAAGGCACCCTCTCCAAAAGACTTAAGTGGAAGGTTGCTCCAAAATGCAGTTGAAGATTCAAGATCAATTGTGGAAAATCAAAAGAGGTTGCAGCAAAAGTTCGGATACACCATTCTTTTTTATGCATGGATGAATGGAAAGAACTGCACCCTCATTAATTTTTTAACAGCTTCAAATGGTGAGCTAATTTTTTTGAAGTCAATTGATGCATCTAACAAAATAAAAAATACATAAACTTTGAGCTTGATGCTCGAGAAAGTTGTTTTAGAGGTGAGCATCTAGAATGTTGTGCAAGTTATCACTAACAATGTAGCAGCATATGTGATGGTTGAGAGAATTTTCAAAGACAGACATCAATCACTCTTTTGAACCCCTTGGATGGCCTTGACCTTATTTTGGAGAACATAGGAAAAATTGATCGGGTGAGATCAGTTGTAGAAGAAGCCATAAAGATCACAAAATATATTTATAAACGCCCTTAGGTTCTCAGCTTGATGAGAGAACACACCAAAGGAAAAGAGCTTGTGCGAGTAGGGGTCACAAGGTTTGCAACTAACTTCCTTCTATTGTAAAATATTTGCAGTTTTTTGACAACTTTGAAGTAGATGTTTGTGAGTTAAGCATGGGTGGACTCAACATATTCAAAGAAAGTTGATGAAGTCAAGATCACAAAGGTAGTTTTTTATGAGGCCTTTGCAAAGAGAGCTATATAGATCATCAAGGTAACTTTAAATTTCAGGTTGATTTCTGTATTTTCAAATTTTTAATGTATTTACTTTGATTGTAAGTGCGTAACTTTAATTTGTTTGTAACTTTGTAGGTGTCAGAGCCTTTGGTGACGGTTTTGCGCTTAGTGGATGGGGAGAAAAACCTAATGTGTTACATTTATGAAGCCATGGATAGGGCCAAAGAGGCCATCCAAAACTATTATAGAGGGGATAGTATCAAATTTGATCCCATTTGAGAGTTGATTGATTGGAGGTGGAACAATCAACTCCAACGCATCCATGCAATAGGGTACTACCTTAACCCCATGTTTTCCTACTCTGATGGCTTCACAAATGCGAATAGGGAGGTTATGGATGGCCTCTCAACATGCATTGAGAGTATGACCCTTGACATTGAGGTGAGTGACCTCATTATTCCAGTGTGGTAAAACTACAAGCAGGTTAGGAGGAGGCTCTTTTCTTCAACACTAACTATTTGAGGGAGAACCATGCATTCACCAGGTAATAAAAAATGAAGTCTCTACTTGTACCTTACAAGTTACAAATTTATAATTATTATTAATGTAATTAATTACAAACTTTTGAATATCTTGTGTGTGGGTTCATGGTGGGAAGATTGGGGTGGAAATACCACAAATTTTCAAAAGCTAGCCCTCCACATTTCAGCTCAACCTTGTAGCGCTTCTGGATGTGAGCGCAATTGGAGTTTGTTTGACACCATTCACACGAAGAAGCGCAACAAGTTGAGTCAATGACACCTCAATAATCTGGTTTTTGTGCAATACAACCTTCGGCTTCACACATAAAAAATGGAGAACACATCACAAGAGCCTATCGATCAAGATGAGATCGATCCCTACAGTGATTGAACTACACAGGACGAGGAGACCCCCTATTCACAAAGGACGAGATTGTTGATTTTGAGAGGCAAGCTATGGAGGGTGCAGCAGAAAGAGGAGAGATTAGATTGGATGGCATCCTTATAGATGTCAAAGATGAGGTAGAGGAGTAGTCACAACCATCTAGTACTTGGGTGGAGCGACTGGCGCAGTGTTCTAGTCAGAGCGAGGAGGGGTAACAGAGTGGGAGGACTAGACTCTCTTAGTCTCCCTTAGTTTTCTAGAGAGAAGGGAAGAGAAAATTATAGATTTTTGTATAAGTATTCGCTTGTTGTTGACAAATGTATTTGCATGAATCATGATTATGTGATTGTGTACTTATTTATATTTAAATCTAACAGAAAACACTTCCCCAACATTTTATAGACTCATTTGATACATTTTGAAACTGTAATTTGTATAAAATTTATGTTTTTTTAATTTTTTTTTTTTTTTTTTTTTAATTGTCGAGTATTGCCGATTAATGGCAAATGATTGTCGAGTATTTGATGATTAAAAATTAAGGGGTCTAGGCAAGTATTCACCATGTATGGGTATTCAAATTATGGTTGTCGGCCAATGCTAGTCTTTACACCATGAAACTCTAGACACAACACCAATTTTATGGAGACAATCATCAGGTATGGAATTCAGAATTTCCTGAATCGACTCTACATCCTTAGGCTTAAGCTAGTATTTAATTCTCATCATTTCCCATGAGAGCCACCCTCGAGAGGCTTTGCATAAAATGTCCCCAATGGTCTTGATTCCCTTTTTAAAAACACTAAGACTCTTAATCCAAGGAACCATAGCAAAAGGAACGTTATGGAAGTTAAGAATGGGAGACCACCAGAGGGAATGAGAGTTAACAGAGAGACTAGTTCTGAAGCCATCCCTAACCCAAATGAGGTTAGGTTTGAGAAGCTCCCCAGGTTTTCCATATGATTATAACCACAAAAGTGCCACCAATTTTAAGTAGTATATGAGAAAAAAGAAGATTTTGTGAATCTAGTGCCTTCCAAGCTTTTCGACCAAGAGGGGTACCTTGGGTAATGCAATGCTTCAACAAAACCTTCCAAGCTTCATTCCCTTCAGGGCTATTGATGATCCAATTCACACTTAGAGCACAACTTTGATGTCTAATGTCAATGAACCCAAGGCCCCCAGCGTCTTTAGGCCTACAACAGATATCCCAGGATACCCTGTGGAAACCCCTATGTCCTTTTCAGTTGACCCAAAGAAAATCCCTTGGCATCTTCTCCCATTCAGCATAGGCAGCTTTAGAAGGAGCCCAACAAGAGAGTAGTACACGTTAGTAACCTCCAACACTTTGGAGCAAACATGAAATTTCCATGCTAGAAAAAGAGGCTTGGTGATCCAGTAGGCAATCTTTTTCTCCACCCTCTAAACAACATATGACCAAAGCTTAGAGGGGGAGGCCCTAAAAGCAAAAGGAATACCCAAAAACATAAATTGCACACCCGAAAAGATCCATTGCCATTGATATCCTTCAAACCGAGGAGGTTTGGGGGAAAGGCACTACCTATAGCATTGAGTCTTTGTCCACTTGATAGAGGAACCTGATGCAAGACAAAAAAAATCAAGGCATTTCATAGCATTCTTAACCGAATTCTCTTCCTCCAAAAGGGTAAGAAAAGAATCATTTGCAAAATGCCATTAACAAGGTGTTGATCACAATGGAGAGATGCCTTTCACCAAGCCTCTAGATGAGTAGTTGGCCAAAAGGTAGCTGAACCCTTCTGCAACCAGCACATATAGCAAAGGAGCCAAGGGGAAACCTTGCCTTATAGACCTGAAAAGTCAAAACTTGTGGGATTGCACTCCATTAATGGTAATGCAAGCTCCAGTGTCCTCAAACAACATGTTCATGATTAGTGAAATGACCGAACTTCTAGGGCATTGTATGTTTTTTTAGCTTTATGTCAAGGTTGAGGGGTCCTTGTCCCAATTGTTTTTAATCAAAGCTCCAACCAGTCTGGGACACAATCGGGGGCCCAGATCCCCAAGAGAATACCAATGAACGGCCACAACCGGCCCGAGAATACCATCAACGACCACAACCGGCCCAAGAATACCAATGATCGGCCACAGCTCACCCAAGACTACCAACGATCGGCCACAACTGGCTCAAGAATACCAACAATTGGCCACAAGTGGCCCATGAATACTTAACGATCAGCCACATCCGGCCTCCAATACCATACTGAGATTTGAACCTGGGTGGTGCTTGAAACAACCAAGTCACTTTACCAACTCACCCACATCTCATCGGTAAGGGCATTGTATGTTTTACCTTGTGCTGATAATATTTATTGTTGTGTGCCAAGGACAATTACTTTGACAATAGGAATTTTATGACAAAATAAATATAAGAACCAAGATAGTCATTTGCACAATCACCTACCTTCGAACAAGGAAGCAATTTGATGATTTAGTTTTATGTTATAAGGAAGCATTCACAGAACCCAAAGGGTTTCCACCAAAGCATCTGATGGAACATGACATTCAGTTCATTCCTCATGTAGCATTGTCGAACATACATCTCGACATCTCCCCAAGATCACCCAACCAGGCCCACTTAGTCTTGGTCATTCTCCCATAGATACCATCACGTCTTGTATTGGCTCTTTCACAATGATCGACGACTATAAGAATTGATTCATGGGCAGTGAATAATACATTACAATATAACATGTATTTATAATCAAGAAGATAGATTATTCACGAGAATAAACAAACTCCTAAAATAACATAGTGGTTGTAATACCATTGCAACTGCCCAACAACATGCTAACAATGACTAACAATATCTAATATTCCCTCACCCGCCTTAATTACTAAATCAAATACAATCTAAATGATTTAGTCATTAGGTTCGTTGTATGATCCTTGTTTAAAACTAGAAGCCATTGTATACGAGGCTCAAAGATCCTGATTAAGCCCAGACATGACCTAAATAAATATGCAACCCTAATATCAATGCATCAAACATCATCAAGTGTCCCTATGGTCACCATTCCATCTCACCGGAATACATGGGTAACTAGCCATTGCAACCGCTCAGTAAAGTAGGAAGTGATGCTGAAAATTGAGTTCACTTTGTTGTGATTCCATGTGCAGTATATGTCAACCTATCTTGAATGTTTCATTCTTCACCTATTCGTTGTTATGAGTGATCAATTCTAACACAAAGTATATTATCATATCGATGCTAGTCTCAATATAATTAATTGATAGTAATTCCAAGACTAAACAATAATATAGTGCCATGTTATACCCTCCAAGACTATGCTTGCGCCAATCTCTTGAATGTTCAACACCTAACGCTCTCCAACGTTGATGTCTCCTAGGATATCTCATCTAGGAATCCCTGTACAACACACCATAGCTATGGTGGCCTATTTGAATTCTTGGAGGTACACCTTTAAACCAATATGCCAAATGGAACTAGCCGTTCCCAATGGTTCTACCATTCCTTTTGCAGCATGATCGATCCCTACAAAAATTTCTAATGATGGAATTCCCATCACAAATGACCTAAAAAGTACCACTTTTTCAAGAGCCTCTTAAATGTGTCATTTCTCACACGCACCTAAGGTCCCTATCACCAATGTCTTGACAAGTACAACTTTTTTAAGTGCCTCTTAAATGTGTCATTTCTCAAACATGCCTTACGTCCACGTCCATCATTGGACGTCACTAGCCTCCACTCATCAGAGTGCTTCCACATCAAACTATCCTTGACCAACATTCTAAAACTATCTTCCTTTCAAGATGCTGTAAAAACCACCTCAATCCTAGATCCACTCAAGTTTCTTTCTTGCCTTGGTCATTTGAACACTTCATTTGACGCACCTTAGCCTCGGAGTATTATCCTTGGTTCCCTAATCTTGATCCTATTCTATCAATCTCCAAAGGATGAAAAACTTTCCTCCTTTTGCTACCCTAGGCCAATTCACTATTTTCCAAGCATTTTATGACATGCTTGTCAGAATAGGACATTATTTGTTAAAAAAATTAACCACCAACCAACCCTCTATTATATAGACAATTTGATGTTGGTATGCTACTTCAAAGATCTTCAATAAATTGCAACTACGTAGCAAACTTTAGATGGATCTTATTTTGCCACAAAATCTCTAAAACATAGTTCTACAATTAAATAAATTCCCCAACATCACCCATATTCCTCTGCATACGTTTTCTATTTTGAGGAATCTTGGAGCAACATAAAATGCATACCATTTTATTTTCCATACTCTCTAGATATATGACTCCATTTGAAATTTGGTCTTGAAACATCACAAATAGTGACAATGTCCAGCCCCACAGTTTTCTTACTGCTGGTGTAAAGCCACCATACTCAAACAGCCATAACAGATCTGAATATTGACCATGGATATCCCCACATATCTTTATCTGAGCCTTGAGCTTGAACAAATAAGTTAACCTAAGAGAGGCCTCCTTAGAAGCCTGACAGAGATGTCAGATTTCTGGCTTTATCACCTGCACTTTCCAGAGATTTCACGTTCCCTTTGCCTACATCAGCCACCATATCATATCATCCAACAGCAAGCCCACAAGATCACTAATGCTGCCTACAACCACACAACCCAAGTAGAGGACACGAACTTGCTTTCAGATCTTCTCAACATAATTTATTAACAACCAACTGCCATTTTAGTACATATCATTGCACTATGAGATCCTAATATTCAAGAGTGCCATCCATGGACTTGACCACAATGAATCCCAGGAGATACAAGATAGAATATCCAGAAAAAGGCGACTTTTCATACTCATGCAAAGACAGTGATCTTCCCTAGGATCCCCTATTTTTAATGTTAGAAGGCCCATTTGCACTCAACTGAATATTCTTGGAAGATGATGCTCCTCACTGAGCCCATAAATTGTTGTCATTCTAATAGCATGCATAAAGTTTGTTTCCATCTCTTCTTTTTAAGGGTCTACCATTAGTTTTTAGTATTGATTGTTCAACTAGAGCTTTAGCATGACCATAATCATCAACATGATCCTCCAGTGAAAAATATCGTAATGCTTCATTGCCATTAACAATCTCCTTTCCTCCATATAAAATGTTATATGTGCGTGTACATACAGGTCTCCTCACACCATACTTAGTGTTGGCAGCATTCTTTACCCAACATGCCATATGAAACAAGTGGAAAACATAGTTTGCTCATCATAGAGTTTTCTCGACATCCTCATTTCAGCTTACATCACCTTTGATGCAAACAACGGCATTCTAACAAAGTGTGGTGATCTAGGGAGAGTCCTTGCAAAGAACAAATGATCGAACTTCATAAACTCCATGTCGCATTAATTTCAAGCATAGTGCAGTTACTGCAAACTTCATGCCTACTGAAACCCTACCTATGACTCATTCACTCTCACTCAACTACATCTTTGTGCTTCAAAGTATGGTTTTGCGAATCTCATCAAATGTGGTTACAACTACCTCTTATAACTGCAGTGGTTGCTCCCAAGTCTCATGTATACTGTATTCGTTCATGACTCTCGAATCTTGAATCCAACAATATCAACATGCTACAGCCTTATCTTTTGACATCGCATTCACACGTTCCCTTTACCTTCAATCCCAAGAATCTAAAGACACCTCTAAGTTACTAGTAATAGGACATGCACGCAAATGACTATAACTATTTATTAGTCCTTATGTGTTGCAAATGAATGATTGTCCCACTTCTGATCGCATCACCTTTCTTCATCTTGGCAGAAGTATCAAGCATTGGATTTACAATCCAATAACAGTTGGCATCACCCACATGGAAAACCAATAACAAATTGTTGCCCACTTCCAAAATCATATGGAACATTGCATGAATCTAAATAGAACTCGGTCCAATCATGCATCAACTTCAAAGCAAACCCTTATGTAATCTCAATTTGTTCCAATGATGTTTCCAATATAGGCGATGTAAATGACTACTCCCACGAAAGATCCAACAAAAGAAGTAGTGCAATCCCCAACAAATAAATACCCATCACAAATAGTGTGATCAAGAACCAATTCCTGCACAAACCCAAGAGATGTTCTCTAGACAAAATAATTATTCCCTTGTTTTCTATTGCATGCCATTAATCTTCACCAACCTCCTCGGCACTTAAACTCAGATTTTCTACAGACATAAGCTGTAAACATAGACAACCTAGTGTATAGGTTAGCACTTCTTCTTGGAAATAAAAAGAGAGTTGCTTTTGAAAAACAAACAACTTTACTTCTCCGCATAAATCTCAACAATGTTCTCCAAGAAATCAAAGTGTTTCTGAACTAATAAAGTTAGCTCTCTAATCCTTCGTCCCTTCTAACTAAGAACATTTTGTGTGTGGATAGCACAAATGGTGATTTTTGTCCACATGCGTGTCACACAAACTTTCACCCCTAAACATCCATCCTCTACAAGCTCGTGTGTAAGACCTCATCCAGCTCGACAAAAAACTTTTGCCTACAGGGACCAATGAACCGGAGCAACCAAATATAACCAAGAAGCCTACAAGATGCTTGCCAAATATTCTCACCACCGGACCTGCCGCTCCAAGTTCATACACAAGATGCTTGCCAACAACAAAACACTATATGATATTTACAAAAATCCCATAGATATCATCACGTCTTGTAATGACTCTTTCATAGAGATCGATGAAAAGGGCTATGGGATGTGTGATTCAAATTTGTTTAAGCCGATGTTTCTATCCTATCTTCTTCAGAGATGGATCTTACTTTTTCATGGTTATTTGTGATGTTTGTAAAACATGACTTTATCTTCTTTCTATTTTAGGGCTTACTTACTTTTGGTTCAAACCCCTTGTTAGCTAGTATCTTTCATTAGTGTGTTTTTAGTGTAGTTATAGTTTGTATTTTATTTTCACTGCTTCAAATTATCTCTACTGGGTGTACTTTGAGTCCCATTGACCTATTTTGGTCATCAATGGATATTATTTTTTTTTCTTTTTTATTTCCACAAGACATCAATTCTAAAGTCAAAAGATATTAAGTAGTGTTACTGTTGGCCAATTTTTGGCCTACATACCAAAATTTTGCCTAAGTGTGAGAGGGTGGGCAATCAAGCAAGACTTCGGGTTTTACACAACGGAAGACATCGGGTTTTTGGAAGAAGTCTTCGGGTTTTACAAGAGACATTATTTAACTTTATGAGTAATCAGCAATTGAAACCCCTCAGTAGAAGTAATCCGGTTGGAAAACCCAAATTACTCTTGACAGTGCAAATTGGGTTTTGAGAAGTGCTTTACTTATGAAAGTTTTATCAGCAGAAGTAATCCGGGTTGGAAAACCCGAATTATTCTTGACAGTGCAAATTGGGTTTTGAGAAGTGCTTTGCTTATGAAAGTTTTATTAGTAGAAGCATTTCGGGTTTAGAAACCCGAATTACTCACGATAGTGCATTTCGGGTTTCTCAGGGTGAATTACTTATCTCTTTTTATAAGTAACAAGCAGTGAAGAATCCGAAGTTGCAGACATTGAAGAACAAACAAATAGACTAGAACAAAAAGCCCGAAGGAATTCCTTCGAAAAAGTTCAAAGAACAAATTAAAAAATCCGAAGGGCAATGTACCCTTCAGAAAGGATGTTTCCAAAAAGCCCGGGTGCCCTCCAAAAAACCTGGGTGCCCTCCAAAAAGCCCGGGTGTCTTAAGATAAAAGTCCAAAGGAAATTGAAAGACATAAAACCCGAAGAAAATATAAGCAAAGGCAAAAGGAAGTTTGTAGGACATCCTTCGGAAAAATTGCAAACATAATAATTCGTGGGGCTTGACAAGAAATCCGCAGAAAAGGAAATGACAAAGCCATGGGAGATAACATAAAATTTCGATGGGCAGGAAATGAAAATTCTGAAAGAAATAGGAACAAAACAAAGGTAAAGACAAAAAGTCCGAGGAAATGAGACAACAAAGAATCTCGAAAGAAATAGAGGGTGAACATAAAGTCAATAGGAAAAAGAGAAGTCAACAAGAAAAAGATGAGTCAACAAGAGATAGTTTGAAGGAAATCCAAAGAGAGGTCAATAAGAATTCTGAAGGAAATGCAGCCAAGGTAAAGCCAGGGAATAAAGTCCATAGGAAAGGAAAAAATCCGAAAGAGAAGCCAACAGAATTCCGAAAGAAAATAATAAAAAAAACAAATGCAAGACAGAATTCTGAAGGAATAATTGGACTTGGACAGAAAATAGACACGAACAGGGAGACCAAAATAAAAGGAAAATCCATGCAAGCAAAGGCTATTTTCGATTGACTGGTCAAAGCTTCAGTTGACTGGTTGTTCAAGTCAAGCTCATCTCCGGATCAACTCGTGCTTTCAAACGTTCCAACTCAACTTCCAATGTTTCAATTGGAGTTCTAATTTTAGCATGGCGTAGATTTCATGCATGCTCTTGTTTATCTCATGCTTTCAAAACAATCAAACAGCTCAAGAGGAGGTCCATATTTGGAGGTAGGCACAGCATTTTTGCATGATAAGAGTTTGACTTCCCAAAATTAGCCACCGTCCTTTTCAATGAAAGGAATTTTCATGGATGACAAAATAGACTTTTATAAAGGCTAAGTTGGTTTGAGTTTATTCCCTCTCTATTTTGAAAAACCATCTCTTGGCTTTTGTAAAATTTTTATATTGATGGCTTTTCAGCCTTGTTAAAAAGGATCCCTCTTTTGGTAAGAAAACTTCTGCCAAAGTTTGTGTTGTAACCTTTTTCATAATCAATAAGAAAATCACTGTGTTTTTTCAATTTTCAGCAGTTGGTATAGTGTACTTTTGTTATAGATTTGTCTAAGTGAAATATTTTCCTTCTTCCTTGTCAAATCTAGATTCGTACCTAGTTACTAGTTGGTCATTTATGTAGGTCATGTTCTATGTTTGAACATCTTTTGTTGAGTTTATAGTGGATATTAGTGGTTGTTATTGCCTTTCATCAAGTCTATTTTTCCATTTCCCTCAAGCTTAGATCATTAAATTAAACATTTTTGTGAAATACTTGTGTATTGATCAATTGGAATTGAAGTTTTGTCTCTTCCTTGTCTGAATCAGTGTTCTCAGAAGCTCGATTTGACTGGATCAAGCAAATTAGGTGTATCACCATTATAGCTAGGATTTCCTTTCAAGTTCTTTCTCCCCTTTTCTCCAGGGAGTTTGTAGCGTAGAAGTTGAGATTCTCATAGATACATCTTATAGGAACCAGTCTTCTTTGGAGGTTCTCATCATTGAGGCACCCACTCTTGTGAGAAGATCTCATTGTTTCAACTGGAGCAAGGATTAGCCATTTCAACACGTCTTCGATTCAACGTGCAACTCCAGGTTAACAACAGTTATATGGGGATGCATCCCCTAGATTTTGGTGATGTCCCGAATATTTTGGGGACTTGAAGGAGACGTCCTCAAATTTATTTTCAATTTTAAAATTTAAAAAAAAAAAAAAAAAATTGATGCTTTTCCTTTAAAATAGAACCCGCACCCCAAAAAATGTTTCTTATTTCCATATAAAAATGAACCCTAATCTTGAAAGTACCCTAAAAACATTAAATAAAGTTTAAATCCCTTAATTTCATTTAATAAAGTTAAAATGTTTAAACATTAATTTGTATATATTAATAGGCGTCCCCATGTCGTCCCCAAAATATGGAAATTTTTTTGTCGTCCAGGGAACCCTGTCCCCACATCCCTGAGACTTAGGTAACTGTGATATTAAGTAAGAAGTTCAAGAACCCCCTAAACAAGGTGCCATTAAGGTTAGCGCACCATTGTGTAGATTATCCATAGATCTAGTTTCTAAGACAAATAGATCATGGCACGTGCATGGATTTTTTTACCTCGAACAAGAAAACCATCAAGAATCAATATCCTTTGTGACAGATGAGCTGTTAGATTAGCTGCCGGAAGAAAAGTATTTAAGATTGTTCTAAAACCAAGATATCACCCTATCAAGATTCATTAAGTCAACAATGAGAAAACAATGTCGCAAACTACACTGTAATGTCCCCGATTTTGGACAATCATGCAAAATCAGGGTTTCCCAACAAACCAATGAATTGCTACTGATATTTACTTCAATAAATCATTTTTGAATGTGTAAACATGAGCCAAAAATCAAAGTACTGAATTAGGTACCTTTCTGTGCCAATGATGAGAGTCTTATGCTGATTTCTCAACCTCTGTATTTCTGATTTTACCCCAAAAGATACAGCAGTTGTTCCCATTACAACAACCTCTCGAACCTGAAATATTCCGAGCCAAATTTTTTTAAACAAAATTTGCTCAATCTTCCTGATTTCTGTTGCAAAGTCTCTTCCTTAAGATGGCGCCCAAGCTAGCACCCAAGATCTGATCCAATCTGCATCCAATAATTAATACACGGATTCCAATGCAAACCCCAAGGGCATCCTAGCTGAATGGGGCGATTTGCTCTAGGAAATAATTGCAAGCTTTAAAAATTCTGAAAATATGAGAAAAGGGGCGCCTAAGCCTAGGCAAGACCATGAAATAATGCCCAGAACTTTTTTCTTTGTTTTTTCTGATTTATGAGTAAAACCAAGATCTGTCTTATACAGAATACAATATCTGAAACACTAATAATACCAAATAACTAATAATGAAATAACTGAAGTCAATACATAAGTAAATACAAATATCAATGACTGAATCACCACTAGATGCTGTCTTGCAAGCATGAAATGATGCCCAAGTTAGGAGGCCTTCATTCCCCGAAGCAGTTCCAGAGCCAAAGCGGCAGCATAACAATGTCTAAAACCAAGATATCAAAATGAGAACCCAATGCTTTCTTTTATAGGCTTCAGTTGACCTCCTTTGAAGCCTTAAAAGGTGGCACCCTTTCCCAAGCAAAGATGGCGCCCTTTTCCAAGCAATGATAGCGCCCCCCTTCAAGTCCACTTTTTTAAAATAACATTAAGTTATTTCGACTAGGCCAAGGTCATAATTTTAAAATATAATGTTATTTATTTATTTATTTTTTAAAAATAAACTTATTTCTCCAAAACCGCATTCTGAAGCCCAAAACTGAATGAGTCAACTGAAAAAGGGAAAGTCAACTCCTTGAGACAAACCTGCTAGCTGCCAAAAATAGAATTTACTAAAAATAGTAAATTCCTGGAAATGCTCAGAAAGCCGAAACAAACATACCCCCGCGAAGCTCTCGGAAAACCCAGAAAGAATCCGCCATCAAAACTCCGAGCAAGGTCATCCTAAAAAATAGGAAATTCTAATTTGCACCTTCTGAATAGCCTACGGATTTCCAGAACTAGGCCAACGGTCACTGTGAGATCAGATTCGAGAAGGGGACATTACAGAACCCTTCCAATTGCTCACCAATATTATGCCAAAATATGCAAATTTATCACAGCATCAATTAACCATGAAACGAAGGTACAAATAGTTCAATGACCTTACCAATGAAGTCATCGAAAATTACAGAATTAATTAGCATGTGAATTCCTCCAATAACCTTATCCAATGACGCCAAAACGATTAGAATAAATCGTCAAAATTTAACATAAATTATATGTACCAATTCTAGGGTCTAAGAGAACCCTAAAAGGTCTCCTCAAGCTCCCCAAGTGATTCGCCCCATTTAGAAAAATCACATTAAAATATTTCGAATTTATTATGCCACAAATGGCCTCAAAATCACCTCAAATCAGTGCAACAAATATTAGAAAAATATAATAATAATTTTAGAATTATTATTATCAAATTAGGGCATCTTTTGGCCATTCAAAAGGCCTTACAATCCTTCCCAACCTGGAGAAGTCACAATAAAATTAGAAATTAATGTCCAAACTCTAAAAGAGGGTTTTCTTGTAGAGCATCCCTCAATGAGGGGTCTTCAAACCTACGGATCAAGTTGCCCCTCCTCCAAGATCTACAAACCTGTCAATGGCTTCCAAAAACCAGCCACTTGTACAATCCGAATAATGAAACACAAATTGTAACTCCTGATGTAGAGCCACTCACATAGAAGGTATGAAGGTTTCCATCCTCACGCCTTAATCACACTTTGAAGGGTTTCGTCCTCAAAGTGCCTTAGCCGAGCTTGACATACTTGAGGAAAGATCCAATATCCAAAAAATAGCATAACCCTTCAATGAATTCCAAACGTCCTTTATATACTCACCTTTTAAGTTATGAGGGAAGAGTATGAAAGAAGAGTTAAGTACATAAAGGTCGATTAGCTTTTAAAACTTACTTAAAGGCACTTTATGTCCTTTAAGTCACAAAAGGGCCCTCCTCAATCCAAAAATAGAACTAAAGTGACCCCCTTCACTTTTACCTTTCAAAGAGGGTAGTATGTGTTTCCTTTTCCTCTTTCTTTCCCATAGCATAGGGGAAACACCAAAAATAGGCTAGGGGACATGTCCAAATCCCTTAGGCCAAAATGGGGGATATTACAATCCTCCCCACCCAAAATTGCTTGTCTTCAAGCAATTGCAATATCCAAAGAGGTGTCCCAACACATCTCAAAATGCAAACTCTCCCTATGATGGCTTTCCATGGAAGAAAAGTTCCAATCTGAATCTTCTTACTATTGTGACTGTGTTTTGAGGGCTGCCCCCAAGCTGTGAAAGTGCTACCACAGCCTTCTAAAGGCCTTTCCTGCCCCCACATAAGGGTGCCATGAATGTATACGATGTTGTTAAGGGGCCACCAGCCCTTGGCATCTTCCCAACAACCTCTATGAATGCAATCTTTTCCAAACAACATGCTGCCCAAAGCGTAGGCTGCCTTGTGTAACTCATAACAGCTGTAACTATGTCTAATTTTAGGCCCCAAACTCTTTAAAACAGTCCTCCAAAGAGCTGGACTTTTCCGTGGTGAAGCCTTGAACACTTGTTCCTTCATCCAAGAAGGAATCACCTTACCAAAAAGAATGTACATGCTGATATGTGGGCTGTGGTCATGATATACCATCATGCAATCGCTCCAAAACATCAACCCATTCATTACTAGGTTGAATTTTAATGAGCCCTTCAAAAACATATCTTCAATAGTGTCGTCATGCACTCACAAGGTGTGCTAGATGACCTAGAGCTGTCAAAAGAAATACAACTGAAAAGTGACACCTTGCTATCCCATATGCCAAAGTCTATCTGAATTCCCCTTATAGAGTGCCTACTATCTTGGCAAACATCCAACAACTTCTTGGGGCCTCCCATATGCCATGGAAAACCTATCCAATTTTGCAAAAAGGGAACAATAATGACCTTCCTTTTGAAACATAGCTTGGAAAGAGGTATTATAGAGATGTTAATCACCTTGTCTAGCCCTCCTTATGTGTGTCATGTGTTCACCCATTGGCTCCCCCATATCAACATATTCATGCATATTCGGAACACCATGTGAGTCTAACAAAAGCTCGATATTATCAATGCAAGAGTGTTGTACCTTATTTGTGTTCTTCCACCTTTTGTTATGCAAGAAGTGCCCCCAATCACGAGCATTTCTAGAACTTGTTAAGGCCTGTAACAAGTCAAAAAATTTAGAATCCGTGACCTTATGATACCGTTGTGTTTGCATCATCAACTCAGAATTTTCTAAGTGGAAAAATTCAGACTTGGTTTGTGTACTACTCCTTCCCACTTTGGCCTGTAACATGCTCCAAATTTCAACTTTGTTGATCCCAATAGAGGGATAGAATTTTTTTACCAACTCAGAAATTTCTAGGTGTAAAATATCAGACCCTGCACTTGTATTTTCGGACCCTTTCCTTTGTTGTAGTATGTCAACAACATTGTATTGTATGATGGTAATGGGTAGCGAATTTGAACACACAAATTCAGAATTTACTGAGTGAGAATGAGACCAAAATTTCTTCAAAAACTCACCTTTCTCTCCGCTGTCCATACTTTGGGCCTTTGCCCCATCAAAGAGGGGTCTCGATTCCATATCCATACTTTCAAAGTTACCCTTATAACTCAGTATAGGGTGTTGTTCAAAGCAATCTAGGGGCTGCTCATGCAACCAAGATTTCCTATTCTCCTTCCCAACCAATATGCAACAATTTTCAGAATCAACAATGCTTGTCAAACCCAAAGTTGGGTGGGTTCTATCATGCCCCAATGGTTGCTCATGCACGGAAATCACAACACTCTTTGCATTCCTCATAGCCATTGCAATTGGTTTCCTTAGTGATCCTACACAAGGAACAAACATATTAGTAAAAACAACGGTGTTTAGTAACACCATTTTGATCATCTTATCAAGCTCTATGATCACAAAGTGCACCCCTTCTTGATGCCTCGATTCTTCCTTGCAATTCCCCCTCATTCAAAATTCAAAAGATATGTTCATGTTGCTCTTTTCATGGCTGTAGCAATTTCCTTTACCCTTCCTTCTTTCCCTTATGGTGGCTGGAAAGCCACTTATATCCTTGAACCACCTTCATGGTGATAGGGTGTGAGGGGCACACCTTCCTAGAACCAAGACACACCATGTGAACAAAAAATCGTGAGGGAAACAAACTGAAAATGCAAAAGACAGCAGTCACTATAATCCTGGGACCATGATAACCCTTGCCTACTCCTTTATGTTAGCCCTATACATGCTAGCAACACTATGTTGATAAAGCTCACCTGGATCCCATATCCATGAGGGGTATTTGTCATGTTCTTTCCTTGAACTTACTTGGAAGACTTCTCCTCCTTGAGTGTCCCTTACCTCCACCTTAATGATAACACAAACTTTGCAACCAAGGTAATGAGAGAACCAATCACGAAGAGAAAATATTAAATACTTACCAAGTTGACAGCTCAATTGTTTCCCTGTCAAGAAATCTGATTCTCCTCCCTTTATATGCAAGGTGCATCCGTCTTTCCTTCTTGGCATCACTCCCTCAATGAACTTCTTTACTATGTCCCTTCTTGTTAGGACATGTGCTTCTTCAACAAGACATAACAATAAGTGCTTCCTCCAAGTTTCCTCTTGCAATCTGAATTTAAACAAGGAAAATGATGCATGAAAAGGAGCAATACAAAAACTTTCTTTCTTGGCATACCTTTCTATTATGATGTCCTTGTTCATGCTTCCTTCTTGATACTTTGTTGGCTCATGAAGTTGTGGAACAACTTCTCTTTGCTTCACCCTTGGAAATTATGATATTTTTGTTTCTTCCCCATTAGTGTCAACTGTTTGCAACCCCATTAGTTGCTCCATAGTTTGTTGTAGCTCCTTACTTGGCTGTCCTTGAATTTCTAGTTCTTGTGGTTCAGAAATTTCAATCATTGGTTGCCCTTTACTCAGCTAAAAATTAGTTCTTGGCTGCTCCAAAACTTGTGATTTTGGTTGCTTCAATGGCTGCCCCTCATGTAAGTGAAATCCCTCTTAGGTACCCTCATGATTTCTGATTTTGGAGGCTCCATCTTCTTGTTATCAAATCGTTTAATGAGCTTCTCACCTAGTTCCTCATATGTTTTAATGAGGTCATGTCTTTGTGATCTCCACCCAAGATGCCACCAATCATGGGCAGCTCCTTCCAAGTGTTGTATGACAAACTTTTGGGCCCCTTTTTCACTTCTGGGCCTCAAATCAAGGTATTTGTTAACCTTGTCCACCCATGCTCTAACTGAAGTACCTAGGTCCCCATCAAAGGTAGGGAAAACAATCCTTCCCAAGTCGTCATGCACAACCACTTGCCCATGGTGCCTCTTTCCCTATTTCCAAGCTACAAACTTATTGAAGCTCATTGTCCTCTTGACTCAAGATGTGCATTCCAAGTATTCATCATTATAATCCATCAATTCCCAATTAATAAAGGGTTGTTCCTCTTCCATTTCAAGGGGTTGGTCCCCTTTCATGCCCTTCACTGATTGAAGAAATGTGGCCATAGTTTCCGTCAACCGCTCTTGGGTTTGAGTAAGCCTCTCAAACACAACATTGTCCATGTCTCTGTTTGACAATAATCTTCCCATTCCACAAATGGCCAAGAAATTGGCTCTCATACCATTGTAATGTCCCCAATTTGGGACAATCATGCAAAATTAGTGTTTCCCAACAAACCAATGAATTGCTACTAGTATTTACTTTAATAAGTCATTTCTGAATGTGTAAACATGAGCCAAAAATCAAAGTGCTGAATTAGGTACCTTTCCATGCCAATGATTAGTCTTATGCTGATTTCTCAACCTCTGTATTTTTCATTTTACCCCAAAGATACAGCAGTTGTTCCCCTTACAATAACCTCTCAAACCCTTGCAATTACTCACCAATATTATGCCAAAATATACAAATTTATCACAACATCAATTAACCATGAAACAAAGGTACAAATGGTTCAATGACCTTAACAATGAAGTCACCAATATTCAAGAAAATTGCATAATTAATTAGCATGTGAATTCCTCCAATAACCTTATCCAATGATGCCAAAATGATTAGAATAAACCATCAAAATTCAACATAAATTATATGTACCAATTCTAGGGTCTAAGAGCACCCTAAAAGGTCTCCCCAAACTCCCCAAGTGATTTGCCCCATTTAGAAAAATCATAGTAAAATATTCAGATTTTATTATGCCACAAATGGCCTCAAAATCACCTCAAATCAGTGTGACAAATATTAGAAATATATAATAATAATTTCAGAATTATTATTATCAAATTAGGGCATTTTTTGGCCATTCAAAAGGCCTTACAATCCTTCCCAACCTAGTCGCCCAACCTGGAGAAGTCGCAATGAAATCAGAAATTAATGTCCAAACCCTAGGAGAGGGTTTCCTTGTAGATCAGCCCTCAATGAGGGATCTTCAAACCTAGGGACCAAGTCGCCCCTCCTCCAAGATCCACAAACCTATCAATGGCTTCCAAAAACTAGCCACTTGTCCAATCTGAATAATGAAGCACAAATTGTAGCCCTTGATGTAGAGCCACTCACATAGAAGGTATGAGGTTTATGTCCTCACGCCTTAGTCACACTGTGAAGGGTTTCGTCCTTAAAGTGCCTTAGCCAAGCTTAACACACTTGAGCAAAGATCCAATATCCGAAAAATAGCATAACCCTTCAATGAATTCCGAACTTCCTTTATATACTCACCCTTTTAAGTTATGAAGGAAGAGTTAAATACATAAAGGGCGGTTAGCTTTTAAAACTTACTTAAAGGCACTTTATGTCCTTTAAGTCACAAAAGGGCCCTCCTCAATGCTAAAATAGAACAACTTAAGTGACCCCCTTCACTTTTACCTTTCAAAGAGGGTAAGTATGTGTTTCATTTTTCTCTTTCTTTCCCATAGCCTAGGGGAAACACCAAAAATAGGCTAGGTGACATGTCCAAAGCCCTTAGGCCAAAAAGGGGGTCATTACATACACAAGGTTTGTACAAGCAGTTTGTGAAGCCATCAGGATTGTGTAAATTGCCAGCAACAATCATGAGGATTATGATCAAGATTTTAAGAACTTACGTGGACCACTTTTGGATTTATATTGGGATGATATATTGGTTTTAAGTGAGGTGTGAGAAGAACATTTAGAACTTCTAGAGCTAATGTTGAGAATATGTGGGAACCGGCTGTAAATGAATTTGAACTCATGCAATTATGTGTACCAATTATGAATTATGTGTGTCTATGTAAGTTCATTTCCAAGTTTCCAGCCATTGCACCACCACTGAATACCTCATCTAATGAAGAAGGTAAGTTACATTGGCTTAAGGCATAGGAGATTGCTTTCCAAACACTAAAGCAAAAGATTCGTGTAGCACAAACTTTGGACTTGACTAATCTTTAGATGTCATTTGAGAGAGGCGGATGTTTTCAGGATATATGCGAGGAGCAGTACTAATGCAGCAAAGTTTCCCAATAGTGTGGCACTCAGAGACCCTTTCTAGAGTAATGGCCAACTAATTGGCATACAAAAAAGAGTTCCTCTGTCTCATCTCTGTGGAATTTAGGCATTCTTTTACCTATCACAAGCATGTAGACTAGCCACTTTGTTGGCTCTTCTTGATATCTTCTGAAAATCAGTACAGTTGAGATGAGGTGGACTAACCATTTTGTTGAATTTTATCCCATTTCTTATGGATCTCCACTCATCCAAGTAAATTTTGAGGCTCCCAATAAGTTTTTTTTCTCTTCTAAGATCTGATTATGGGTCAGCCAAGCCCATGGCTACTTTGACAGCCAAGGCTGTCATTGAACTCTTACCAACTTTGTTGCCAAAAGAAGGAACTAAGTTTGCTAGAACAAGCAGGCAGGCAAAGAAAACAGATTCAGACTACATACAAGTGGTGTTTCTGCAGTGCATCATTATGTAAGATTATTTTTCAGGATTCAACTGCATAGTTTCGAGTCAATCTACATTGACTCATATTTCACAAGCATTGATTCACAAGAACCCATGTCTCATGAGCATGAATGGTCCACTTGGCACTCATTGCATAAAATGCAATATTCATGATATAAGTAGTAGAGCAATTCTAAAAGAGAATTTCGCCGGGTAGGTTCCACATTCATATGAGCATCGATTTGTGAGATTTAACACATGGGGGAATTGTAAACGATATATTACTGGAAGCAAACAGGTTAAGGAAATAGACAATGTAAAAGAAGAAAAATGGTTCACAAGAGAAATAAAATTAGTATAATCGACGGAAGCAAAAAGTAGATGGAAGAAACTAATAAGAAGCAAAGTACACAGTAGCTACTTACGATGATGGAAGCTGGGTGAATAATGAGAAGACAATGGATGATAGCTCCCCACAAGAAGATATCCATTGATACCAGAAGCAACTTCAAAGATGTTGATGGCCAAATCACCACTCTGATACTATTTGTAACTGACCTAGGGGCTGGTCTTCAAACTCAACAAGCAGAAAACAATAATAATGCCCAGTTGAACCAACAAAACAAGGAAGAAGGATTAACCCTAAAGAGATGAAACTCAAATTGATACTTCAAGACACAATCACACAATGATTTATAGCGCCCTTCTTATAACAAAATTGATCATAGACCAGCTTCACTCACAATCTATATAATGACAGTATATCTCACCACTACCAAACATTAGACAAAAGGGTAATTCTACACCACACTAGATGTACATAATTAGATACATAACATTGCCACTAGATACATAACAATGAGAACATAATTCATAGAATTAGTTGGAAATGTACATACTTCAATCCTGGAAGACTAGAATCCATTGATGCCTCAGCAACTTCAGTCCCATAATTTGGAGAAGCAGAAGATTGAGGACTCAAATTGGTCGGTTGGGTGTCTTGCTTTTCCAATGCCACAGCAGATCTACCCAAATTCTGTGGAAATTTTACTCCTGCACGCTGTAATTATGCCATCATCAAATCTGCCTAGCAGCCACAAAAGCTCTTCCAAATATCAAGAGACAAATTTATAAAATAAATCCCTAACTTCTAGATTTATATTATAATCAAATAAGAGTATAAGAAAAAAAATCCCAATACTCATGTTAGGCATGAAAAGCATTTCACTTAATAATTGCAATTTAGGTAAATCAACTTATAAATTGAAGACTGGGAGCATAGAAATGAGTTGATACTTTCCAAGGGTTTTCCGTGTAACAAGATAATTCTTTTAATCTCCACTGGTTTTCATTATTGGTTTGGCGATTCAAAAGAATGTACAAAAGTAGGAACAATACTCTAGATTACACAATTGCTTGCTATTTAACATCAAGACAAATTGGCAACTACAAAATAGTCAAGGTTAAGGACTCTATCAAAATCAACAAAATATGACAAAAAATATAAGAAAACAGTGCAAAGTTGTTCATTTAGATATCAGTACACAGATAAAGTATTTCAAACTACACGCACATCTTGCAAACCATTAATGTGCCTGACAGTGAGTCCCAAGTGAACTTTCTTTCATGCCATTCCAATAGTGGCAGTTACAGAATGCACAGATAATCCTGACTTTAAGTGGCTTAGACCAAAATATAAGTAGAAGGTTATTTTTAAGGTAGATAATATATGGCATTAATAGAGTACAGTCAAGCAAACGTATTTCCTAGACTGCCAAATGGCATGTGGAATCTATATAAACTACAAGAAACCTGACCAATCTTTGATGACATTTATTTATTTGAAGCTTATCCCGTTTTAGTTTACTACAAGACAGCAGGCAAACTCCATAAATAAGATGTGATAGAGCCATGCAAGAAGAACTCAAACAAAGGTATAGTGATGTAATTCTATAAAGATAGATTGTCAAGAAACCAGTGTTCCATACATGAGTTCACTTATAAACAGGATTCTGACCAGGCTGATCCATCTGCTATCAGATTCAGCTACATACTCTTCAAAGCAAGTATGGCTATCTCCTTCATGGCTCATGAAGTGTCCTCTGCAGTTACTTGTCAGGTGAAGAGGTATTCCAAAACTTGTGATTATCTACTTGCACAGGAATTTGGTTGTGCTTGCCGTGGAATTGTCTGGTAGGGCTCTTGCTTTTGGCCATTTCATTAAGTACTTTGTCATTACAACAATGTACTTGCATCTCCTTCCATTCGTTAATCTCTGTCTCACAAAGTACGCTAGGTAGTTGAGCTTTTGATCACCCTCTTGTGCCAATGTACACCCGATTGTGAACCTCAATGCATCCACGTGAAGACAGAATTCTTTACTCTGATTTGGGTGCACTAGTATAGGTGCACTTATCAATTGCAACTTCAACTCTTTGAAAGCCTTTTGTTGCTCTTCCCTCCAAATAAATGGAATTCCTTTACATCAAGTGGGTATGATACTTGTGCAAATTTATTTAGGAACCTCAGATAATACCCATTTGTATCCAAGGTACGACCAAATTGCTCCCACGTCCTTTGGAACTTCCATTCATTCAAGCACGTTGATTTCATTTGGATCCTTCTTCAATCCATTTCAACATATAATATGTCTTAATAGTTTTCCAAAGGAACAATGAATGAACATTTATTCAGGTTTAGCACAAGTTTGGCATGGTGGCATAGCTTCATACCTTCCTCCAAGGCTTGGAGGGGCATCTTTTACACACTGTAAATTGACTAGTCGTTGAGGAACACCTTGAAGTTCCCTGTCCTCATCTTCTTGAAGATGTGATGTATAATCCTCTAGAATGTTGCTATAACATTATATAGCGTAAATGGTGTCCAAGTTTATGCATAGATACCATTAGTGACCACGAGTTTTTTTCAGCTTATCTTTTTCCACAATTCTAATATGATTGTACCCAATAAAACCACTAAGGAATAAGTAGATCTCATGACCTAATACTTCCTTGAGGATCAAGTTGGTAAATGGAATAGGGAAAGGGTCTTTCAATCTCATGACATCCAAGTTTCAAAAGTCCACAAAATTTTTGAATCTACCCCTTCTCCTTCAACTAATGGCTATGGGTGATACCCACTCACTTGTATTCACTTTGAAGGTAACTTTGGCTTCCAACATCTTATGTAGTTCCTCTTGAACCCTTGTTGCGTAATTTGTACTCATTCGATAGAGCTTTCCCCTGATAGGCTGAGCTCTAGGTACTATGGGTATCTTGTGTCATGCTATCGTACAGCCCGGAAGGCACATTTTCCCATATCCAAATATGATCCCATACATGGGCCATGTCAAATATGGTGCCCAAGCCATCCATACTCAGCCTTTGAAAACCCAAACAAATAAATTTAAAATAACTTTCTAAAATGGAACCCTAAAAAACCCTAAAATAAGTTATAGAATGTTCATATTCAACCCTTCAAACGAATGTGAAGTTCAAGCAACAGCGATTTATGTCACTTTTTGTTTGCAAAATCATTGCACTCTCTATTGTACCTCTGATTTATGTTCACAAATGTTTTTAAAATTTTCCTCCTTACCCTAGTTGTGTCTATGTTGCATTCCATTAGACTTGCACATTTTTCATCTTCTCCTGCATGCTTTGGCATCACTGGCCTCTAAATTTGTTTTTCTTTCTGCTGCATTCTGCGAGTATAGAGGAAATACAGATTTGGGTAGCAGAAACAAGATTTTATGTTTAGATATTAGGTTTGAATTTAAATGCTTGGTTAATATACAAGCTATTGCTCCTAAAGGTACAAAGTACACCAAAAGAGGTGATTTTTTTTTGTAAATGTGAAGTACATGTCAATAATTAAGCCACCAGACGGACAACATCTCCCAGAGGGTCATCCTCACTGTAGAGACACCTCCAACGTAAATATTATATATAGTTACAATAATATGTTTTTAAAATTTTAGATATCTCGCTAATGTTATATTAGATATTGTGTGTATATGTTTTAGTTAGATTAAACAAAGTAAAAATAAACATTAGATGCATTTAATTAGTAATGTTTTTTTTAAGATAATATATATATTAGTGGAAAAAAAGGGCTCGAAACCGCCTAACAAAAAAGTGAAAATAAAAACCTAACAAAGTTAGTTACAACTTCAAGGCCTTTCAGTAGAAGGCACACACTAAAAGAAAAGAAGAAAAGATTCGAAGACTTTTTGAGCAGTCTTTGAAAAACTTAATTAGCCTTTTAACCCGCTAGCACTACGAGTGACAGGCTTCTTTCCTAACTTCGTAGTAGCTTGAATGCTTGGTGTAGAGGGAGGATGGTTTTCTTGATCTGATTTATACTTTGGGGATTTAGAAAGCATTTTTGAAATCCACATCTGGGTTCCTTTGCTTATATTAATTTGAGCTTCCAAATTTCCTGAGTTTAAGAGAGGAGGCCTTCCCGGATTATTCTTGCCATCTGACATAGAGCTTACTGCCATTTTTAAGTTGAAGTCCTGATTCACTAAGTCCCTTAGCTAGGAAAGTGAGAGATTTGCAAAATCCTCTAAGGTAAAAACTGCATCTTCTTAATTGCTTCTTTTTCTTCTTCTTCCGGGAGAAATTCCGATTCTTGTTTATCGTGGGGGTTGTCAACCATTGTGCCAACAATGTCCTTATAAGTATCCTCTACCAATAGACAAGCGAATCTTTTAGGAGCTTCCATCTTCTTCGACTTCCAAAAATCCTGATTTTGTTTCTTATTCTTTTGACTCTTTTTTAGTTATTTGAATCCCTCCTCAACTTCAACTGGCCCCTGATCTGGCTGTAGTTTATCTAGACAATCTCTGACAAAGTGCCCATGCTTGTGGCAGTTTTTGCAACTGAAAGGGAGATTTTCATAATCCAGGACTTGGGTCCATTCCTGCAATTCTGATTTGATTTTAACTGCCAGGGGAAGGGGCTTGGATAAATCTAATTTGACATATTCTCATATAAACCACCATCAGCCCAATCTCCGAGGATTTAGCCATGTATATGTATTCTCCAAGTTGATCCCCAACTTGCTTGAAAATACCTTCAGACCAGAACTCAGTAGGAAGACCATAAAGACAAGTCCAGACTGGGATAAGAGTTAAATCCTCCATTTTTGGATTAAACCCTTCATCCCAAGATCTCATGAACAGCCCAGCTCATCCCATGAACCCTGGTCAACTTCTGAAAGCTTCATCCCTTTGTTTGGCAAATAAAAAATTACCTAAAAGAAGCACTAAGGGAGAAGGTTGACTTGGTTTGAGGATTGAATGCCCCAATTTTTATCCAACCATTTCTACAGATCACCCACACTAGGCTAGTATCCCACAAATTTACAGATTGGGGTACATTCCTTAAGGTGCAATATTTTGCTTTCGATCTTCTTGTCTGAAATCCAAATCACTGGAATCTGTCACATCTTGAAGGACCGGCGAAATAAATAGACCCCAAAACCTTTCCATTTGCTTTTTCTTTGGTTGTTTCACAGTGAGAAGGTTGTTTGCTCTCATCGAATTTCCCTAATTTCCTCTTTACTGCCGCCACCCTCTTTTCGTTGCCGTCAATCTACCCTGTCTGCATTGCATGTTCCCCTAAAACTTGACCGCGCAGATAAGAAACTAGGGTTGGATTCATCAAATGCTTCCACTGCAACAGCCCTGGCAATGGCGGCGGCCATCAACCCATGCGCAGGCCAGCAGGCGATGGCTGTGACCTCTTAACAGGCGGCAAATATAGTATAGTGTGAGTTTTTAAGATAAGTTATATATTAAGTAGATATTTTTTAATTAGATTTAAAAAATAATAATAAACATTAGATAGATTTAAATAGTAATGTTTTTTTAGATTAGTTCGATACTATGTAGGTAGTATTAGTTTACAAAAATTTATATCATTAAAATTAGAGCTTTAATAAATTTATGTATTTCCTTTTATTTATTATTACTATGAATTACTTTATAATTTTATTTTTTCCTTCAGATATATGATTTATTGTAAATAATATTTATCATTTATAATTATAAAATCCAATTAAAAAAATATTTTATCATTTATTAAGAAAAATTAGTGGTCAAAAAAGGGACATCAGTGCGTCTATTATAATAAAATTCGAAAACCTAAAAAAATTAAGTACAACAAAAAATGAAGACCTTCTATTGAAGGTTCAACAAAGGGTTCCAAAAGCTAAGTAGCAATTAAGTATTTACATAAGCCCACACGCTCAAGCAAAAACTAAAAGAGAACTACACAGAACCCTCATCAATCGAAATCATCAAGGTCAAAGCACGATCACACACATCATCTTCCATCACCAAAGCTAGAAGTCCGGAACTGCAAAGAGCTAATGCCAAGAGAGGAGGTGGCATCAAGCTTATGCCCCTAAGAACCCTGCTAGGTTGCCATAGCCTTCATCAAGATCCAAAACTAGTCCAAGTGACTCCCCAAGCCAAGGCCCAACTGATCCACATCATCATGGATGGCAACACAGTGGTTGGCCCCGAAGAGAACACTCTGAACCCCAATAAGTTGAGCCACCCTCAAAGTATCTAGGGGAGGAGTGAACTACCCAAGGTCCTTCATGGCTTGCACAATGTTATCCACCAAGACTCCTTCCCCCATCCTCGTTGCCGTCTAGGCTCTGAAGAGATTAGTTGCCATCCACTTAAGTAATTTTTCATCTTGAATACCTTCAAGCAATACATTCTCCCAGAAATTTAGGGCTTATTCAATACTTAAATGGGTGGTCTTATCCAACAAAACATCGACATTCAACAACTGTCTCAACTTAAGATAATTGACCAATCCCATAAAAGAACCATGGATTTCATACAAGGAAAAAAAAATGAATCATTTCATTGTTCATTTCCTTAACCGTGTTCACTGCAATCGCTTGCCCTTTATCTTGTCTTGTTCCCCTTGAAGAGCCTACAATGTTCTCAGAAGTATCTATGGTAGAAGCAACATAGAATCTGGGCATACAACTAGAAAATAAAAATCCCCTTAACAGTATGGTCATGGAAACACTGAACAATCTGCAAGAATCAGAATGATAGGAAAATAGTTCATCCCACCACAAGAACCTAAAGAATAAGCAGGGCTTGCTATAGCAAAAAGGGGAGAAATTAAGCCAAGAGAATCCCCAATTTAATATGTATACGAAGTGATTATGCCAAAGCAAAATCCGCAGCAATGGAAATCTCGAAAAAAAAGGAGGGTATTTGTAATCAGGTAAAGAGTCTGCATTTTGGGAGAGTTCAAAAAAGGTAATGGCCCTTTCCCATGATCGAAATCCCAGAGAGGAAGACCAATAGCTCATTACACCATATTGTTGATGTGTATCTATGTCAAGGATACAATGCTAACAACAGAGTAATATATCTCAGTTTATTGTGTAGGACTTGGGAGACTTTAGGGATAAATTCAATTTGCTGGAATGATTATATGACTACCACCTTTAGTCTACAACCAAAGCTTGTTGTAGGGACAACAATAGCTTTGTAGTGACACAATCTATCTAAAATTTCTTGTGGTCGTTATGATGAAAATTGTTTTAATCTTGCCAATAGTTTCCCAAACTTAAACAAATAGATGAATATTTACAATGAACAGTAATCTAAGGGGATTCATGTCAAAAAAATAAAAAAGGAAGGGTTGCGCAGAAAAGAAGGTTTGCCTTGCAATAATAAAGATCCACAGATTCCCTTCAATTCTCTTTGATGACAGTGCAAATAAAACTAGCATTCATGAGATTTTAGTGCTAGACTCAAAATACCATAAATGCAGTGGTGATTATAGGGTAAATGAAATGCACATATCTGAGAAGTATGCTTTAAAAATTTGACTATCCACAATAAAACTGCCTTAAGCACATTTGTTTGCAGAATAGAAGGGAAACAGAGCATACATAAACAAATTTCATTAGAATCGTTGAAAGCACAAACTAACAAGATGCATTGGAAACACTACTATCAGATTTAACCATTAGAAGAATGAGACCATCTATCATTTACAAAGCTTGAGAAACAAGAAAATATGAAAGTAATGAAACGATGAACAAATTCCAAGAATTCCTCTTTCTATTTGCATTAATTTCACAAAAGTTCTATTTTGAAGTACAAATGAAGGGGAAAACCCCTATATATAGGCCTCCTTCATGCCTAAGACAGTTACATTGGTTACAAATGAACCGACTACATGCAAGTTGTCACTTACACAGAAGTTCCTCATGTTCTAAAAAACTAAAGAATATTCTCTTTTCAAAGAGGGCATCCTTTTACAATATATTGGTAGGAACTTGAACATGAAATTCATCAAAGAAAAGAACCTTGACAAATGGCTATCTTGCTCTTGAGGTCCCACGCTAGGAACCTGCTAATGTGGACGATGATGAAGCTCCCAGTGTAGCCGAAGAAGAAAGTGAGACCATAGCAACTAAATATGGGCTACTTTCCAGTGTACCCAAAGAAGAAATTCCAAGAGGGGTCGAAGAGGAAGAAGCTCCAGTGGTGACCATCTATGGCTTGCTACTCCCCTGCTTCTCAGCTTCTATCTGTCCTTTCCATTCCTCAGAGCATTTCTTGTAGTTACTGTCAAACAATTTCAAATCTATAATGGGTTCCTTTAGCAATTTGATGATGAAATCTGACATTGCATCGTGCTTATTTAAAATAGGTCTTATGGCCTCATTGATTGCCACTGCCTTCTCTATTCTTTGATTGGCCGATGCTATCAAATCCACCATCTCTTGCCCAAAGGTCACTCCTCTAGCCATAGCCTATTTCTTGAAATTGACAATGAAATTTTGGAGCTGGGCTCTGAAAGCATCCTTGCTAACGATGGTATCATCCCTATTAACAAGGTGTGTGATTTCAGCGTCTTTGAGCAGAGTTATAACTATGTCACCTAGCTGGGTGAGAGACTGGCCCAAGGATCTCATGTCATCAATCCATTGGTGCAAGGCTTTCCTTCTTCCAATGATATAGGACTGAGCAATGCTCAAATACTCCAAGGGTACTAGGTTTAGGGCTTCAAATTTCTTCATCCTAATAAACTTTACCAAGTTGATTACTTTGTTGTCATAAATTTTGTAGGTACTCTCCACCTTAAGAATTATGTTATAGATTTCATCTCCTTTCACTTTGTGTTGAGCCAAAGTATTCAGAGTATCAAACATGACCTCAACTGCCCATTTCACCTTTGTGATGGTCTCTTCTAGCAATGTGGCTTTATTTTGTTGCTCTAGCTCGGTTGTTCTTTGTTGCATCCCTTTTACCAATTCTATGGCTACATCACCATATGCCTTTAGAGATGAGAGGGGCTCCTCTTCATATTGTTGTTGCTGGCCAGGGTTAGTTCTCGTCTTCTTGGTTAGTGCAAACAGGTTTTCTTCGGACTCATACAATTGACTGGTACGGATGACTCACTTTCCTTTTAGTTAGCCTCTTCATTGCCCCAGACTCCTTGTCAAACTTTAGTGAGACCTATGGGGGGTCTACTCTAACCAAACCCTACCTCTCTATTGTGGCCAACTACATTTCTTTTATCCAAGATTTATCTGAAATACCACTCTGGGGCTAAGTGGATGGTGGCAATTGATGAGCTGGTGTCAGTCCCTAGAAGGCAGAGGCTTGAGAAGTAACAACAACATTGACCAGGACAAAGGTAAAACTAGTCGATGAAGTGGAAAATGTCGTTTCTAAGGATGACAAAGAACTCGTGCTAGCTGGAGCACTTGTTAGGGACAAAGGAACCTAGGGTACGAAAATAGTAGGCCTCCGCTTTGGCAATTGAGGACTGGGCCTAGGCAAAATTGGGGGTAAATTAGCCATCACAGAGAACTTTGAAGTGGATGACACAATAAAAGGATTGATAGTGAGCAAAGGGACAATTATGGGCCTAATTACAGGTCTAATGAGAGCCCTGCAGGGCATTAGGTTGATGTTATCTGGTGTTGGGGGCTCACACAATATACCAAAGGGTTGGCTACTTAGAAACAAGGGGGGCAAATAAACACACTCTTGATTAGTCATACCTGGTTCCTCTTTGACAGGAAGGAGAGGTAGTTCTAGTGTGAACGCTGCTGATGTTGTAGTAGGTGGTATTACTGCCTGCACGATCAAAGGTTTTGCAAATATTGAGATAGGATTGTGGCCCTGGGATGGGGTGCTAGATGTGGCTTCCAAAATGAAGACCTGCTCAGTATGTGTTTCAGGCTCAACTCGTCTTCCCCAAAGTGGGGACAATGCTTGTAAGATCCTTTGACTATGTTGAGGGTCAGTTGGTCTCTCTTCTTTAGTATCAACACCCTATCTTGGGGATGTGGATGCTCCTGCCTAAGTACTTCCAGGCTTGAAAACTTCATAAAAACCAGCATCTTTCACCCTGCCCTTAACCAATAGAATATTAGCATCTTTCAATCTTTGCTTTACCCCCTGATCATTGGCGGAATTGATGTAGAACCCATCCTCATCTTCAGGTTCATGGTGATAGGTGATGCTCAAGGCTGACATGTGTTTGATGTAATGTTTGAATGTTATATGCTCTGGGTCCCATTGCCTACTGCCATCTCTTTCCAAGTCAAAAGTAGGCCTTTGCTTGGTAGCTACAATGACAGAGTTCCAGTTTTCAATCCAAAACCGACCAATGTTAGACAGTTGAGGAGAACTGATGATCTTCTTTTATTTTTGCATAATCCATCCACCCCTGTGAGTAGCTAAAAAGCAATTTCCTGTTCAGCCAGCTTAGTTGGCACTGTAATGAACAATCTAAGGGGGTTGTCTTGGTTCCAATTACCTCACAACTGTGCAATCTGGGTAATACCAATAGGCTCCTAGGGTACTCAAGATTGCTCGAATTTCCTCTGACAGTCTAGGCATGGGCCTTTCGTGGATTGCCCTGTAAACTATAGGGTAGAAATGCTCAGCGATGGCCCTCATATCTTGCTTATATTTGTACACTTTGACTTTCGAGAAGGTATGAGGAACAATCCATTTCAGCTTGGGGTCCCAATTGGTGAACTAAGGAAACTTTTGGCTAGCGCAGATGGCATCCACCAAGTAAGACATCATGTAGAAATGATCCCCCTGATTGGCCATAACTTTTATGATCTGCGCTGCTAAGTTGCAGGATATAATCTCTCCCAAAGGGGAAGTCTTTCCATCATCAATTATCATGGATAGAAGTGGAATCCATTTCTGATCCACATGCCCTGTGTCTTCAGCCCCATGCAACCGATTCATCATGGCCATTCCCATTCGTACTCCCTTTCTGAATTGAGTGATGGGAATTCGGCTGATTTTGGTTTTGCATACAAATTTTTCTTTGTTCTCAGCCCAGTCTCTTAAAACCTCCCTGATATCATGGGTTTGGAACCATTAAGTCACAGTTTCTTGATTGTATACAATCTCTGGTTTGGACAAATCATAGTAAGCCTAAAAGGCTTGCCCATCTATGAAAGCAATTCTTGGCCCAAATTCAAAGATTTAATCATATTATTAATGCACCTAGACTGAAGAAACATATGGTAGACTAAGTCTACACAACGGAGTACCTCTGGGTTAGATGTTGCCTTGTGCAAGCCTGCAGATTTGAGCATCATAATGTCTAACCTATCCTCTGCTTCATTCGAGCCTTCATCATCACTATCTTGGTCCACAGTCTTCTGTACTTGGTAGAACAAGTCATTATAATGTTTATCTTCGGTAGCCAATGCAACTAAGTTAAAATTAGTATCTCAAAAGAAGATATTTGTCCCATAAGAGTAGAGGAATGGAACTTGTTCTTGCTTGTTGGCTCTGGATGTTTCAGCTTCGGCCATGGTTTCAAATTATGTGATTGGCGAGCTTGCGGATTGCTTTAATGGTGGAGCAATGCACACAAGTCCTTAGAAAAATCACATAATGCTTCGAAACTCTTAGTAGATAACAATTGAAGGTGAACGTATTGCTTTGAGATGGTAAGCTTTAAACTTCAAATTTGGAATCAAACTGAGCAACGCGAGTCATAAATGGTTTGATTTGCCTTTATTTAAAGTTGGGTTGGCTCTTCAGTTTTATTGTAACGGCTTCGAAATTTTACTTTGAGGAATCAGCCAATCACTGCCTTCGCTTTGTCCATGTGTCCTATTATCATAGGCTTGACTTTTTTAGTGAAGTGACTTGGCTTTATATCCGCCAAGAGAAGCCCCATCAGCATTTAATTCACACCTATAACCGGCACTTTGCGAACAACTGTATGCCACCTAGGAAATGCCTTTTGACATGTATTCAACACTTGGCGTCCTTTTGGGTACTTTAGCACTCTATGTTGAATATTGAACCATCTAGGTGGATTGCACAATACTTTGCCAAGTGTCACCTTTCGATTGGATCGCTCTTCTTTAATTGTTGCGTGGCTTGACCCCTTTCATCCTTTGGCTAATGTGGCCTTAGAACTTCTGCTGGTTTGCCAAGTGGCAAACTCTTATTGGCTCGTGCTATTGCGGGGCTTTGTTATGTGAAACTCTTAATGGACCCAAATGCCGTGACACTTTGCCAAGTGTCGCATTTTGATTGGATTGTGCAATCGCTAGGTTCCATGGCTTCTTTCAATAGTGCTATTGCCGCGAGATAGGGGTCCACGTCCCTTCACCCTGTTGCTTCCAATTGGCAGGTGGCTTCCACGTCGTATCTAGCTACCTAGGATTGAGTGACTAAGTGCCAAGTGTCATCATGTCATGCAATCACAATATTATGAGATTGAAACATTACACCTTAACTGTGGGGGGCATGATCGAGTGCCAAGTGGCACGATGTGATAGGATAGCATTGTCACGAGACTTTGGAAAGTAGTCTAAGTCCCAGAAGGTCGCAACTGGGCATCACGTGGCATGCTTTGATTGAGTTGTAACTCCTTTGTAAACTGAAACGCCGCGACTGAGTGACAAGTGGCAAACTCCCATTGGGTCATGGGGTCGCGAACTTCATAACTCCTTCGTAAACTTGAAACACCACAACTGAATGACAAGTGGCAGACTCTGATTGGGTCGTTGGGATCGTGCAGTTTGTAACTTATTCGTGAACTTGAAACGCCACGACTAAATGACAAGTGGCAAACTCCAATTGAGTCACGGGTCACGCAGTTTGCCGAAGGCTAAGAGATATACAACAAAGTCCGGAACTTTATACGATCGAATGACCAATGCATGCAACACTGCCGCGTGTCAATTGAAGCTGAGCTGGCGTCGAGTTCCTGCCAAATGAAAAGTGCGGAAATTAACAAATTGCAAGAGAAAAAAGAAAAGGGACAAGTCTAAAGTCGTAAACTTTGAGCACGAAATCCGACTTGGACCTTTGTCTAAAACTCAAGATTAAGGTATGTCATAGTCTCGAATACAAATTTTGACATAGTTAAAGTTAAACCATGATTCGGAAACCTTAATTAACCTTGGTCGAGTTCTAGAGATCATGCCTTGGATCTTTGAACGTAACCCCTCGTAAGAGCACTTTAAAACAAATCAAATCATTAGAAATCTCAATGAACTATACATTAATGAAATATTTTAAAAAGACCTCGTTAATATTTGTCATGGACTAACATGACTCTTGAACCTTTCAAGTTGTACAAAAGGGGCAAGGGGGGAAGTACGCCGGTTTAGTCACGTGATACTAAGGGTAAGGTATTTCTTAGGGCGAATAATCCAAATTTTCATAGGGTCCCCATTTTCTCAAAATGGGGCATGTTGATCTCAACATGCCCATGTCCCCATTTTGGAATTAAAATAATATTATTACTAAAATAAAAAGTATTCATAAATACTTAAAATAAAGTAATAATAATCTAATTTGCTTTTCACTTAAGTTGGGACCTTTTGAGAGTCATGGGCACTTAAGGCCAAAAAGTGAATTTTATAAGAAAGCTTGTAATATATCTTTTTTAAAAGGAAAAGGTAAACTCTCCCTCTCTCTTTTGGGCGCCACATTTGGAGGAGGGATATAAAAGGAAAAGAAATGCTCTTTTGAAAAGGTTATGCATTTTTGATATTGAAATTCTTGTGCAAGTATGTCAAGCTTGAACAAGTGACTTGAGGACGAAAACCTTCAAATGCACCAAGGAGTTTGGAACGAAAACTTCAATTCTTCTACTAGGTCATCAAAGGCCAAATCTACAAATGATAAGGCATCATACCCATATAAGGCTCTGAAGGGAGACATGCCGATCGACATGTGGTAGGTGGTATTGTATCAATACTCACCTAAATGTAACCATCTGATCCAAGCACACTGCTGCCCTAACACATAATTCCGCAAATATCCCTCAATCCACTTATTTACTATCTCTGTCTATCCATCGGTTTGAGGACGGTAACTCGTGCTTGGTGTCAACTCCGTACTTGCCAATCGAAACAACTCCTGCCAAAACATACTTAAGAACCTATTGTCTAGGTCGCTGACAATTGTTTTGGGGAGTCCATGCAACCTGAATACTTCTCTGAAGAATACCTCTGCCACCTGAATTGTGGTGTAATAATAAGATATAGCGAAGAAATGTGCATATTTGGTCAGCCTATCCACAACTGCGTATATGCAATCCTTCCCCTGGACATGTGGCAATCCTGTGATAAAGTCCATGGATATTCCTTCCCATTTCTGCTCAGGTATCAGTAAGGGTTGTACAAGTCCCGCAGGGAATGTTTGTTCTGCCTTGTTTTGTTGGCAAGCTAGGCATTCTCTAACATGTTGCAGCACTTCATCTTTCAAACCCTTCTAGGTGAACCTCTCACGAATCTAGCGATAAGTTTTGAAGAACCTTGGATGCCCGGATAGAGGGGTATCAAGTACAACCCTCAATATCTTAGCCTTTAACTTTGATCCTGGTACAAGATAGACTCTGTTCTTATAATAAATAATGTCGCTCATTACTGAATATTTGTCATCCTGTCCCCGGCCATCAATCAAATCACAGGCAAAAGTGTTTTTGGTATACTCGGCCACTAATTGAGATTTCCAGTTAGCCGAAATCTCAGTGAGAGAGCAAAGTGTTGGTCTCCTGGAAAGAGCATCAACAACAATGTTCTTTTTCCCCTTGATGTATTCCACATCGAAGTCATGCCTAAATCTTGCTCACCCACTTTTGTTGTCGCTCATTCAAGTCCTTCTGCTCAAGGAAATATTTGAGACTGTTGTGATCAGATCTGACCACGAATTTAGTCCCTACTAAGTACTGCTTGAACTTAGCTAGCGCATGCATAATTGCTAGCGTCTCCTTATCACAAGTGGAATACAGTCTCTCTGTATCCCTCAACTTCCGACTCTTGAATGCAATCGGATGACGATTCTGCATTAGAACTGCACCCACTCCCTGTCCCGATGCATCACACTCCAAGACAAACGGCTGTGTAAAATTCGGCAATGTTAATACTGGACACGAGGTCATGACCCCTTTGAGCTTGTCAAATGTTACCTGTGCCTCCTCAGTGCAAATAAATGCACCTTTCTTAGTAAGGTTTGTCAAGGATGATGCCAACTATGTGAAACCTCTCACAAATCTCCTGTAGTAAGAGCACAAACCCAAAAAACCTCTCAACTCTGTTATGTTTTTTGGAGGCAGCCAGTCTAGAATTGTCTGTATCTTCTCTACGTGTACCTTCACACCATCAGCGCCAATCACATGTCCAAGATAGAGTATCTCAATCATCCCGAACTCACATTTGGAAGCTTTCACATAAAGCGATTGGGCCTCCATGATACTCAACACTACATCCAAATGATGCTGGTGATCATTCCATGTCCTACTATATATCAGAATGTCATCAAAGAAAACCAAAACAAACTTCCGTAATTGCCCTCGAAAGGTGTGATTCATGCACGACTGAAATGTAGCAGGTGCATTGGTGAGTCCGAATGGCATGACAAGGAATTCAAAATGCCCATAATGACAACGAAAGGCAGTTTTGTGAACATCTTCCCGGACTCATATCTGATGATAACCCGAGAGAAGATCAATCTTGGAAAAGAACACAGCCCCGTATAACTCATCAAGCAGCTCGTCGATCCTGGGAATCGGATATCTGTTCTTTATGGTTTTCTTATTCAAGGCCCTGTAGTCTATGCACATGTGCAAGGTCCCATCCTTCTTTTTAACCAGAACAACCGATGAGTCAAATGGACTAGAACTGGGCCGGATGTGTCCCATGCTCAGAAGCTCCTTGATTGTCTTCTCAATCTCCTCCTTAAAATGGCGTGGGTGTCGATACGGCGTAGTTATAACTAGTTTAACCCCTTCCTCAATCTCAATGATATGCTCGAACCCACGATTAGGTGGATGGCCTAGAGGAATGTCTCCAAATACTACCCCATGCTTATCCAGCACCGTCTGGATGTCAACATGGTAGTGTGGCTTGCTGTTAGAGGGAGGCTTGGTAGAAACAAAACACTGTGCTACCCAATCCACCTTTCCATGTCTGAATAAAGCCTCCATCCTCCTAGCTAACACTACTCGAGGACCATTGTCAGCTATAGCCTTCAGCGCAATCTTTTTATCATCAAACCATAAATTCTAACTCAATTCTGCGAAAATCCTGTATGTACCTCCCAAGTGACTGCAACCACTACAAACCCAAAACTACATCAATATTACCGAGTCCCAATACATATAAATTATCAGTCAAGGTATAATCTCCAATTTGGATGCTAAGCTAGGAAACCATCCTAGTGCAACTCAAGTAAAACCCATCTGCTACAGTCACATTGAATCCCAGAAGCTCCTCAACATATAGCCCACGCTTCGCAACTAGACCCTCGTGAATGAAGTTGTGCGTGGCTCCACTATCCACCAAACAGACCATGCGTTGCCCCTTAAGGACACCCTTCAAACAAAATGGATGAAGTCTAGGAACTCCAGATAAAGAGGCTATGGTACTTTGGGTAGTCTCTTTAACTCCAAAATCATCCAACTCTAATTGTGGTGGCTGCTCCTCTTGTACGCTATCGTCTCCAGTACCAAACTCCTGATCAATCTATTCTTCATCATCTGAAAAAACCTCAATCAAGTGAACCTTGCCTTTCCCAAGGCAACGGTGACCAGGCTCCCATGGTTCCTTGCAGGACAAGCATAATTTTTTCCTACGTAATTCGTTTCTGGATTCTTGTTCCGATTTCAAAAGGATGTTCTTTTGCTGATTGGAAACCTTTTGTTTTGGCTGAAATCCACCAAAAGCTTTCTTCTGAGGCTGGAAGGGAGGTGTAGTCTCCAAATCGAGAGCTAGGCCAATGGCATCATGGAGTGTGAGAGGCTTATGAGCCTTCACTAGACCCCTCAGTCTATCACTCAGACCTTTAACAAACAACAGAATAACTTGCCTCTCAGTCATCTCAGGAACCATAACTGCAATTCTCTGGAATTCATTGATGTAGGACTCAACATGACTAGTCTGCTTCAGCTGAACCAAATCTCTATAATAAAGCTCAATATCCTTCTGGTCAAAGCGTGCAATCAGTTTATTGACAAACTCTTCGTAGGATCGTATTAAGGCATGATCTTGTGAGACTAACCCATGGTACCACTAGTCATAAGCTACACCCTCCAAATGCATCGTAGCAAATTGTATAGCCTTATCTTCTTCCATAGGTTTCATGGACAAGAATGTGTCAAGTTTATGCACCCATGATCTGGCACTTATTTTCCCACTTCCATCAAAGGTCGGTAAAGGAACCTTATTCAATGCTTCTTTGTATTCCTTGGGTTGAGTGCCTTGATTAGTTTGTCTTCGGAGTCCCTGTTCTTGCCTTTCCAGCCTGAATCTGACTTTATCTTTTCGCTGATTCATACACTGATTCAAATTAATTAATTGTCTCACATCAGGTGGGAGAGCTTTGTATTCATAGTAGGCCACCATAACATCATCAATGATGTGTGTCTCATCCTCCAACTATGGAATTGCCTCCTCTTCAGTTTGCCTTGGTACAAAGGTAGGACATAGAGGCCGATCAGACCTTGTGCTTGCTGTCCTAACAACATTAGACGCTGCTCTATCTCCAATTCCGTGTCTAGCATCACTTCTGTTATGATCACTGCTTGATCTACTCGATCTTGCACGATTCACTCTCATTTGACCCATGGCTGTAATCATTCGATCCTGAAATTGTTGTAGCACTTGCTCTTGCTGTTGGGCAAATGTGATCAATAAATTTTCAAATTGATTGTTCAAATCCCTAGGTGAGCTTCCACCCCCTCTTTCACCCATCTCTTCTACAGTTGAAATAAAATCAGGCCCTTCTTCTCGCTGCCCTAACCTATTTCTGGTGAAATATCTGTATGATCCTATCTCTCTGGAGTGCATAGAATCAAATCAACTATCATGCAACTGCTTAGATCACCTTCACTGACATGCACAGAGAATACCACACAAGCTGGCAGGGAGGGTGGGTTTTAATACCACTGAAATATCCTTCCCAAAAATTTGAATAGACTTTTGGCAGTTTTCAATTTTGATAGATGTTTTATACAATAAATTGCACATAGAAATATGCTTGAACAGTAACAACTTTATCAATGGAAATGCATGTAAATTTGATGACAAATTTTGAGTTCAATTGCAATTTATCTGTTTGATACTAGCACAGATTTAAAGTTCAGTCTAAGAGCACTACAAGAAGGTACCATGGAGTTAATCTCTAATGTCGAGTTCGATTCCTAATAGTGATAGCTTAACCCAGAATTGCAGAAATTAATAATGGCGCATAAACAATCAAAGAACCTGAGAAAAACGTTGGTCTGAAACATAAACTTTATGATGATGCGCCCGGAACTTCTTTAAGAGCCACGTTTCAGATAATGGAAATCCCCCTGAACCTGCAACATATAAATCCGCCTCTAAGCACCTTGGGAACACAGCTGGTAACTAAATCCTTGAAGTACAGGCCACGTTTCCTTCACAGTATGTAACGATTTAGCCTCAAGAAAAATCTTCCTTGCAGAATGTATCTTTCAGCGACGGGGGTTTTCGTCCCAAACAAACTAGAACCAGGGTTTGCCTCCTGTTGAAGTTTCCTTTCAAAGCTTGGTAGAGAAGATAAAATCAAAGATGAATTTCTGAATGATCTTCTACAACAAGTCAAACCTTTTAATAATGTAAAAGTTACCAAACCAACTTCCAAAAAGTTAGTGTTCTCTTTCCGAAAAAACTGAAGTTGCCAATTCAAACTCCACAAAGGCAATCGATAGAATGTTTCTATTTTGAACAAATCACACTAACTTCAGCAAAGATTTTATTAATTGCCAAGTTGATATGATAAGTGGCCCCACCAAAGTTTTAAAAGAATAATTAATTAAATTATCACATATTCCCTTGCAATGATATTTTCTAATCTCGGGAATTAAAGATTACAAAATTATTCCATATATATATATATATATATATATATATATATATATATATATATTCGATGAAGAGGACTTTACAGCCTTTGGAAGAAAAACAGAGTCCACAATAAGAGAAAGTGTGCACTGTGTCAATGCAAATTCTTCCAAAACATCAAACAAGGGCATGTCTTCCAAAAATGAAGGCAATAACAAGTACAAGAAGTACAAGGAAAAAGGTGGCAAAATGAAAATCAAAGTGGTCAAAAACAGAATGATAAACAAAACTTCTACTGCAAATGGTTGGACGAAAAAGGAAGCCATGAAACTCATGAATGTAGAACTCAATAGGAGAAAATTGAAACATACCGTAAGAAAGAGGAAAAATCAAAGAAAATAAAAGAATCAAACTCTACCCAATTCACCAGTGAATGTGTGTTTTCTAGTGCAGATGATGTAGTGTCTCAATCAATTCTTCATGATTTGATGCTTGGGTTCTGTTGACAATTCTTCCACAGGCCAAAAAATTGTCAACCTTACTATTCGGAAGATAGTCTTATGATACCAGTTTGTCTTGTAAATCAGTTTTTGCGGGTCCTTAAATAGCCATCTACAGCCTTCATATAAAGCATGGGATGATCTACTTGAGGATGTTATAGGTGCCCTGGGTTGAGATTGAATATACATATGTTCCACTTGTTGAGACATACTGCATATCTGGACTATTTGAAAAGGCAGAGGGTTACTGCATACAATACATTAATGCCTTAGGCAGGTTAGAAAGAAGCCAACAAAGCAAAGGAAATTAAAAGGAAGGAAGATATCCTTCAGACAAAAAGTCCGAAGGAATTCCTTCAGACTTTTTGTCCGAAGGAATACTTCGGAGAATTTGCAAAGAAAAATCCGCAGCCTCCAAAGAAAAGCCCGCAGAAAATCCAAAAGTCCGAAGGAATAAGGACACCTACAAAAAACCCGGGTTCCCTACAAAAAGCCCAGGTGCCCTACAAAAACCTGGATGCCCTACAATTTTTTCGAAAATCCAGGGAGATAGACAGAAGCCCTTGCGGAGGGCACTTGGTCAATGACAAGACCTTTCCAACTTTCCCGAAGGGCACAGAGGAAGGACACAATCCCTTGTGGAGGGCACTTGGTCGGTGGCAAGACTTTTGCATTTTTTCCGAAAAGCATTCTGTCGGTGGCAAAGCAAAACAAAGGAAAAATTCCTTCGGACAAAAAGTCTGAAGAAATTCGGGACAAAGAAAAAACCTGATGGAACATTACACAAAAGCAAAAGAGAGAACGAATCGGAAGAAGGGATATCCTTTGGACAAAAAGTCCGAAGGAATTCCTTCGGACTTTTTGTCCGAAGTATTCCTTCGAAAAATTTGTCAAAAGCAAAATATCCAAAAAAAAAGAAACAAAAAGCCGAAGGAAATATGATGAACCAAAGGAAAATCAAAGACAAGACCAAGGGACAGAACATAATTCCGAAGGAATAAAGTCCGCAAGAAATGAGTGGAAAAAGGAAAGTCAGCGAGCAAAAAGTCCGCAACCTTCAAAAAAGTCCGAGAAAATCAAAGGGAGATAAAACACAGGGGAAAGCCAAAAAGTCCGAAGGATGTCCTTTGAACAAATTGTCTAAAGGATTCCTTCAGAAAGCTTAGTCAAAAAAAAGGAAAGTCCGAGGGCAGAGAGAGACACAAGTGAAGTCTGAAGAGAATGAACACAAAGGAAAAATGACTTTGCAAATAGCCCAATGGATTATCCGAAAAAATGAAGACCCGAAGAGAATGAACATTAGGCCGAAGGAATACGTAAGAAGGGGAAGTCCGTGGAAAGACAAATACAGACAGAGGTCAAGAAGAAGAATTCTAGATTTAGCCAAGAGAAATCACAGACAGATAGGCCGAGAGAAACCCATGCACAAACAAAAGACGGAGTCAATGTGGAATTCCATGCAAGCAAAAGCTAATTATGGTTGACTAGTCAAGGCTTCAATTGACTAGTCGTTGAAGTCAAGTTTATCTCCAAGGTCAACTCAACGTTTCAAACGTTTCAACTCAACTTCCAACGGATCAAGTCAGAGTACTAAAATTGACATTGGCATTGGATTTCATGCATGCTATTGTCATCTCATACTTTCAAACGTTCCAGCAGCTCATGAAGAAGCTAAATTTAGAGGTGGGCGTGGATTTCCATGCAAAGAAAGGTGGGCGTTTCAATAAACCCAGCCATCCACTTCCTCTAACGCCAAGGAGCTTCATGCAAAGACAAAAGAAAAATATATTTTATTGGAGGGCAAAGGTGGTCTTGACTTAATCTAAGTTGATCTTCCTCTTTTATTTTTCAACACCAATCTCTTGGCTTTTGTAATTTTCTATATTAATGGCTTTTCAACTTTAGATTTTTGGATCCCTCTCTTGGCAAGACCAGACTCTACCATTGGTGAGTTGTGTAACCTCTTCAATCAATAGAAGGACTGTACTCTCAAATGTCAAGTGCTGACATAGTGTATATTCATTCAGCAATTTGCATATGTAGTAGATTTCTCTCCGTTCCCAAATTCTGATTCGTACCTAGTTGCTAGCTTATCGTATTATGCAGGTCATGTTAAGTGTTCTTTATGTCTTTTGTTGAAGCTGTAAGTAGATGTTAGGTGGCTGCAAAGTGTTTTGTACCGGAACTCTCTCCATCGTTTTCCCTCATGTTTTGATCATTGGATCGAACCTTCTCATGAAATACTTCTGCATAGTGATCAATTGAAATCGAAGGTCTTCATTTTCCCTTGTTTGTTCAGTGTTCAAGGTTCCAAGTAGAGTGGATCAATCTTTTGGTGTATCACCGTTATTAGGTAGGATTTCCCCTTCAAGTTTCCTTCTCCCTTTTCCATGGTAGTCTGCAGCACAGAGTAGAGATCCTCATTGATACATCTTATAGGAACCAGCCTTCTCTGGAAGTTCTTCTCACCATTGAGGCACCCACCCTCGTGAGAAGATCCCATTGTTTCAACCGAATAGAGGATTGGCCATTTCATGCACGTCTTCGATTCAGTGCGCAGCTCCAGGTTGACAACAGGTTCTTGATATTAGTGTCACTCTACATATGACTTTCTGAAGAGACTTCTTTGAGGAGTTTAGTGAAGAAAGTTGTGGTGCGGTATTCCTCGTAGACAGATCAAGTCTGCAACCACAAGGAAGATGTACAGTAATACTCAAGTGTCCAAAGCTTCTAGATTTCAAACTCCAAAATGTCTTCTACCTTCTTCAATTGAAACGAAACTTGTTTTCCCTAGTGCTCATAAGGCAACAAGGCCATTCCATTCTGTTGTATAATGGTGATGTCACTATCAGGAAGAAAAGTGACAAAAGACAACTGGATATGAGGAAGGGAAACTACTCAAACTCAAGGGCGAGCCATCAAATTCAAGGAATTATGCTCATCTCGTGGAAGACAGAATGTCTCCAAACATGTTGTGGCATGTTAGATTTGGGCACACTCACTATAACAACATTTGTGTATTGCAAAAGAATGGTGTTGTTGGCATGCCTACATTGCTCGCAAAATTAGATGAAAAATGTGAAGCCTGCATCTTGGCTAAACATGCAAGAGAATTGTTCCCAAAGTCATAGCAGAAAGTTGATAGAAAGTTGCAACTAGTTCACTTAAACTTGTGTTCTCTTCCAATCCTCTCCGTTTGTGGTCATAAGTACTTCATGTTGTTCATTGATCACCACAGTTGGATGACATGGATATACTTTCTGAAAAAAAATCAGAAGCCCTCGAGACTTTACAAAAGTTTTGAAACATGATTGAAAATGAAGTTCAAACCCGCATCTAGACACTCAAGACAGACAATGGTGGTGAATTCACTTCAAATAAGTTTGAATCCTATCTTGAGCAAAATGGGATCAAACACCATCTTACAGTTCCTTACACTCCACAACAAAATGGAGTTGTAAAAAAAATGAAAAGAACTATGATAAATATGGTTCGTGTTATGTTGTACCACAAAGAGGTAAATTTGCACTTTTGGGCCAAAGTAGCTAAAATAGTAGTATACCTCCGCAACAAATCACCGTCAACAGCGCTTGAATCCAAGACTTTTTATGAGATGTGGTGTGGTCATCTCCCTTCTGTGCGACATCTTTGGATTTTTGGATCCACTTGTTACGCATTGATTCCAAGGAGAAAAGATATAAGTTGAACCATAGGAGTCAAAAATGCATCCACTTGGGATCTCTGAATCCTCCAAGGCATACAAACTATACAATGAGAAAGAGAATAAGTTTCTTGTCTATAAGTTGTCTTTTGTGAGTCTGCAAAGGACAAAACAAATTGATCAACAGTTGAGTCGACTCGACAAGTATGCAAAATTTGATGTCTACAGAGAGTGATTTGGATGTTCCAGACAATGAGTGGGGAACACACAACTGGGAATCCATTAAATATTCTATTGTCTCCTATACATGAGATTGAAACTCCTGAAGGAGAGAATGAAACTTCTTTAGACAATGAACAGGGGCTACCAGAATAGAGGGCAAAAAGTGATGGAACTTCAGAGGATGAACTTGAAGCACCTAAAACACAAATACATATGCCTATGTGGGCTACTCAAACATTGAAAGATGTGAAACTTGATGAAGTTGGAAAAATAGGGACAAGAGATGCACATGCAGTCGCATCACAATCAGACAAGTCCCTTGAAGAAATTCAAAACAAAATTGAAAAGCTCACCTTGAATGATTCTCCAGAAGAACTCAATGTTGTGTTTGATTTAGAACCAACATCTTTCAAACAAGCTAAGAAGCTTGAATTTTGGAGAAAAGCAATGAAAGATGAGTGCATTGCATTGGTCAAAAATGGGACTTGAAAATTGGTTGATCTTCCATATGGATGCAAACCTATTGACTGCAAGTGGGTCTATCGCAACAAATACAAGGCTAATGGCTCCTTGACAAGCACAAAGCAAGGCTTGTCGCAAAGGGGTATGCTCAAAAAGAAGGAAGTAACTACATCGAAACCTTTGCACCTACAAAAAAATGGACTACCATTTGAACCATGTTGGCTTTGGCAACGCACAACAGATGGAAAGTTCATCAAATAGACGTCAAAACTGCATTCCTGAATGGTGACCTCCAGGAAACTGTGTACATGACATAACCCAAAGGTTTTGCAGTAAACGGACAAGAGCACAAGGTGTGCAAACTAAAAAAATTGTTGTATGGTTTGAAACAAGCCCCTTGAGCATGGTACGACAAACTAGTTGAACACCTCATAAACATGAACTTCAAACGCTTTGATTTTGAAGATGCAACTCTTTTCGTCAAAATAGTTGTCTCTGTGGTGATGTATGTTGATGATTTGCTCATCACATGGAACAATGAATAGTACATTGCAAATTTCAAATCAGCGTTGATGAAAAGCTTTGAAATGACTAATTTGGGTTATCTTTATTATTATTTGGGTATTGAAGTAATTCAAAAACCAAAGTATTTCTTCATCATTCAACAGAAATAGGTTGGTGACATTCTGAGCAAGTTTGGAATCAAAGATTGTAAACCTGTCAGCATGCCCATGGAATAGAATCTCAAATTTACACCTAAAGATTCAACAGATTTGGTTGATGCCACTAAATACAGACAACTCATTGGAATCTGATTTATGTGACCACAACTCGACTAGATATATCATTTGCAGTTGGTGTCCTCTCAAGATTCATGCAACAACCCATGGACAGTCATTGGGTAGAAGCAAAAAAAGTCCTCAGATATCTTAAAGGAACACAAAATTTTGGGCTCAAATACTCCAAGGCAGGAGACTTCAAACTAGTTGGGTATTCAGATTTCGACTATGTTGGTGATCATGACTATGGAAAGTCCACCTTGAATTTTCTGATGAATTTGGGAACAGTTGTCACTTGGAAATCCAAGAAATAATCAATGCCGACAATTCCTTCGGTAAAAGCAGAATATATAGCTGCTTTAGAGACAACTAGAGAGATCTTGTCGCTCAGAGGGGTTCTTTCAGATTTACAGGAGCAACAGCGTTCGTCAAAACCTCTCATGGTTGACACATCTCCAATATAGATGTCAAAGAATTTGGTCTTTCATGACCAAACCAAGCATTTCAATACCAATTTTCATCTGATTCGGCATTGTGTGAAAGATGGAATGTCAAGTTGCAACATTGCCTAATAGCAAAGCAACCAGTAGACATCCTGACAAAAGCGCTTGGACGAGAAAATTTTAAAAGATTCAGAGGAATGCATGGTCTGAGAAAGACCCCTGCAGATTAAGGGGGGGATGTAACAATATTGTATATATTTGTTATTAATCCTAGGTGTCTAGCTTTTGTCTTATTCAATGAGTTCTCCATTCCCGTAGGAATAGGAAAGGTCAGTTTTGGGAATATGAAGTGAACAGCCTTATTGGCTTATTTATTGTAATGTTTGCTCTCTTTTCAAAATGAATCGTGAAATAGAATTTCATGTGCATTCCGAACATTATTTATCCACAACTCGGCCAATTATTTGAGTGTGATGTGTGTTTTTCTTCAGCAGATATATAAGGGATTTTATATGTACATGCAAACTATTGCCCTGTTTTTGGATGTCTTTCACCAACATATAATTATGTTTCCTGGTAGTATTGCATCATCTCATAATTATGATCCGATAGTGAGATGCATTGCTTGTAGTTGTGAGCATAAGTAGCAGAAGTGGTCTACCAAGAATACATCTAAGAATTCCGAGGCTCAAGGTGCTATTGATAAGAAGACTGAAGCACCATAGGCTAAAGATGAGCAGACAGGGTCTTAAACTTCAGCCTGATGGAGAAGCACTAAAGCTCTCTAAACTCTAATATCAAATTGGGTGAAGAAATTCTAAAGGCAGCAATGAGAATGAAGATGATTCTAACAAGGAAGAGGTTACTTGGAGAATGCAACTGAGGCCACCTACTTCTTGCAGGTAACTCTTGAGGGGTCAGACTCAAGGGTCTTCCGATCCTCGTGTTGTCACTACTAAGGATTCCAACAATGAAAGTTTTCTATATAGATTAGAAGTTGTATTGATTATGCTCTTGTTTCAGTGTTTGCATGACTTTCATTCAGTTTTTGCTCCTATGGATACTAAGTCCACAACAGAGACAGTTGAGGACAACACCACTGGGGACAAGTTCGTTTTCTTTTTTGTTGTAGGGAAGGACACGAACTAGATCTCTCAGTTATCCCAAGGATTTTTAGTAGTGACCATATCCATGCCAGTTCTGACCCTCCAACTAATACCCAACTTGAATCCCTTTTACCTATTGAACCTATGCAGGTTGATATTGCTGCTCTTGAGCATCCGAAGCCTAGCTTGTATGTGCAGTCAGAGGGGGAAGAGATACAAGGCTCACAAACAGAGAAGGGTCATGGAGTAGTTCCAAAGAAGAAACCTGTGCATGCAGAGACAACAGATGTTTATCTCTTAGACCTGCTCAAGATGGACTGATAGAGTTAGTAATTTCTTATAGTCTATTGAGGAATATGAGACCAACAATGAAGCACGTATTTGTACACTTCTTAAGATGCATAAATGATGCACTTTCCACTCTTTCCATTGGTTGAGAGAATTGCATGAGCAGTAGGAAGAACTCTTCTCAAACACGAATAAGATGGGACAGGCTGATTTGTCGGCATGGCCACATCGTACATGTCTTTTTTGTTGAGATATTACCCACATGCATGGTTTTGCGTTGCATGAACAGGAAAGGCATTGATGTGAGAAAACCAGGGCAGATAGTTGGTCACAGGAAGAGGTTCTAAAGTTGAATGTAGGTTTTTGAAAAGACGTAGAATACACCCTTCCATTCAGCCAGCTATGAATTCTGTTCATTTTGTATTTATGGAGATTCAATACTAATACATTAATCCAACACAATAACCAATGAGCTGAAAAGATCACAGCTAAGAAAAAATGACTACAAAAGGAGAAGTTACGCTTAGTATTGGAAAAGCAATAATCACACAAGAAGCTAACAGTTTGTTCATAGGAGGCATAAATTATGAAGGATAAGATTGCGTATGATCAAACTATGGGTGATAAATTCCAGAAAGAAGGGCTAGAATGGGTACAAAAGAATGGACTAGTTAATATGGACACGACAAACAATAACTTTAACCAATAGTTGGAAGATGAAAGATCAACCCACGGCAAAGATTAACCATACAGTATAACGAGGTGAGGAAACAAAAAGAAGAAACAAAAGCAACATTAATTAGGACAGCTGAGGTAAAAAAAGGATATATGGAGCATGCCTTAAAGTGGAAAATAAGAACAAGCAGCTTTGAGTACTTGTTCCTACTAGTTTAGAATTTGCCCCTGGGTCACCATCAACGTCTTCTAGATCTGCAGAACCTTTTGGAACTGGGGCAGCCTTCAAAATAAGTTTTGCCTGCTTCCACCCCGGTTTCCCCCACTGCTGCTCCAATTTCATCCACCAAACTAGTTGTTACCTCTCACCATCCACTAAGTTCGTGAGTATTGACAAGGATGCTAACAAGTCTTAGAGGGGATGATAGATGCAGGCAGAGAATAGGACGTGAGACATTTGTTAGTATGGCATGAGTTAATATAAGATTAAGAATAAAACATGCCAGTGTGTGTGGACATGAAACTAGTGGTTATGTAATTCCTACGACAAAAAAATTATTACATTAGGAGTTGTGCACGAGATTTGGAACAGTTGTTTCCAATCAAAATACCCAACATGGCCTCTGCCTTTTTGTTCATCTTCTAATATCCATTGAGAGTCATCTCTTGTATTTCTCCTTGTGTCAAATTGTCTCTATGATATGTAGAATTGTACATTACAGTTGACAATAATGCAAGTAAACCATTTTTCAATGTTATTTGTCTCTGACTTTATTTTTTGATATGAATTGCAATCGTTGTTATGTATATAGTTTTTTTGTTATATTGTTTATAGTTTCATGTTGATTCCACTATACTACAATCCCTTTTCCTAAAGAAAAACCTGCATATCAAATTTCCTCTTGGATCTCTAACAAGCTCTTTTCCCCCCTCTCCTTAGATTTTATTTTGCAGACCCAAATCTTAATCATTTCTCTTATATTTTACTATGTTGGTTATTTCGTTTCGGCTTTTTGTTGAGATGACTATATTCACCTTTTCGAGGAATTATATCCTCAAGTGTCAGCAAGCATTATGATATGCTAAGATAAAATATGCATTAAGCATAATGTAAATTTTTATCATTTTGTGCTTGAATTTGTAATTAATGCATACATTTCATCTTTATCCATAAAAAAATCTTATGCCTACAGAGAAAATGCACAACAATTGTTTTGTGGATAGTATGATGTTTATGTCTATCGAATCTTTCATGTTAAGCATGTTAATAAAAGAGTATTTCCTTCTATTAAGAAACATGTGTACTTGGCATCAAATACTTTAGTTGGAATTAGATAATTAACTTTCTCTGGATTTTTAGTGTCACGAATGACCACCCCATTGCTAACTTTTCTGGAAGTTCAAAACCACCTGCATAGTGGTTTTGTATACATCTAGTTATGTTATTGTTTAGGGAATTGTCACACTAGATCCCATAATTAGTACTCTAGCTATTCATTTGTTTATTATGTGTTTTGTTAATTTGTATGGGACGGCTTTTGTCTTTACAAAGATGGAGTAAATTTTATAAAAAATCATCATATCCATCCTTGATGTCCTTGATGTTCTTACCTACCCAACTGTCTTATGGTGACAAAGGCACAATAAAATGACGCATCCACTTATGGATAATTCCCGCCACTAACAATCTTTTCTTTAGAGGCTAAAAATTATCCTTGTATGCTAACAAGATTATATATTACCTTGTTAAGGTTGAAGTGGTACAAGTTCTAATATTAGTGCTTGTTACATGTGAAGCAGACAAGCAAGGAAACGAATATATACCTATAAAGTTCAAATTAAAAAAAAGAGTTTTGTAGTTTTAATCACAAAGAAGAATGTGAAAATGAGTGCATGTATCCTTTTGTAACACAAGACTAAAGAGACTTATAAATAACTTTGGCAACAGATCGTATTTATGACTAAGTCCTGGTATACCTCACAATACTGTGGAAACTTTTTAATGCTAAAAAGAGTATGCATTACCTCGTTAAGATTGAATTAATGCAAGTTGTAATATTAGTGTTTGTTTTACATGAGGCAAAAAATAAAGGAAACGAATAGGAGCCTATATTTTCAAATAAAAGAGAAACTTTTGTAGTCCTAATCACAACGAATAATGTAAAAAGGAAAGCATCTACACTTTTGTGATCCAAGAATAAAGAGACTTTCAAATAATTTTGGCAAGATATCATACGTACGACTAAGTCTTGGTATGCCTCATAATATTGTGGAAACTTTCCTCTTGGCCCCCCAAAGGATTCATTCCATTCATTTAGTAGGACCAGTATTTTTTCTTGTGTCTCCTTATCCGGCTACAGAAACAAATATTCAATTTGGGGAAATTGATTAATCACAATAAAATATTAAGCTTTTAACAGAAAATCAAACAAAAACATTGCGAGGAAAAGGAACCTAAGCGTACCTTTTTCTTCACTATCTTCACCATTTCATTTAGAATTCCTCTCTCGATTACTTGTGAATAGATATTATCACCAGAATTTTTTATCAATGTCTCTAACAACTGAAAACAAAATCAGTTCCATATCAAATTAAAACACTTTATAGACAAGCCTACCATACATTTTAGGTAATATGAAATGACATCATCATATAGTTAAACCACAATTTAAAATAACTTTTTTATCCTCTAAGATTATATATCCCTAATATTAATCAAAGTCAAAGAAAGGAGATATGTGTGTGACATGTCAACAAACCATATAAAACGAATCTTGCAACAGTCAAGGGTCTACATATGTATGACTACAGAATCCCTGCAAGAAAATGCTATAAGCTTGATTGAAAATTCACACATACAAAATTATGCACGTTCTCACTGATTTGACATTTAGATATGTGGTCTTTAAATAGGCTTATATTTCACAACAACTAACTTAAAATCTAGGAAGTAAAACTAATCTAGGCTCCTTTAATTATGATCCTAACATACAGAAATTCATCTCCAAACAATAGGACAAAACAACATAGGAGAAAGAATGTAATGTCCCTTTCAGGTGATTTCCTGAATTCTGGAATTTATGTGATTTTCCCGATTTATGCAATACTGAAATTAACTAGAATATTTGTGATAGCAAAACAAATACCAGATCTACACAACTGAAAGCATTAACACATACAACAATATTATGAATCAATGACCAATCAATGAATATTTCCAGCAGTACTATCAATGACCAATCAGCAGAATATTTCCAGAATATTTGCAAGCTGAAACAGGCCCATGATTTATGCTCTTACTGGTCCGGCAGCTTGTATGGATGTCCAGGTCAGCAATCTCCCAATAAATGCACAGCTGTTTTCCCAAAGGGGCAGAGCTGACTGTAGATGAGGACAGTTGTTGTTGAGGTCAATCCAGCTGCAAAAGGAAAGTTGCAGCAGTCACCCAATGGAGCCTTTCACCCCCGTAATGGTCAGCCACCACCAAATCATCAAACTTACATTAAAAATTCACCATGTAAAGCAGCGATATGTCCAGGTACAGCAGCGATTCACTACAGACAGGTACATTAGGCTGAGGATGCTGAGAATGATGATTCTGAAGTGTACGGCAGGTCCCTAAGTGATGCCAGCAGCCCAGATGCTGGTACAGCAGTCATAAATTCCAGAAAAGGGGGACACCAGGTGTGTGGAAGTCTGAAACAGTCAATAAAGGTCCCTCAGGTGTGACACCAGCAGTCTAGGGGAAGGTACAGCGGTAATAAATGCCAGAAGTGGGACGCCCAGACTCCAAGGACAGTTTCCCCTGTAATTTTGAAACCCTAATGATATACACCAGTAAATTATGTCTTCCACAGGGTACGGAATACTGTAGCAATCATATGTACGGAGTGCTGTAGCGATTGTACGGAGTGCTATAACAGTCGTATGGAGTACCGTGGCAGTCTTAAAAGATTCAGAACTATTCGATATCTTCACCAAAAAAATTACAAACCAACATTCAGGGATGTTCTGCAATTGTTCAGCGTAGATGTGATCCCTGGGTGGAACCACCATAGAGGATGGGAGGGTTTACATCCTCAGATCCTATTCACCTAGAAGGTTTTCATCCTCGGATGAAGAAGTTGAACTCAAAAGCTCAAGCTCTGGAAAGAGGGTTTTGATTTCAATCGTATGAATGAATCCTCATTTCTTTCCATCCAAGCCCTTTTAATAATTACCTTTTCTACCAAAACCCTAAAAAACACGTTTTATCTTCTATTTTAACGTTGACGTGATTTTATTTTAATAGATCCATTTTTATCATTGCTTTTGGCCTAATTAATAATCAATACTTTATGGTCCACTTTAATAATAATGATTAAGTGTCATTTTTCCATGTTATTAATTAAAGCAACTTTAGGACAACTTAAAACATTACTATTAAATTATTTCATTATTAATTATTTAAAAAAGGGGACATGATAGTCCGCCCTTCCTAAAATTGCTTACCCTCAAGCAATTGCAAACCCAGATGCTCTAGTATCACCATGTCAATGTCATAAATCAAGCTATAATGCCCATGTAATCTAGAGCATGTCCCTGTGAAGTGGGACAACAATTCCAACCTGAACCATTCTGTCAATGTCAGGATCCCAAAGCAATCTCAAGAACTCTTCATCATGCTTTTGCTGCACCTTTTTGATATAATTGGAAGTTGAAAAGTCTCCACACGCTGCAGACTCGGAGCTCCCATACCCTGGATCCCATATCATCCTTGGGAATTGGTGTGACCAACTACCCAAATTTCCAAACTATGGGAAAACTTCAGTAAACTCCCAAAAGCGATCACACAAAATCTCATAATGTTGTTTTTCAAAATCAGCAGGTAGGAGCAAGATAAAGTTGTGCCTTTGTTGGATCAAGTGTCTTGGAGTCCTCAACTTCCTCAGATGCTCCTCTGGGCATCATTTCAACTTCCTGACCTTGGCTGCATGCAATCAAAATAGCGTGCATCTGAGTCACCAATAGTTGTTCAACAACCCAATGAACTCTATTGAAAGACTTTGGAACAGACCATAGTTGATTCCTCTGTGCAAAAACCCTCATGCGGCTTCCTACCAATGCGTGCCATTCTTTCCATTCTTCTGAAATATCAAACATAGAAGCATTGCAAGTCTGTATTATTGATGATATTGGCTGCCCCGAGACAATGGTGAGGATATCTTTCTCTTTTTCAAACGTGACAAAAGCGCCTTCACTCTTCAATGAGTGCAATAAATTCTCATAACCAATCGCCATTGGTTGTATGAACTCACGAGAACATTTGCGAGTTTTATGAGTTGATGTCACCCTTAGAACAAAAGTTCATCCAATGAAAACAACAAGATGGGAAATTCTTTAGTTGTTGACCTAAAAACTTCAGCAAACTGGAACCCAACATTAGTATCCGGTGAGGCATTTTCCTCATGTGCATGCCTTTCGACATAGTTACCATGGAAATCAACACCATGCACCTCTTGATTTGAAATATTCTTATTATCTTCAAATCTGTCATAAGGATGATTCAAGAGCTTATCTTCTTCTCTAATTTTTTGTAGGTGTTGATTTGCTTTGTGTGGCTATCCATTTAGCTTCCTTAGCTCTTCTTAGCTATTCATCACACTTTTTTGGGGTCCTCATCACATCCTATGTGCTTGTCTGCAATGTAATTGGTTTCTTTTCAACACTAGGATCCACTTTTATTGCTAATGGTGGATAATTAAAATATGCCTCATATAAGTGATTTATGCACTCCTTTTCTGCTGAAATTTTGGTGCAATCAGTGAATAGTGCTTTCTTCTTCACCATTTCTCCCTTGACCTCTTGAGGGTACTCCTTACTCAATGGCAATCCGGGATGTGCAAAATCAAACACCATGCAAATCTGACCCATAGTAACACAATGAGCATGACAATAACTCCTTTGAGTTTTGATGGATCTTACCACTGTACCGCAGGCTGAAACCCTCATGAATTTGTACCACTCAGCTTACATGCAAGCTGGAATGAAGTTGCAACAGCCATAGTTCATTTCAAACCACACCCAAAACAGTAGTATGATAGATGGAGTAATTGCTTTCAGTAGCTCTAATGGCTGAAACCCTTCATAAACAGCATGATACAAGAAAAATTCCTTAAAGTTTGCAAACTCGGGGCTGAATGTGACTGATAACAGCAGTCCCTTCTTGAATGTGCTATTACTTCCACACAAATACATCTCATTACATATGAAGGATATAATGCCAATGTTGAATGGTAAACCAACAATTGTATTATTCCCAACGTAAAAAGAGAACACTGCAGCCCTATCTGAATTATGAGTTGTTCCATTGCTGCTTGCTTTGATTCCCTACATTTGATCCATGTGCTCCAACCATTGAATTCAGTTTTTATTCACAGTATCTTCCTTGTGCTCAACTAAGATCAATTCTGATTTCTCTCTTATCCATTTGTATGGGATGACAAAATCATCGGCAATAATACTATTAAAATTAGAAATTCTAACCTTCATAGATCTCAATCACCGGGATCCCACACTATTATGCACAAACAGTTTTGAGTCAAAGGATTTATCTTCAAACCTTTACCCTTCCTAGAATGATAGCAAAGCTGGAATAGTTCATTGCTATTATTACCACATCTTGAGCTGAAATTATAAGGGTGCTTACCATCTTGACAAAAATTTTATAATGGCATAGTATGGAGCAATGAATATGAGATATGACCATCATACCTTGGGCTTTAATCAAGATGCTTACCTCCTTTGGCTGGAGTAGAAGTTTTTGATAGCACCACATCACCACCACTATTTTTTTTCAAGTGCCTCTCCATAGCTGTCCTGAAAATCCATCTCATAAGGTAATGATGCAATCTTTGGAGGAGTGTTAGGTGCTTCTTGGGCTGGAACAAGTGCTAGTCACTTTTCCTTGACTTCATTGAAGTAAATCTTTTGCTGGGCTGCAATCTCAGAAGTCAATAAGATATCCTTTTATTCGTTAGATTTCATACTTTCCATGGGTTGTTCCCTCTCAACTTCTTGCAGTTCTGATATTTCTTCTTTCTCATGCTCTTCCTTCACAATTATTTCTACTTGAGGTTCTAATGTATCCAACACTTTCCCTGGTTCAATGATCTTCTTTTCTAGCTCTTTTGAGTCTTCATCTAACAACACATCTTCATAGTGCACTTATCCACTTCTTGTCTTCTTCAATTTCATAAAGTCTGGAAAAGATATTTCTTTTTGAATCTCTATTGGAAGAGCTCTATATTTAGCATAACTAGCAATAACATCATCCACCATAGTTCTCTCCGGAAATAACACCATGATTCACAAGCTGGCAAGATCACAACATTGATACCACTTTAATGTCCCATTTAGGTGATTTCATGAATTCTGAAATTTATGTGATTTCCCTAATTTATGCAATACTGAAATCAACTAGAATATTTATGATAGCAAAACAAATACCAGATCTACACAACTAAAAGCATGAACACATACAACAATATTATGAATCTATGAATGCATAGTAGAAAAACTCGAGAACCGCGGTTAGTCGGAAGCCAAAATTTGTGACCCGTACTCGGGTCTCAGCAATTACTCAGCACTTTTATTGCTACTTTAAAAATATATATAAATTCATAAAATACATTGAAATACACAAGAAAATGAAATAAGTGTTATAAAAGAGTTGTTGTTGCTTGATGTCAATCCATTGTCTCTTGGAATACAAACTCTTGGAGGAGTGGCTACAAAGCTCATTACTAGAAATACAACCATTCCAACCAAGAAGAGTCAAGTGCTCTCCACAGCCGCTGATGGTCAAACACAGGTTGGAATAAAGGTACTTCAAAGAGAACGTGAAATGGTAGCTAATAACAAGGTTCTTGGCCAATTCGATCTTGTGGGCATTCCCACAGCTCCACGTGTTTCTCAAATAGAAGTTACGTTTGATATTGATGCAAATGGTATAGTTAATGTATTTGCATGTGATAAGGCCATTGGTAAGACATAGGGCATAACCATTCACCCATCCGGAGGACTTTCAAAAGCTAATATTCAGAATAGGTTGAAGCAGAGATGTATGCCCAAAAAGATCATCAAAGAACAAAATTGATTGAGGCTAAAAACCAGACACTTTCCTTATATTTTCCAGTTTGTCGGGTTTTGGCCAGTTACCAGGGCAAAAACTGAGGTTTTCAGCACGTAACCGCACTTAGAAAACCGTGGTTTTTTGCCTGATAACCGGCCAGCGGTTTTCCGGCCATCTACCCATCTGAGCAAAAAAAAAAATCGCAGTTACCCGTCAAGTACCCGCGTTTTTTAATACACTGTATGAATGTATTCAGCAGTACTATCAATGACCAACTAGCAGAATATTTGCAAGCTAAAACAAGCCCACGATTTATGCTCTTACTGGTACAGCAGCTTGTATGGATGTCTAGGTCAGCGATCTCCCAATAAATGTACAGCTGTTTTCCCAAAGGGGCAGTGGTAACTGTAGATGAGGACAGCTGTTGTTGAGGTCAATCCAGCTGCAAAACGAAAGTTGCATCAGTCACCCAATGGAGCTTTTCACCCCTGTAATGGTCAGTCACCACCAAATCATCAAACTTCCAATAAAAAATCACCATGTACAGCAGCGATATGTCCAGGTACAACAGCAATTCACTGCAGACAAGGTACAGCAGGCTGAGGACGCTAAGAATGATGATTCTGAAGTATACAGCAGGTCCCTAGAGTGACGCCAGCAGCCCAGATGCAGGTACAGCAGTCATAAATGCCAGAAAAGGGGGATGCCAGGTGTGTGGAAGTCTGAAACAGTCAATAAAAGTGCCCTCAAGTGTGACACCAGCAGTCTAGGGGAAGGTACGACAATAATAAATGCCAGAAGTGAGACACCCAACCTCCAAGGATAGTTTCCCCTAAAATTTTGAAATCCTAATGATATACAACAAATTCTGTCTTCCACAAGGTATGGAGTACTGTAGCGAGCGTACAGAGTACTGTAGCGAGCGTACGGAGCACTTTAGCAGTCGTATAGAGTACTGTAGTAGACTTTAAAATTCCAAAAATCTTCGATATCTTCACCAAAAAAATCACAAACGAACATTCAGAAATATTATGCAACTATTCAGCATATATGTGATCCCTGGATGTAACCAACACGGAGGATGGGAGGGTTTTTGTCCTCGAATTATGTTCACCTAGAGGGTTTTTATCCTTAGATGAAGAAGTTGAACTCAAAAGCTCAAGCTCTGGAAAAAGGGTTTTGATTTCAATCGTATGAATGAATCCTTATTTCTTTCCATCCGACCCCTTTTAATAATTATCTTTTCCACCAAAACCCTAAAAAACACACTTAATCTACTATTTTAACATCGACATGCTTTTATTTTAATAAATCTATCTTTATCATTGTTTTTGACCTAATTAATAATCAATACTTTATGGCCCACTTTAATAATAATGATCAAGTGTCTTTTTTTCATGTTATCAATTAAAGTGACTTTAAGACAACTTAATACATTAATATTAAATTATTTGATTATTAATTATTTCGAAAAGGGAACATGACAAAGAACAAAACTCTTATTGTCCTATAATCAAGGGATTCTTGGTAATCCTAAACTCCTTATTTGTTGGTTGCAACAAACGTAGGAGGAGATAATAATCTAATCCTAACAACTAAAAAATACATCCTTATCTAATAGGGAAAAATGCATCCCTAGAAAATAGAATGTGCAAGCTAACTAACCACTTAACAACTAGGGATAATCTTAACTTGTACACTTTTTATAAGGGATGAAACATAGGTTACTAAAACTATAGAATAATACAATAACCTATGTACTTGATACCTCATCATTCCTCCCAACAACATAAGATTTGGCCTCCAAAACGTACGACATATGAAGATCAAGGAGAAATAACTGGAGTGAGGACAACCAACAAACCCAATGTCGAAGATGCAGAGTCGTCATGTCAAAGAACAAAATGCAACCAACAATGTGCAGAATAAGGAAGCCAGAGATATTGGTAGCCAAAAAGGGTTGTAGAGGAGAGTCTAAAAGGAGCTACAATAGACACTTAACGTTGGAGAAAATTACACCAAAATGGAAATGAAAAGAGATTGTGTCGAACAACCAACAGAAAATGTTGTAAAGTGACAAGGGTTCTATGACTCCGGATAGCGGAGTACCCGATGAAACATGTAATTGCCCAAAAACCAATTCCAATGGGCTGGAAAATATAATTGAAATCCATACCCAAGATCCCAACAAAACTCTAAAAGGCGATATGGATGGGTTGAGGCAAGTTCAAGGGCCATGGTAGACATCATGAACATATAAAATATTGAGTCTACTATGTATGCAAATGAATGCTAAAAAATGTAATGTCTCCTTTTTCGAATTAATTAAATCGAGCACCCAAAGCTTATTTTTATTTCCCATAGGCTACGGGGAAATTAATAAAGGGGAATAATGTATTAATAATTAATTAAGTTGTCCAAAAATGTACTTTAAGTTATAACTTTGGAAAATAACAATTAATTATTATTGAATGGGGCCAAAAGTAATTATTAGAGACATGATGAAAAAGTAATTAATATTCATTAATTGGAAAAAGGTAAATATTAAATTAAAAAGTAATTCTAATTACTTTAGGATTAGGGTTGGAATGGAAAATGAATTTATAAAAGGACAAGTGGGGCAATGAAGAAATGATTATTGAAATCATCCGAACAAAAACTAAACCTTTTTTCCTGAGAAAAAGCTTGCAGCTTCTGTTATTGATCCAAGGATGAAAACCCTCAGATTTACAGGTTAGAGGACGAAACCCCTCAAACCCAGTTGGAGATTCCATTAGGGAATCACATATTTGTTACTAGTGTCAAAGAAATCAGCAATCAGGGACATATTCTAGCAAGGCACCAAATATTCAAGTTTGGTGTGAGGGTTTCAAGGCAATTCAAGCAAATTTCTATCATCAGCACAACATTAAGGAGTTGGGCAATCCTCTCAGAGGGTTAATTTGCTGCCCTACAGTAGGGTGTCGCACTAATGGAGGCTATCGTGGCCCTTCTAGGCCAGAGCACAGCAGTACAGGGCCATATCCAACCCCCCCAAAACTTTCAAACAATAAACTAGTACTTTGATTTAATGCAATTTGTACATTCCATTAGTATTTTGAGATGGGTTTCTATGTATTCACTTGATTGAAATAAAAGGCACTTGTATGTGGTTAAAAATCATATTGCATGTATTCGATTATTTATTATCTTGGTGAAAGACATATCTTGTGCCCCAACTAATATTCCGTGATTATTTATTATCTTGGTGAAAGACATATCTTGTGCCCCAACTAATATTCTGTGAGATTAACGAACAGATTTAGAGGGTTTTGCATTTATTTCTTCCAAGGGAAATTTGATTTCTTCTAAGGGAATTTATTTCTTATTTTATTCGAAAAGGGATATTTCAGTGGTATCAGAGCCGTTATCTTGTCAGTCTGTGAATCATGAGGACAATGCAAGAATTCATGTTAGAAATGTTGCAAGCTATGCAAGAATATCAAAAAGATTTGAAGGCATGGATAGAAATAAAGATGGAAAGGTCAAAATCTGAGCCTAAAAAATCTACAAAGGAGCAAAAGAATTCAACATGCAAGTCAAAGGTAAGGAGATCTTAGTTGAAAAGGAACCAAAGAATGTGGTTGAAAAGAAACTAACCACATTGCAAACAAGCATAAAGGATGTAATGAGGACCCAAAAAATGTGCGATAAATGGCTAAGAAGAGCTAAGGAAGCTAAGCCACTCAAGCAAAACAACACCTACAGAAAATTAAGGTAAAGAATTCTCCAATTGTGATGTAGGAGCACGAGAAAGAAGAAAAACCAAAGTCACAAGAAATTGTAGAGATTAATGACGAGCAACAGGAATCTGACATACAAATAGAAGTTGGAATTAATCTACAAGGCAACAATATGAACATAAAATTGTGGAGAAGGTGAAATTTGATCTCACTAATCTTTATGTTACAAATTCAAGTCACATGGATATAATCACAATCAGCAAATGTCATGGGGCTCAAATGATATGCATAGAGGTAATTGAATAAATAGCCAAGGCTTTAAAAGCATTAACTCTCAATGCAAACAATGATTTATATGAACATCAAATCAGAATAGTGCAGCGGCAACGAAATGGAGAGGTCATTCTCCATGAAGAAAAGTTTCCAGGAAAGCTAGAAGTTGTAGATACAAATTTGGGCACAACTAAAAATTTTTTATAGGGAATTAAAGATCAACAAGCAAAGCAATTTCAGGTGCTCACATTTGGACGAGAATCAAAAATAATAATATGGGATCCTGGTATTTGCTGGGATGGTTCAAGCATTGCTTGAGGGCAAGCAATTTTGGGAAGGGAGGATTGTAATGTTCCCTTTTTGGAATTAATTAAATCGATGACACAAAGCTCATTTTTATTTCCCAAAAGCTAAGGGAAAATTAATAAATGGGAATAATCTATTAATAATTAATTAAGTTGTCCAAAAAGGTACTTTAAGTTATAACTTCAGAAAATGATAATTAATTATTATTGAATGGGGCCGAAAATAGTTATTTGAGACATGGTCAAAAAGTAATTAATATTCATTAATTGGAAAAGGGTGAAAATTAAATTAAAAAGTAATTCTAATTACTTTAGGGTTAGGGTTGGAATGAAAAATGAATTTATAAAAGGACAAGCGGGGCAATGAAGAAATGATTATTGAAATCACTTAAACAAAAACCAAACTTTTTTTCCAAAGAAAAAGCTTGCAGCTTTTGCTATTGATCTGAGGACGAAAAACCTCAGATTTATAGGTGAGAAGATGAAACCCCTCAAACCCAGTTGGTGATTCCACCAGGGAATCACATATTTGTTACCAGTTTCAGAGAAATCAGCAATCATGGACATATTCTACCAAGGCACCACATATTCAGGTATGGTGTGAGGGTTTCAAAGCAATTCAAGCAGATTTCTATCATCAGTGCAGCATTTAGGAGTTGGGCGATCCTCTTGGGGGGTTAATTAGCTGCCCTACAACAAGGCGTCACACTATTGGAGGCTACCGTGGCCCTTCTAAGGCAGATCGCAGCAATACAGGGCCATACCCAACCCCCCAGCTTTCAAACAATAAATCAGTGCTTTGATTTAATGCAATTTGATCTTTTCATAAGTATTTTCAGATGGGTTTTTGTGTATTCACTTGATTGAAATAAAGAAGGGCACTTGTATGTGGTTAAAAATCATATTGCATGTATTTGATTATTTATTATCTTGGTGAAAGACATATATCTTGTGCCCCAACTAATATTCTATGATTATTTATTATCTTGGTGAAAGACATATCTTGTGCCCCAACTAATATTATGTGAGATTAACAAATAGATTCCGAGGGTTTTGAATTTATTTCTTCTAAGGGAAATATGATTTCTTCTAAGGGAATTTATTTCTTATTTTATCCGAAAAGGGATATTTCAAAAAAATTGATCCACAACACAACCAAGTGTTTGGCACAACAAGCACATCAAAAGAAAGAAATTGTGTGTTGGTGCGAAGATGCTTTAGTACGGTTCCATATATGCAAAGCACCAAGGGAAGCCCCACATCCAATGGATGGGGCCATATATCATTCACCACATTCTAGACACCGTTGCATGTAAGCTACACAAGTCAGATGGTAAATTGCTTTAGGGGCATTTTCAATTGAAGTAGGTTGAAGCCCTACTTCGAATGACCGCGCAGATGTGAAGGCCATTGGCCTTGTGAAAATGTACCACAAAAACATTTCATGCTTTAAGTAGCTTGTTTTCATTGCCCTGTTTATATATTCACATATATAATAAAACTTATATTTAAAAAAATATATAAAAAAATAAAAATATTTAAAACAAACATTATAAAATATAAATTATAATTTAAATATAATTACATTTATATTTTACATTATAAATGATAATTATAAAATCAAATCAAATAATAAAAATATGAAATAAATAAATATGAAAATAATAATAAATATTAAATAAATTTGCGTAAACCTAAAACTAAACATCTAACCCTAAACATTTAAACCTAAACCTAAAGGCTAAAGCCTAAAAACAAACAAAAACAAAGATGATCATGAGCCTACCTCATGCTGCCTTGCGATGGATCGGTCGACTTTCAACTGTGTTGGACCACTAGGTGCTCACCAGGGGTCTCAGACTCTTGACTCTCAACTCTCAACTGAGCTCTGGTATTAACACCACCACTCGCCTGTTGTTTGTGCTCATCATCGCTAGTACCATCTCTCCCTCTGACTTTGTCGTCGACGTCTTGCCTTGAATCCAAAATATTGTTGTCTTTGCTACTGACTGTTTGCAGTTCACCACCAAACTCTTGCCCTTTAGCATCAATCTCACAAAGTTGCTTTCAATCTTATTGCAAAAAGATTAAGCTCTGCATTTTGTTTCACTTCTGCAAAATCATTACATATAAATAAGGTGTTTTAGGGTTCACGGCCGCACTTTTTAGGGCTTGCATTAGACGACAGGGTTTTTAACTTTTTTATGTTTTAATATTAAAATAAAGACCTGAACCAAATGCATTAATCCGGAAGACAAAAAAATGCGTATCGTTCCGGATTTTGCCGAGATGCGGTTGAACTTGGTAACTATGGTGAATGCAGAGTTGGACACACCGAGGAAAGACAATTAGGCAATTGTAGGGAAGCACCTAGAAGAAACCTAGATCCTTGAGTTGTGGGACTTATCTTACCTTAGAAAGCCTAATGAGTTAACAAAATGGTAAATGGCTCAAACACATGAAGGGAGACTCTATTTTGTTGGGCAAAGTATGAAGATCTCACAGGGGCACATCAGCTAGATAACTGGGCTGAAGAATGACAAAGAAGGCATTTTTGCAACATTCCAAGAGATGACTAAGACTGATGTGGTAGTAGCAGAATTGAAGTTGCACTGGGGTGGCTGCACTGTGCAAATTAAGCACATTTCATCACTGTCGATGTGGTAGTTGTGCATCTGACCGTAGCGAAGCGATGAAAAGATGCATCGAAACCCATTGTGTATGTGGCATACCAAATTGCAAAGAATGGAGTAAATTACAATTTTGACAAGTTTATAGTAGAAGAGATCAACAAAACAGTTGATGATGCGCACTCTACATGATGAACCTTTTGATGGGGAATGTACCTAGTTTTGATGTCGCTGGAAGAAATAGGGATTCCAGAAAGCTAGTCATTTGAAATACCACAGGAGAAGTCATGAGCCAAAAAATATGCCATGCATAAGTGCACGAACCGGATGGACGCAATGAATAATTCAAATATGACAAAGTGGTTCAACGATGTGAGTATTGCATACAATGCAAAATATAAAGTGCACAAATGGTTGGTGGAAGCATACAGCGAGTAAACACAATTTTGTGTAATGCCGCATTACACTTTAGTAAAGATTAAGGAGCAAGATGGCACAAAGAGCTCTTGGATTAAGTTCTCATATTTAGTACCCATATACTAGATGGAAGGCGAATTGGTGTAGTTAAATGGAATTCCATGAGCAAATATTGATATCAATAACGTTGACTAAGAGAGAAACAAACTAAGGGCAAGCTTCGTCACAGTAGGGAAGGAGTTTAGTGATGAAGATGATGACCCCAACAACTTGGATTTGAAGCCCACGCAAGAATGTGGGTTTAAAGAGGGGACGAATAAGATAACACATGCATTAAAGCTGGTATATGTTGAGCCCATGTGGATCAGTGAGAAGCCAGCATGGGAAACATTGGATGCTACGTAGAGCGAGGAAAAGAAGAAGAAAAATATGAAAGCTTCAATGAAGGAAAGGAAGATAAATGCACAAAATGATGAATAGAGTCCAAAGAGAATAGAGGAGGAATTGGAAGTATTCTTGTCCGAATCCAAGAAAAAGGCAAGCGAGAGGCAAAAATATATCACACCACCCAAGAAGAGGAAATCACACAAACCTCAAAGAAGAGGAAGAGAGAAAGTGGAGGCATAAAGAAGTCAAGGAAGAAAAAGGTGAAGAAGCAGCAAATTGCTGCACAGAAGCTATCTACAATCTCAGAGGCAACCGAGAATTCAAAGGAAGAGGAGGTGTGAAAAGAGGTGAGCACATCAAAAGGAGAAGGGGAAGATTGACCAAGAGGAAGTGGACTGGATCCATTCAATTTGGCAAAAGTTACAATGCTTTCAAAAGAAGCAAATCAAAAACTAGGTGAGGGAGAGAATGATGAAGAGATAAAGAGAAGCTACAAGAGTTGTTGGATGCGCATGGTGTTGATCCAACATTCCAAATGTCGACTCTGGCCATAGCAATGGAGGGATAACCTAAGGACTTACCGAAAAACATCACTTGTGATCTATGCAAGATGAGTGTAAAACAAGCAAGTTTAGGAATGGTGCAACGGGTTGTAGATGTAGTGCAATACAGTTTGGCAATGGAAGAGGTGGAGGATTTGGAGACTGTCATATCCCTAACCAATCGGCAAGTGTCAAGGCATCTGTGTGAACCGGGTTGCCTATTGTGATGGTCGGCATTGACGAATTGTCAAATATGCCTAATTGGTTACGTTTCCAACATGGGGCAACTTGGACTTGAATGCAAACTGGTTGTTATTGGTTTTGGATGCTTGCTAAAAGTCCTTTTTGGGCTATTCTTGCCTAGCAGCAAATGACCAGTGGTTGTCTTGAAAAGTCATAATCTAATCTCATGTGTTTATACTTGTTGGAGGTTGTGATAAGAAATAGGCATTTGTAATTGTTGACAATTCTTCCACAAGTCAGATTGTCTCTCGCCATTCGGAAAATGCACGTCTCTAGCCAAGGAAGAAAGAATACATTGTTTTTCTTTGGTAAGGGCCTTTGCTGCAAAAGGATGAATTCCTTCGGACTAATTCCGAAGGAATGGTTCATCAAAAAGGCTTTTGCTAAGGACAGATCTTCGAAGAAGTGCTGAGAACATAAGTCCAAAGGAAATAACAAAGGAAAGGCAAAAGACAAAGGAAGTAATTCCTTCGGACTTTTTGCCCAAAGGAATACTTTAGAGAATCCAAAAGTCCACCCAAAGAAGCAAGGAAAAGGCAGGGTACCCTTCGGAAGGGTCATTTTCAAGAAACCCAAAAGGCACCTACCCTTCGAGAAGGTACGGGAACAAATTCGAGACCTTTGCAAAAAACCCGAGTGCCCTACAATTTTTCCGAAACGCACAGAGGGAGAGCCACGAGCCCTTGTGGAGGGCACTTGGTCGGTGACAGGACCACTGTGACTTTCCCGAAGGGCATTTCGCAGGCAAAGAGCAAAGGACAAACGGTTAATTTCTTCGGACTTTTTGTCTGAAGGAATCTCTTTCGACAAAAAGTCCGAAGAAATTCGGAGGACTACAAAGAAAGTCCGAAGAAAAACAGGTGAAGAGGGCAAAAGCGAAGGGTTAATTCCTTCGGGCAAATAGTCCGAAGAAATCCGGAGCGGTCCAAACAAAAAGCCGACAGAGCAAACAGCAAAGGCAAAGAACAAAGCAAACCTTCGGGCTTTTTGTCCGAAGGAATTCCTTCAGACAAAAAGTCCGAAGAAATTCGAAGAGGCCCCTGCAAAAAACCCGACAGACCAAAAGCCTGAGCAAAGTAGAAGAAAAGACGTATATCCTTAGAGAAAAAAGGTCCGAAGGAATACTTTGGAGGATAAAACAGAGACAAGGACAATTCAAGCGGACAATTTGTCCGACGAAAATCATTCACAGGGAAAGTCCAAACACAGAAGAGTCCACAGGAACAAATTCAGGATAATTAGCAAACATAAAGGCCGAAGGAAAGGTGGGAGCCATAAGTCCGAAGGATCATTCGGAAAAGTTGCCACAGGAAAGTCCAAAGACAGGTCCGAGGAAATAAACCCGAGGCAAATGCAGGGTGAAACAAAAGATCCCAAGGAGATGAGACCAAAAGCATAAATTCCGAAATAAATCCACAGACAAAAAAGTCCATAGCCAGAAATCCGAAAGAATTAAGCCGAGGAGACAACAAGAAATCTGAAAGAAATGGAGGTTGACTATGCAGAAAAGGATAGAAAGTAGATAATCCGACGAGGAGTTGAAAACAGAATATCCAAGGAAATATAGATAAAGATAATCCAAAAAATAGAATCCCGCCAGAAATAGACATGAACAGGCAGACCAGAACAGGGTAAAATACATGCAAGCAGGGGCTATTTTCGAACACCGGTCAAAGCTTCAGTTGACTGGTTGTTGAAGTCCTGCTCATCTCCAGATCAACTCCACGCATCCGAGGGTCCAACTCAGCTTCAACCGAAGTTCCAAATTTGAATGTCAAGTTGACTGTTCTAGATTTAGAGTTGACTAATTGTTAAACGCCGCATCCACTAGGAGCTTTCCATGCAAGGGAGAATAGTCTCTTCGTCCAACTCAGCTTACCAAATGGTTAACTCAGCTTTCAAACGTTCCAACTCGTCATCAAGCAACTCACGTAGAGTTCTAAAATTGACATTGGCGTAGATTTCCATGCAAAGAGAGGTGGGCAGTTCAGAACAAAGACAAGTTCACTTCCTCAAGCGCAAGAAGCTTCATGCAAAGACAAAAAGAAAACATATTTTATTGAAAGGCCAAGTCAGCCTTGAGTTAACCTAAGTTAATCCTTCTCTTCAAATTTTCAATGCCAATCTTTGGCCTTTTGTAATTCTCTATAAAATGGCTTTCAGCGTTGATTAAAAATCAATCCATCCCTCTCTTGGCTAGACCAAACTCTGCCATTGGTGAGTTGTGTAACCTTTTCAATCAATAAAAGGACTGCACTTTCAGATTCCAAGTGTTGGCATAGTGTATATTCATTTAGCAATTTGCATAAGTGGTAGATTTCTCTCCCTTCCCAAATTCCGATTCATACCTAGTTGCTAGATTATCCTTATGCAGGTCATGTTCAGTGTTCTTTGTCTTTTGCTGAAGTTGTAAGTGGATGTTAGGTGGCTGCAAAGTGTCCTGTATCAGACCTCTCTCCATCGTTTTCCCTCATGTTTTAGTCATTGGATCGAACCTCTTCATGAAATATTTATGCATAATTGATTGATTGAAATCAAAGGTCTTCATTTTCCCTTGTTTGTTCAGTGTTCAAAGTTCCCAGTTGAGTGGATCAATCTTCTGGTGTATCAACCTTTTTAGGTAGGATTTCCCCTTAAATTTTCCTTCTCCCTTTTCCATGGTAGTTCGTATCATAGAGTAGAGATCCTCATTGATACATCATACAGGAACCAGCCTTCTCTGGAGGTTCTTCTCACCATTGAGGCACCCACCCTCGTGAGAAGATCCCATTGTTTCAGCTGGATAGAGGACTGGCCATTTCATGCACGTCTTCGATTCAGGGTGCAGCTCCAGGTTGACAATAGTAATTACACCTTGTCTTCGGACCTATAACCAGTTGGATTCCTAAAATTGATTTATTATACCATTGTGCATTTTCCTATCATTGATAATATTACAAGTGTTAAGCTACTATGGGTGGACGATTATTACTTAACATGATCCGGATCCTCAAGATTGCAAGCACGAGTTGGTGCATTCCAATTAAGGACCAAAGGTTGATTCCTTAAACAATAATTAATTATTTGTTTTGGTAATTGATTTGTTATTATAAACCAATTAAGGTCGGATTGACCAAAGGGGAATTATGGGGCAAAGGAATTATTATTAATTAAAAGTCTTTTTTTAAGACTAAAATAATTATCACTTGGTTTGGTTGACTTGTAACCCTAAGATCCTTTTGGGGAGTTCTACAAGGCTGCATCATGTTTTTATCCTCCATATTGTCTCCACGCAGCTATGGGAGCATGACACCACTTGGGAGGAGCTGTTGATGGCGCCCAGGAAAGAAAGAAAGAGGGCTTTGTTGGCAGCCAAGAGCAGGATTTTTCCAGCAAGTTCTTTTTTCTCTGCTACGCATTTTTGTATTTCAATTTAAAAGGCATTATGGCAATTTCTGAGTTTTCCAATATAAAATGACTCACATATGCATATACATGTATGCACTTTCAATATCTGGCAAAGCAATTACCTTCATTTGATTGTGTATTTCATTTTTAAATGGCATTGGGGTTTTTGGTTTGATTCAGGGGTTTTGGTTATGCCCCAAATCGATTATATCCATACAATCCTTTTTATTTTGTATATGGGTTATTGAATAGTGGCGGAAATGTGTTACTAGGCCATTGTGGGGTTTGGGTTTGACTCTGGTGTCTAAAATCCCTCTATTCAAACTACAAATGGCTGCAAACTCCTCCCATTTGGAGTGTGGTCAGATCTAAATGCTATCGTTCCTTCTTTTAGCTTGGTTGTTTTGGTGTTAAACCTGAGCATAATGTTTGGGCTTGGATTTCTTGTGGAACCAACTGTTTGGTGTTTTTGGTGTGAGCTTAGGAATGCAAGATTTATTATTACGACCTTCTTTGTAGAGTCGTGTATATATTTTGGGTTATTATTTTCACTGTGGTCCTCTACTTGTTGGTGGTGTTTGGGGGTCGAATGGCATTTGCGGTTTTTACCTTCATTGGTTTTATTTTACACTGAGTGTGTATACACATAATATTTTCAAACTTTTATTGATTACTGACACTCTATCTTGTAGGAACCCGTCGAGTCTCAATCTCTCTAAGTGCACGCCTTAAGGGGTGGACAGACCAATGGTGCTTTGCAAAATTGTTGTCCCATTTGCCATTTGTTATCTACACACTTGTCGCCAAAAAACCTTATCCCTAAGCTTGTTCTTCTTTATTGCACACTCCTCAGTCATTTTCTACCTTTTGTCCCCCTTTTCCTAATCTTAGCCCCTAATTGATTGTTTACTGTACTAAGTCGACTGGGTCGACCTTGTACAGTTTTGAGAGAAATTCATTTAGGATCTAGGTCGGCTCTTGGCTGACCTAGCACGTGACCTTGCGAATTCTTGTCCAAAATTGTGCTAGATCGACTGGGTTGACCCTGTCGGCCGAAACTTTCGAAAGGGCTTAGGGTTAAACATGCCTATATATACAAGTTCATTTCGCCATTTTTTAAAGAAGAGAAGTAAGAGCTATTGGGCATCTGCTTATCCACCTTCTACTTGAGGATCAAGCTTAGGGTTTCATACTTTCTTCAAAGATACGGATCTTGTCTTGTGGAGAAGTTTTTTGGACACATTGATAGGTTGTGTAGCCTAGAGCTAATTTATCCTTGTCATCCTTACCACAACAACTTCTTGCGAAACACCTTGGCCAAGGGAGAGATTGAAGCTCGGCAAGTTCGTCTTCAAAGGTAAGTATTCCTAACTTTGTTCCTCTGTAAGAGTAGATAGATATGCATTTGTACTTCTCTTCCATGCATTAGGATTTCGTATACATTGACGTGAGTATATGTCTCTTATGCATGTTTACTTTTATTGTTTCTAACCCCCACTTTGTGCCACAAGCTTTGTTGAGCACTAGATTAGACTTTGTTTTACTTGTTATTAGTTTAGTGAATATAAAACATAGGACCTAGCTGGGGTTATTGCGTGATTGTGCTTGACTGGAGGCTTTGGAACCCTCCCTAGCATCGTTTATTATGGTAAGAGATCCCCTAATTGGGTCTAGCGGATCCCCATATTGGTCATTGTCCCGATTATCTAATATATCCCCAATCGAAAGTGTATGGTATGATCTATCTTCTTTGAGTTAGGATTGATTTATAAACATGATGCATTTTTTATTGCATACATTCTGGTGAACCCAACGTGAATCTAACCCTTGCAGGTTTTATCTCACGTTTTTCATTATTTTATCATTTTATTTCTCTATAGTTGCGATACTGGATCGACAATATTTGTATAGTTCTAACTTCTGTGTACAGGTTTAACACAGTCACATCAATACGACTTTGTTTTGTTTGTGCAGGGTTTTCATTAAGTATAGGCTACTAGGTCAATTCTGTCGACACAATACATTTTCCGGACTTCCAGACAAACTACTAGGTTGACCCTGTCAACACAGTACATTTTTCAGACTTCCAAAAAGCATACTAGGTCGACACTGTCGACACAGTATACTTTACAAGCTTCAGCAGCAAGGTTTTACAGAACTAGGTCGACCCAGTCAATTTAGTTGGCAAAACTTTCAAGCAACTTAAACAAAAATTTTGCAAATTCTAAGCATCTTCCAACCCACCAAGGTTCCTTTCTTTCTTTGTAATTTTTGTTATTCATTACAATTCTATTTTTCACAATTTGCAATCTTTAAAACTAACCCTATATAGCAAACTAGGTCGACCCTGTCGACGTAGTTCTGTATTCTATCTTCTGTCTAGAAAACTAGGTCGACATTGTCGACGTAGTTCGTTTTCAAACCCTTGCTTCAGCAGTACAGTAGCAACACTGTCGACTCTGTTCTGTAATCTCTATATACACTGTCATTTGAAACGACACTGTACTGTGTTTCAAAGTTGAAATTAACACTTATATGCTAGTAATTAGCTCACACTATCATTTTCAGTTGCTTGCATGCTTAGAATAGATCACATAGTCTAATTAGGTGGTTTTTCAATATACCGTTTAGTTGCACTATTTTTCTCTTTTATGCACACACTACCAAATCACATAATCTTAAAACGCATTTTAACAATTGTCTATCCAAGGCCTAGCTACTTGGATTTCATCACAAGGGGAAGCCGACTTAGTTTTCTAGCCAAGTATAAACACGCGGTTAATGGTATATATTGGCTAAGCACTCAACATCCTTATCGTTGTGGTGTGTGAAGTGAGGGGGTAGGCTTCAATACCAAGCTAGTACCATTGCCAACACAAATCCCTTTTAACCTAAACGTCATGCAACCATCCATAGAATGTTTTCTAGTTCTTTACAACCAACTTCCTATCACACTTAAAATCATACTCTAATAATCTAACAACATTCAAGAGACCACTAAGTTAGCATTTACTTTTCAAAGTTGACTACCTACTCTTTGCTCAATTGTATGTTGTATTGCAAAATTTGCATTGGTTAGTGTTAGTGCAAGATTTTGTGTTGTGTGCCTCAATCGGATCATCTTCACTGACCCAATTGATTGTGTGTTTACTTCTATTTCTTGCTTTCAAAGTACATTGCAAAAAATTTCCTGTTTTTAGAACACTGTCGTTTCTATCAACACAGTCTCTGATTTACCTGTCTCCCAAGCATACTAAGTCAACTGTGTTGTCTTAGTATCATTCAGAACTGTGTCCTTAGCATACTAAGTTGACTATGTCGACTTAGTATCATTCAAAACTATCTCCTTAGCACAGTCGCATTCAGAACTGTGTCCTTAGCATACTAAGTTGACTATGTCGACTTAGTATCATTCAAAACTATCTCCTTAGCACAGTCGACTTAGAATCATTCAAATCTATCTCCTTAGCGTACTAGGTCGACTATGTCGACTTAGTATCATTCAAAACTATCTCCCTAACATACGAGGTTGATTGTGTCGACTTAGTATCATTCAAAACTATCTCCCTAACATACGAGGTTGATTGTGTCGACTTAGTATTATTCAGCACTATCCCTCTTTTTGGCCAATTTTGTCCCTATTTTTCCTCCTAGCTTTCTGACATCCACTCATGCTTGGCATCATGAATCCTCTTATCAAATTCTTTCTTGATAGTCTCAACCCATTCCAAATGTACATGGGTTGTTCCCTCCTACCCCGCCTGTCCACCATAGAAGACAACTCTTTATGGTGCAACTTTTCACCACATGGTTCTAAATCTTCTCAATCTCGATCTACCCCATATCATATAGTAGATCCATAGAATCCTATTAGACAAATCCCAAACCATGACAATCATATACCTTATACCACTTTTACACCTTCTAAATCTAGAAGTCATAAACTCATCAACCCATCTACATCAAATATTGGAACCTCACATTATGTTCCACCTCTTACAACCAATATTCACGATCCTCTTGTTACACCCATAACAAGAGCACCTAGCATTATCACTTGCTAAAGTAACATGGTTGAAACCAATCAAATTGATAATCTAGATGATTCTCAATTATTCAAAAACCTTGATGACAATACTATTTACACTCCTACCAAGAATGGTGGCTTTACCAAGCTTCCTTCTTTTTTTACCACACTTAAGACAACTAACACTAATGTTGGGAATCCTCCACCTACAAAGTATCCTCCTCCCATCAACACTAACAACCCTCTTCCTAAAAACAATAATACCCCACCTTCAAATCTGCAAATCGACACATCTCAAATTCTTGCTCAAATAGTTCAACAAATGAACATCATGCAAACAACTAATCATTCCCTAATGATGCAACTGCAACAACATTTATTACACGTGTCTAGTCAACCACCTCAAGTCATCATGTCTCAACCAAATCAAAATTTTGTCCATCCTCTTAGAGATGCCATTGGGAATATCATTCTTCAACCTCCAATGAATCACAAAATGCTTCAACATCTTCAAAATGAACCTTTAGCTTCATTCATTGCATACATAGATATTGGAAACACTTCTCCAACTATCACATATAATGGGACTAAGGACCCTACTATCTTTCTCAAGTCTTTAAGTAATCTCTATAAGGAATGGGTCCAAACTAACACCTTTGCTACCACCAAGCTCTTAGCCAAAACCTTTATTGGTGATGCACTTGAATGGTACAACCAAATTCCTACACATTCCATCTCACAACTTGAAGATTTAATCAATGCTCTAGTAAAGGAATTCCAACATGATGACCTTCCTGAAAATTACCTTAGCCATTTCATCAATGCCAAGCAACTTCCTAATGAATCTGCTCACACTTTCATCAAACGATAGAAGTCTCTAGCTCACAAAGTGGACCATAACATAAATGATGATACTCTTTTACAACTATATGTCACTACGCTTAAATCTCCCCTTCAATACAAAGTTTGAATCTGTTCACCTAAAACTTTAGAAGAAGCCTTAGACCAAGAAAAAAGGCAAGACTTTCTTATGACTCAATTTCAAACACCTCAAACAACTATTAAAGAACCTTTCCAATCATTTTCTCATAACATTGATTCATCCAAGCCTTCCCAACCTCAAAATGGAGCATCCAATTCAACCAATTTTAACTCAACCCACCCTCCCTTGAGTCTAGAACTTAAGAAGAAATTGCCACCCTCTAAACCCATGAGCTTTGATCCTTCCAAACCTCCTCCAAAATGGTACAATCCTGATAAATTTTGTTGGTGGCATGCTACTATAGGTCATTGTCATAAATCGTGATCTTCACCGATTTCTTCTTTCTTCTTTGCTTGGTCCATATTTCAATCTTGATACTTTCACAAAACAACGTTATCAAGACTATCTTCAAGCTTCTCAACTTCAATCTCAAAAACCACAATCACATCAACATCAACTACCTGATGATCAACAACAATTATCCCATATCTACACTTCATCCACTAATGTTGTTCAAACCATAGTTGATCTTTCTTCCTACATCAATAAGGAAAGGATAGCTAACATGAACAACTTTAAACATATCGTTGCATCTATTGAACCTCAACCTCTTAAGTCACATGGACCAAAAGAGTACCTAGTTCAAATGTCTACTCCAAAGAATATCATACATGGTCCTCCTTTACCTCCTTTTCCTCTTCATACCTCTCCTACAAATTCTATGTCACACTCAACATCCCTAAAATCTAACAAATCAACACATTTACCCCTCCAAATGCACCTACCAACCTAATGAAAATCATTCTAATGATTCAATGTTACCTCACTTCACCTCACATGTTGGGGCATCTTGCGATGCCCATCCACATGTCCCTTCAAACTTTGGGGCATTTTGCGATGCCCATGCCTACATCCACTTACCCATTGGGGCATCTTATGATGCCCACTCTTATTCTACAATGCATAATAGCAAACACATTCAGTTTCAAGAGACCCTTGGAGACTTATAGACTTGTATTTCACATGCTCATCTTTGATATAGACGTTAGCATAGGTCTTGTTATTTTTGTCTCATGTTTCTTTATTTTTGCTCACTTTATTTCTTTTAGTTTCACTTTACCATCATCATTATTTTCCTTTATGTTCTTCGATTTTATTACACATTACATTTGGCATTTGTTTTCATTTTGGTTGTTATACATATCTTTCATTTTTGTCTTTTTTTGTCATTCTTTGTCTTAATAGCTTTATGATTATTTTTCATTTTTTAGCATTCACCTCATTGGTGTTCACCTTCTGAGTTGCAGTGTAAGACCATGGATAGGATCTGGCCTTCCTCACAAATTATCACATTAAAACATCTTTAAACCACTTTTTGGGATGACTGCTACATTCATTGGTGCTTGTGCTAGATCCGTAGTAGGTTAGTATGGCTTGTCTAGTGACATGACTATTATAAGCATAGCCCCATCTCTTTCATAGCACTATTTTACTTGTAATCAGCTATAAGCATATTCATCATTGTATCACTTATCACATAGACGGATCTCTTATGAACCCCATATTTCCCTATTTTCTTTTATTTGAGGCTCACATCGGTCAATTTTGAGATTGCACACTTGTGGGCAAGTCTAGGGGTCTTTAGACATCTTGGTCTTTAGGTCATTTTCTCTAGTAACCAAGTGTAAGCTCTCTTCTGTTAGTCATATTTTAAACCCATGGTTGGTTTCCCAAATCCGTATGGAGGAGGAATAGAAAAAAGCCATCAAGAAAGTTAAAAGCCAAATCATAAAATACAAACAAAAGGCAATGATCCAAAAGGCAATATTAAAAATTTCAAAAGTCAAATCACACTAAAAAACGTGATCTATATTTGGCACATCTCCTTATTCTAATCGAAACTCAAACTCCATAGTTGGCCTCACGATATAGCCGAGGTCCATTGGGGTGCAGTGGACTAATAGATTAGAAAAGAAAAATAAAAAAATCTTTTCGTGCTACCTATTTTCTCACACAAGTACCTAATCTTTGCAATAGACCAACAGCTCTGTAAGGGGTCCTGAGGAATAGGGAACACATTGTGGGAAGGTAGGTCAATTTTATTTTTCATACATATAGCCTCCATGGGATGAACTATATACTTCACTTGTTAGCCCAAACTTTGTGTTCATTAATCAAAATGTCCTAAGTCCTTGGTGTTGATAGTTCTTCGTCTTTCTCACTTGCTTAGGGTGTCTCATTTTTGCTAAGGATGTTCACATCACTCATGTGCCGTCTCACATTCCTTATTTACATCATATTTTCATTATATTCCCCTTGCTAGATATTGTTTTTAGCTGATTACATCTACCTTATTACGCCTCTTGATTTATAGTTTGTAAGTTGCTTTGTAAGACATTGGATGGGACCAAGTCTTCCTCACAAACACCCTTCTACCATTTGCTTACCACACCATCTCATTGTCATACTAGTCATGCCATTAGGTGGTTGTGTTTTCTTACATTGCATCTTAGAACAAGCACTAAGTTTGAGTTTTCATCCTTTAGAGCTTTTGATTTTCATTTCTCCATCATGTTCTTGTTTGATTTTTGCGGACTTCACTTATCTTACATATGACATTTGGCATTAGTACATGTTTCTCTTTATGTATGACTTCTTCATGTTTGTCTCACATCTTGAATTACATTTTATTTTCAATCATCCATGTTTTTCTTTATGTTTGATTTGACATGCTTATTTTACATGGGGTTAATTTTCACTTACATATCTTTGTTAGAGTTTTCTTGCATTGATATTTCATTTGTCATTTATGTTTTACATACTTCCCAACATGATTTAGTATGTTCTACATTCCTTTTTGACATTTATGTTTTACATACTTCCCAACGTGATTTAGTATGTTCTACATTCCGTTTTGTCATTTATGTTTTACATGTTTTTCAACATGATTTAGTGTGTCCTACATTCATTTGCCATCATTTTGTCCTTCATTTGCCATCAATCTTTTGGTTCTAACCTTGTCTTAACAATCCTAATTTGCCAATTTTTCTAAGACCATATCTTTGTTTCTACTAACTCATTTTTCACTATTATATGCTTATATTGCAAAAAATTTGATTTTTCGCTCTTTTTGCACTAATCTTTACAGGATCGCCTAGTGTTCTTCACATTGATCGCTTTCACATCTCTCACAATCTTTTTTATCTATAGTACTAAGGTAAGTAAAGGTATGTGTTTTTCAATTCTATCCTTTCATTTATCTTATTTGTTCCTTACTGCAATTTACTTAGCATCAGCGTTATGTGTTATCATGTTCTATTCCCGAAGCACCACCATGTGTTGCACTCACGTGACATATGATGAGCTTCGAGTGGGGCATATGTATACACATAATATTTTTAAACTTTTATCGATTACTAATACTCTCTTTCTTGCATGTCTTAAGGGGTGCACCGGGAAAAGGATGGGCAAACCATTGGTGCTTCGTAAGATTTTTGTCCATTTTGCCATTTGTTATCTACACACTTGTCTCCTGAAAACCTTATCCCTAAACTTGTTCTTCTCTATTGCACACTCCTCAGTTATTTTCTACTTTTTGTCCTCTTTTTTCTAACTTTAGCCTCTTTTGACTCTTACTGTACTAAGTCAATTGGGTCGACCTTGTACAGTTTTGGGTGAAATTCATTTAGAGGCTAGGTCAGCGCTTGGCCGACCTAACCCGTGACCTAGTGAATTTTTGTCCAAAACTGTGCTAGGTCGACCAAGTCGACCCTGTCGACTGAAACTTTCGGAAGGGCTTAGGATTAAATCCGCCTATATATACAAGTTCATTTCATCATTATTTAGAGAAGAAAAGAAGTAAGAGTTATTGTGCATCTGCTTATCAACCATTCTAATTGAAGGGCAAGCTTAGGGTTTCATACTTTCTTTGGAGATACGAATCTTGTCTTGTGGAAAAGTCTTTTGGATGCATTGATAGGTTGTGTAGCCTAGAGCTGATTTATCCATGTCATCCCCTTACCACAACCTCTTGCGAAACACCTTAACCAAGGGAGAGATTGAGGCTCAGCGGATTCATCTTCAAAGGTAAGTATTCACAACTCTGTTCCTCCTTTGTAAGAGTAGATAAATATGCATTTGTACTTATCTTTCATGCATTAGGATTTTGTATACATTGACATGAGTATATGTCTCTTATGCATGTTTAATTTTATTATTTCTAACCCCCACTTTGTGTCACAAGCTTTGGTGAGCACTAGATTAGACTTTACTTGTTATTAGTTTAGTGAATATAAAACATAGGACTTAACTAGGGTTATTGCGTGATTGTGCTTGACTGGAGGCTTTGGAACCCTCCCTAGCATCGTTTATTGTGGTAAGAGATCCTCTAATTGGGTCTAGCAAATCCCCATTTGGTAATGTTCCCGATTATCTAATGTATCCCCAATCGGAAGTGTATGGTATAATCTATCTTCTCCGAGTTAGAATTGATTTATAGACATGATGCATTTTTTATTGCATACAGAGTGTTTTGGCAATTTGGCCAAGTCGTTGAATTCTTTGATGTTACCATCTTGCTTGAAAAATTTTGAAAAATTCGACCCAACTATTTTTGGGGTCCACTATAGCAATTTCATCACTTTTAGAATGCTTGTTCAACTGTTTACTTGGTTGTTCCTAATTATATAGAATAAAGATAAGATGTTTAGTCCCTTGGTGATATTATTGTTACTTTATTAGACTGGGTTTGACCATAGTAATATCTTGTTGTAGATTGTTTGTTGTATTTTTTATCTGGTTATGGAATATTACTTATGACTCCATCCCATGCAACTGTGGGAATTCTGTATGTTTTGGTCGACCTTCTATGTCAATTTGGGGCATTAAAATAAACAGCTTGCTTTCATTGTTTGGTTTCTTGACTGATTTGTTTTAGCATGTGATAGTTAAGTTTTGGTGTTAATTGGATGTTTTTATTCAATTCATAAAACATATACAGCCGGTTATAAAAATTGAGGATTGACATTTTTGAGGAGCCATGAAGGCTTTGATGGTGGTACATAACATTACTCTACTGAATGTAGTATTTTGTTTTAGTGTTTATAAACAGCTTGCTTTCATTGTTTGGTTTCTTGACTGATTTGTTTTAGCATGTGATAGTTAAGTTTTGGTGTTAATTGGATGTTTTTATTCAATTCATAAAACATATACAGCCGGTTATAAAAATTGAGGATTGACATTTTTGAGGAGCCATGAAGGCTTTGATGGTGGTACATAACGTTATTCTACTGAATGTAGTATTTTGTTTTAGTGTTTTATGGGCTACATCTTCCTTGGTGAATTGGTGATGCTCATTTATTACCATTCTATAAATAGATGCATTCAGGGATATACATGAATAAAAATAAAACCCTATCAAAATTAATTGGGTTGTTTCACCTGTTGGGGTAATGTGCAAATGTATGAATTTATTGTTAAACTTTTTGCATTGTTGTAGCGTGGTTTAGATGTTTGAATTCTTGTGTAGACTGAATAGGTCCATTCAAGAGTTTTATGCACATCAATTTGCAGAATGTGTGTTGTTATTTTAAATAATAAAGCTACATTAAATATTGATTTAAAGGTCCTTTGTTGACTGTAGATGGTTTTTCCAATGCCTAGGATGCATGTATCTGGTATTATGTTTATCCTATTTTGGAGTAGTAAAATTTCTGGCTATTGGATAAGTATGAGTAATTTATGCATTATGAGTTAGTTATGTGGTTTTAATAGCATGCTAATATATATATCTATAGTTTTGCATGACAGTTACCTTCATGTACAGAAGTGTTAGATTATCCTGTTGTGATTCCTTGAGGAATCTGGTGAGACTATTGCAGTATAGAGAGCTTGGATGTTACCAAATTATGTGTTATCTTTTGACTTTGTTGTATGTAGCATGTGGATGCTCTAAATCTTTCAACAAAATATTATTTCTTGTTAATCTGAATGTTCCACTATTGAGATTATTTTTTGGTCTGGAATTCAATATCTAGTTGATGCAATGATTCACACAAAGTTTTTAATAAATTATTACTTACCTCCCTAACCTTGTTAATGATGATATATTGGGAATAAGGGTATTCTCCTACAAGGTAACTATTTCGTGCATTTTTGTTATTGGATTATTCGAAATGACCATATTACTTATTGGTAAGAGTATGAGTAAAGGCTGGTTATTCTTGCATTAATTTAAGGCTATAGCATCTGAGTTATGTGGTAAGTAGGTAGCATGCTATTTTGAATTTGGATTATATTGAATATCATTTTCAGGGTTAGTGCTTGAGGGTTGTCATACTGCAATTTAAATTTATGGGTAAGAATGCATAGTATGGAGGAAAACTCGAACTTGCAAGCTAAAAGCTGACTAGTCTTTGACTTTTATTTTAAGTGCAAGAAAAAGGTACATAGGTTATGTTGACGTTTTTTGCCCCACAGGGCAAAATTGTCAACCTTACTATTCGAAAGATGGTCTTGTGGGTACCATTTTGTCTTGTGAATCAGTTTCGGGTACTCAATAATGAAAAGGAAAAGGTTTTTTGCAAAGATCAATCAAACCTAAATGCATATTTACAGCGACCCAAAGAGCCTATAGCAAACGGAATAAGTAAAGGAAAAAGCCTGCAGCAAAGGAAGTATTTCCTTCGGACTTTTTTTCCGAAGGAATACTTTGGAGAAATACAAAAGAGAAAAGTCCGCCCAAAAGCAAGAAAAAGCCAAGGAATAATTCCTTCGGACTTTTTGTCCAAAGGAATTCCAAGAGAGAAGTCAAAGCCCGCAGAAATTCAAGGGAATAAGGACCCCTGCAAAAAGCCCGGGTGCCCTACAAAAAGCCCGAGTACCCTACAATTTTTCCGAAAAAGGGCGCATATGAAGGACAGAAGCCCTTGTGGAGGGCACTTGGTCGGCTACAGGGCCATTGCAACTTTCCCGAAGGGCACAGAGGGAGAGCCATGAGCCCTTGCGGAGGGCACTTGGTCGATGCCTGGACTTTTGCACACTTTCCAAAGGGCATTCTCAACAAGGTAAAGACAAGAGACAGGATTTAATTCCTTCGGACTTTTTGTCCGAAGAAATTCAAGAGGAGTCCGAAGGATAGCCAAAGCAAAAGCCCAAAAGGAAACATTTTTCATGGAAAAGTTGTCCGAGAAAATTTCCCCACAGGAAATAGAGAAGAAATTTTCCCGCAAGAAATAGACAAAGCACTTATGTGGGAAATAGCAAGGGTAGTTCGAAAAGAAGCCATAAAGAAATCCTTCGGACAAATTTGTCCGAAGGAAAGAACAGAGACAGGAAGCCCAAAAGAATGATTCTTTCAGAAAAGTTGAAAGACAATGTTCGCAGAAAAATTGTCCGACAAAAAAAGAAATAAACAAGACAATTTTCCCGAAATAAAATAGCAAAGACCCGAGGGAAAGAATTCTTTCGGAAAGTTTGAAAACAAAGTCACAAAGGAAGCTGCGGACAAAGTGTTAAGCACAAAAGGGCCCTGACAGAAAATAAGCCCGAGAAAATGCCAAAGGGTGACATCTCGCGAGACGTCAAATTTTGACCACGGGAAGTAACCATTGAAGTTCAAAGAGGAGTTCGACTAGAGCCAAGAAGCGAGAGGAAAAACGACAAATGGCCAAATCTCGAGCAATTTCAAACAAGAAAAAAGGGGCGAGGGAAATAACAAGGGTCAATTCCTTCGGGCAATTTCCCCGAAGGAAATCCACAGGAAAGTCCAAAGACAAGCCCAAGGAAATAAACCTGAGGCAAATGCAGGGTGAAACAAAAGATCTGAAGGAAATAAAGGCGCGAGAGAAGTCACAGATAAAGCTGAAAGGTAAGCCAAGGAGACAACAAGAAATCCGAAAGAAATGGAGGTTGACTATGCAAAAAAGAGTTGAAAACAGAATATCCGAGGAAATATAGACCAAATATAGATAAGATAATCCAAAAAATGGAATCCCGCCAAAAAAAGACAAGACACAGGCAGACCAAAATAAGAGAAAATACAGGCGAACAAGCGCTATTTCTAGCGGATTGCTAAGTTTCGGTTGACTATTTGTTTTATTGGCGGTTTGACTAGTCATTCTCATGCATTCGAAGGTCCAACTCAGCTTACCAAACGGTCAACTCAGCCTTTCAAACGTTCCAACTCGGCATCAAGCAGCGCACGTAGAGTTCTAAAATTGACATTGGCATTGGATTTCATGCATGATATTATCATCTCGAGCTTTCAAACGCTCCAGTAGCTCATGTAGAGTTCTAAAATTGACATTGGCGTGGATTTCCATGCAAAGAGAGGTGGGTGGTTCAATAAACAAAAGACAAGTTCACTTCCTCAAGCGCAAGAAGCTTCATGCAAAGACAAAGGGAAAACATATTTTATTGAAAGGCCAAGTCATCCTTGAGTTAATCTAAGTTAATCATTCTCTTCAATTTTTCAACGCCAATCTTTGGCTTTTGTAATTCTCTATAAAATGGCTTTTCAACCTTAGAAAAAAAGATCCCTCTCTTGGCAAGACCGGACTCTGCCATTGGTGAGTTGTGTAACCTCTTCGATCAATAGAAGGATTGTACTTTCAGCTTTCAAGTGTTGGCATAGTGTATATTCATTCAGCAAATTTGCATATGTGGTAGATTTCTCTCCCTTCCCAAATTTTGATTCATACCTAGTTGCTAGCTTATCATATTATGCAAGTCATGTTAAGTGCTCTTTATGTCTTTTGCTGAAGCTATAGTGGATTTTAGGTGGCTGCAAAGTGTCTTGTATCAGACCTTTCTCCATCGTTTTCCCTCATGTTTTGGTCATTATATCGAACCTTCTCACGAAATATTTATGCATAAGTGATTGATTGAAATCAAAGGTCTTCATTTTTCCTTGTTTGTTCAGTGTTCAAGGTTCCAAGTTGAGTGGATCAATCTTTTGGTGTATCACCTTTATTAGGTAGGATTTCCCCTTAAAGTTTCCTTCTCCCTTTTCCATGGTAGTCCGCAACATAGAGTAGAGATCCTCATTGATACATCTTACAGGAACCAACCTATTCTGGAGGTTCTTCTCACCATTGAGGCACCCACCCTCGTGAAAAGATCCCATTGTTTCCACCGGATAGAGGATTGGCCATTTCATGCACGTCTTCGATTCAGGGCGCAGCTCCAGGTTGACAACAGGTTACATACTTTTGAAAGTAGACCATCATCAAAGGTTGCATTTTGTATTGGATTGTTGGAGTTAATGCTACTGCTAATTCCTAGTTAATAAGGTTATTGTTGTCGCATGTAGTAGCCTTGTATGAACCCTTTATATATTAATATTTGTTTGTTGAAAGTAATTCTTTGTGCATTTATGAAGCACTAAATGTAGAAGTGCCAAGAGTGTACAACCCTGACTCTTTTGGGAGCTCTTGGGGGTTAATGTAATTCGGAGGATATAGGTCGTCTTCTATGCCCCTATAGTTACTATATGTAGCGGATTTGTTGTTAAAATATGAATTATCAATATTATTCATTGTATTATCATGTGGGGCATGAGGAAGATTGATTCATTGGAGTCTTGTGTCAAAATTTGGGCCTCTAATTTTATGGTTGCCTTTCGATTTAGCATGATGTTGCCACCATAGCATTCGGTTGAATGTATAAAATATGGTCTAATAAATATTGTGATCAATTTATTATTGCTTTAGCAAGTCTGGTTTTTAACAAGTGGTAGAATGCAATATAGGCTATACCTATATTTATTTTCTATAAAGAGGTAGAATGGTGTTCTAACTTGGAAAGAGCAAATTTTCATGAATGGTTGCTCATACCTCAGTTGGATATATATATATATATACTTGTATGAGTCTATATAGTCATGAATGCAATAATTACTGGATTGATTTAGTGTTTAATTTTTGGGGATTCATTATAAGATTTAAGGAGGTCTAATATGAGTAAGGATATTCTCGCATTATCCAATTAGCTCTCAATGTTAACTAGTGCATGCGTAAAATGTTATGATGGTATAATGACCTTGGGTAATTACCCTATGTAATTTGAGGGCTATGAGGATATAATGTTGGATAATTCCAAGAAAGAAATTTAATTATTGAAGGAGGAGAAATTCCAAATGAATATTTTGATTATCGGGATAACATTGTCAGATGTATGTAACTGCCCTTTCTATCTTGCGAGGGATAGCCTTATTGCTAAGGGTGGTCCTTATCACTATAAGTTATAGTGATTTTAATCCTTAACATTTTCTTTCCCTTAATGTAAATTCACTCTCATGAATTAAGCATCAATTGTTTATTGTAGCAAGAGGGATTCTTAAGGGAGATGAACTTGGAAATTTTAATGGTTTCCACATTCCATAATATTTAAGGATTAAGGGTTATGGTACACCCTACTCTATCTCTTAAGTTTATTTGATAACTTGGAAAAGAAGGCCAAGATAACTATTTCACATAGGATTGTGAAACTGAATATGTTAATCTTCTTGGCATTGATTAAATAACTAATCTATGAAATTGGAGTTAATCTAAATTGTCACCTCAGAGATTTAATCCTGAGAGGGCAATGAAGGACCCAAACTATAGTTGTAAAGGAATGGCTTAATGGATACTTTAGTCTTGGGATGTTGTGTTGAGTTTGGCTATTGCCATTGTGATTCACCCTTCTTATGCTTCATAAAAACCCGGAATGCCTTTAGCAGGTCTCAATCATAAGAGCTTTATCTTCCATTTGAAATATCTTGGTAAATGGAACTCTTGTTTAAAAAAATAAAAATGTGGGTTGGTGAGGGTTCGTTTCAGAGATTCAACTCGCTAAGGAGTTAAATAAATTGAAGAAAGAACAGAAAGAGACTGTGTGCATGATGGATAAGATAGGTGATACAATTGCCACCACTAAGAAGGTACGACCGCAATTCTAGGTGAATGCAAGTACAAATGCAATGAAGCCACTTGAAAAGTTGGAAGCAGCCATTCAAAAATTGCTACAGGAAACTCTAGTAGTTTTTGTTGTGCAACCCTTGGAGGCGCTGAAGAAGAAAAAGTCTACGTTACCGGATTCGCCCCTAGCAGGCCCTGGGAGCGCGGGGATACGGCGGTCCGGTACGGTACGCGGCCGATCCGCGGGGGATACGGCCGTATCCGCAGGGGGCACGCCGTACCCTGGCCGTATCCCCCGCGGATCGGCCGCGTAAAATAATTTTTTTTATATTTTTTTCACTTTATTAAAAAAAAACGAAAACCCTAAATGTTCCGCGCCCGCCTCCGCGCCTCCACGCCCGCCTCCGCGCGCCCTGCGCCTGCGCGACTGCGGGCCTGCCTCCGCGCGAACTGCGCGCCTGCCTCCTCGCGCCCTGCGCGACTACGCGCTCCCCGCTGGCTGCCGCGCTCCCCTTGTGAATAAGCTCAAAGAAAAGAACAGGGCATAGTCTTAAGTTGATTGAACACTAGGTCATCTCATTGTAATCTTCACCAAACTGCAGAGAGCGGATTTTCTTTTGTCTCTGTCTTTATTTTTGTCCATACGGGTAAGTTGTAACATTTGCATTATTTACTTGTAATAATAAATATTAAATAAGACTAATCTAAGTTCGACAATTGAATATTATGATATTTGGCATTGAATTATTACTATGTTTTGTGGTTATTTAACTTTTTATGTTTCTTCTATGCATATTATGTGGTTAATTTTGCTTATATGGCTATATTTTTATATTTTTAATTTTTTATATATATTTTTGTACGGCCGTATCCAGCCGTATCCAAACCTCACAAAAAAAAATCGACGTATCCCCGTATCCGATACTCGTACCCGTATCCGTACCCGTACCCGTATCGGCAACTTAGGAAAAAGTTAGAAGCGAGCAAGCAAGAATGGGAACAATGGTCCAAGGAGTTGAGGGAATTGCTCAAGGAATCTGAAAAGAGTGGCTACAGCTGTGCATGTTTTCAAGGAGTTTGAAAAGTTTTCCAACATTGACACGTAGTTGAAGAAGAAAGAGGAGAAGACCAAAGAATTAAATACTCTTACAACGAAGGACACGGACGTGGAAGAGAGGAAGGATAAAATGAATGAATTAAATGCAGAGAAGTCTATGGTCAAGAAGAAGAGTTCTTCATTGGATAAGTAATTACCAGATTTGTATGGCAAAGCATTGGGTGAAGAGTACAACATGCGCAATGCTACTACATAGCTTAAAAAGGAGGTAGACAATTTTGAGAATGTCTACATAGAAAATGGAGAAGACATTGCCGAAACCGAAATCAAGACCATGAAGGGCAATGTGCAACAAGTCAAGAGGGTCGTTGGGCAAGCAATGGTTGCATGGAATGCTTTTGAAAAAAAGGTTAAGGGAGTAATCCCTGAAATCATTTAAAGTGCAACCAGGGAGGAGAAGAAAGTGGTTGTCTGAGTGTAGACAACATGCGAAGTCAAAGGGAATGTTGACCCTAAATTTTGGATAGAAAGGCAAACTAAATAAGGCTAAGTATGAAAGAGTATGCGTGAGACACTCTTTCATACTAGAATATCTTGCAAGGAATAAAAAGGATGGTGCACAAGAAATGGGCAATGCACATTAAGGATGATGCGCAAAGCGTAGATACAATAAAGGAAATGGTCACACTTGGCACTCATCCAAGCAAGGAGGAAGCGCATTGCACAAGGTTCAATCCAAGTTGGAGAAGGAATAAGCCAAGAGGGCAAAATAAATACAACACTGCGCAAATAGGTGGACCGCATCTAGAGTGGAATATTCTTAAATGCACAACTAGTTGGCATTACAGTTGGCAAAAAGGATGAATTGGCAACAACTAGCAAGAGTCCAAGGGGGTCCAAGAAAAAGCTAAAAATAGAGACCTTGGCCTCTCATTTAGATATCTGGTAATCTAGTTTTGGTTGGATTACACGTTTGGTAGGGGAAGGTGAACTTGAGAGAAAGCTTAGGGTTTGAAGGAATAAATGGTCGTGGAAGGCATAGGTATTGTTTGTAAATGCTTTGCAAGGTCAATTACAACATGTTTCCTTATGAGTTGGTTAGAATTATGTAAGTTTGTCTTTATCCTTAGCCAAAGGAATGCCCAATGTTTCCATCGAAAAACAGATGGCCAACATAAGTTGTAAGTTGTGTCGAAACTTAAATCACCTTCTAGATTTGATTGAGTATAGATTGCACCTAGAAATAACCCAATGGCATGTTGGATACTATAAAAGCATTTGTTTATCAGAGAGAGAAACTCATGAATTCTGGTTGACAACAGTTCTTCCCAATTATAATATTTTCCTCTTCACAACCCCATCATTGGTCAATCATCCACACCAAAATGTCAAAAGCTCTATTGGAGTAAACCAAGCAACAACAGATCATATCCAAGAGGCAGAGCCATTCTTCGGAAACTAGATATTCTTTTTTATCCCTCTTTTACCCTTGGCCCACATGCATGCCAATTCTGCAGCAGTCAAATTAGATCTACATAAAGTCTGCATGACATAATCTTTTTGGGCCTATGTCATGCGCAACCTGCTTGTCAGCTGAATAACAAACTTCCCATGAGAGAATACTCCAAATAACCAAGTGAAATCCTCTATCGTATAGATTATTTTAACCTCTTTATCCATGTACCATACAAATGATGCTGCTTGAATAGTAATTAGATACCATGCGAAACAAATGCTACTCAAAGTCTCTATCACTAAGTACAGCATTTGTAAGATTGTGTCTATGCCAATCATCCATAATGCTACCTTTAATTCGTGATCATTTGGTTAATTTTCCCACCGTTTAAGAGATTCAGTGGTAGCCAAGCTCTACCAGTTGGAAGTTTCAGGTGTAGGAGGTAATTTTTGTTTAGGCCTTGTCTTAAATTTGTTGCCCAAATTTTGCTTCTTATTCACTTTCATTGCTGCAGGTTTTGAACTTTCCCCAGTTGACTATAAGGATGTCTAGATCATTTTAGGTGGTGGTGGTGTTGTTGGCTGTGGAATTATTCTACCTTCCCAAGTAATGCCATAATTTTTAAAGGCTTTATCAAATATCATTTTCCTTATCTGCCGCCTTATATAAGATGATAATGTACTGATAGCTGGAGGGTTTTTCTTTTTTATTTTTTTTCAGTTGTGACTGCTGCTACAAAATCAGAATTTCAACCACAAATAACTTACTGAAACCCTCTTGCTGCAAATTCTAAGAGGAGGGCTATGGCCCTTGAATGTGTGAACTTTGCCCAAAACCATAAAGAAGGGGGCTTTCTATCACCCTAAATGTCTTTTGGTGCCAGGTTTACTCCTGCAAACAATTCATTCTCTTCTCTTGTAATTCTCTGATCCTCTCTAACAAGGCATGAAAAAAATTTCAACAAGTTATTATGCTGATAATCAGATTTCACCTTGGTTTTGTCAAATCCTTCAACGAAATCCCCCGACAATGAAGCAAACTAGCCCTTTCACACTGGCCATACTACAATATGGGAGAAGAGTCGGCATCAATGCTGTACAGTAGCAAGGAAAAAACAATATGGCCATATGGCAGCAATAGTTGATGATGGGCAGCCTGATCACATACCAAAGGTATACCATCGTACGGTGGTACAATTGTAGTGTACGACCTGAATTAGCATACAGTGCAGAGACTTATGCTGCAGAACTGTATGGTGGACATGCTATAGGGTGGCCATACAGTGGAGTAGATGGGTCGTATGGTTGAGTAAATGGGCCATGTAGCGCAGAAAGAGTAGATGGGTGATGACATGACAAAGCAGGATCAGTGTATGAGCTGCAATTAGCATACAAGAAGTTAGAACTATTGTACAACCAAAGAGATGATCGTCCAGTGGCCAATGACTGACATACAGTCTTTTTGAAGGACGGACGTGCAATGATGAGTGAGTGTACATAACAATAGGACCAATGTTCATCGCTTTATAATATGCCCATCTATTCCAGACTTCTTCACAACAACCCCATGGGCCTTAGACATCTATTACCGCAACACTTCTCAATGTTTCCAATCTATTTGATTTTCCCTTTGAAAATTTCTAATATGTTTTCAAGCCTTTCATTTTTTGTGTTCTCAATATGTTGCATTTGTTTATTTTTTTTGTTAATAATAATCGTACCATTCTCTTTTTCCCTATGGGTCCCACTATAGATGATTCAGTTATTTTGTCCTTCGTACTGAGAAACTCAATATTAATCATATTGATACAATTTTAATTTTGAGCCATTCGCTGTGTCTTTAACAGGCATCCCGTCCATGTTTTCAACATTGACCACTCCGTTTTCTAGAATTTCTTGTAACTCGAACAGTCTGAGCCATGGGATTTTTACTTTACCAAGATTTATTTCTCTTCTTCCATTATATGTTCAAACTAATGCTTTGGGCTTAAAATTCATTCTAAAAAGTTGCTTGTCATGATGGTATTTCATCCTCCTTTGCATGACTTCAGTTTTCCCATTGAGCCATTATCCGACATTCGTCCAGTTTATTTAATTTTAAGAGTCGTTCTTTCAAACTTTCTCCATCCCCAATTTCGTTCTCAAAAGTGGTTCTCAAACTTGGTACAAGGTGCTCCATGGGTATTGTCACCTCTTGGGCATACATTAACTGGAAGGGTATGTGGCCCTTAGTCAACTTGTAGGCCATACAATAGCCCTGTAGAACTGCAGCTAGGCATTCTTCCCATTCTGCACCTCCAATTCCACAAGATTTTGAATTACCGAGATCAATACTTTATTAGTGGCCTCAGCTCAACCGTTCACTTGTGGAATAGTACAGGCTGAATTCTGATGTCATCAACCGAACAACATGGTTGACAAAGTGCCCACCTTTCTCAATTGTGATTTGCCTTGGAATGTCTAATCTAGTGATTACTTGTTCCTATATAAATATGGCCACGCTTTGAGGACCATCATCAAGTAATTCTCTAGCCTCTATCCATTTTGTTATATATTCAGTGGCCACCACCATATACTTGCATCAATGCATCTTGTTGGCTTTTGATGGGCTGATGAAATCAAGGCCCCATCTTTCAAAGAGTTCTTGGGGCTGAGATGGTCATAGAGGCAAAAAGTCCCTTTTTATGGTTTCCCGATTCTTTGGCATGTCACATCCTAACATCCAATCTTTTGCACCTTTGTGCAGTGTCATCCACCATAACCCTACAAGAAGTACCTTACTTGGTGTGGCATCAGGACCCATGTGGCCTATGGTCATAATTTAATTCGCCTCTTGAAGTACCTCTTTGTTCTCTTCCCTCATCACACATTGCTGAAATACTTGATTGGGCCTCATCGTATACATACAGCTGCTTACCAACTGAAATGTTCTGTCCTTCAATGCCAGTCTTTGTGCTTGAATGGTTGCAAGTCCTTTGGAAAGGATGCAGTAGACAAATAATCGGCAATATTTTTGTACCGTGATGGTATGACAACAATTTGAAATAAATGAACTTCATGGAAATCTTCATTCAGTTTGTTGGGTGGTTCATCCAGCTTAAATCTTGAGAACTTGTCCATTATGACATGACTCTTGCTTGGATGACAATGATCTTGGGCGTGAAATCTTGTCATAACATCAACCATCTGCTTACCTAACCTTGAATAATAGGCTTTTTTACTAGGTACAACAATGGTTGATGGTCCATATTGCACATAATATGTGAACAGAGTTTCCAACAAATAGTGCCTAAATTTATAAAAAGTGTACACCATACCAAGAGCCTCTCATTCAATGGTGCTATGGTTCTTCTCTACATTATACAATAGTCAACTAGCAAATAAAATGGGGTGTTCCAACCCATGAGGTTCCCACTTGTGTTTTAGTAGCACCAATTGCATAATTGGAAGCATCAACATGTGCACGAAATTATTTATGCTAGTCTAGATATACAAGGATATGTGAACTAATAAATCACACCTTTAGTTCTTTGAATGCTTCCTCTTGTTCATTAGACCATACAAATAGAGCTCCTTGTTAGCGTAATTAGGGGTGGAAACCTGGGAAAATTCTTGATGAAGCATTGATAGTATCCTACATACCCCAAGAATGACTTATCCTTGTGACATCTATGGGGGCTTTTGTTTACGCCACGATCGGTATCTTATCAGGGTCCATCTTTAGTACAACTTTTCAAACAAAGGGCCAAGAAATTTACCTTGTGGGACCATGAATCTACACTTCTTTGGGTTCAATGCCAACTTTGCTTGACAGAGTTGCATGCATTCCGTCAAGGCTCGCACAAGTGATTCTTGGCCATTTTAGATGGACCAATCATCCAAGAACAAATTGATAAAATGTGCAATACAAGAATCATTTTTTAAGTGGAAACAAGTGAAAGGGTGTCCCCGAAGATGGCGTCATAAATGTTTGCTACTAAAAACTACACTATCAATTATTATTATTTTCATAATTACAAATGCCTACCATGAACATAACACAATATAATAGGAGAGAATGATATTTTCTATTGCATAGGTAGTGTAAAGTATAATTCTTTGTACAGGGAGGACCTATTGCATGAGCACCCCTATCCCAACATTCAACTTGCTATTTTTAAGATCGAAGGATGTTAGTTAAGACACAACTGTTGACACCAACGGTTCATAATGAAATACAATGCCATATCCACTCGCAATGGCATTTTGAGTTTTTGTTATGTTATTATTTTGCAACACCTTGGGCAAAATGTTATTTGCAAAACTATGTTTAGTGTTTTATTAGATGTTCAGTTGAGAGGACTAGTGATGTTCTATTGCATGACATAATACTATTGATGTAATATGTAAACAATATGCGTGATGTATTCGTGTTATACATAGATACATTTAATTTCAAACGTAATCTATAGTTTAAATTTTAAAGCATTTGATTAAAATTAAGTTTTTAATAATTTTATTACAAGCTGATATTTTTTTTTTTTTTTAAAAAAAAAAAACCACAATCATATTAGATATAAATCAAAATTACAAATTCTACTATGTCAGGGTTGAAAACTATTTGTCCAACACTGAGCAGTATACAAAAAGGGACCAATAGAAGCACTCATTATAAACAATCTGAATTTAAAATGTTCCCCATGTCTTCCTGGATCTTGTTGGCCATATAGGTGGTTGTCCATAGCACATAAGATTATGCCAAGTTAGCCAACCTATCTACCACTTTATTTCGTTCTCGGGGAATATGGCTAAATGCACCACTTGAACTATTCCTGCAATCTTCTTACTTTCCAAACCTCTCTCGTCATCCGCTAGTTTGGACTATGACCTTCTTCCGAATTAGATAACAAGATAACAATCACTTTGGAATCCGATTCAATTTGAATGTTTTGCCAACCACTTTTCACAGCCTCCTACATGCCTTTGTGCACAGCCTTGATCTCCACTAGTTATTAGTTGTCGTACCCAACTTTTCAACAAAGAAAAACACCACCGGCCCATCAGAGTTTCTATCAACTCCTCCATAGCTGTAGGACCCGGATTACCCCTGGATGCTCCATTAGTATTCAATTTCCCATACCCTTGAGAGGGATCAATCTGTTGACCATCCCTCTTAAGTGTCTTTTTTTGCCAAAAATCCAACATAGTAGAATCTTTGGGTGCAAAGACAACTAGTTTTTTACAAATATGTTCCCATTCTGGGGTAAAATAGGAGGTAAAGAAATCTTATGTTTAATGCTTATTACAAGCTGATTTTGGCAGATGATATTGATGGTGTTTTTCTTGGCAAATTGAAGACAGTGGGCGCGGACCAGCTAGGTTAGCACTAATACCGGCAAACAATATAGTCTTACACATCGCTAGGAACCATAGCAACAACAACTAGAATGTTTGCCTATGACCCTAACAATTAAACTGTGTCATAACATTACAAAAAGAAATACTGCCCTATAACCCTATCTTGGAAGTAACCTAGACACTAAATGCGACTTTGACATAAGACCCTTAAAAATGGTGCATTAAGCAACTATACTAGACTTGGGCAAAATGGCACTTTACATCTACCATGCTTGACTTTGGAATGAAGTTATAATGAAAAGAGTTTATGATATGAAACATTGGAAGGAAATGATTATGTTTTAAATATTGGTGAGTCGCAAAACCTACCCAAATATCTTTTGGTGAAGCATTGTACGTGCATTGAATGTGCAATTACTATGACTTGTCTTGAAGGCAATTGAAAATTCATTGAAGGAAAACATAATTGTGAGAAATAAATGGCGAAGAGAAGTGGAAGAGTGGAAGAGTTGGGAGTTAGGGCAGAGAATAAATATGAGAAACCGTGAGGAAACAAGGTACGAAGAGAAAGGAGCACGAATAGATAAGCACGGAACAAGCGAGAAAGAAATTATATTAATGTTCACCTATGACCAAAGTAGGTCAATGGGACTCGAGGATACAATGGTTAACAATAGAAAGTTATAGGAAGAGAGAATCTTAGAAGCAAAATAATAAAAGTACATAAGACAAAATAACGCAATGTGCCACTAACATTTGTGGTAATGAAATCAATAAAAATAGCAATGAAGGGTGAACGAGAGCCCAAAAAGCATGTGTTGATGAAGACTGGAAAGAAATCTCATCAAATATATTTGTTTGTCCCTGAAGTGGAGGAGTCATCTAAGCCATCATCGATCATTGTGAAAGATTTGATAATGCTCGTTGGGAAGTATCCAAGGCCAGAGAGGTTGGGCTGGGAAATCATGGGGGGAAGCAAAGCACTTTCTCTAGAAACACTCCTAACATTCAATGTCAATGTATCTCCCATTGTAGAAAAGAAATTTGTAATATGAGTGCCCTTGTGAATTGGGGGACAGCTAGTAAGTAGTAGATCCATGTCACTAGAATGGGGCCGAGTCACCCTGATAGGAAGGAGCAAAGCTACGATGCAGAGGGAGAGCAAGCAGAGGAATCTGAGTAATTTGAGTAGTAATGGTGTGCTGAGAGAAGCATCGCTTAACTAATATATTAGCTTTGATAAGTGAAGAAACGGTATCCAAAGGGTGTTTTACTATTGCTTGTCACATGGGTGGGATGGAAAAATGAGGTGATCAACATGGGGGCTCTAGAACCTCTAGATCCCCCTGTAGGGATCTGTGCCGAAGAGTGGCAACATCATGAAAATAAAGAGCAAGGCACCGCTGGTCTAGATATATGAAGAAAGTAGATAGAGAGTTGCCTAAGTCCCTATATAGGTAGTGATATCTTCCCCGGATCTCATAGTAAATGGGGCATCTAGAAATAAAGTGTTCCTCAATCTCCACCTCCTGGAGGAAGCAAAGACAACAAGTCCAGTCCTAAAGGAGGATGTGATTATTAGTTTCAACCCATAACTAGTGAGAGCACACTCTCATTTGGACAAGGGGAAATCTCAAGTTGTGGGACCAGTGGCACTAGAGATACTGAGGGCGACAATTAATACTATCCACCATTGGTAAGAAATGCCCAACATAAAAAGCAAGCTTGGCACTGAGCGGCTCAAGGGTGGAGACCCAAGTGGCCTGGGCATACCGTCTATAGATGACCCCTCTAGCAACTCTAGTGGTGACATCAATCGTGGGAAGGAGCTTGGGGGGCATCGAGGAAGTACAAGAAAGGGGGTATCCTATCAATAGAGATGTCATTAGAAAGAAGAAGCAACCTAATCTCCAAGTAACAACAACATTAGCATCTGGTAGGGGCAGTGAAGCAATCCTCTCTAAAAGCAAAACTCTCACAACGAGAAGCAAGCCCCCATGAATATGAACCTATGGATGTAGAAAGTAAGCTTGAAGATAGTCTTAAGGTGTAGCAATTGGGCAGAAAATTCATCTTGGATGATGCACTAAGGAACTGTCTGCTTGCAACAGATCATGCGTTATAGCATGAGCATATAGACCCTCTCAATATGAGCCCAGTCAATGACCCCCAAGCTAGGTCACCAAACCTCTGAACCATATAAAATTGTAGGCTTGATGAATGTATCAAAAAGGCATAACTTGGAGGAGATGTCCTGGAAGTGGATCCAAAAACAATGACATTCCAAGACAGAAAGAGAGGCATACCCCTTGCAAAGGCGAGAGTGAGGAGTATATCAATTTTGTTAAGCTTCAAGCTTGAAACCCACAAGTAGAAATATGGTCTCACTCTAGCTAAAATGTTATTGTTTGTCACTCATAAACCTTGTTTGAAACCTTTTTGTTTAAGTTGGAAATGGGAAAATAAAAGATAGTTCTATTTTTTCTTATTTATCTTATTGAAACTCAATGTAGCGACATGTAGGAAAACTAAGACTTTTGGAATCATGAGAGAACACTTAGAGAAAATATAAACTTTCAATGTATGCTACTATCCCTTGTGTTAGCAAAACAATGAGTAAAAATTGGTGGAAGTTGGTTGGTTTGGCATGACGATGTTTTTTTTTGAGTAGGCGAGTTGGGCTTGACCTTTGTTATAATGTGCATGACAAGGCATGGGAGAGTGGTACTATCTTTCATGTATTCTTGAGTCTGAAAATCTGCTATATAATTATAATACACAACCCCAAGAAGGGTAGGTGTTTGTGGGAAAATTTGGGGCTAGGTCAACCTGTTGGGAGCAGGGACCTAGAAACTATGGGGCTTTGACCACCTATTTGGAATAGGGTTCTTGAAACATGGGGCTTACACTTCATATGTAATTTGTTACTATTCTAGCAATTTCCTGCTTCCACCTTTGCTTTTAACCACATCTTAAGGTATCAGGAAGCTAAATTTATCTTTAAGCCATTTTTCACTTGGCTTATAGCTCCGAGGGAAAACTATTGGAGGTGGAGTAGGTGTTCTGATTGTAGCCGGTATATTGAATCTTTGAGGTTGCCTACCTCTTCCTGGGGAGAATTCTTCTCTTCTGGGTCTTCTGTGAGGACTTTGTCCTCTATCTCGACTAAATCCACCCCTGAAATAAATAAAAAAATTGAGAGCATATGAAAATTGGCATTTGATAAAACCTTTACATAAACTTATTCATCTTGTCTTGGCTACAATGGTACCTTGGCAATGTTTTGCATTGTGGAACTTGTGGGTTGTTGTGCTAATTGAGGGTTGGGGTGGGAATGGACCCCCATGGAGGGCTATCGGTCTGTTCTCCCCTGTCTTGAAGTCCTTGTAGCTCTTGAAGAGTTTACACTTGAAAACTAAACTGCAACTTGGAAACATTGCATTGGAATGACAATCTTGAATGTTGTCTAGTACATGCATGATATGATTAGGCACTTGACGGAACACTACATATCATTATGGACTCGTTACAATTGTATAACTTGATTGAGCAAACTTTTGTAAACATGCATTTTGCATACTTGTTATGCATGTCAAATTCGTAATCATGTGATCATCTTAAAGACTTATACCCTTTCTTGAAAAGCCCTCGGAGGGTAAGGTATGAACATTGGTGCATTATCTCCTTATTGCAACATTATGCTTATACAATTGGCTTGAAGTCATTTCTTGGAAGACCTTTGATGCAAGGGTATCCAAGGGGTACATGAAATCTTGTATCAACCAAAAATAGCAGGGATGTGTTCATGTGGCCTAGTTCATCCTTTCATCATTTTGGCACAATAGAAGTTGATCCAAGGCAAGCATCAGCTCTCCAACACTTCAAGGCCATCAAGTACATAAAAGAGCATTAGTTGCAGTCAGCAACATGGTTCCACATTTGTTGATTGAGTAAATAGACTATCAATCATGTTCAAGAAGTGGGTTCCTCCATTGAAGGCCTAAAAGTGATAGGTTTTGGGGCAGACGCACAGAGGGCATGAAGAATACCTCCAAAGTACAATCTAATTGCAGATTTGGATTCTCATCGAAAAGGTATGCACTTTCAAAAAAAGTGGCATCTCATTTCGATCTCGTATGCAAAAGTTATGGCCCCCAGCAGTTATGGATTTTGAGCTCATAGTTGCCTTTGCCGGCTAACAAATCATGGGCGCCACCACTGACTGTCGCACCATAGACATCATCTCCAACCATTGAACCATAGACATCACTTCCCGCTGCGCATGAGGAACGGCCCATAACTCATGAATTGCCAGTTTCACGTGTTTTCAAGCATCTTTGGAATGTGAAGGAGCACTGGAATTGTCAGAAGATGTCAGGGAGATCCAAAGGGATCAGTCAAAGTCAGTTTCAGTTGTGCAAAGGTCAGTTTGGAAAGGGGAGAGATTTGGGAGTTTAGCTCTCCAAGGAGAGAGCGGTGAGAATGTATCAAGTCCATGGGGGACTGTGTATTGGTGGCACTTCTTCATGCTTGTATTTAAATAAGCAAGAAGCAAGGAGTGTATGCACATGTGTAACTGATCTGAAAACTGAAAATGCAAGTGTGGCAAATTTGAACAATTCACTTTTGCATTTAAAAGATCTTTCTATTTTCCGACTTTTTCTTTAATTTTTTAATAAAGAAATTATATCCAGAATTAAAAATAAGAATCAAAATTATAAAACAACAGATAAAACTCAGAAGAAATCACCAGCAAATTGATAACAGAGTTCGGCTTCAATAGCCTACGTCTCCAGGTCTATTCGAAGTGAGGACCGTTTCCATTAATTTGTGCATCAAAATGGCTTACAAACTAAATTCAAGTCTTCAATTTGCCTTCCCTGGTCTCTGCTTCCCTGTATAATTATCTCTCAGACCTGAAAATAAAGGCCCAAGGCTGTACAAAGCATTAATTTATTTCTGACCTTCTTTATTTTCTACACACAGTCGGCTGTCTAATACCCTTCAAGTAGAAATTCGCTCCATTTATAGCACTTCGAAGTCCGTAGCACAAGCGGTCAAGAGCTTATCTTTTTGGATGAGAGGTCCTGGGTTCAAGGCGTCAACGTTCCTTTTGGGGCACTTGAACTATCTGTTTAATCCAACATTTAGCAAATTGAATGGCTTTTAGTCTTTCAAAAAGTCAACGGCCACCTTGAATGATGTCAACGGCCCTATTGGTGGGTGCTTAGCTTATCCAATTTATTCCCACATTGGGAAACGGTTTTCAAGTTGTCGGCCTACGTTTGCGTTCCAACCGTTGCCTATGCTTTTGTTTCGTGGGTTATCTTTAATCCCACATTTGCCGATTTAAAACCAAATCGAACTTTTATTAGTGCGTCCCTCCTCCTTAATAGTTGCCGATGCCATATGCCACTTTGGGTGAGGTGCTCGATCCGTGGTATTACGTGGCTCCTCCACGTGGATGCAAATATTTGAAGTATATGCTTAGCATTTCTACGGACTTGGCAATACAAAGTAATTTCTACGGACTTGGCAATTCTATGGACTTGGCAATACAAAGTAATTTCTACGGACTTGGCAATTCTACGGACTTGCAAATGCACAAAGACAAGAATCACCCAAAAATTTTAGACACCTATTGATTGCCACGTGTCCTCTTCTGATTGCGCCACCACATTTTTCCTTGTCGCTAGAATACTTCAGCAAGCTTTATCTCGAGCATCTGGACTCCGTTTTGCGTTCCGGAAGAAGCGTCAGAAAGCTCTCGACGAACTCTTCGATGTGCAAATGGTTCGACCAGAATTTGAAGACTTTTCAAAAATAAAACGGTGCATGGATCCACCTGGTGGCACTTTTTCATGCTTGTATTTCAATAAGCAAGTAGCAAGGAGTGTATGCACGTGTGTAACCCTTGTAATACTCTCAAGAAATGCAATAGTGTTTTGGCTTCAATCTGAATGTGTATGTCTGAAGGTGTCCATTGGGAGAGTGAATGAGTCTGAGCTGGGGAGTAAAGCAGCCATTAATTTGCTCCCTTCATTCCCGTCTGCATCACCCTTGGAGGGCAAGACATAAAGCACTGAGTGCACTGTTTCTCTTTGACTACAATTTAGTTGGGTAAACAGCAACTTGACATTGTATAAGCTTGAAGCTGTAAATATTTATGAGATAGATCTGTTACTTTTGCAAATTGTTGTAGTAGGAATTGTGTTATATCTTGGTATTTGACTGTACTATGTAATGAGACTCCTAAAGGTCATAAAAGGGTTTCTCGTGTCTTATTGTTTTGTTTTGTTTTGTTTCAGAAACAAATTGTGAGCATGGTCTCATGGCAATCCTAATGGTACATATATCAAGACAGCTGTACCATTGTTTATTTTACTCCAATTGTGTATTCGGTAACCATCTGGACTATGTTTTGGGGGCCACTGTGGCCCCAGATAGAGTATTGCTTCATCATATGCTGTGAACAAGATCTCCTTATAGTCATGGATGGAATATGTCTTCTTGTCGACTGTACTGTATTGAAGATGACCTTCAGTCATGTATGCCCAGATTTTGTATTGGCTTGAAGGAATTGGAAAAGTTGTAGCACGGTTGATCCTGGGAGAATAGATTAAATAAGTATAGGATTCAGATTGAACTCCATATACAGGCCTTGTAATGTATAAAACATGGATACTCTGTCTTTGCCCTGTTTTACAATGAATATGTCAATCTTGTCGGAACCTATTTTTGAACTTAATCATCATGCCTTTTTCGTTATTGATAGTGCACTGTATTGAAGCATGAATAAGGGTGGCTTGAATATTGTAGTAATAGCTGTTTCCTTCCTATGAAAAACTTGCTACGTGCAGTACAACAAGTATGGGTGGTATTGCTTAGAATCTTAAGATGATCCCCGTGATCTCTCCGGAGACTAGGATATGGGTTGATATTATGTTATCAATACATTTTAGTTCTTGCTCTCTCCCAGTCTTCATATCATCTTGCATTATCTATTGAACTAGGTTGATGTCTTCGTTGGAATGAAAGGTCTTATCTCTGTCATGTCATCACATATAAGGACTACTTAGCATTGTGTGATGGTTGAGGTGGAATCAACCAATGTTGTTGTACTTGAAGTAAGTTCTTTGAAAAACTTAGCAGGATAAATGCTGTTATTGTATCTTCTTATAGGGAAACTCATTGAGACAATCTTGTATTCATCACTGTACTGAGTGTAATATAACTAATGATGTCTTAATATGTGTGGTAATTCTTACATGAATACTCTTCTTGCTTATTACTGCCCTAGTTAGCAAGCAATTCTTAAGCTCGGTCATGTTCATAGAGAGGAGTTGTTACTTGGATGTAAGATACCAAGAAAAATTAGTAGGAATATACGATCATGTGTAACAAGGAATTGCATGGCATTGGACTGTTCATATTTATGCTTCAATTATCATTATCCTGTCCTACAGACGCATGCAATCCATATTGATCTTTGTGGTTTGTATGATGACTGTGCTAGAATGGTGAATCTGCAATAAGGAATTAGTGAAATGAAATATATTTTTTCTATTGTAAAAGTGTACTTAAGGTTGAATGATTTTGTAAAAATGTTTCTTAAACTATTACATAAAGAAGGTGGCCCTGCTTTGAGAGACGGGGTTACTGTAGATTTGTTAGTTAGATGCTTTAAGATTGTTGCGATTTGAGCATAAAGGTTAGCTCTTCTATGTTTCTCTCAAGAAAAAGTTGAAAGATAAGTTAGACAATGTTTTCAATATGGCTGGCATTGAGTGCCAAACATGTCATACTGGTTAAGATAATGTTAAATGTTACTCTTGCATTATTAGAATTATGAGATTTCAAATTTTAACAATTTAGTGAACATGGAAAAAAGGGGAGGCCTGTTTGAGAACAAGGCACCCCTGAACTCACGCTTCGAACAATTACTAAATAGGTTGAGTTGGGCTTTAGCCCCTCCCCTGTTATTACAATCACAAGCATTATTGTTAGAATTTGATAAACAATGAAATCTTATGCCCAAGAATGATTGCTTCTCATTAGGACTTGTCTTCCTTGAGAAATAGAAATAGAATGAAATAAGGCAGTCTCGATGGTTATGAAGTACTTTGTAAATACGATGTTTGACAGATCTCCATATGATTGAAGGTTAAATGACAACTTCATGTTCCAATTTTTGTTGACTCTTTATGCTAGCTTAATGGAATGGAGTGATTTTCTAGGGCTTCATGAAGGCTGTCCTAAGGTAGAGCAAGGCTAAGCTCCTCCCTTGGGGACAAAATGATAAAGAGAGACTCTTTGATTAATTGATGTATACCTTGATAAGGGAATGTCTATTGAATTTTGTTGAGATGTAAACATGCATATGTGCTTAGCTGAACAAGGTCTGGTAAGATCTTCACTTATAATAATATAAACAATCAAAATAATATGCAGAATGTAATGAAGGTCATACAACACAAGATATTTGTGGGCCAAGATGTCCTCATATGCAATATATTCAGAAATAAAATAATTAACCTTAATGTAGGGCAACATCATACAATACTCCTTAAGGAATAACTCCACAAGATCTCTCAATATGGGAATGCCACTTCGAGGGGAAAACCTCCAATATGCTTCTACCAAATAGAAGACTCTCCACTTCACATCCTTCACAATGATATCCCTCTCCTTTATATAGACCTCTATTACTACTACTGGATGGGTACAGGACTAATCCCAATGTAGGCCAACTCATTACCCAAGAACTAGTTTCACAAGTTACCTATTTGACCCAATATATTAGACCAATATAACTAAAAGGGATGTGTGCCACATGCAGTCAACTTCATCAACCCATATACATCGTAATATCATATCCCTAGGTACATAACAAGGTCTTGGATTTCTTTAAATTGTGTTCTATTTCTTTTTAGCTCTCTATGAATATAAGGAACATTTTGATAATTTGTGGTTGATTAAGACATCAATGAAAGTAGTCTTGTTGAATAGATAAAAAAGTAAACCTTATGATTGTTGAATCTGGGTTTTAGGTCTTATTGGCATCCTTAGAAGAACAAAATCCCATCATCTTTAGAACCCATAGCTTCACTGCACATGTCGATGTGAAACTTTTAACATGTTATTTCCACATTTCTACAAAAAAAAATTGGGTTTGAAATTTGTAGCTATAAGATACAAAATACATACACTACCAAAGCCAACAATAGAATAACTACAGCCTAACAAAGTTAGCTTCCAAAGCAATGCATTTAGTAAGAACAATGATCTATAGGCTCAATCCCTCCCTAATATGTATTTCATATAAAATATCCATACAAGGACAAAGTGGTAGTCAAAATATTCTAGTCTTCCATTACCAAGTATTTTCTTTTGGTGATTTGACTGCAAACCTAATTTTGGTCCATGTGGAGGTGCCAAACTAGCTTCATTGCCAATGCTTTGTTAAAGAGCTTAACGTCCATGTTCATTGACACTGTGATTTTGTGCCAAGATATCAGTGGGTATTGAAATATATTTGCAAGTCTCGCCAAAAGATATTCTTTTATAAGTTGACTAACACTTCTTGGATCATTCTGGGAGATGGGAGAATGGAAAAACCAGTGTGTTAGGATGGCTTGGAGTACAGATTTTATCAGCTGAAATCCCGCAGCAAGTGTCAGACATCTAAGGATCCAAATATTGAGTTTGGAATTAATTTTTTGGATGAGGTTATCCCGCAGCTGAAAACATGGATATTTTGAATAAAGATTTGACTCTTTATAACCAAGAATGTTTATGATAATTTGCTTTCTCTTTGCAGGAGTATGAGTGAAGAAAACTTGAGATTTCAAGGGATTAATCCCCGGGAATTTCACTGCTTCATGGAGTGAACTGATGATTTTTATATTGCATATTTCTTTTGGGATGATAGTAGACGTCAGCAAAGTGTCATTTGCAAATGGGAGATTGGCATAATTTTTCTCCTGCTCTCCTTGCGATGGATCAAAAACTCTAGATTTGTTCTTTAGCATGAATCAATATTCAATAAATTCCTTTGCTCGTGGTGATAAAGAGGTATAAGGAAAGCAGGTCCCCTTGTCTTATCCATTTGCTGGAGCCAAAGAGCAGACTGGAGATCCGATACAATATGACAGAAAAACAGGGAGGCAAGATGAAGCCTGCTATCCAACTGACATGTTTTGAACAAAAAACATATTGAGTGCATATGTTGAAAGCTTTGGCCATATCTAGTTTGATGAAAACTCCAATCCTTTTGTGAGAGTGTAGAGAGTGCGAAATTTCCTGAGCCACTATATTATTGTTGAAGATCTGCCTACCCTTTACAAAATCTGACTGTGTCATGGAGATGACCCTATTCAGTAATAGCTGCATAGGGTTGGCTATCATTTTCTTCTTATTTTGTAGATACTAGAAAATGTTGCACAACAAAATTGGCCTAAAAGCCTCTAGGATCTTCGTTTTCTGCTTTTATTGGAGTGAGTCTGTTGCATTAAAGCATCTTTGCAATGTTTTTCTCGTCAACTCCTCAATTGCTATTAGAAAGTCTCCCTTTATCACCATCTAAAAATCTTGATAAAACTGAGCTGGAAAGCCATCAGACCCTTGTACTTTGTCCCTTTCTATGGAGAAAACTGCTTTTTTGAGTTCTTCCCATAATTGAGAAAATAAGTATTGTGTTATCTGCTGACAAAATCAAGAGGGGTATCCTTTGCAGAAGCTTATTTGCAGCCATGCTTCCACCCATCAATCTTTCCAATAATTTCTTATGGATCTTTACCCCTGGGGCCACAAAATTGAAGCCATTGTATATTGTTGATCTGCCGTCCCTAAAGGACTGACTTGTGAAAAAACTTTGAAATCACATCTCCTTGATCCATGTGAGACAAGATTTTTTGTGACTGGTAAATTTCCTTTGTTTTGCTAAACAAAAAGAAAATATAATATCAACAAAAAATTACATAAAAAATGCAGATGGGAAACCTGTTGTCAGATAAATAGTCATTTTGGGAAGGGCCGAGGACCAAGAAATGGACAGGCTGAAATTAAGAAATTTTCCTGTTTTCCTTGGGAACATTCATTTGCAAATATACACAAAATTTGATCTAACAAAGGAAATAAACAGAAAACGGATACAAAAATAGAAATAAGTGAAAGTCAAACTGCAAAAAACAGAATATCAATCTGTCCTTCCATTGTTATTAAAAATGAGTGTTCTACTTCTATTTGACAGCTTGAATTTTGGAAGCTGAAAGACTCTGGTCTTCTTTTCCTAGCAGGAGGACCTTTGACAATTCTTCAAAAAGGTAAAAAACATTATGCTCTTGCACGTGATAATTATAAGGAACACAGCCTATAATAATGTGTAAAAGTCGATACTTACCTGTCATCCCAAGTCAAGTTGGACAATAGGAGAAGATATCATATTGTTTGAAGCTCTCTGGTTGTTGTATAAGTAGCCTGTTCACAGACCAGAGATGTTGGGCTCTTTTTTGTTGCTCCCAAAGTCAACTCAAGTAGGTCTGGCTTTTCTATGCATAAATTTATGATTGTGGGTTTCTGAGGGTGTAGAGACTCTCCGCCCTCCAATCTTTGGATTGGAGTGAGGTGGCTTTTCAGCTATAATCACAACTTTAAGACAAACCCATGTCAACCCAGTATGATAGACTGTTAGCATATTAGTTTTGATCAGCACTTCCGGCCATTACCCTGGAAGCATTTGAAGGCAAAATTCGTGGTTTGACTTTGCATCCAAAAAATATACAAATACCCAGTCTATTATGTTTTTTAACAAATTTCAGAGTACAAGTGCTAGCAAATTCTTTTCTTTGGCATATACTTTGAAATTGAGGATTATGTATTCTATATTAAATTTTGAGTGATAAGGCTGGACTCTGTGTTTTATCATGTAAAGTCTGTTGGTAGACTCACTAATAAACCTAAGTTCAAAGGAATTGCTATCCTTTCCTGTAGTTATTATACCTTAGTGAATTAATTCTTCACGTTGTGGGGAAATCTAATGATATAAGCAATACAAGTACATGATCCACCAACAGGATTATGGAGAGCCCAACTAAAGCATTCTGGTGATGGTGAAACAGCGGAGCCCAATAAATGAAAATCCGGAATATTTCACTGCACAGAATGGATAGTTTTCTAAAAAATACTTTGAGGCTTTATTCCTTTATATTCTGGGAGAAGCATCCCCCAGGTCATGGGTTTTTCTTATTTTTTCTTTCAATGACCAGATCAGTAAGTGTTTCAATTCTCAGAAAACGAAAGATTAAATAGTGAATTAAGAGAGTTAATATACAAAATAAACTAATTATTGTGTAAATGACTCAGCTGCGGAACAGAGACTATATACTTTAAGTTTCATCTACCCAAGAAAACACATACTCAAAAGAGATTCCAAATGACTTCCAAGATATCCTTCACAGAATATAAGTTCACTCCTGAAAGAATGAAAAATCAAAGGGCATTTTTAATTTAATCTGTAATTTTCAGATCCTTTATAGAAAATACATCGCCAAACTCAAAAATGACCCTAACTGACAAGAACTATATATTTTACATTTAAGTTTCTAGAAGACTGTCAAATTGAATTCACACTTTTGGTTGTAAAATTCCAGAACAGCCAAAAAGCACAATGCTGTGAAGTCTGACAAACATTGATGGTCTATGCTACTTGGACGCATCCTTTTCTTTATGATTATCCACACTCACCACAAGTGCAAGTGTCTGGACCTTTGGGTTCTTGTTCCCAAGGCGTTTCTTAACAGCTTTCAGAACATCCTTTGCTTGTCTGTTCCACCAAAACCAAATAAGTCCCATCCAACCTAATTAGTGATAATATAATTTTTGATAAGTAATGGGAGTCATAACAAAAGAAAAGGCATGTTCAGTTGAAGTATGCTATAAAAATGGCAAAAAGAACCTAAAAGAGCAGGAACAAAATCACCAACTCAATTAATGTGTTACTAGAGGGAATATGAATAATTTTTTTTAACCATATGGAGATTAAATTATGAAGAGAAGTATCCTTATTTCCATAAATAAACAATAATATTCTTCTGAGTTAAGGTGAACCTTTCATTGAGACATACAAATGTTATATCATAAATCGATGCATATACAGATAAAAATCTATTTTTAGTATGCTCTTTTGCACAAACCATTAATCTCATTTCTATAATAAATGTTCTTTGGTGATAGAAACCATTCCAGAGTTTATATTCATGAAATGCTTTATACAGATAATACCCAAAAGCACAAGCACAGGTTGTTCTCAAGGCATGCTACATTTACAAGGCTAACTCCATATCCATATTGGAATCACCTTAACTTGCCTGTATACCAAACAATGAACTACACCTGACTCAAAATGCATTTTTCTTGGTAATATTCAAATGTAATGGAAGGAAAATATGGAAGTTTAAAAACTAGAAATTGTAGATCAAATTTTAGTGCCATCTTCAAACTTCACCACCAATGTTTGTTGGGTAGTCTTGACCCTGAACTGATTTATAAGCTGCAGAAGTTATTTTTCCATTCCCATGGGAAAATATTCCATCCGTGTCCAAATGTTAGATATCATGAAACTAAAACCAAAGAACCAAGGCAAGAATTTCTAGCTGAGCAATGTTTTGTAGACCTCAGTATATTGAATGATAGCCAACTCTAGTAACAAAGACTAGGGTGGTAAGAGTTGGGAAATGACCTTTGAGCTCCCACCTACCACCATCCCATGCTAACCTTTCTCCACCTGCGGCCAAATTTCCCAATCCCAAACTCTAAATTTGATCTTCAAACGGACTAAGGCTGATTGGAACTAAGATTTGCCCTCCAAAGTAGGCTATGGCCTCCTCCCCAAAAGAATAGTTGATCAGCCCATCTCAGGGGCTTCACCAGCCACTCGACCTCAACTGCCTTGCCAAAATTTTCAAATCTTTGGCATCTAAGGAAGCACTACAAATCTGCAAAGTAAAGCTTCAGAACTTTTTACAGAACCTTGCAAAGAGGACTGTCATCAATCCCACCTTCCCAACAAAAAAATGAGAATGGATGCTATTTGAAAATGGACACCCTCACCCGTCCCCACCTTAGCCCCATGCCCCCAAGGTTTCAATATCCATGGATGAAATGGAACAAAGGATATGGCTGCTTAAAGAGAGAACTTTGATATGCAGATTTATGATGCATTCCCCTAGTCCGAAAACTCTAAGATTCTGGGTTCAAGAAAATTGGAAACCCATTGGTATAGTGGAGTTGCTAATAATTCCAAAGGCTATTTCCTAGCTGTCTTCTCCACAAGGCACGAAAAAGATCAAGTTTTCCAAGGTGGATCCTGGTTTCTCAGGAAGGCAGGCCTAATCATGAAACATCGATTCCGGCTTTCAACCCAACTAAGGACCTCTCTAGCATCGTCTTAGTTTGGGTGAGGTTACCATTGCAACCCAGTGAGTACTGGCAAGAATTCTCTCTAATAAAATAGGCTTTGCAATAGGAGAATACATAGCTTCATCGGAGTTCACCAGAAATTCTGGAGTCTTGAATTATGTTTAGATTTCTCGAAATGTCGACCTGGAAAAACCCCTGCCGGATTGCCTCATACCTGATATGGGAGGAATAGAAAGGGAGCACCACCTGCACAATGAAAATATCCATTTTGGGTGGCGGATCTGTCATGAACACAGTCATCTAGCTAGGGTACACCCCAACCGTGTAACTCAGAACCTTGGATCTCAACATCAACAGGAAACAACAATGCGCAAGGCACAACCAACTGCAATTGCAGATTAAAATCTGAACAAAGACAATCAGCACAGACTAGTGGATGAAAACAAATTTCAGAAAGCTTATACAAGAAAAGGAAAGGATCCAGTAGGTAAAACAAAATCTTTTCAACCAATCGAAGCAAAATTTTTAAGCAAATCAGTTTGCAGCCCTAGTTGATCCAGATGTGGAAGAGATGGATGATGACAGCAACATATCAAAGAGCAGCTCTTCTCAAGAGAAACATAAATGAATTTATTCACAAGATCAGCCCCGAAAAAGTGGCCAAAAGATTGATTCGGTCTCATTCCAAGAACAAAGAGATGTCAATAGGCCCAATACAGAAAGTTAAAAAATGGCTGTCAACAAATAATATGTAGATGGACCTGATAACTACAGATCTGGGCATTTGGGAACCCAAAAATCAGATCAAGACAAAAAAAAGAAATATCTCCCTAATAATTGAACCAGCCAAGGACAATGTTGGTGGCACAATGACCAAATTATTGCAGAGATCCCTTCCCGAAGGCGAGCACCTCTGACAATCCACAATATTTATAATCCTGATCCCCTCTTGGAATATAAGGGGTGTATGCATCCCCAAAAAATTATTGTTTATCGAAAACAAGATCAGGACTGAAAAGGTGGATACGGTTCTTCTACAAGAAGCAATGCACTAATGCTCAAGTAAGACTCTGAGATTCACAGGTATTAGGGGCAGCAAACAGACCCTCATTTTTTCAAAAAAAGAACCATCTTTCATTGGGACCCATCCAGGTATGATATATCCTCCCATCAATCATTTCCCTGAAGATTGATGGTTGTTTTTTATTCTACAATGGATTCTGATCTCCTCTCCTTCCCCTCTACTTATGGGTGACTTCAATACCATTAAATCTGATGGGAGAAAGGAGGTACGAGATGCAACCATAGGACAGCAAAGGCTCTCTCACAATTGGAACAGGAAACATCCCTGATTAATATGGATTTTGTGCAAGGCCTTTGCACCTGGTGTAACAGAAAGATAGGTAAAAGCTAGTTCAGAGAAATTAGACCGCATTCTCATCTTCAAGCACTGGATCTCACCTACGAAACAGAATGCAGCTAGAGTCAGTGAAAGTAATTTCTCTGATCATTGCCTATCACTATAAGCATTCACAAAACAACTACTTCATGGGGCAGCCCTTACTTCAGATTTTGGTGGATGCGGTTCTCTCATCCACACATAGATTGCACAATAAAAGAATGGGGGAATGGTGCTAAACATATCGAGGGGGAGTCACAAAACATATTGATGCAGATGGAGAATAACGAAGCCCTACCCAAGAAACTCAAACCAATAAAAAGAGATTTTTATGATTCTCTACCTATGACCATCAAAGCTATCATAGTTTGTTGGAGATCGAACTCAAGTCACCTGCTGTTAACCTAAAAGTGCACCAACAATAACAGTTTGTGGGAATTGATGGGATCCAAAAGTCTATATTTATTTTGAGGTAACGTTTTCTATGTAACAAGTTATTTAATAAAATCCAATCTTGAGCAAACTCTTTCTCCTAAAAATAAACTTGAAATATGGGTATCACCAAGTAAGAGTAAAGGAGGAGGAGATACGGACAATAGCTTTCAAGACAAAGCAAGGTTTGTATGAATTGCTTGTGCTTCCTTTTGCTTGTGTAGCGAGCATACCACTTTCATGAGGTTGAAAAATGAAGTATTGAGACCATTCATTGATTCTTTTGCCATTCTATACTTGGCTGATGTATTGATATTCAGCAAAACATATGATAAGCATCTAATGCATTAGAGACACGTTTTTTAACTGTTGAAGGAGAATAAGTTCTTGTTCAATGAGAAAAAGTGTGAATTTGCACATCACTAATTTATTTGGGAAATGTGATTGGAAGAGGGGAGTTGAGAATCGATTCCACAAATATTGAGGCTATTGTCAATTGGCCCAAGTCTTCCAACATGACCAACACAAAAAGCTTTCTAGGAGCTATCTAGTATTTGAGAAATTTCATAGTCATTTCCCATAATAGTGGCACCTTTGTATTTCATAACCGTAAGTGGTAAGTCCTTTATTTGGGTTAAAAATTAGCATCGTGTTTTTCAATAATTAAAACATAAAATTGGCAATGCACCAGTTTTGGCACTAGCTAACTTGTAGCTGCTATTTGAGGTGGAAATGGATGCAAGTGATTATGGCAAGGAGTTTGTTCAGTTACAAAAATGGTAAGCCAGTTTGCTGTCATTTGGAACTTTTCTATGGGGCATTTTCTAAATATCCTACATATTGTAAAGAATTGCATTCCCTTGTTCAACCAATTAAAAAATGGTAGCACTATTTGATGGGTAAAGAAACCATTGTTCTCATAAATAATCGACCTCACCAATACATACAAGCCCAACCAAAATTGCAGCAAGCAGCTATTACAAATGGAAGCATTTCTTGCAATAATTTCATTTGAATATCAAGTATCAAAGGGGTGTGACTAACAATTGACGACCACCTTTGATTTCAGCTTTGGACACAATAACTAATCGTGAACCATTTGTCCGTGAGGAGTGAGCACAAGATGAAGATGTTGAAGAGATATATCAGCTCTTACAAGGGGAAAAAGGTTCTGATTTTGAGCACAAAGATTATTATCATCTTAAAGATGAACTAATCTAAAAGTTTTGAAGCTTTGTATTCCAAGAGATGAAAGGGTTTTGCAAATGAAATAGGCACACGCCTCCAAAATGGCTAGAGACTTTGGGGTAGCAAAGACATTTGAACATTTGTAAAGCTATGTGTATTGGCAAAATAACAGAAACTTCGGGTTGTGTATGCGATTTACGATATCCTCAAAACCAAGGGAAAGTATTTCAGGATTTGAGAGCTGCAAACAATGAAAGGAGAAAAACTCCAACAAAAAAAAAAGAGTTTTATTCTGCTATTCTTCATTCAAATCAGAAATGAAATGGATAATACATAAAGTGAGAGAGATGACCAACCAAATGTCAATTAATCTTAAATAACCAGGTTCATTAAAGTACCCTCCCCTTTTTGGTTTTTGACAAATCACAGTGAGTTGCATTGAGAGAGTCTTCTGGAATCAATTGACAATTTGTTATGACACTTTGGGTCTTTCTACATGGCCCATCATCAGGGGGAAAAGGATTGAAGCCAATGCTTGCCAAAAAATATATAAATTCATGTTCTTAAATAATGTTTCTTGTAGAGAGACCCAAAACATCAGATTAAAATATTTCTCTGCAGCTGATTCCAAAAGACTCTCTCAATACCCTCCCTTATTAATAGCTTTTATAAAGTACAATGTTATAATTTCATTTGTGCATTAATTTGTTATGTAAATGTAATTATACAATATAAGTGTTGTCAACCTGGAGCTGCGCCTTGAATCGAAGACGTGCATGAAATGGCCAGTCCTCTATCCGGCTGAAACAATGGGGTCTTCTCATGAGGGTGGGTGCCTCAATGGTGAGAAGAACCTCCAGAGAAGGCTGGTTCCTGTATGATGTATCAATGAGGATCTCTACTCTATGCTGCGGACTACCGTGGAAAAGGGAGAAGGAAACTTAAAGGGGAAATCCTACCTAAAAGGGGGTGATACACCAGAAGTTTGATCCACTCAACTTGGAACCTTGAACACTGAACGAACAAGGGAAAAGGAAGACCTATGATTTCAATCAATCACTTATGCATAAATATTTCATGAAGAGGTTCGATCCAATGACCAAAACATAAGGGAAAATGATGGAGAGAGGTTTGATAAAAGATACTTTGCAGCCACCTAACATCCACTTATAGCTTCAGCAAAAGACATAAAGAACACTTTAACATGACCTGCATAAGGATAATCTAGCAACTAGGTATGAACCAGAATTTGGGAAGGGAGAGAAATCTACCACTTGTTGAATGAAATATACATTATGCCAACACTTGAAATCTGAAAGTACAGTCCTTCTATTGATCGAAGAGGTTACACAACTCACCAATGGCAGAGTCTGGTCTAACCAAGAGAGAGATTGGATGATTTTTTTAATCAAGGCTGAAAGCCATTATATAGAGAATTACAAGAGCCAAAGATTGGCATTGAAAATTTGAAGAGAATAATTCACTTAGGTTAACTCAATGCTGACTTGGCCTTTCAATAAAATATGTTTTTTTTTGTCTTTGCATAAAGCTTCTTGCGCTTGAGGAAGTGAACTTGTCTTTGTTATGAACCGCCCACCTCTCTTTGCATGGAAATCCACGCCAATGTTAATTTTAGAACTCTACGTGAGCTGCTTGATGCCGAATTGGAACGTTGGAAAAGCTGAGTTGGCCGTTTGATAAGCTGAGTTGGTCGAAGAAATCATCCTCCCTCGCATGGAAAGCTCCTAGTGGATGCGGCGTTTAACAATTAATCAACTCTAAATCTGGTACAGTCAACTCGACATTCGAATTTTGGAACTTCGGTTGACGCTGAGTTGGACCCTCGGATGCGTGAGATGATCTGGAGACGAGCGGGACTTTAATAACCAGTCAACTGAAGCTTTGACTGGTGTTCGAAAATAGCTCCTGCTTGCATGTATTTTACCCTATTCTGGTCTGCCTGTTCCTGTCTATTTCTGGCGAGATTGTATATTCGGATGTGTTAATCTATATTTCCTCCAGGATGTTGACAACTTTTTTGAAGCTTTGGATTTCCTTCATAATATATGCCTTTCCTTGAATTTCCTGCGGCATTTCTTTCTTTTAGCTTTATTCTCTAAAGTATTCATTCGGACAAAAGTCCAAAGGACACTTTCCTTCTCTTTTCCCTTTGCTCAGGCTTTTGTCTTAGTCGGGTTTTCTTTCTCTTTATTGGCTTCGCATTTCTTCGGACTTTTTGTCCGAAGGAATTCCTTCGGACAAAAAGCCCGAAGGTTCCCTTTGCCTCTGTTGTTTGTTCTGTTGGCCTTTTGTTAAGCCATTTTCCCGCGGACAAAATGTCCGCAAGAATCATCTTGGTCTTTTCCTTTGTTCTTCGGACTTGGTTGTATTTTCTTCGGGTTTTTCCCGCGGCCCTTTCTCCAAATTTCTTCGGCCTTTTTGTCCAAAGGAATTCCTTCGGACAAAAGTCCGAAGGTTTCCTTCTGCTTTGCCTTTGTTGAATTCAACTTCTCCGAAGCCCCTTTGTCTTTTGCCATCGACATTTTGTCTTTGGTCTTCTTTCTTGCATCTTCCGAATTCCTTCGGACAAAAAGTTCGAAGGTCTCTTTTGTGCCTTCGCTCCTCGGCCTTCGAAATGTGCCCTTCGGAAAGGTTACCGCGGTCCTGTCGCCGACCAAGTGCCCTCCAAAAGGGCTCGTTTTTCTCCCTCTGTGCCCTTCGAAAAAATTGAAATGGTCACCCGAGTTTTTTGCAAAGGTCCCCAACTCGTCCTGCACCTTCCCGAAGGGTATGTTCCCTTCGGTAATGTTGAAATTGACCCTTCCGAAGGGTACCCTGCCCTTCGGGTTTCTTGCAAATGACCCTTCCGAAGGGTACTTCCTTTAGGCGTTTTGTTGATTTATTATTCCCTTTGTTTTATGAGCCATTCCTTCGGACAAAAGTCCGAAGGAATTCATCCTTTTGTAGCAAAAGGCCCCTACCAAAAACAATGTATTCTTCTTTCCTTGGCTAGAGACGTGAACTTTCTAAATGGCAAAAGACAATCCGACTTGTGGAAGAATTGTCAACAATAAGTACTTGACTTAAATTGATGAACATTATGGTGAATATTCTACCACCCTTAATGGTCATATATGAAAACATGAAAATTTTATCTCTCAATTTGATAGATTTTTCAATAAACAGAGGTTTCTAAACATATTATTCAACGAACGAAAAAAATGGAAATGAATCTCTGTGTTTGGTAAGTGCATTGAAAATTGAATTTTTGACCAATTTGAGCATACTGATTATCACAAAATATAGATGGAGACTACTCCTAAATACTTGTAAATCAGTCAAGATCCTCCTCAACCAAACTGCCTCACATGCAGCTGGAACAACAGTGTTGTATTCTGCTTCTGTCGAAGACAAAGCGACAGTATTTTATTTCTTGTTTACGCAAGATATTGCACCTGTTCCAAGACTGAAGATATATCTTGTTGCTGACTTCCAACCATCAATTGACCAAGCCCAATGTGAATCAAGTAACCAACTAGCTGAAAACCGTCAAAAACAACATACCAAAATCCAAAATCCAATGTGCCTTTGACGACAAGATCCTCTTTGCTGCCCTCCAATAACCAGCATTGGGCTTTCCATGAAATCTGCTAACATAGCTAACAACAAATGAAATATTAAGCCTAGTGGAGGAAAGATATATTAGGCTACCCACAAACTTTCAAAAGTGAATCATCCACCTGATGAACAAAATCACTTGAGGCTGCCAGTGGTTGAAGCATTCAAAGAAAATTGTTGTTTGTGCTACCCTTGGAATTCGTCGACAAAGCACTCTCAAAGGTTGACTCCTCCCATGAACCAAACTGATTATTTCAATTGTCCTCATGTAATAAATGTACTCAATCGAAGGAGGCTAAGAACAATTATTACCAATCCCTTTTCATCTACTTTTTGGTTGATGTCAGCTACTTGATTTTTTATGTCTTTAAACTTCAACAAATGTTGTTGAAGCAAATCCCATTTTTGCATCTTGAATGAAAACATCAAATTCCTCAAGTAACATGCCCTTGCAATATCAAATATCTCATACTTACTTTTCAATTTATTCCACACATCTTTAGCATATGTGAATCATCAATAACATATAAAATGGACAACATCAAAGCCTCTCTATTTATTGAATAAGTTTTTTATCTTGATTAAATGTAGCTTCTTTTGCGTGATTCGTAGGCAATTCCTTATTGATAACACAATCCGACTCCCTATAGACAAATATGCCCATTAGTTTTGATTGATTAAGGGCGAGTATGGCCACCACCTACTGTCAGAGCTATTGGGGATCCCAGGGGGATAGAACCTGTGACTCAGCATTTAACAAGCACTTTGCCTACCACTCAGCCACAACCATCAGACACATGCCCATTATTTTTTTTTTACAAAATATGGAAATTTTGATCGTTAAAACTTTGGGAGTCAACACCATAAGGTTATTAAAATAACTCAATGCCATAATCAAAAATAGCCACCAAACACCAAAACAATTTAAGACTTGTGAATATCAAAGACTTTTGTCTTTATATTTCAGAAATTACCAAATATGAAAAATTATGTATGTGAAATGAAACTCACCAATTTATTCATATTCCAGAAATTGCTAAAATTTGCCTTGGAATTTGTGCCAAAGACCCAAAAACTTGAAAATTACAATAAATTTTCAAAAACTGAATTTTGGAGGCAGGCAAATAAATATAGGAGAAAATCTCAAAAAATGATGAAAGGTTTGTTGTGTTATACTTCATTTATATCAGAAATGAAAAATGTGAATACATAAAATAAAGTGAGAGAGATGGCCAACCAAATGTCAACTAACTTTTAAATAGAAGGTTAATTAATTTACCCTCCCTTAATATTATTAACTTTTATAAATCGCAATAATATATTTTCATATTGTGCATTTATTTCCTATGTTGTACTTTAATAATATAAGTACTTAATTAATGACCATTATATTAAATATTTTGACAGACTTTTGTAGGGGGATTTCCCATGCCAAAAAAAGAGTATGACTGTTTGTTTGTTATTGTAGACCAGTTTAGGAAGATGTGCATACGCATTCAATGCAATAAAACTCCCAAGGGATATGAAGCAGCTGATTTATTTTTTACTAACATTTGGGTTCGCTTTGGCTTGCCTATTTCCATTATTTTAGATAGAGACGCGTGGTTCGTGCGCAGATTTTGGACCACTTTGTGGGAGAGAATGGATACAAGGTTGATGAGGTCAATCGCATTACATCCCCAAACAGATGGCCAACCGAAGTAGTACAAAATCAGCTCTCGAGGGGGTACAATCGGAAGCATCCAAAGACATGGGTAGAGAATTGGCAAATGGGGTAGCAAGCTAGGCGGGCTTGATTGGGTGGGGGGCGGGAATTCATGGTTAAGAGCACTTGAGGTGGAGTAGTAACAAGTTCCGAGTTGGGGGCAGTGTATGGCATTATGTTAAGTTGTGGAGCTAAAAGCTTCACTGTTATGCAAATGGTGGAGGTTGCTGAGTGTCAAAGTAACCGACGTCGGTCAGGTCAATCGACATCGGTCATATTCAGTGTACACAGTAACCGACATCGGTTATGGTCGGCCGACATTGGTCAAACAGGAACCGACGTCGGTCACCTGTGTGTTTTCAGAACTGGTCTAATTTTAGACAGACAGTGAGTTTGCATGTAAAGACTAATTTTAGTCTTGAGTCTGCGTTTCTAATTATTGTTTGTTTTGGGATCTATTTAAGAGACCCATGGGGCTGTATTGTAATAGGACTAAGAAGGATTAGATCCTCAACTTGAAGGCAAAAACAACAATTGGGTTGGTTGTCTCAAGGGGTGTAAGATCAGTTGATCTGCAGGTAGCAAGATCAGGGAGATCTACATGGTAAGTAAGATCAGTTAAATCTGCAAGTGTGCAAGATCAAGGAGATCTACTTGGAGTACTCGGTGGTACTTGGTGGACTGGCAGTAGGCAACAACAACCATTGGGTTGATTGTCATTGACTAGTGGAGGGAACAACTCTGTGTTTGAGTTGGTTGTAATTGATTGAGAGAGAGAACTCTTGAGAGAGAATTACTGTACACCCAAGAGGTGTGGGAAGAAAAGATTTCTTCATTGTATTGCCTTCTGGAAGAGTGTTAATACAGATTGTATTATTTCTCGTATCTCATATTCTGTGCTATTTTTGAATTCTAGTTACATATTACTTCTGGTTTAATTCCGTGTTTAGTTGCTTATATACAAAAGTAATCAATTGTACTCTAAGGAGAGGATCTTGACAGCTGGTATCAGAGCTGTGTGTTCTAAATCCTGACAAGTGGTATCAGAGCTAGGATCCTGACAAGTGGTATCAGAGCCTGGTTCGGAGCAAGTTAGTGTTTGTTGATTACAGGTCACTCTCAGGGGTTTCTGATTGAGTGGGAGTAAAGCAATGGCAGAAGAAAGTACGCTAAGAATGGAGAAATTCAATGTCAAGAATTATCAATTATGGAGGATGCAGATAAAGGATTATCTGTATGGTGAGCCTTGTCAAATGGTTGGCAAAGGGGAAGTGCAGCGGAAGTTGCAGACTGTCAACACATGGGTGTTGAAGGATGTCATGCATGTCTCAAAACTGAAGAGAAATCTGATTTCTGCAAGAAAGTTGGGTGATGAGGTTTGCACAGTAACTCTCACAGCGGAATCTTGAAAAGTTTCCAAAGGTGCACTTGTATTAGCTAGAGGTAAGAAAGTAGGTACACTTTATCTATTTACTTGTATTACTGATTCTCCTTCTGTTTTATCTACTTCAGATGTAGATGCAAAGATGTGGCTCTGTAGGCTTGGTCACATGAGTGAAAAGAAAATAGATGTTCTTAAGTCAAAAGGTATGCTTTCAGATTTGATAGACCGAGATTTCTGTGAGCATTGTATGTTTGAAAAACAGGTGAAAGTGAGGTTTCTTACAACTGGGTCAACAAAGAAGAACAAGTTGGAGCTTGTTCACACAGGTGTGTGGAGACCAGCTCAGAGAGCTTCTATTGGATGATCACAGTGTTATGTTTCTGACGATGCTACAAGAAAGGATTGAGTTTATTACATAAAGAGAAAATCTAATGTTTTTGACATATTTAAGAACTGAAAAGCCTTGGTTTTCAAGGAGAAGATGATGGATAGAGATCAGCTCAAGAGGCTGAATAATTCTGAGCAGGGCAATGTTGATTTGGACAAGGTTATGATCCAAAATGAGCTCGCAGGTAAAATTCATCACTCACAGGAAAACACAATTACCGACGTCGGTCAGGTGAGAACCGACGTCAAACAGGCAGGAACCGACGTCGGTCCAGTGGAGACCAAATTCGGAGATGTCGGGCAGGTGGAAACCGACGTCGGTCAGGTAAGAACCGACGTCGCCCAGGTCGGTCACATGGAACCGACATCGGTCGGATGTACACTGAGAGATGACCAGGATCAGTCACTGTTAGAACGAAATTTGGGCGGACAGCAAGCTATCAAGGAGTCTCAAACACCCATGAAGAGGACTAAAAGGGTAAGTAAGCCTCAAATTCGTTATTCCCCTTCTTTATACTACTTGTTGCTCACTGATGGTGGAAAATCAGGAAGTTTTGAAGAGGCAATGAAGGTAGAATCCAAGAAACAGTGAGAGCATGGCATGAATGAGAAAATTGATTCCTTGGAAGAGAACCAAACGTGAGATTTGATAGAGTTGCCAGCCGAAAAGAAAGCACTGAAAGACGAATGGATTCACAGGTTAAAGAAAGGAGAGAATGGACAGGTGAGACAGAAGGCCAGGGTATATGGTCTTGAGCAAGCTCCAAGACAGTGGTATTTGAGATTTGACAGGTTAATGACAAAGCATGGCTTTAGTCAATGTCAATGTGACCATTGTGTTTATTTTACCAGGATGGATAATGATAGCTACATTATCTTGTTACTGTATGTAGTGTATATGCTTGTTGCAAGGTCACACATACAGGGAATTGCTGAGCTAAAGGTAAAAGTAGCTCAGACATGTGCTAAAAAAGATTTAGGAGCAGCGAAAAAAATCCTTGGCATGAGTATTTCTAGAGAGAGAAAATCACAGGTTGATTTTATCTTAAAAGGATTATGTGAATAAGGTAGTGGAGAGGTTTGATATGCAGGATGCAAAACCGGTAAGTACACCTATGGTTGGACAGTTCAAGTTGAGCTATGAACAGTGTCCTGAATCACATGATGAGGTTGGGTACATGGTATGTACTAGACCTGATATTACCCAAGCAGTGGGAGTTGTCAGCAAGTTTATGGCCAATCCAAAAAAGGAGCACTGAAAAGCAGTTCAGTGGATTCTCAGATATCTGAGAGGGACCAGCAGCAGGTATTCATGCTATGCAGGGTCAAACACTTCTCTACATGGATATGTAGATTCGAATATGGCAGGTGACTTAGATGGCAGGGGAAGCACCACAGGATATGTGTTCACTGTTGGTGGAACGGCAGTTCGCTGGATATCAGAGTTGCAGAAGGTTGTTGCAGTCACGGTGGCTAGCAAGGAAATGATATGGATGACTTGGTTCATGGAAGAGTTGGGAAAGGAGCAAGAGAGTTGCAGATTGTACAGTGATAGTCAAAGAGCAATTCATTTTGCAAAGGATTCAGCCTTTCATTCAAGAACCATACAGCTTAAGTACCACTTCATTAAACAGGTATTGGAAGATGGACAGTTGAAGCTAGAAAAGATCCATACGGATAGGAACCCTGCAGATATGTTAACAAAGTCGGAAACAAATGAGAAGTTGAATCTTCATTCAACTTTTGTTGGTCTTCAACATTGAACTTGAAGAGGGATACAAGCCAGAAACAAATTAGAGGATGTACAGGTACAGGTACAAGTGCAGCTGTTTATCTCCAAGTGGGAGATTGTTAAGTTGTGGAGCTAAAAGCTTCACCATTATGCAAATGGTGGAGGTTGCTGAGTGTCAAAGTAACCGACGTCGGTCAGGCCAACCGACATCGATCATATTCAGTGTACACAGTAACCGACATCGGTTATGGTCGGCCGACATTGGTCAGACAGGAACCGACGTCGGTCACCTATGTGTTTCCAGAACTAGTCTAATTTTAGATGGACAGTGAGTTTGCATGTAAAGACTAATTTTAGTCTTGAGTCTGCGTTTCTAATTATTGTTTGTTTTTGGATCTATTTAAGAGACCCCTGGGGTTGTATTGTAATAGGACTAAGAAGGATTAGATCCTCAACTTGAAGGCAAAAACAACAATTGGGTTGGTTGTCTCAAGGGGTGTAATATCAGTTGATCTGCAGGTAGCAAGATCAGGGAGATCTATATGGTAAGTAAGATCAGTTAGATCTGCAGATGTGCAAGATCAAGGAGATCTACTTGGAGTACTCGGTGGTACTTGGTGGACTGGCAGTAGGCAACAACAACCATTGGGTTGATTGTCATTGACTGGACCACTTTGTGGGAGAGAATGGATACAAGGTTGATGAGGTCAATCGCATTACATCCCCAAACAGATGGCCAACCGAAGTAGTACAAAATCAGCTCTCGAGGGGGTACAATCGGAAGCATCCAAAGACATGGGTAGAGAATTGGCAAATGGGGTAGCAAGCTAGGCGGGCTTGATTGTGGGGGGGAAATTCATGGTTAAGAGCATTTGAGGTGGAGTAGTAACAAGTTCCGAGTTGGGGACAGTGTATAGCATTATTTAAGAAAGGATTTACTCCTAGGACAAGCAAATAAGTTGAAGCCGCTTAGGTATGGACCATGGTCTATTTGTGATTTGAATGTTGACAAAATCGTGTTTTTAAGCCTTCCATACTAGATGATGAAGAAAAGGGCCCATTGATGCTTCCCATTCAATATTTTTCACCTAATGCTCAAGAGATGGAAAAGGATGTTGTGTTGCAGCAGAAGGTGAGGACAAGGAGGGGGGAGTAGGAAAATTGGTAGAGAAGATTGAAGGGACAACTGACATGCAAGGCCAGGTCATATTCGAAAGACAGTGAGAGAATTGTTACCTCACCTAATTAGTCTTTAGGCTTTTGGGGACCAAATCCCTCCCTACTGGGGAAGTGTGATCTGAATTGGATCATTCATGTTAATGTAATCTAGTTTTGTTTTAGTTGTTTCAAATTCATTCATGGTTTGTATGACCATTGATGTATCCAAGACATGTCTCTCTCTCACTGAATATTAAAGACAGATGGAAAATATGACATGCAGATTGTATAGAGTTGAACATTGAGGAAATTAAGACAAGACATTCAGGCGGCCAATACCCTTGGACCCATCAACAAGTTGAAGAACAAAAATAAGTAAACGTTTGGCTTCAGCCAAATACATCACTTGCACAAACTCCTGTAATAGACACATTCAACTCCAATCGAATATGTACAGTGTGCATCCAACAGAAACAGGATGAATCGGACACATTCGGCTCCAACCAAATATATTATGCAACTACTTTTGAATATGCATGAAGAAGACAAATGAGGAACTCAACTGCCCAAAACGGAAGCCATGGCGTCCTACCTTCCGACTATTGAGGTCAAGTGGCATTTCAAGTCTCCTGCATTGTTTGGGTGATCATGCATAAGCATAAATATGCCCATTGAGCTTATATAAAATCATATAGAGTTTCAGAATGCTTCTACAGTCGAGTGTAAGAATGAAGTAGGTTGTCTTGGGTACGTTTCAGACATTGGCAAGCTTTTGAGAGCATTGTAGAAGTATAATAATAGTCCCATAGTGTTCTTGGATGCTCCATAGGAGCAATTGGCTTTTAATTCTTGCTTATTTCAGTTGAGAAAAGGAGGCACAACCCAAGTTGCTGGAGTTTTCCTACACTGGGTTTCTCCAGGGTATTTTCTTGTGTTTATCTCTCTTTAAGTGATTGTTACCAGTCATTTTCTTGTTCAATTTGATATCATACAACTGCTGTCATAGTTTCCAGCACTTAGATAGCTTCACAATTCTAAGATAAGTCTCTTTTTAAGCAAAGCACTTAAGGAAGGAACAGCAACATAAATCAGTTTATATCAGAATTATTATGTTATTCAGTGTTGATGAATGAGGAATGGAATATCGATCCTAGTTACATATCAAATCCTCCATGCTAGGGTAAAATATGATTAGGAGGAAAATTGGAGCATCGCTCTAGTCTTAGATGTCAAAAACCAATAGTGTAACTAGGAAATGTTGTCCTGACAATGGTCCTACCAAATTTAATATACAAGCTGCTATCGGCACAGCATAAAGCTTGAAAGTATCAAAAATAAACACTTCCAATGCAGCACAATACTTTGCTGGCTCCAACCAGATCAAGGGTAGAAAGTACTATCCATCATCACATGCTAACTCTTACTAGATAACTTGTGAGAAACACCATTAATAATCTCTGCAGCAGAATGCTTTCTGCAATCACCTTAAGCCCCGTTGGATTTTGTAGGCTTGCACATTTCCGATTGCCTCACATATACAAGTAATTCCCATACTATCCAAGCTAGAATTCCCAAGGATGGAATGAGTAGATGTGTAGATTCACATGTTTCCGATTGCCTCACATATACAAGTAATTCACATATTGTTGAAGCTGGAATTCGTAAGGACAGAATTATTATAAACAGGCAAAATGGTAATGATGCTTCTACTCTTTAGAATAGCCATGTTGAGAGTCATGTAATGGAACGTGAGGTGGTTCATTCAAGATATGGGTGTTAGTTTTTGAAGGTGTGGGCTGCACACCATACATTTTGTCATCGTTGTTGTATATGCCATAAAATAACATAAAACATGAATAGAGGAGTGTTATTGCTCTTAGTTATCATGCACACTTGGATTGTGAGTTAATTCAATTTGAGTTTTGGGGTGGTCATTGAAGGTGTGGGCTGTGCAGCATGCATTTTGTCATCGTCATTGTATATGCCACTAAAAATATATATATCAAAACATGAATAGAGGAGTGATATTACTCCTAGTTATGATGTATACTTGAATTATGAGTAAATTTAATTTTTTAGTTTTGAGGTAGTCATTGACATGACTGTTGGGATTAACCATCGCAGTTGCTTCTCGTATTCCCTATTTCTATGAGTTGTCGATAGAGGATGAGGAATCTCCACTTTGTATTATTGCTATATGAACATCCACTCAGTGATTCAGATCTCATTGGGAGCCATGTACATCATGTTGGTAAACGATTAAGACATTATATCCTTATATTACATGTGCTTAGTATATTTTGATGATGAAGATGTCCATCATAGACTGTGAATAGTACTTTTTCATCTGGTGTATATGTTGTTCCATTTTTGTTCATTTCATGGTGTTAGTATTCAATACCTACATTATGGCATCGTTGCCATTTCAAATCCTATTCAGTGTCAATTATTAATCATATTGACACCCATTGATCTATCCATTTTTGTCCATAGTTTCTATTGTCCTAAAGCAGAAAACTAGAAGAAAAAGAAGAAAAAAAAGTAAAGGGAAAAATGGAAAAATATTGATGGCTCTTGAAGTCGATATTTATATTACATGTGCTCTTGTATATTTTGATGATGAAAATGTCCATCATAGAGTGTGAATAGTACTTTTTCATCTGGTGTATAACTTGTTCCATTTTTGTTCATTTCATGGTGTTAGTATTCAATACCTGCATTATGGCATCATTGCCATTTCAAGTCCTATTCAGTGTAAATTATTAGCCATGTTGTCACCCATTGATCTATCCATTTTTGTCCATAGTTTCTATTGTCATAAAGCATAATATTGAAAAAAAAAAAGTAAAGGAAAAAATGGAAAAATATTGATGGTTTCAACCCAAATCAGGTCAGAAAAGGTCCCGCCTGCTCAAAAAACTTGATTTTCGCTTCCCTTCACTGCCCTCATGTGCTGCAAAACGTTGCCCGAATCGAATCTCTAATACCACTTGTAATGAACTTATTATATCCCCAAAACAGAATCGCAACAATAAATAGCAATATAATTGATCACATAAGCTATATATCACATTCACTCACACATAAGAACATATCCATGCAATGAAATGAAGAGCAAAATACTTGAATATAGAACTGAGCCACTTCGGGAGGCAACCTCCCAAGTCCTTACAATAAGAAAAGAATATATACTATATGATGACTAATATCCTAACACTACCTCCTATATACCCTAATTAGGCTATGGGAAATTCATAAACCCAAATAAGTTGACTTCTACCAATATGTAACCTAGAGAATATAAATGATTAAGTCAAACGTTATGTGCCAAAGTCGGCCACACATCCCAATACAAGCTATAGGTTAAGTTTGTAGCATGCCCCACTCTTCAAACCAATGTTCACCTCAACGCTGACCAATTGTGGATGCTTCTGTATGAAAGCTTCATCTTCCCATGTTGCATCTTTGTTGGTCAAGTTCTTCCCCTTGATAAGATACTCGGTGATCCCCCTCATTCTCAGCCTCTTAGTGCGTGTCTCGAGAATCTCTTCAAGTTCCAAGATGAACCTTCCCTCCTTGTCAAGTTCTAGTAACTCTACCTAGATTGGAATCTTATAACCAATTACTTTTTCTTCAAACAGGACACATGAAAGGCAGAGTGTATTTTAGCTAACTGTGGTAACTCCAATTTGTAGGCCATGCTCCCAATTTTATGCAATATCTGATAAGGAGCATAATATTGTAGTGACAGTTTGTTATCCTTCTTTTGTTTCTTCAAGGACATTTGTTTATATCGTTGCAACCCGAGAAAAACCCAATCTCCCGATTCAAAATTCATCAAATTCTAAAATGTAGAAGGGGCATTTGTGAGACCAAAAGGCATCACCAGAAACTCATGATGGCCCTCGTGTTAAAAAAGTTGTCTTATGAATATCTTCCTCTCTAATTCGGATTTGATGATATCTTGATCGAAGATCTAGTTTTGTAAAATAAACAAGACAATATAACTCATCAAGCAAATCATCAATTACAAGAATAAGAAGCTTATATTTGATAGTGAACTTATTAAGTTCTTTGTAATCCAGACACATGGGCCAAGTGTCATCGTTCTTACACCCCATCACCACTAGAGAATAATATGTATTGACTACGATGAATAATACCCACTTCCAACATTTCTTGTACCATCTTTTCAATATCACTCTTTTGCACATACAGATACCTGTAAGATCTAATGTTGGGTGGTTAGCTTCCTGGTACAAGTTGAATGGCATGAACATGATCTATTTTTTGAGGCAACCTTTTTGGCATATCCCCAAAAACTACAGAATGCTTGTCCACAATCACCTAAAGATCTAGCCTTGTTGGCACATTTGACTGTTTTGCTTCTAATGAAAACATTGTGCCACCAAACCTACCTCTTTTTATGCAGCTATTACATTTGATGAGAGATAACCATTTTTGATGTCTTTGCTTGCAACCCTCTCAATTTGAATGTCTTTCCTTCGAAACGAAAAAGCATGAACAGCTCCTAGAAGTTCATCTTGATCGTGCATAAAGTAGTGAGCCATTGGACTCCCAAAACAATATCAACTCCTCCCCTAGGAATGGAAAACATAGGGTCATTCAAAACGAAGTCCCCCATGGTGAGTTTAATACTGTGGCATTTTCTTGAACAACTAATTGCACTCCCATTCGCAATCATGACCTAAAATTTTGCAGTTGGGTACACAAAACAATTTAAACATGCAGCCAACTTATCATTGATGAAATTGTGAGTACTGCCTAAGTTAATCAGGACTATCACCCTCTGTTTTTTGAGAGTCCAACTACCTTGAGTGTTTGTGGGTTACTAACACCTAAGAGCGCATGGCAAGAGATCGTCTGACTCGGATCTTTTGATGCTTCCTCCGACTCCTTTGCTATCTCAACTTCGTCTTCTTCTTATTCTTCTTGGTGGTGTCTTCAATGTAGAAGAGTTTATTTTCTGCACATTTATGTCCTCTACCGTATTTGTGTCATGTCCCCTTTTTGGACATGAAGCTTTTGAAGACCCTTAGCCTATTTGTCCTTTGTTTTCCAAGGCTAAGGGAAGTTGAAGAAACAGGAAACATGTTCTAATTGTAAAATTCAAAAGTTACTTTACTGTCTAACATTCACTTAAGTTGTGGTCTTTTGAGGGTCATGGGCACCCAAGACCTTAAGTGAGGCTTATAAAGTAATTATTCTTTTCTTTTAAAAGTTGAGTTTCCCTCCTAAAGTGCAACGCCCCTCTTGGAGGAAGGATATAAAAGGGAATGGAGCATTCATTGAAAGGCATGTTTTATGTTTGATAATTGAGATTACAAGCTTGAACATGAAACGTTTAACTTGACCATTGAAGACAAAAACCTTCAATGGAAGTTGAAGCAAGGACGAAAACCCTTGTACTCAACTAGTGCATCCTCATTCAGGGGATTGCATTGAACTTCTGTGGTTGGATTTGCAGCAAACACTATTTCTAAGGCAGTGAATATATCTAGGGCAGCACCTAGGGTTTTGAGAGAAAAATTGCAGGTTTTGGAACATTTTTCAAGGGTTTTTGAGCATCAAGGGGGCTGCATTTAAGCCCTAGTCCAGCAACAATTTACTTCTACAGTGGAGCAACCCATTTGGGGTGGTTGTGGGTCATGTTGTGAGGCCCTTGAGGGTCAAAAACAGAAATCTGAATTATCCTACAATTATGGTATTTTTAAGCTATTTTACGCATGCATATTTGACGAAAAAGATTACCAAAACTATGGTTTTAATTTGCAATTACTATTCTGAATTTATTATAATATTTTCATCTTTGGCGATTTGGGGAGAGGGACCAAATCAAGGGTTTTCTGGACACTTTCAGTTCTATAAATATTATGATATTTTTCTAACAATTTTCAGCCCTTGAACTTGGCAAAAATCAGGTTTTTGGATGGCATTTGTTGGCTGAATTATTAGGATATTTTCTATAATTTTGTGGAGCCTTGAATAATTATTTTTATGCCAATTTGGAGCATTTCTTGAGTTCTGAAATTATTTGCAGCAGCTAGGGTTTGAATAATTTAATTATAAATTGTGTGAAAGCTTGCTAATCAGGACTGCAAAGAAAAATCAGAATTTTGTGATTGATTGGTTAGGGTTTCATATTCAGAATTTTGGCATATTTTGAGTGGGATTTGTTGGTAAACCCTTTGATCCAAAAAATATTCCCCAAAAGGGACATTTCAATTTGCTATCACAATTATAACATAGCCCTTTTGCCCTTTTTTCTTCAAATTGTTGAGCCATTAATCTGGTTGGTTGGGGGAATGATGGCATAGGGGTGCTAAGATCTTTTGATTCTAGGGAAAACCTGTCTCCTGTTGGCTAGAAGTTTTTCTTGCATCTTGTGTGCCAAGTTAATGGACTCAGATACAGTGCATGAATTAAATACACGTACCTCATGCTGAATGTTTTTCTTGAGTCCTCCCAAAAAGAGGTCATTCACATCCCCTTAAACTTATTCACTCTCAAGGATCACGTTTGATGTTTTTGAATTTAATCTTAATCTCCATCCGGTTTTGTTTGTCGAAGCTTGGTCAATTGGATGAAGTAGTTCTCCATCAGGGTGTTACTATAATGTGTGTGCAACTCATCCACGAAGACCGACCAAGTGATGTTGAGAGTCTTCTTTTTCTTTTGATCACAAAGCCAACAATACCAAATGAATTGCTCATGTGCCAAATATATGGATGCCAATATAAAATTTTGACCACAGGGAACCTGATGTAGCTCAAAACAATTCTCCATTTGGGTGATCCAATCGAGTGGATCCTTTCCATCAAACCTACACATGTCCACCTTCACCATAAATTCGTGCAATCCCACATCAAAATTGGATGCTTGCTTCACTGGAGCACTCTTAGGGTCGGTAATGTGTGGGTCCATTAATCCATTAGAAGCATTAGAATTAGTTCTCTCGAGTCTTGGCCTACAAAAATGACTTTTGAGGTACCAAAAAATAGTTAACAAATGATGTGAGCTGATCCAACTTAATCATTTTCGATGTCGTCTTGGACTAGATTTGAGCTATATCTTCTTTCGTTGCTAGCGTTCGTATGTGCTCCTCATTCTTTTGCAACATTGCTTGAAATTTTCCTTCAACCATCATCCATGCAAGAGTCGCTTCACTAGACTAGCACATGTCTACCTCTAACTATGTATTCTCCTTGGAAGGGGTCTACCTTGTTGTTTGTGTATTCTTGCCCTTGTGGGTAGGACCAGCCATGCTTTGACCAACTTTGAAGGCCTCAAATCCAAAAATTTTAATAACCCACCTTAAATTTTTGCAAGCTTCCTAAAAATGAAATAAATCATTAAAAAAAATCCGAAAATTGCAGCATGTAGAGCGAATTTATGAAAAACCCTAAAATAACATCTAAACTGATCACCAAAAGTTGAAAATTGCACTGCACCTTTCTTGTGTAAATACCCAATTTCCCTAAAAACATCGTAGAAAAAATTGCAATGGTTTGCAAGATATGTGCGATTCTTCGAAATTAGGGTTTCAACCCCAATTAGGTCAAAGAAAGTCCTACTTGCTTTAAAAACTTGATTTTCGCTTCCCTTCATTGCCCTAATGTGCCACAAAACCTTTGCCCAAATCAAAGCTTTGATACCACTTATAATGAATTTACTATATCCCCAAAGCAAAATCACAACAATAGATAGCAATATGATAGATCACATAAGTAGAATAACACATTCGCTCACACTTAAGAGAAAGTAAGTTCATGCAATGAAGTGAAATGAAGAGCAAAATCCTTGAATATAGAACTCAGCCACTTCAAGGGGCAACCTCCCAAGTCCTTACAATGAAAAGAGAATATCAAATATATGATGATGGTTATCCTAACACTGCCTCCTATATATACCCTAATTAGGCTAGCCTAAATCCATAAATCCAGATAGGTTGACTACTACTATGAATATGTAAACTAGAGATTATCAAATGATTAAATCAAAGGTTATGCACACCATAGGTCAACCACACATATCCCAATACAAGCCCATAGGTTAAGGTCAAAGCACATGACCACCTACACCACCCAAACAACCAACCGTCATAGTGAGTCTAACGCCACCGAGCGATAGACAAACACGAGGGATGGTAATCAAGACACCCTTCGCCGTTGTAATACTTGCATCACCATTTGGGCTTCCAATGGCCAAGTCAATATTGGCTGAATTTATTTTTGGCAACCCTTAGCGGATTAGCCAATTAATGATACACAGAGCAAGACTAAATTGGATACTCGGCCAAAACTAAGAAAATAACTTGGAAAGGATATAATTATTGTGGGACAATAAAAAGATTGTCACAAAGATTTACAATACAAAACAATGAAAGTGTATCAGATCATACAATAGACAACTAAAAGGGTGAATTTCTATGGTAGAGAACACTTAAATAATAAAAAGATGTTTTATTGAAGGCCTATGACCGAAGTACCATACAAGACAAGATTTGTCAGCAACAACTAATGGTGATAACAACGACTGGGCCATGAATTTGGAAAGCAAGGACAAGGACAATGCCAAGGCAAAAAACATAAAGCGCCTCTAATGATGACAATGAAGATCCAAAAAAACATAAAGCGCCATGAATGAGGAAACAAGTGCAACCTTCCTGAGCATTGAGTTTTGTTATATTTGCATTCAGCAAGCATGCCATAAGGGGCTGCCCATTCAATTTAATTATTTAAAGAACAAAAAGGAGCAATAAATGTTTTTGATGGATGCATCATACTCCAAATAAGCCACATGTGGCAGCTTTCAAAATCCGTGATGGGGCCATTGATAGGACCATAACCAACATGGTGGTGGAGGAAGGCATATCGAGCAAGATGCCAACAACCAACCCATAGGGCCATAACTCAATGTTGGATGTGCAATGAGTGGGGCCACTTTGCAATGGTTTCCCCAACCATCCAAAGACAAAATCATTATTGATGTGTCGATGGTCTAGGTGAGGAAACCATGACAACAGTAGCTGCCCCAAGCACAAAGCAAACAATGTGAATTTGGTCGGCACAATGGAAGCCACTTTGGATGACAGTAACTGCCCTATGCACAAAGCAACCAATGTGAACTTGGTTGGCACAAAGGAAGCCACTTTGGCTATCACTTAAGGTCATGCAAGGAGGATGATTTATTTTCAACCTATTGTGGATGATAAAATAATGTTGGATACGCAGGAAGAAATTTAGATTTTTGTTACAGAGGAAGCACGTGCAATCTTACCTAAATAAATTGAACCTTCGTCGAAGCCATCAACACTAGAGACAGTGGTTCTACAATCTATCTAAACACCTACCCTAACTATTTTAAGATGAAGTAGTGGACACTTAGTTCTAGTAAGGATCAAGGATCAAGGATATGTTTTTGCATATTGACAATTTGGGTAGAACACTTACCAATGTGGAAGTCAACACCGGCTCATGGGTGAAAGTGTTGTCAAAAGGAACTTGGGTTAAATTGAATAAACAGACATTGTGGCCACCAAGTTTCAAATTGACAGTGGTGGATTAGTTTAGAATTGAACCCCTACGAGTATTGTCTTCCCAGTGCATGAGTTGGAAGGAAGTGCTTGCATCATGGATTTTATTGTCATTTCACCTTTGAATTATAAATATGATGCCATGCTCAGGGAACAATGGTTCAGGTTGGCAAGGTGAACTTGAACGTCAAGAGACATATTTTGTTGATTGAGAGAGAAGACAAGATCCATATACATTTTAATACCCAACTAAGGAGTTGACCTTGTTGGTTTCCGACAATGATCAGCCTAACAATGAGATAACTAACCCTTCCAAAGATGAAGTTCTCCAATTGGAACATTGTTTAGAGGATGTTGAGCATTGGTAAGTGGTCTACTACATTGGAAAATGAGGTACTTTGAGATTTTCCTCCATCTTGCCTCTACATCGACATAGGCATCTAAGGGGACGTGTCATTGACATCTACAACAGTGAATGGTAGCCAGCCATCGACATCAAGTATATTAGTCTCTAGCAACAATCCCAATGGTTAGTGTTCTACCCCAGCTGATTATATAGAGAATAAGAAAGGTTTTTCTTTCAACTTTACTAAGTTCAAATTTGGGAATGCTGAAGTTGATATTGCACAAGCGCATTTGATTCTCAACTAAGGGAATACAAGTCATTTGGGCCTAATGATGATGAATATGAATCTAGGAACTAACAATGCTTCACAACTTAACCATGTTGACAACAATTCGGACCTCATATTGAAGTTCACAACCCTCCAAATATGTATAGATCACAGAGATGTTTTTGAGTTGACATATAAGGACCAGAAAGGTATGCCACCAAAATTATATGTGCATTGGATCCTGTTGATACCTTGAGCTTGGCCTATCAGAATAAGATTGTATCATATGAATCATAAGTATGTTGAGAAGACACAAGTTAAGATTGATGAGATGTTGGAGGTAGGCATTATCTTCAAAGTCAATGTAAATGAATGGGCTTCTTGCATTGTAATCAACATGAAGGAAGAGAACAAAAATCCATATGTGCATTGATTTAAGGAATCTAAATACAATAATAATCAAGGAACCATTCACTGTCCCATCTGACTCAATTTTGGAGGGGGTAGTTGGGCATGAGATCCATTTTTGTCTTGATGGGTTCAACGAGTACAACCAAATCAGTATTGTAGAAGAAGACAAACTGAAGCAACATTTGTTGTTGAGAATTGCATTCATACCTAGAACAAGATGCCACTTGGACTCTGTAACATCCATTACATTCCAGCATCACGATAGTTTACATGCTCGATTGGTGGAGCTAAGTAAGCTTAACAAGAAGAGACTAAGTGCCCAATGGTCAATAGAAGTGGCACAAAGGTAGAGAAAGCATTGGCACAAAGGTAATAGATGTAGAGATATTAAGCCTAGAAATTTTGGAGTTGTTCCAGAGACCTCTGACGGAGAATTAGTGAAGGTTGGCATCAATGGATTCAAGCTTAAACTCTATAGAACATGCAGCAGATAATCAGAAAAAGAGCTCAATAACAGTGCACTCAAAGTATTATTCATTTACAAGGACAACAACCCAAAGGACCATAAAAATTTCAATTCCCCGGGACAGTCATAAGGATGATGTGACTAGTTTCAAGACATGGACCATATGTTGCAGTGTTCAAGACAAATAAGAAATATAATTGCTCCTGACAATCAAAGAATGGTGATTGTTTGAATAGAAGCATGTACGCATTAGAATTAGTATTATGAATAAAACAAATATTTTGTCATGTACTGTCTGGAAATATTGAGTAAATAACGTATTTTGGCACGTGTTTGCAAGCAAGAACATGTGTATGTATGGATGCTATTTAATTTTTAGATTAGCCATCCTCAGTAATATTTGTGTTTGGTGTGAGTGGGAGTTAAACAATTTTCCAACCTAAACATCCCTTTCGCTGACTATATTTCAGGAACGGACACATCTTAGGGAGCTCTCTTGGTTAATCTCCATGATTGTAATCTTGTTCATATTCTGAAGAATATTGTATGTGCACAAGTCTATGAATATATGAGGCCAATTTATTGGTAATTATGTGAGATGTTCTTTATGTGTGTACTATATGGTCGAATGTGTATATTTGTTCATATTCACTACAGTACATTTTTAGCTTCATTGCTTACTCAAATTCAAGGTACCACAAACCAATTGAGAAAGAGAGGATTTACTGGCCAAAGCTTTCAATTTCCTCGAAATGATGCAATCCGAGAACACATATAAGAGGAAGCTCGTGAAACCCAGGTTACACCTAACCCTTTTTCGGAAAACATAGTGTATAACGAGCATGTTAACCAAATGATTGCAAATTTGTTCAGAGTCTCAGACTGTTGACCCACCACTCTTGTTGCTGAAATAATTTCTGTAAAATGCAACGTGGCCTACAAGTTTACAACACATAGTGATCCAACAGAGATATCAGGACAGACTCTAATAAGAAGAAACAAAGAAAGCTATCAAAGAGGTTTGGTGTACAATCTATAGGGTAAAAGGGCACACTAGTTAGGTGAAGGCTATCAAAGAATGTCTTCTGTGATTTCTGTTAGGTGAAGATCTATTCAATGAAGGACCTCATGTTCCATATGAAGAATAAAGGCTCACAAGTACTAACACAGGGCAAAAGCACAAGCCCCAATTCAAAAGGTAACATGAGTAGAGGATACAAGAACCCCAAACAGGGGAACAGTAATAATCAATGACTGGACAATCAAGGGACAATAACCAAATACAATACAACCCTAAAGGCAAACCAATCGTGCAGTGCAGGAAGCAAAAAAATGGGATCACTTTGCACATGACTACTCAACCAACCAAAATAACAACAATAGCAGATTGTTGTATTGACGAAGTGGACCAGGCAACCATAACAAGAAGGATTGTCCCAAGCAGTCTGGAACGAACATGAACCTGGTCGAAGTCAAAGAATTTATGGCAATGACCAGTGCAAATGCGAGGAAAAATCAGTATCCCATCCTAGTGGTAGACAAACAGAGGCTTGAACAGACTCGTGTTGAGGTACAAAAGGTAGTAGAAGAAGAAAATTCCATGAAGCATCAAGAGACATTGATGTTGTTGAGCCATCAGCCTCAACTTCAACCAATCATTAACTCAAACAAAGAGAATGTGGGGCAGGTGTTGCAGTCTCCGGTGCCATTGAAGGTGACTAACCTGTTCCAGGATATCTCTAATGGATGTTATTAGAACCATGATCCTACAAACTGAGAAGACACGAATGACAGGCAAGCACGTGGTAGACCTCATGATCCCAATGATCAATAAAGGAGAGAAGCCTGTAGTTATCCATATGGAGATACTGGGAAAGGCCCTAACTGATTTGATCACTGATGGAGGTTCAAATGTGAATGTCCGCCTAGGATAAATTTGGCAAAAACTTGGCAGACCCATTCTGTGGCTGGCAAGTTTCAGACTGCAGGGAGTGAGTATGGAATAGCAGCCTTGGGTGTAGAGGCTGCTCAAAAAGTACCAATCGTCATCCAAGTTTCTCAGAAAGTACCAATCATCATCCAAGTTTTTAATATGACACTTCAAACTCAATTGAATCGCATTTGTAGGTTCTTCTTGATTGAATATATAAATTTCCATAGAACTAATGCATAGTTAATTTCTATTGATATCTGGATTTCATTAATGATCCAAGCTATACCTTTCCCTTATAGCACACAGAGACTCAGGGTGTTTAATGTTTTGACCATTGCCAGCAAAATGAGTTCTGCAATCAAACAACATTTCTTAGCACTCATGGAGCCTGTCCATCTCAGAGGACACTTTAAGTTGGGCCAACTAGCACAAGCTCCAATAACTTATTTTTGAGGCATTTTTCCCTGGTATTATGCTTTATTTACAGATCTAAATGTTTTGTGCTGTTTTTACCATTTTCACATTAGATTACAGAGAATTCCTTCAAATAAAGCTTTGATTCAAAACTAAGTAGAAGTAGATCCGATTTACAAGTGTTATCAGTGCATATAAAAACAGTGCTGAAATATCTATATTACAGTGTGGCGTTAATGAGGTCAGTATTTAATTTGATTGAGAAATTTTCTTAAATACATAGCAATGTATTATGTTTTAAGAACCCCCGCATTCTTACATTACAGTATTTGTAACAAGAATGAAGGAAAGCAATTGTATTGATGTCCAAGCATGACCAAAGTAGGTCAATGGAACTTGAGAGTACAGCAAGTTAAAATAGCTTTGAGGACTGCAAAAGGAACTAAAGAGAGCAAAGGTATATATTGGCATCCTACCTTGGGTCGTCATTAACAATGTCACAGAGCTCAATATTAAGTCCCCAATCTGGATCACATAACACATCACTCGTTGCTCCCTCAACTAAATCACTTGCCATCTGTCTTCTTTAATGCCCCAATGATGTTTGCTCAATCAAGACCAAAGTGCCGACTAGATGCAATCCTGCCTTAAATACGTAACCTCCCGTCCACTGCAAAAACCCCAAACAAACAAAAAAATCTTAAACCACTTTACTCAAAAACACATTAATCAAATTTTCCCAATATGAGTCACAGTGACATACATGGCTAAGAGATGGATCAAACAATGTCAGGTATTAAGAAACAGAAAGGCCAAAAAAAAGAAAACTAATATACTTGACATTAAGGAAGGTTCCTGCTGCTGGCTATGTTCAAGCATATTCCAGCAGAAATACACAAGCTGCGTCTATACTGAAAGTGAAAAGCACTTTATTGTGCAACAAATTGCACTGGTTTCGGTTTCCCATAATTCATCTATCACTAAAATTCACTTTAAGATTGCCAGAAGAACAAGCTGATTACTGCACAACTACTAAGGTACAGAGAGTTAATTTCTCTACTGTTTCTAACACTAACTTGCAACCCGCTTTTGAATTAGTACTAAAAACAGTATAAGTCACATCCCTGAGTGCAACCGGTAATCTCCAAACGTGAACTGTAATGAATCATAATCACTGAAATATAACCATAACATAATTGGGAGCAGTTCGACCAGTGATTTTTTTCAACCCATTAGAGAAGCTAACGCAGTCACAGATCTGAAACAACATCACTGCAAGTTTTTTCAACCACATATCAATTTGAGGGTATCAAGTTTTTAGATTAATTAAATCAAAAGCACGTGGGTATCGAGTTTTCCAATAGATAATCATAAATTATCGAGTTGCATCAAATCTAAGGATGATAATTACCAGTGGACTGTGCGTAAAAACTGGTCTGGATCTGAATTTGAAGTTTTCCTACCTAGTAGTAAAATGCTGTGTAATTCGTTTTTTGAAGGAAAAAAGTGACTTCAACTAACCTTTCCAGCTTTAGCAAAGTCCCTTTCACTTTGCTCTCGTATCTTGGATTTATATGATAATTTATCTGGTGTAAGCAGGGGGGTGATGATGAATTTTATTGAAAGGAAACTTCTACTTTGTGTCTTTATGCTTTATTCCCCATCTGCCAAGAGATGACATGATAGTGAAACTAGTTGGTGAGGCAATTTCTGCTATAGAAAGTATATTAAGAAGATAGTTGAAAAAATGGGTCATCTAGTCCAAGGGAGGGTGACCTTTAACTAACCTTTACTGTAATTAGATCATAAAACGGATTACATTGAGCTTTGTTATTTCTCTACAAAAATGTCCTGGTGGGCAGATGTCAAACCCAAAAAATTGTACAGTTGTAAACAATGCTTATCATCTGAAATTAGTTACGAAGGTGATTGGGAGGCAAGAAAAACATTTGATCTTTTAACGTCCACCAAAGCTTTATAGAAATTAGTAGGCTAACTCTTAACTTCATGTTCAAGAAAGAAATTTATACGAATGCTCACTACACGACGGATACGTATGATAGACAAAAGTATTCGATTATAAAGTTGAGTAATTTTCTAATTGAAAAGCGTATCCATCATTATTGTTATAAATAAATGACTGGTATCTGGTATGATACCGCACTCTTAATGTCAAATTGATATTAAAGTTCAAGAGAAATTAAATTTAGCTTTTTAAAAATAATGTTTTTTTAATTTAAAAGTTTCTAACAAATTTTAAAATAAATATGATATAAAACTTTAAAGAATTTAAAATAACAAGGTATAAGAATTAGACAACGAGAAGAATCACTGATGTTTGCGGACGTTGAGGGTCATCGGCTTTATCACCTCAGTTCTAACCACTATTAATGGGTAATCTTCTATATCAAGTATCAACTTCGACCCATCCTTTTGATTGTCTTTGTCTTCTTCTTTCATTAGCTCCTACCTAGGTGGGGAAACAACTAAAGACAATAAAGAAACTTTCCTTGCTATGAAGCCCTCTACCCACCAATACCTAGAAATGCAAACTCACCACCACAAGAGTTATGCGCCAACGAGAGGTGATGTGAATGCGATGAACCACTTCAATGTGTAATACATGAACATTGTGTACCATGAGCTCCTTAAATTGGGTATACCAAGATATTGTTGTGAAAGTACTTACAAATGAAAATAGTTATATATGATATGAGGATTTTAGTCTTAAACGCAATTTTAAAGTGCACAAATTAAGTAAGATTAAGATATTTTCAAAATGCCTTGTAATTTAGATATGTGGTGTGTAACTAAGAAAAGTGTTAAGCTTAATCAAGAATTTTGAAATTGATCGATTTTTTTTAATAATCTTGGGCCAAGTTTAAAAAATAAAATAGAATCTTAGAATGTGTCTAATGGTACATCAATTAATATTGATTTAGCTAAAGATGGGAATGATGTCTTTTCAAAATATTAATGCTGAAAATGTTATGAATAGTAATGGGTCATAAGATGTTCATGAAGAAGATATTGATCAAGGCATTAATAACATAAACTAAGACACAGCAAACTTTTGAAAATACTTCTGAACCCACCTTAATGAAATATATAGATTCATTGATGTTATGAAAAAAGTTGCATGTCAAAGTGAACCTATAATTGCAGTCATTTCCCAACTTGCTTCTCATTATATTGATGTCCAACCCCCTATTTATAAAGTTGTTTCCATTGCTTCTAATATTCCTATGATCGCTTAAAATATTTGTAATATTTCTCAACATGTTTCAATTCCCCCCGAAAATGGTTCTCTTCCTTTTCAACATATTTTTATTATTTATACTATTCTTTCTATTTCTCAACAATCAATTGCTCATAACATTCATCTTTCATTTCATCATGGTGCTAAGCCTATAATATTTCAAAATTATTCTATTCCAACTTTTGTTATTTCCCCCCCTTTTACTTCTTTTCTAACTCCCGAAATGACTGCTATGGTGCATACTTTATGTCATGCAAACTTATATTCAAACCCTCACTTAGGATTCACATCGGTCAAACAATGAGGTCACTTCCAATGATAAGCTATTCAACTCTTTGGCTTATGAAGTGCTTGTGCATCCTCTTCCAACAAGTTATGTAACTCCAAAATTTGAATTGTTCAATGAAAAATGAGATCCTTCATATCACTTTAAAACCTTTCATACTTCTTTCTTAGATTTCATTCACAATGAAAAACTATTGACTAAACTATTTTTGAGAAGCTTGAAATATTATGCCGTTAATTAATTCTATGATTTACTAAGTACATTGGTGCATACCTTTACCAAATTGGTTGATGATTTCCTAGCTCACTCTCACAAAATTAACTCGAATTAAATAAGGATTAAATCAAACCATTGGTCACTATGTACTTGCATTCAAGACTATGGTTATTAAGATGAAATATCAACCCCCTGATAGTGAGCTCTAAAGTTGACCCTAATAATGACTCAGACCTATTGCATAATAGTTTGGGATCTTTTTTGAAAACATGTGATTTTTCAAAAAATATGACACAAAATTATCTTTCTGAACTTCTAGAATGTGATTTGAGCTTTATGAAAATGTAAACGGTTCTAAAATCATATCTTTATGCATTAAAGTTATGATCCTAACAAGGTGGTCACTCAAAATGGATATTATTAGCAATTTTCATATTAGTGAATTTCATATTCTTAAGAATTCTCTTATTCACATGCATATAAATATATAATAGTTAATACCCACTAATGGGTCAATAATATCCTCTGTAAAAGGGAAAAGAAAAGATAATGCAACCTGGCTCCCTATAATAGTTAATACCCACTAATGGGTCAATAATATCCTCAGTAAAAGGGAAAAGAAAAGATAATGCAACCTGGCTCCCTCCTCCACCAGGATGATTCAAATTGAATTTTGATGAAGCTTCTAGGGGCAATATGGGTGCTTCTGGTGATGGATGTATTATAAGGGACTATAGTGGTTCTCTCATTAGGGCAGCATCTTAGAAGCTCTTTAAAGGGACTAACAATGAAGCTGAAGCTCAAGCTTTTGTGTCAAGTCTTGAGTTTAGCAGTCCAATGTGTTATAAAAAGGATCCGATTGAAGGGGACTCTCAGATAATGATTTCTACATTGAGGAAGAAAACTGTCACTTCCTAGAATTTGAAGAATATTCTGGTGAAGGCATGGGAGTGGCTTGAAATCTTTTTTGTTTGGGAATGTAAGAATTTTTATAGGGAAGCTAATTATGTTGTTGATTTCCTAGCTAACTATGGCATCAATCAAATGGAAGAAACAAGAATCGATAATCAGTGAGTGGCGTGGGAGGACTTTGAAGGATTCTCTTGTATCGAGTTTGGTTATTAATCATACTTTGTCATTTAATATTCAAGTTTGGACACTCATTAGTTTTAATGGCTCCTTTGTTGGCTCATGGGAAGGTGACGAATTGTAATCATGTTTGAGTGAGTTGTGTATGGTTGGCTTGAGTGGCAGCAGGCTTTTATTTAAAAAGGTGGTTTCATTTATTACTTGTTCTACATGGTTTTACCCTTCTCATTAGTGTTTTAGTTTGCCTAGACTATGAGTGCTCCTTTTTTGGATTGAGTTTGTTGAGGATGGAACACGTAGTGGCCATGGTTTTGGGGGTTCCAGCGATCACGGGAGGAAGCGTGGCTAGAGAAATGGCCTTACATGGGGATGTGTCCAAGGCACGAATCAAGAAAAAAAATTGGGTACCAACGAAAGAAATCATGTAAGTTATTTATAACATTTTGGGGGAGGATTAACTTCACAACAACCTCTTCAGCAGGGTGAACTTGAAGGTGGCATCCATGTTTGCCAACAACATCTTGGTATAACTACCTAATAAGTAAGTGTTTGCTAATGTGGTTGAATTCTTTGTGGCCCCAACTTATCGAATAGGTTTGTTGGAGGACATTGATTCAGTAGATGTAAGTCCCTTCCCAAATTTGTGATTTTTTAGCACTGATGGTTTAGTGTTGGTTTCATTGTCTGCATTTAGGGATTTGAAATCGAGGATAGTGACTCTACTGGGGTTTATGGAAGAATTGTAGGGCATGATTCATCAAAATTCTTCTTCGATGGGGAAATTCATCTCTTTTCCACCTTTAGGACTGATTAAAAGCTCAGTCTATGAATTATAAGTTTAGAAGGGCATCAGACATGGTAAGGAGTGTGTGAAAGCAGTAAAATGTATTGCCAAGATGGTGGTCCAAGGATGAGGAATGGCTTCTTCATGGCTAGCATGGGTCCTCAAAGGGTGTTGACTTTTGTAATGTAAGGTCAATTAGATAGTAACCGCACTACAATGTCGATCGATGGAGTAAAAATTAGGCTCTAAGGGATGGTTGGTAAGGGGTCACATGGTGAAGCTCCAACAAACACTGAGGTAACCCCTGGGGTATAGGCCATGGAGAAGAATGTGGAAGTTAATGCCTAACATCCTGTTCTTGGGATTGAGGTATGGTCAAATAGAATATTAGTATAATGTTAAATCAACATTAGATTGAGCTATCCTTTGGTACATATCAGTTGCTAATTTTTTGTGGTCTATTGTATTTTGGCTCACTAGTCTGTTGGCCTTGCCTATTTTTTGGTGGATCTAAGAATTGTCTATTAACAATCTTCTTGTAGGTCATTTTTTGTAAATCATTTTGTTATCTATACACTGGGCAAGGGAATCATAAAACCCTGGTATTTACACAAAAATATATAATAACTATTGTTAGTTTCGTTTAACTTTAAGGCACACTAATATTCTTAGTTTTTTTTAGCTATAAAAAAGGGGTTCACCATATTGTAATTGAGAGTGGATATCATATATCTCTTCCACAAAGATTGCTTTCTTTTAAAAAACTCTCTTATCATTTTGCAATAAAGCTTTGTTTTCTAATCATGCAAATTTATGTCAATCTAGTAGAGAAGAGTTTGCCTTATTACAATACTCTAACTCCTAATAGTTCTAGATGTTATCCTCTAAATTTAATTTTCAGTCTGGATCAAAATTATTTTTACTAACAGTTGTTAGGAATCAATCCAAAGAAAATATAAGAATAATGAAAATACATCAAAGGAATTCAAGGTGATAAATAAATATTACAAATACACTTAAATGAAGTTGGAGGTGTAAGGTCACACTTGATGTTTTGTTTTCTTCCTTGGATTTGAAAGGCTTGTAAACTAATATATTGCATAACTTTGTACATGAATGAAATAAATAACAAGCTCGGTTGTTGCATATTGTTTGCCTTTTATGTGTTATTGTGTATATTTTATTTATTTTTTAACTTTGTTAAACTCAACACATGGTATCATAACATTATAGAGAAATCAAGAGCATGAAATTTTTTTTGTGAGGATAGTTTTAGCTTATGCAAGAAAAATTAGAGCCATAACAAGAGAAAAATCTTAGTGTGTGAATTTGGAAAGTGAAGGAATCAAGGTGGGATTTTTTATAATAGTCTCATATGGTGTCACTAAAACTATGATATCTTCTTCAATTCTTAATGAAATATAGTGATTTAAAATGTTTTAGAAAGCTAACACATGAGAGAACAAAACACACACACATGCACGTATGCATGCATATGTGCACGCATGTGCACACACACACACACATTATTTAAATTGTGTAGACATATATTTCTTATACAACACCATATTACATTATGTCTTTACCATGCATTTTCACACTCAGTTTAATTATATGCACTGGCTATTTTCAGACACATTTTTCCCTCATTAGCATCAATTTGATCTTGATCTATCTAGATATCACTAGTTTCATGCCAATTTGTTTGTTTCCAGCTTCATGGTCTAGTCATTCATTTTGAGCAGTCTTATTGTTAGTGTAGGTTTTTATTCCATTTAATAAAAAAAATCCCTACACATGTTATTTATCTTGCTTAGATGTTATTTCAGGTCATTGGGGAAGATAATCTCACATGCATAATGATGTGGGGTCGTGTTTATCTTCTACTTATATATGTACCTTTCCTAAAGTTATTTTGGTTTAATGATGCTAATGCTAACAACTGAATCTTTCGATTATTGAGGGCAAGCTTCTTTTGGTTCATATTCAATTTCACTTCTACAATAGGAATCTCTTATGCATAATTTCATTTGCATATTACAGAGATTCGTGCTTCGTGTCTACTCAGACCTAAATCTTTGATTATGGACTAATTCGACATGGTATTAGAGCATGGTTTCTAGTAGCCAAATGTCATGCTCATGTTATGAAATCTTAAGTTTCAGCTTGCATGTCATAGATCTATCATTTGTTGACCTAACACATTGAAAATTCACTCTTTCTCAAATTTTGCTCTTCTTATAGGGTCCTTGACTGACCCAAATTCAAAAAAATAATAAGGGAAAAGTCATCTCTTATTGGTCATATTTCATCCAATATATTTTCATGAAAAATGGCTTATGCCATTAGATTCAAAAGGTGTCAAAACTTAAGAATGACTGTGAACAAGACCTAGTTTCATGATAGTCATTTTTGGCTAACTTTGAAGGGTTTAAAGGCATTTTCTTAGATTTTGTGCAAATATGTACTATCAGGGTCTCCTAAGAGAAAACCATTTTTGGGTTTTTCTGGGTTTCTTGAGAAACTTAGTGGATCTTTTATGGATTTTTTTTAGCAATAGTGAATCTGGAGTTTTTTTATAAGTTGGACTTTTGGCCCCTATGTGCATTCTACTAGAGTTGGCTTCTATCCCAACACATGTGTTTTCCCTGCTAGAGTTGGTGACCATCCCAACACCTATTAGAACTAGCCATAATCCTAACACCTACCAAAAATGTGCACCATCCCGACACCTATCAGAGTCTCTTGCAACCCTGATGCCTACTTCTAGCTTGGCTGACTCTACTTTGCCTGAATCCACCTTTGATGCTTCTTCTAGCTATAATCCCAATGCCTACTTCCATCTTGATTGACTCCATCTTGGTTGCTTTTATTAGTTGCAATACTAATGCCTGTGTTTGATTTCCCTAACTCTACCTAGGCTACTTCTACCAACTACAATCCCAATGCCTGCTTTTGACTCGCCTAACTCCATCCTAACTACTTTCACCTCACCTAACTCCAACACCTATACTTTTGGGTCCCCTAAATTTGATGCCCCTACTTCTAGGTCACCTGGTTCTAATACCCCTGCTTCTAGCTCACCTTATCTCAACATCTGCAATCTAGATGCCTGATCCTGACTAGTGCAATCCCAACCCCTGATTCCAATGGGGTGCATTACACCCTCTTGTTTATATGTATTCTATTTCTTACGTGATGACCATGTGAACATCAAATTTAATCAGGTTAGGGGTGACACTATTCATTTGGAAGAGCTCTCATCCTAGAGTTTATAGCCCTTGACCATATGGGATTTTATCCCTTGGCCACAACCAACCAAAGGGGGCTTGACTTTTACTTTAAATCACACCCAAAAATTTATGCAAAGTAGAGTTTTATTTTGCGAGTAAGAATTTCAAACTCACATAATTTTTAGCCTATTGCTCCTTTTTAGGCATTATTTTTTTAAAGTGCGAGTTTTTTCAAGCTCTACACATATGTTTTATTATTTATCCTTATAAAATTGATAACATATAATTCAAGGGGATTTCATATCCTTGTCTTTCTAGAGCCAATAATTAAACACATGCCTACTTATTGCAATGAATCAAAATCAAGTTAAGTTCTACTTCTTACGCCATTCAACTATCTCGACTGGAAAGTCAAAATATTAATCCACTTGAGGAGTAAAGGCTTACATTGAATCACTATGGGTAAAGAAGCAGAACCAACACTTGATGTAGATTAGGTGAAGTGGTTTAACATAAGTGATTAATCCTATGGTTTATTATGCCTATCAATATCTTCTGACTTGCTTTTTCATATTGAATCTTTGACTTCTCTTAATGATGTTTGGACCATTTTGGAAAAACCCTTTGGGAAGTAGACATAATGAGAGGTCATGAACTATAAAATGAGTTTATTAGTTTGATCCCATTAAAATTTGACACTATATAGGACTTTTTCACAAAATTCAAATCACTCAAGTTATAGTTAAAATTGTGTGGCATAGATAAAAAAGATGATCAAGTGATTCTTTCCATCCTTGCCAAATTGGGTTCTGACTATTCTATCTTTATTTCTACCTTCCACGCTACCAAGTGTGCCCTTAGATCTACATGGACCATGTTGTCCTTGGATGATTTTGTCACTGACTTGACTTATTAAAATGGGTACACTGAAGTCCTCTAAATCACATGCTTTAATTATGAGTTATGACAAATAGAAGGCTTCCAACAGCAAGGAGAAGAAATAAAATAAGGACCAAGAGTTAAAAAAGGGTCAAAAATCTGATGCTAAGTTCAAATCATTAGCTGAATCTTCATTTTTAGATGATAAATCCAAGAAAGAGAGACTCACATGTGCCTAATTTAAGAAAAATGGGCATGATGAAACCAATGTATGAAAAAATAGATTGACCAACTGATAAAGATGCTTGAGAATCACAATCTTAGTGTCCCTAATTCAATCAATCAGAGTTCATTAGAGTTGGAGTTTTCTGATTTCAAATATAGTAGTAAGGGCAAAGTACTTACTTTATTTGCATCTCAGTGTTCCACATAGGTGATTGATTCTAGTGCTTCACACCACATGGCTTCATCATAAGACTTTTTCTTTTACTTAGAGCCTTGTTTATGCCTTCCAATTTGTTGGGTGATGATACTTCCTCTGAAGTTAGTGGGAGAGGATCTGTTGAAGTGAATGATGGGACATTTCAAAATGTTTAATGCATTCCCTCATTGTCCACCAATATCATATCTGTTAATTAGATCACACACATCAATTCAAGCAAGCGAGTTGAGCTCACACCTTATTTTGTGGTTATTAAGGAAGTGCATAAACTCTATAGTTGTATTTGGGAAAGCAAATCACCAATCCCAGTTGTACACTTTCTCACATTTTTTTTATCAACCTTCTACTGCTCTACTCACTCATACAGATGGGGTGAGTAAATTATGGCATGAGCAATTCAACCATCTTAATTATTGCTACCTAGAGCAACTAGTATTATCAGGGTTACCACGTGTTCATTTTTATGATGATGTTTGCCATGGTTGCATACTTGGTAAGCATCTTGAAGATAAGTATGACAAAGGCAAATCATGGAAAGCTACACATATATTGGAGCTCGTTCACAGTAACATTGTTAGTCCATTTCCAGCTCCTTGATTCAACAAGACTAAATGCATGCTTACCTTCATTGAAGACTTTTCAAGGTATACTTGGGTTTACTTTATTAAGTATAAGTATAAGGTATTTGATCATTTTCAGGGCTTCAAGGCACTTTTTTAAAAATAATCAGTTAAATTCATTGAGATTTTACACACGAATAATGGTGGTGAGTATGACATCCATCATTTTGAGCAATTATGCACTTCAAAGGGGATTGAACTACAATGTATAGTTTCATACAATCTTTATCATATTGGTGTTGTAGAATGCAAGAATAGGTCCTTGAAGGAAATGGTAAACTGTATGCTACACTCAAAATATCTTTCACTTTAATATTGGGTTGAGGCCATAAATTGTGCTTGTTATATCCAAAACTAGGTTCCTCATAAAGCAATAAAGGGAGTCACTCCTTTTGAAGCATAGACTAGTCATAAATCCATAGTTAAACACTTTCAAGTGTTTGGTTCTCTTGTTATGGCCCACATTCTTAATAAGAAACATAAGCCAATGGAACCTTAGGGTTGACCTTGCATCTTCGTTGGATATCCTGAGGATGTTAAGGTATATAAGCTTCTCCATCCCAACACTCATGAGTTGTTCATTGAGAGAAGTGTTCATTTTCAAGAGGGTCAATTAGACTCCACAAACGACACTTCTCCCTCATCATTGGATGCACTAGTATTTTATGATGATTCATATCCACCTGAGTAGCTTCTAGATAATCCATATTCTTCTTCTAGTTTTGATGATGAGAGTAGTGATGGGGACTCACCTCCTCCTTATCCTAGACTATCTTCATAGGATGAGGAATCTTCTCTTGACTCTTTGAATTTTGGTACTCTTTGGGCTAAACATACACTAAAAATTATTGGCCATTGGGTTAGAGATCCATCAGACACTAGACAAACATATTCACAGTTATAGAATGTCTCACATGATTTCATTACATTTGCTTCTGATCCACAATCATTTCATGAGGTATTAGGCACTCCTAATTTGGATACTACTATGGAAGAGGAGTATGGTTCCTTGATTAGGAATGACACTTGGGATTTAGTCCTCTTCCTAAGGAAATAAAACATGTTTGATGTACATGGATATATCAAACAAAATTTGTTGTAGATGGGTTCATAGGAAAGTTCAAAGCATGTTTGGTAGCAAAGGGTTTTTCTTAGGTACCTAACATTGACTATACCAAGATTTTTGTCCTAGTTGCCAAAATGAACTCAATCTAACTCACTCTTGCCATTATCGTAGCACATCATTAGTATGTTCATCAAATGTATGTGAAGAGTGTTTTTCTTCACAGTGATCTCAAGGAGGAGATATACATGGAACAACCACAAGGATTTGTGGAAGTTTTTTCCTTAGTTTTCAAACTTCAAAAATATATATATGTCCTCAAACAAGCTCCTTCGACTTGGTATACCAAGATGACTCCTTTCTTATTTCGGTTGGGTTCACTAGATGCCATTTTGATCCTAATGTTTACATTTTATGGTAGGATGATTCACTATTCATTATGGTTCTTTATGTGGATGACATATTGATCACAGGGAGTTATCCATCCTCCATGATAGCATCAAAAAGTATTTTGTTTGATAGGTTCTCAATGAATTGTTTGGGCTTGTTACATTACTTCCTTAGAATTGAAATTTCTCAGTCTGAAGCTAGGATTACTATTGCACAATCCAAGTATGCTCTTGATTTGTTTATATAGTTTAACATGGCTTATTGTAAGCCAACTCCAACTCCCTTTCTATCTAGTGTGAAGCTTGACATTGATTATCCTTCTCCTTTCGTTGATTCTACCTCATATCGATAACTTGTTGGTAGTCTCATCTATAGTACTCACACTAGACTTGACATCTCATATGTAGTAGGCATGGACTCTAGATTTATGTAGGAACCATATGAGCTACATTGGAAAGTAGCTAAGCAAATACTCCACTACATTTAGGGTACTCATAGTTTTGGGATCCACTATGGAGAAAGCATTGATGTTGACTTGATTGGGTATATATATTTAGATTGGGCTGATGATATTCAGAATCTTAAGTCTACTTCAAGCTATAGTTTTTACCTTGGTTCAGAACTAATTAGCTGGTTAAGAAAGATGCAAAATGTTATTGCTTTATTTTTTATAGAGGCAAAATACAAAAGATTTGTTAATTCTGCCAATAAGACTATTTAGTTTCATGGGATTCTAACTGAGTTCAGTATCTAGTTTTAATGACCAACAATCATTTTATGTGACAACCAAGGCACAATCTATAGTTTTAGGAATCTAGTCCTCCATCAATAGACCAAACATATCTAGATTCATAGGCATTTTATTTGGGAGCTTATTCACGAATAAGTCATTGATCTCCATTACTACCAAACTACAAAGCAAATTATTGATATATTTGCCAAATCTTTCATTGAGAGTAAGTATCTTCATTTGTGGGATCTTCTTAGGTACGGGTAGCTCCAGCACATCCTTTGGTGGGTTTTTAATTCCTTCCTTCTTTCTCTCTTTAATTTGGGTCAGAGGCTTCTCTCTAGTCTTTTGGGGAGATGTTATATGTACTTGGGTACCTCATTAGGCCTTGTTTTTGTGATCAAATGCTTCTACCCACCTAAGCTACATTTAAGGGGGTGTTAGTGTAGGTTTTTATTCCATTTAATGTTTTTTCCCTGTACATGTTAATTGAGCTTGCTTAGGTGTTATTTTAATTAATTGGGTAAGATAATCTAACATACATGATGATGTGGGGTCATGTTTATCTTCCACATATATATGTATCTTTCTTAAAGCTATTTTGGTTTAATGTTGCTAATGCTAACAATTAAATCTTTTGATTGTTGAAAACAAGATTCTTCTAGCTTTTGTTTGATTTCAATTCTACAACAAATGCCTCTTTTGCATAATTTATTTTTCTTATTATAGATATTCATGCTTCGAGTCTACTTAGACATCGATCCCCGATTGTGGCCTAATCTAACACTTATCTCTATTATAATCCATTTTTCCTCCTAGGTCACAATCGATGGTATGTTGATGATGTCCATCATGAATTTATGGGTCCATTCAGACTTGCCCTAATTCCATATGCTTTGACTTTTTCTTATCACTCCATAAGTTTAACATTTGTTTTATGTGTTCAACATTTGTTCAATGTGTCTTAGAGAGCCTTATAAATACAAATCAATCCTTAGTTATTTCAGACAGGGATCATCAAGCATCAATCAAATAAAGAATCCTCCTTAAGTTATTGAGCTACATATTGATTCCATTCATTGCTAAAGTTTTCAAAGAGCCTGGATATTGGTCCTTCATTGCATCTACATTAGTTCCAATTCTTGTGCTATCATCACCTTGTGCCAAAATAAGGTTATAGTGGGAACATATAGTTGCATTTAATTTCTCCAGGGGAAGAAGTGAATCCCTTTCTCTCACTTGGGTTGGGATTTCACTCACATGCATAAAAGAAAGACCTTGATTATAATCCAAACTTTATGGGATAAATAACTAAAACTCTTCAAGAGGTTTCTCGAGTCAGCTAATTTGCACAAAATATTTTGTTGATACATTTAAGGGTAAGGTCAAAGATAAAAATATAAGAACTTTACTGCATTCTATTCATCAATCCCTTACAATGCAGTAGTAACCCTACTCATCATCACAATGTGCATCTACCAAATAAAAAAATCGTAGGAAACACAATCAATTCCTAGGTACACAGTTGGAAACAATGTAGGTACATAATCAGTGACATGTCAATTCTATCTAGTATGCAATTAATAACCTATTGATCATATCCCAAAGATAATTTAGGTTCATATTTTCAAGGTATCAACATAGTCAACTCCATGTTCATATTATAGTCTTCAATTTGTAGAATTCAACCTAGGTGCATCTATTTTCATCTCTCTATCTTTTTATCATTCTAATTGCTCATTCAATCATATATTATACTTCTAGTTACTACTTTTAGGCATAGTTTAAGTCTGATTATCATAGCTTACTATGTTATCATAAATTTGTATTAGTTGTGTATGTAGTGTTATCCCCTAAAAAATAGTCAAAAAAATTGGTGAACCCCTTCATTCTTCAAGGTGTATATCTTCTAAGGTTTCCCCCTAGTGTATGAATTCTGATTTTACACCTATTAAGTCTATTTTTTTAGATTTATGTGTGTTTTTCATTACTAAATCATTAACATTAGCTTCCTTCATGTAATTCATGCTTACATATTATGCTAAATAGGAAGCCTGGACCTACAAACCTTACTATTCAAAGTGATAGATTGAGTGGTGTTACTTTTGATTTGCTTAAACTTCTTTTGTTTCCTATTTTTGCTTATTTGCCATAAAAAATGCAAATCATTACTAAAATTCTTACTTCTTCTACTATTGATAATACAAATGATCAAAATGTGAAATTTAGATATACATATGTTGCTATTGAGATGTTTTTCTAATGATTATGTTCCTTCTAATGATGGAATGATTGCAATAACAAGGATAATGCTTATAATAGAAATATTTCTTGTTAGGTGAATATTTTGTCAATCAACGTACTGATAAACAAAATAGGTCTGATCAACCACAATAGAAAGATTGGTCGGCCAGTTGTGCAGGTTTACTACATCAACAAGGGACAAATCTCTCCTCTCATCAAGGGGAAGTTCCCTATAGATACGTAGGAGCTATATACAAAATAAATAAGCAGAAAATAACACATGGGGGTAGAATAAACCATCCATCTCTCTTCTTTCAGAGATGATGCACATAGACAAAGGAGAAAATCTTGGTGTAAACACTGAAGGCACTTCTCTTCTTTCAGAAGTGTTCTTACAGGAAACAACAGGGGTTTCTTTCAGATAGTAAAGTAACCAGTAACCAAAGGGCGTAGTAACAGCAGGATGAAATAGAACGCAAAGTTTCCACCTCAATTGCCCAAAGAGTATATCGTAAAAGATAATGGGGGCACAAAGTCATCCCAGAATCCTCGACACAAAAAGAAAAGAAAAACACAGACTGAAAACAATTGTGAAAGCACAAAGTCTTCCCACAGTTGGTTTCAGGAGACTTCCCTATTACTTTCACTAATTCTACTTGCCAAATTAAATGAATAAGAACACCTTCAAAAGATAGACATAAGAATGATCTTCTAAAATGATACAAGCCAAAATAACACAAAGTCTGTAAACAACCTATTTTTTCATTCAGATAAAAATGAAATTACAATCTAAGCTCAAAGTCTCAGTCTTCTTATTTCAAAATGGGTAGAGTTTTGCTCTTATAAAAATGGAAAGTCTTCTTTTCAAATGAGAGATATTACAATCTTATAGCAACTACGCAAGGATTGGCACTTTTTTCCATGGGACGGCCCATGCTGCAGTCAACATCTTCAATGCACCTTCAGTCCTATCTGGAGAGACCATGCTGAGAACAGTGTGTTGCCATAACTATGGCATGTCCCTTCATCTAATATGTTTCTTCCTTGGTATGGACCATCTGGTCCTTTTCTAATTTGTCTTTACTTCATGGAAGAAAAACAGGGCACGTCCTTGGTTTGATGTGCTCCTAAGTTTACTCGATCCACTGTTCCACCTACTGGAAATAACTCTTTCGAAGATAATTTTGGTCCTTTGCATCGATCTTCTCTTCCCTATAGCAATTTGAGCCTTCGGGCTCTCTTTTAAGTCGATCACTTGATTCATGTTGAACCTTAAACCCATTGAACCATTGAAAATTCATCGATTCATTGGTTCATTCTGTCTCTTTTGTTCTATCGCTTCTTGGTTCAATCGCTTCTTTGCTCCTTGGTTGAACCATCTGTTGAACCACTTGTTTGCTGCTTCTCTCTTGACTGAGGCCGCCTTTGAACTTTTGAACCTATGAACCATTGAACTTTGAACTCTTTCGGTTCAAATTTCAATCAGTTCATTGGTTTATTCTGTGTCTCGCTCAAACACTGCTTCCTTTATCTTTCTAAGCTCTAGTTGAACCTTGAACCCGTTGAACCTTTTGGTTCAATGGTTTAATCGGTTCATTTGGTTCATCCTTTGAAGCCCCCTTTTGTCTAAGTCTATGAAAGTTCCTTTCTGCGTCTTTGTTCTGCCTTTGGAACATCCCGAAGGGAAGGTGTCCCTTCGAGCTTTTAAAAAAGGTCCTTTTTCTTTCGCCAAGTGCTTCAACTTACCCGACGGGTTCTTACTTCTTCGACGAGTTTTTTTTGTCAGGCAAAAAGCTTGAAAGAATTCCTTCAGACAAAATGTCTGAAGGAAAGTTTCTTTTTACTTGGCCAATCATTCTTTTCTATTTCTTCAGACTTTTTCTTTGGGTGAATTCCTTCAGACAAAAAGTCTGAAGGAATTTTGCCTTAACATTTTTTTGAGAAAATCTTCTCAAGAGAATTCTTTCGGCCTCTTGGACTTAGCCATTTCCATTGGACAAAAAGTCTGAAAGAATTATTCCTTTTGGGCCTTTGAACAAATTCGAAGGAATTATGTCTTTTCTTTGACCTTTGAACCAATGTTGCCTGCCCTCCGTAAGGGCACTTGCCTTTTTCGCTTTGGGTCAGCCCTTTTGAACCTGTCGATTGAACCAACTTTGGTTCAATGGTTCAATGGTTCAATCGGATCATTCTTCGTTATTTGGATAAGTCTTTTTGATCTTTTGCACCAAGCGCATTGAACCAACTTGGTCATTGAACCCATTGAACCTTTGAACCAAAATGGTTCAAAGTTCAATGGTTCAAGCCTTTGTTCTTTATCATTTGCCGATTGAACTCTTTTCATTGAACCGAGGTGCCGAACCAATCTTGGAAATGACTAAGTGTTAGAAACTTGTTCTTTTGACTGAACTCGCCTACATAATTTTTTTAACCTGTTGAACCTGTAAATCCCTTTATAGAAAAAGCTTAAAAATGAGGAATTTGAAAGCTCAAAATAAATTTTGAGAAGGGAAGAGAGAAATTTTGGTCTATGCATAAATGATATATGTAAAAGCATGATAGCTTTTCAAGACTTTGTACAGATTTTGATTAAGTATGGGAACCATTTCATTATGCCTTAAAGGCTAACATTACACTTGCATAACTCTTATTACACTTAGTTTCATGACCTAAAATTTTGTGCAGATGATCCTCTTATCAAAAGTACATGAGATTTTATAGGAATTCAAGTTTCGAGCTCTTAGGAATTCCATCAAACACTATATTTATTAAGGATAATTTCTTATCAAAAGTACATGAGATTTTATGGGAATTCAACATGCCCATCTGTATCAACTTATCTTACTCGCGAGTCAATTGAAAAACAAAGTTATATTTCTCATTTGAAAAACTATAATTGTAAATTCTCATTTGAATAAAGATCTATATGAGAGTAAGAAAATCATTTTTAAAATTTTTCACATATTTGGCTTGTATGTTTGTGTACTGAGGACACTAAAGGATGAAGTGATCCTCCATTTCAACCGCCCCTGTAATGTAAAAAACACATTCTTATAGCTTCCAGTCTTGCCACAAAGCTCATTACATCATGTTTGATTAAGAGAGGTCCTACATCTTTGTTGATTACCATATCCTTATCTATCATCTAATTGTTAGAGACTAATAAGGTGTTGTAGACATCAATTCAGAGGTGGATTTATTCATAGGTTTTGTTATGTAAGATCAAAATTTAAGGTGGTTTTATCCCTTTATAGAGCTTTTTTTAAACCTATTGACATGTGAATCCCTTTATAGAAAAAGCTTAAAAATGAGGAATTTGAAAGCTCAAAATAAATTTTGAGAAGGGAAGAGAGAAATTTTGGTCTGTGTAAGGCCAAAATAGTCTGTAGGTTGTCCCAAAAATGAGTGAAATTTTTCAGGGACAACAGCTGGCTCCAGTTGGGGAACTTCCTTCAATTGAAAACATGAAACACAACTGAGGGGAGTAGAAACCAGAATCTCCAGTGCCTTGAAGAGTGCCATTGAGGTACGGAGTCGTGCTACCCAAAAAGAAAGGTGCCAAAAACAAAAATGAAAAGCAAAAAATAGAACTAAAGACTATACAGATATACATATGTATAGGTGAACTTATCTGATAATTCAAAAATTGAAGTACTTCAGACACTGCTCCTTGTGAGGCGAAGAAAAGGGGATGCCATCTTGATAAACTAGTAGGAAACCATTCTCTCCCTAGAAACGGTGACGAGTGAATGGAGCTCTCCACCAGAAAACCAATTTTTTGCGTCTTTCGCTTTGGTTTTTCTTCTTCTTGCCCCATGGCAGAACGTGGTCTTCAAATTGAAAACCATAGCTCCTTGCTCTCTTGGCGAAGGGCTTCTTTTGCTAATTTTGGAGTACAGTAGTATGGTCCACCACCATAGTTTGTTGTTCTTCTGGTTCAGTCCAGCACATATGTTGATTGTCAGCATTAGACCCCTGACAAACCATCAGTGCAACATCTCCTTTGGTGTGAAGGAGTTTGATCTCTTCATCCTAAGCAGTCTTCAATCCAAGCAACAGAGATCTGCATCCAACATGAGTGGAAGAATTGATGCCATCAGATTCTAGGATCCAAGCATCATCATAAGTTGATCTTCTATTAGATTTCTCTTCATCAGAGATAGAAGATCCTTCTTGATTTGTACTGCGCCCTACCAATTCTTCTGATTCCTGATTTGGATCATATCCTAGATTACCAGCCATGGGACTTTGATCAGCTGAGACATGAGCATCCTCTGTGGTCAAGGAGTAATTACCCCTACCTAAAGGCTCAAATAGAATTTGAGCAGCAGGGGCTGACATTTGGGTGACCACAATCTTTGCCTCAGACAGATCCACACCTAGCTCTTCACCAATGTTTTGTTAGGTTGTGGAGCTAAAAGCTTCAACCTTTGCAAACTAGGAACAAAAGGTTGCTGAGTTCTACAAGAACCGGCATCGGCAGCATGATCGACGTCAGCAGAATCCAGTGCAGAAGGCCACTGGCGACGGCAGGAAGTCGGCCGACGTCGGCAGAACCAGACCAGCAGGGACCGGCGTCGGTCGCCTGTGTGTTCCCGAAGTGTTCGTTTCACGGACAGTTAGTTAAGTGAACGATGAGTTTGCATGTCAAGACCAGCCAGAGTCTTGGGTTGCGAGGATAATTGTCTAAATTAAGAGTCCTAGTTATTGTTTGAGTTAAGGATCTATTTATAGACCCATTGGCATGTATTGTTTAAGGCATGAGATAGAAAGGAAGAGTTCCTTCTAGTTGTAAGATCTATGAGTTGCAGGTTGTTGCAAGCTCATTGGGGATCTACATGTAAGTTTGGTCTTTGAATTGCAGGTTGCAGGTTCATGAGAGATCAGCTTGAAGTGCTATAGAGTGCTTGATGTACCGGCAGGGTTATTACTGACTGGTTGGTGAGGTGAACACCAATTCTGTGTGTGAGTTGGTTGTTGGGACCGTTTTTGTGTAGGAGAGTGTGTGTGAGAAGAATTACTGTACACTTGAGGTGTGGCGAATCTCTGTAAGGTGAAAGAGTGTGGCGGCTCTTTGATGTATTCTTTTCTGTATAGTGTTAATACAAAATAGTGTATTGTCTCTCATATTCTGTGCTATTGGTGAATTCTAGTTACTTGTGTTTCTGGTTATTTCCGCATATTCAATTGCTTATATTTGGTAATCATACTGTGCTCTATCTGAGGAGCAAGATCCTAACGAGTTGAGTCAGAGCATGTTTGTTGTTCTAGATTCCTGACAAGTGGTATCAGAGCCTTGGTTGTAGGTTCTTGAGCTTGATACCAACAAGTGGTATCAGAGCTTTTGGTTGGGATACTAACAGATTGGTGTAGATCTGGGTAGTGTGTTTTGATTACAGGTTACTCACAGGGTTTCTGTTTGAGTGGGAGTTGAGCAATGGCAGAAAGCAGTCAACTACGAATGGAAAAGTTTAATGGCAAGAACTACCAATTATGGAGGATGCAGATTGAGGACTATCTGTATCAGAAAGATTTGTACTTACCGTTGGGTGGGGTTGCTAGCAAACCCTTGGATATGAAAGATGAAGAATGAGAGGTTCTTGATCGGAAGGCTCTGGGATCTGTTAGATTGAGTCTTGATTCATCTGTGATTTCCAGCTTATCACAGTGTAAGACAACGGTGGAGTTGATGAAATCTTTGGCAAATTTGTATGAAAAACCCTCGGCTTCAAACAAGGTATTTCTTATGAAGCGTTTATTTAATTTGCAAATGTTGGAAGGTGGATCTATTCATAGCCATCTTAGTGATTTCCATGGTTTGGTAAACTAGTTAAGTTCAGTGAATATTGTATTTGATGATGAACTTAGAGCTCTCTTAATCTTGTGTTCATTACCTGAAAGTTGGGAAGGTTTGGTAATGGCAGTTTCTAATACTGTGTCTCCTTCAAAAGTCTTAAAAGTAGATGATGTTGTGAGTGTGATCTTGAATGAAGAGATACACAGGAAAAGCACAGGTGAATTATCTGGAAATGCTTTGAGTGTTGAAGGAAGAGGAAGGCCAAGAGAGAGGACAGAGCGTGGGAGATCAAGGTCGAAGACAGGCAAAAGATCCAAGTCCAGGTATGGCAGAATAACCTGCTGGAAATGTGGAAAGCAAGGGCACTTAAAGAGAGATTGCAGATCGGGTGAAGATCATCATGAAGAACATGGAGAAGAAGCAGATGTTGCAGGCTACGTTGCACAGGATGCTCTGGTATGTTCTTTGGATAAAGTAGAATCTTGGGTATTAGATTCTGGTGCCTCTTTTCATGCATCTCCACATAGAGAATTTTTTCATGAGTATGTCTAGGGAGACTTTGGAGAAATTTGTGTAGGGGATGGTAAGCCTTGTCAGATTGTTGGCAAAGGCAAAGTGAAGCTGAAATTGCAGACAGGTGACACATGGGTGTTAAAGGAGGTCATGCATGTCCCAGTTCTGAAGCGGAATCTGATTTCTGTTAGAAGTTTGGGTGAAGAGGGTTGCACAGTAACTCTCACAGTGGACTCTTGGAAGGTTACCAAGGGTACACTTGTTATAGCTAGAGGTAAGAAAGTAGGTACGCTTTATCTATCTACTTGTTTTACTGATTCTCTTTCTGGGTTATCTACTTCAGCTGTAGATTCAGAGATGTGGCTTGATAGGCTTGGTCACATAGATAAGAAGGAGATGCTTGTTCTTGAATCAAAGAATATGCTTTCGGATTTGGAAGGCATGGATCGTGGTTTCTGTATGCAGAAGAAGAAAGTAAGGTTTCTTGAGGAATCCGATGTTAGTGACAAGAACGGGAAAGCCTTGGTTTTCAAGGAGAAAGTGACGGACAGAGTTCAGCATAAGGTGCAGAGGAATTCTGAGCAGAGCAAGGGTGATTTGGACAAGGTTTTGATCCAAAAAGAGCTCGCGGGAAAAAGTCAGGTCTCACAAGAAAAACACAGAGACCGACGTCGGCAGGAAAATCGGCGTCGGCGTCCAGACAGGGACCGACGTCGGCTATTTGCAGCCCGACGTCGGTGACTCGGGGCAGACAGAGATCGGCGTCGGCCAGGGGAAACCGACGTCGGCAGGAAGGCAGTCGCAGGGAACCGATATCGGTCGGCTGTAGACTGAGATGTGACCGGCATCAGTTACTGAGACGAATTTTGGGTGGACAGCTAGTTGTCATGGAGTCTCAAGCGCCCATATGGAGGACTGAAGGTGTAAGTAAGTTCTTAAATTTGTCATTTCCCTTCTTCACACTACTTGTTGCTCACTTATGGCATAGGACCAGGAAGTTATTGAAGAAGCAGAACAGGTAGATCCAGGAAACAGTGGGAGCTTGGCATGGATGAGGATGCGATTCCTTGGAGGAGAACCAAACAGGTGTTTTGGGTAGTGTTGCCAGCTGGAAGTAAGCACTGAGAGACGAATGGATGTTGAGGATGAAGAAGAGTGGAAATGGATACGTGAGATGGAAGATCAGGGTATATGATCTTGTATTAGCTGCAGGGCAATGGAGGTTTGATCATTGTGTTTCTCTTTACCAGGTTGGATAGTATTAGCTACACTATTCTATTCTCTGTATAATGTGCTTGTTGCAGGGTTACATATACAGGTATTGCTGAACTAAAGGTAAAGCTAGTTCAGGTGTTTGTCATGGAGAATCTGGGAGCAGCAAGATTCTTTGGCATGAGTGTGTTCTAGAGACATGGAGGTCTTGTTGACTTTGTTTCAGGATGATTGTGTGAAGCCGGTTAGCACGCCGATGGTTAGACAGTTCATAGAACAGGTGTCTTGATTCACATAATGAGGTTGAGTGCATGGTATGTACTAAACCTGAGTTTTCCCAAGCAGTGGGAGTTGTCACAAGTTTGGAGTCAATCCGGAAGAGTAATACTGAAGGGCAATTCAGTGGGACCAGCAGCAGGTGCACATGCTATGCAAGGTCAAGTTCTTTTTCTACATGGTTGTAGATGCGGATGTGGCAGGTAATTTGGATGACAGATTTTGCATCACGGATTTTGTGGTGGTTGGTCTTCAAGAGTGATCTTGAGGAGGGATACAAAGCCAAGGAAACAAACTAGACGGTGTACAGGTACAGGTACAGGTTGCAGCTGTTTATCTCTAAGTGGGAGATTGTTAGGTTGTGGAGCTAAAAGCTTCAACCTTTGCAAACTAGGAATAGAAGGTTGCTGAGTTCTACAGGAACCGGCGTCGGCAGCATGACCGACGTCGGCAGAATCCAGTGCAGAAGGCCACCGGCGACGGCAGGAAGTCGGCCGACGTCGGCAGAACCAGACCAGCAGGGACCGGCGTCGGTCGCCTGTGTGTTCCCGAAGTGTTCGTTTCACGGACAGTTAGTTAAGTGAACGATGAGTTTGTATGTCAAGACCAACCAGAGTCTTGGGTTGTGAGGATAATTGTCTAAATTAAGAGTCCTAGTTATTGTTTGAGTTAAGGATCTATTTATAGACCCATTGGCATGTATTGTTTAAGGCATGAGATAGAAAGGAAGAGTTCCTTCTAGTTTTAAGATCTATGAGTTGCAGGTTGTTGCAAGCTCATTGGGGATCTACATGTAAGTTTGGTCTTTGAATTGCAGGTTGCAGGTTCATGAGAGATCAGCTTGAAGTGCTATAGAGTGCTTGATGTACTGGCAGGGTTATTACTGACTGGTTGGTGAGGTGAACACCAATTCTGTGTGTGAGTTGGTTGTTGGGACCGTTTTTGTGTAGGAGAGTGTGTGTGAGAAGAATTACTGTACACTTGAGGTGTGGCGAATCTCTGTAAGGTGAAAGAGTGTGGCGGCTCTTTGATGTATTCTTTTCTGTATAGTGTTAATACAAAATAGTGTATTGTCTCTCATATTCTGTGCTATTGGTGAATTCTAGTTACTTGTGTTTCTGGTTATTTCCGCATATTCAATTGCTTATATTTGGTAATCATACTGTGCTCTATCTGAGGAGCAAGATCCTAACGAGTTGAGTCAGAGCATGTTTGTTGTTCTAGATTCCTGACATGTTTAACTGCTCAAAATTGGCTTGTAGGGATTCAAACTCAGTCATTTAAATTTTAGATTTTTTGACATGATCAATCATGTCAAATGACGAAGATGGACTTGGAAGAGAGGATTGGAGTTCATCCTTTTGGTTTTTGGGAGGGAGAGGACTGATCTGCGAAGTTGAAGTAGAAGGTGCAGAGATGTTTGATGTACTAACCTTCTTGGCAATCATTGGGTCCTTTGACTGGAAAGGTAGAGTGGTTCCCCGCTAAGCAATTAGAATTGCAGGCTGAGTTCATTTCTATGTTCTTTCTTTATCAACTTGTTGGGCTGACTGATTCTCAAACAGAGTGAATACTGCATATGATCCCTCATCTGCTTCACCTTCACTTCTAGGTTCATCTTGGTAATTTAGGAAACTGATGTGGGAGTTGCCAATTGATTCTTCTTGATCCTCCATGAAGAGACCAGCATCATTTTCTTACTCAAACTCAGGTTGGAAATAGGAAACATGTTCTATTTCTAGACATCCCACTGCTGAGTTGGTTGGAGGTGCTTCAAGGGAAAGGTTCCTCTGTGGGGGAGGAAGATGATTTGGTTGCCCTTGACTTCTGACAGCATTGCCTTGATATGGCTGATTGGGTAATGTCCTTCTTGGTACATCTTTGTATGAAGGAGTAGAAGACATATATTGTGCCACTTGTCTTTTCAAGGCTAGCAGTTCATTTTTTTGCTTTCGTACCATTGGGTCAATGGTGGTTGTGGGTGAGTATTCAGAAGATGAAGAGGGTTTACCTCTGTTATGATCTCTTCGTATCTTTCCTACCAAGATAAGGTCATCTTCTAGCTCAGTAGCCAAGTCTTGAGCAGCCTCAAGGTTTATGTGTCTAGCCCATCTCAATAGAGAATTCACTTCAGGCAGCTGTGAGTTGATGAAGAAGCATTTGAGATTCTAAGGTGTCGACTAGGTGACCATGGGAATCTTGTGCCTTAGCTTGTTGAACCTGGCAATAAAATCCCTCATAGGATAATGAGGTTCCTTCTTCATCTGAGTGAGCTGGGCCAGCAAAGCATGTGCATCCTCTGCAGGCTTGAACCTGGCTTCAAACTTGGCTTTGAGTGTATCCCAGTCAGTCACTGATCTAACTTTTAGATGGTAGAACCAGTCTGCAACAGTGCCTTGTATTGTCTCCATGAATGGCCTGACTGTTATGTCTTCAAATTCCACCCCTATTACGTCGCAGGCTATACTGAACGCTGCAATGTGTTCATCAAGATGAACCTTCCCATCACCAAAGAATTTGGGGAAATTCTTTCTTGAACTGTGTGGAAGTTCATGCAGAGGTGGAGTCAAGTTGAGTGGGCCAAAAGAGTTACCCCAGGGGCCTCGAATTGCCATGATTTAATTATGATAAATAGGGATAACAAATCTGGGTGGAGTGGCTAGATTGCAGCATAAAAAATGGAAAAGAATTGGCCCTGCTTCAACTTGAGGCTTGAGGCTTCAAATTGTGCACTCTTTTCCAGCAACTCTAGTTTTGTAGACCAGATAAAATAATGGAGGTGGAGGAAAATGGTAAGGCTATAAATGGATAATGGGTAAGACACAGAATAGAGTCGCTAGAGTCTGTAATATAATGGATAAGGGAAAGAACTGCTTCAATTTGAAACTTGATGCTTCAGACTGCAAGTTCATCCCCAGCAGAGTCACCAAAAACTATTGGGTGAATATTTTGTCCATCAGCGTACTGATAAACAAAATAGGTCTAATCAACCACAACAGGAAGATTGGTCAGCCAGTTGTGCAAGTTTACTACATCAACAGGGGACAAATCTCTCCTCTCATCAAGGGGAGGTTCCCTATAGATACGTAGGAGCTATATACAAAATAAATAAGTAGAAAATAACACATGGGGGTAGAATAAACCATCCATCTCTCTTCTTTCAGAGATGATGGACATAGACAAAGGAGAAAATCTTGGTGTAAACACTGAAGGCACTTCTCTTCTTTCAGAAGTGTACTTGCAGGAAATAGTAGGAGTTTCTTTCAGATAGTAAAGTAACCAATAACCAAAGGGTGTAGTAACAGTAGGATGAAATAGAACGCAAAGTTTCCACCTCAACTGCCCAAAGAGTATATCACAAAGGATAATGGGGGCACAAAGTCATCCCAGAATCCTCGACACAAAAAGAAAAGAAAAACACAGACTGAAAATAATTGTGAAAGCACAAAGTCTTCCCACAGTTTCAGGACACTTCCCTATTACTTTCACTAATTTTGCTTGCCAAATTAAATGAATAAGAACACCTTCAGAAGACAGATGTAAGAATGATCTTCTAAAATGATACAAGCTAAAACAGCACAAAGTCTGTAAACAACCTACTTTCTCATTCAGATAAAAATGAAAATGAAACTATAATCTGAGCTCAAAGTCTCAATCTTCTTCTTTCAAAATGGGCAGAGTTTCGCTCTTGTAAAAATGAAAAGTCTCCTTTTCAAATGAGAGATATTACAATCTTATAGCAACTACAAAAGGATTGGTACTTTTTTCCATGGGGCAGCCCATGCTGTAGTCAACGTCTTCAATGCACCTTCAGTCCTGTCTGGAGAGACCATGCTGAGAACAGTGCACTACCATAACTATGGCATGTCCCTTCATCTAATATGTTTCTTCCTTGGTATGGACCGTCTGGTCCTTTTCCAATTTGTCTTTACTTCATGGAAGAAAAATAGGGCGCGTCCTTGGTTTGGTGCGCTCAGAAGTCTACTCGATCCACTATTCCACCTACTGGAAATAACTCTTTCGAAGATAATTCTAGTCCTTTGCATTGATCTTCTCTTTCCTACAACAATTTGAGCCTTCGGTCTCTCTTTTCAGTCGATCGCTTGATTCATGTTGAACCTTGAACCCGTTGAACCACTTAAAGTTCATCGATTCATTGGTTCATTATATCTCTTTTGTTCTATCACTTCTTGGTTCAATCACTTCTTTGCTCCTTGGTTGAACCATCTGTTGAACCACTTGTTTGTTGCTTCTCTCTTGACTGAGGCCGCATTTGAACTTTTGAACCTATGAACCATTGAACTTTGAACTCTTTCAGTTCAAAGTTCAATTGGTTCATTGGTTTATTCTGTGTCTCACTCAAACACTGCTTCCTTTATCTTTCTAAGCTTTGGTTGAACCTTTGAACCTTGAACCTGTTGAACATTTTGGTTCAACGATTCAATGGTTCAATCAGTTCATTTAGTTCATCCTTTGAAGCCCCCTTTTGTCTAAGTCTATGAAAGTTCCTTTCTACGTCATTGTTCATCCTTTGGAACATCCCGAATGGAAGGTGTCCCTTCAGACTTTTAAAACAGTCCTTTCTCTGTTGCCAAGTTCCCCTACAAGGGTACTTGTCCTTCGGGCTTCAACTTCCCCGGTGGGTTCTTACTTCTTTGGTGGGCTTTTTCCATCAGGCAAAAAGCTCAAAAGAATTCCTTAGGACAAAATGTCCAAAGGAAAGTTTCTTGTTACTTGGCCATTCGTTCTTTTCTGTTTCTTCAGACTTTTTCTTCAGGTGAATTCCTTCAGACAAGAAGTCTGAAGGAATTTTGCCTTAACATTTTTCTTAGAAAATCTTCCCAAGAGAATTCTTTTGGCCTCTTGGACTTAGCCATTTCCATCGAACAAAAAGTCTGAAAGAATTGTTCCTTTTGGGCCTTTGAACAAATCCGAAGGAATTTTGTCTGTTCTTTGACCTTCGAACCAATGTTGCCTGCCCTCCATAAGGGCACTTGCCTTTTTCACTTTGGGGCAGCCCCTTTGAACCTGCCGATTGAACCAACTTTGGTTCAACGGTTCAATGGTTCAATCGGCTCATTCTTCATTTTTTGGCTAAGTAATTTTTATCTTTTGCACCAAGCGCATTGAACCCACTTGGTCATTGAACCCATTAAACTTTTGAACCAAAGTGGTTCAAAGTTCAATGGTTCAAGCCTTTGTTCTTTATCATTTGCCGATTAAACTCTTTTGATTGAACCGAGGCGCTGAACCAATCTTGGAAACGACTAAGTGTTAGAAACTTGTTCTTTTAATTGAACTCACCTGCAGAAGCTTTTTAACCTGTTGAACCTGTGAATTCCCTTACAGAAAAAGCTTAAAAATGAGGAATTTGAAAGCTCAGAACAAATTTTGAGAAGGGAAGAGAGAAATTTTGGTCTGTGCAAGGCCAAAATAGTCCATAGGTTGTCCCAGAAATGAGTGACATTTTTCGGGGACAACATTTCCAATGATATTTTTGAATTAAACCTTGAGGATACAAATGAAACTGAATTATATAATTATCTTAAATAGATTCCTAAAGAACACAATATTATAATTTTTCTTCTTACCAAAGAACAAAATAAGATAATTAGTAATAATAAACCTACACTTGAGAATGTTTCTAATGTTCCCTTGAATGTTTATAGTCCTCCTATTATAGGCTCTAATTATACATCATGTGGTGATGCTAGTGCTCCTATTAATCCTTCTAAGCCTCCACCTGGTGCTACTCGACCTCAGGTTATTCCTATTATTCCTAGATAATTTAATGTTTATTTAGTGCCTCGTACTTTTAATCCACCACCTAGACCTGCTCCCAATGATTTATCTCATAGTCTCAACTAAAATAAGAATGCATCCATTCCTACCAATGTTGACCATGCTTCTACTCATAGGCGTGATGATACATCTCAATATGCATTGGTTTAACATCAACTTCAAGATATGTGATTATAAACCCAACAACTATTCCAAGCATCTCAAAAATATAGTCATGTGGTTACTTATCAATATATAATACATAACCCATTATCTTGTGAGGTCCTCACTCATTCCTTGCCTACTAATTTTCCAATTTCCAAATTTGATCGATACAATAGTAAGTATGATCTTTCACATCAAATTTTATCTTACTTTGCTTCATGCTTTGGTTTTGATTATGATAATTTATTAATGACCGAGCTCTTCTCTATAAGTGTCAAGGACTATGCCTTAGATTGTTTATATGCATTACCTATAGGCTTCATGCATCGCTTTAATAATTTGGTTGAGATATTATTGGCTCACTTATCTACAAACATTAGACAAAAGGTCACATTTTCTCAAATTTCTCAACTCAAACAAGGACCTAGTGATATTGCTATTGAATATGTGCCTAGATTCAAGATTGTGCCTATAAAGATGTCTTATCAAATCCCTTATAATGATCTGCAAAAATATTTTATCTAATAGTTTACTTCAACCACTCTCGAATAAAGTTATGTTCAACGTTTACCAATCTTTTGATGAGCTTTGTCACATGGTTCACAACTATGTGATTAAAATTATAGAAGCCAATATGCTCAAGTGTACATCTAACACAGGTCTACCTCTAGTACCTCCAAATATCAAGGAAAAATAACATTCAAAGCTAGGACTAATGATGCTCTAAAATTTTAAACTAAGAATAAGGCCAAAACTATAAACACATTTTCACAACTATCTGATAGGCTTGTTATTCCACCTTCTAGAACCCTTCAAAAATTTATAAAATTACCTAAACCTCCTCACAAAGTTCTTAAATGATGACTAAAACGTAGCATGATATCCTTGACTTCGCTATATCAGTTGAATATTTATTGATCTGTACCAAACTAATATGACATCCATCAATATTGTCATTACCATAGAATTTATAGATAGTCTACTAATCAATGCTTCAAACTGAAACATAAGATAAAAAATTTAATCAATAGTAATGTCATCCAAATTGAAGGTCATAATACTACATTGAATGAGTATGTCATAATGCCTAATCAATGCTCATAAATTTTCAAAAATCCATTATTAAATCATGTTGCTGAGAAACAAGATGATATTCAAATAACTACCTTTATACATCAACCAATGATTGTTGGTGGGCATCTTATCAATAGTATTACATGTATGGTTACTAGTTTGCAAAATTAAACACCATCTACCACATTTTATGACCAGGATATTCCAAACGATGATTCAAATAATGGTCCACTCTATATACATGTTATTTTTAATTTACATTATTCAATTAGACATGCCATTATGATCGACAATGCTTCTATTCAAAATATTATTATTATTATTATGTCATTTCTAGCTAGTCAATGGTATATTCAACAAGACTTGTTGGCACAACAATGGTACTTAAGATTCATGGAGGTATTTCATATACACCCATTGGTGGATAGTTAGATTTGTAGACACCAAAAATTTGCACACCATGATTTCGAATGTCAAAACACCCCTAGACTGCCTTAGGACCAATTTGACCCTTCGACCCCTAACTGAACCCAACCATGGTCAGTTTTAACAACTAGCTAAACCTACCCTTTTACCCACTTTTTTTACCTTGACCCTTAACTGTTGACAGTCAGAATGACCACCGATGATCACTTTGACCACTAACGGTCAGGGTCCACCATCCCAACCTCTAACATGCAAACATCAACCCTATTTTTATAAAATAAACTTGTCTAAATCCATGTACGATCCATTGCATGTGTGAGTTATAATTATAAGGCCCAATTGACATCTTGTTGCAACTCTCCTTCCTTGCCTATAAGAAGAGAGGATCATGAGGTGAAAGGGGTTGTATCCATAACTATCAAGAGTTTTTGCATGCAAAGGTTTCTTTTGCAGGTTTTCTTCTAGCAATCTAATGATCTAGCCATCACGATAGAGAGACAACTTACCACAGCCCCTCAGTCGACAGCCAAATACCGTTACTCTATCAGAATCATGCCAAATTCTACCAACAAGATAACCACCTCAACCATCCACAAGATCAACCTCCAGTAAGATAAGTATTTTTTTCTAGTATTCATTTACTTTATTTGTATTTCATAATCAACCTAGTACCAACCCGCCTCCCAAAATTTCCTTCTAAAATCTTGTCAACCACCCATTCATTACCTACAGCCTACACACAGTAACCATCAATAATCAGCTTGACCACTGACGACCTGTCCAACCACTAATGGTTGCCTCAACTACTGATGGTCACCTCAATCACCAATGGTCACCTTAAATGTTGATGATCACTGTAGCATAAAATAACAAGTTTTTTTCATCCTCTTACCCTCAACCAAACCCAAATTTTTATGTCCCTACCTATTCACAAACCCTTGCCTAATTTTTTGTAGTACACTTGACCTATTTAGCATTAGTATTGACTTGCTTATTGCTATATTAGTCATTTCTAGTGTATTTCTTTATTAAGCATTTCTTGTGTTCAATTTCAGTACCTTTTGATTATTGATGCAATTACCTTATCTTCTATATTATAAACTTAATTATTTAAAACATGTGGATTGACAAACCCTGAGGAAGCTCTTGCTTTCAGGATCTAGCTAGTGCTAGGTAATCCACCTAGCTATCTATCTAACAAACAAATTTTCTTAGTGTTGTCTTATTTGTAGGTTATCCTCCCAAGCTAAAGTTGAGTTTTTCACAATCATCTAATTCAACATGTGTACAACCAAATAGGTTTTTCAACCATACCCATATTTAGTTTCTTCTTCTTCATTCCCCAAAATATAAGATGAAATTCACTAAAATATTTTGGCACGCCCAATGGAAACATGAGTTTTTACTCAGGTTTCTTTTTCTATTTGTTTTGCATCTATATACTCTTCTCTCTATTCTCTGCTCATAAATGACATCAAAGTTTTTTTGGGGCTTAAAATTGACTGCATACATTGGTTGCTTACAAGTTTAACTCACATAGTCTAAATTAAGGCAAAGTAATTTGATTGTAGCATCACTTTTGTTGCACACACTAAATCAAACCACCTACATAAATCAAACATCAAACAAACTTGAGACAAGGCCCGATTAGGATTTCGTCACCTAATGGTCACATTACCCTTTCCTAGCAATCCTAATTGGAGGTCATTACCAAGGAGAGAACCAACTCAACTCTTTGGTTGAGTATAAATTCTAGAAATTGGTATATATTAGCTAATCACCTGACACCCTTATCATTTCGGTGTGTGGAGTGAGGGGGTAGGCCTCAATACCAAGCCACGTATTAATTTCCAATACAAATTCTTTTTGAGAGCCTGAACAACCTGAAACCATCCATAGACATCTTTTCTAGTACCCACTATATAAGCCAATTCTAGTCACAATTTCTTAAAAGCTTAAGGCATAAGCCAAAAGAGAGACTAAAAAGAACCTTTAGGACTTAACGTACTTTTTAGAGTGTGATTGATTTTCTTGATCATTTCTTGTCTTCTCTCTATTTGAGTGGTGAGATTGTTTGTGTTTTCTCTTCCCCTTACCTTGGATGGTTCTAACTCGCTAGCAGCAAAAGAACCTTGTAGAACAAAACCCATCACCAAACCAATCGGCCTCTTCTACCTCCTCATCCATGGACTACATCTCTAAACAAACAGACTCTCCTCATCCTTCAAGAAGTCCTGCTTTCCCTCAAGAAGTTCCCCAAGGAGACACAGACTTTGCCACCTTCTTTAATAATAATCTTGTGGCCCTACAACATTAACTTAACACCACGCCTCATCGTACCCCTACTTCGGTTCCACCTATGGACCCACCTTATGACATGCCTTCTCACCTTATGGGAAACACTTATAGTACCATAGTTACCACCCAACCGTTGCCTACCCAAGCCTCTTCATCTACTAACAATCCTTTTGATACTACTGTGGAAAACCAACCTTCCCAACCTATAAACACCCTTATACCTTCCACCCCCATCAATAACTCCTCTACCTTGGGAGCAACCCAACCACTAACCACCTATACTCCCCTCACCATAGGGGTACCTACAACTAGCATTGCCAACCTTCCTTCAACAAATACTCTACTTCAAAATCTTGTGCTACCCATACCTTCGACCTTACCACTAATTACCACAAAGGTCACTACCCTTCTTTTGATCACCAACCTATCCACCACCCCCACCCAATAGGTGCCCATTACACTAAACCCAAGTTACATACTTAACCCACAAGTGCATGTACCTCTACCTACTACCCAACCACCTGCATCCACCTACCCCTACATAGATTCCACTCAACCACCAGTATCCACATACCAATATGTGACAACTCCTCAACCCCCTACTAGTTATCAATATGTCACCTAACCACCACAACAATATGCACCTCATAACCTCCCAGGTGCATAACCCTAAAATGATCTAATGAAAATGCTAATGGATAAGATGACCACTCTAGAGTCATCAATTTTTGGGGCTCACAACATCCTATCCTATGAATAAATCTGTAATGAACCTATCCACCCATCTATCCCTATCCGACCATATCCTCCTCAGTGGGAACTTCCCAAGTTCTATAAATTTTAAATTGAGGAGGATCCCCAACAACACCTTATGGAATTTAGGTACTCGTGTTATTTGATTTCCTATGATGATGTTCTCCTTCTTGACACTTTTCCTATGTCTTTGTCAGGACCGACATTAGACTGGTATAGTGCCTTAACGAAACACTCTTTATTCTCCTTCACCCAGTTGGCCCAAACTTTCTTAGATCATTTTTTGATAAACATCTCCAAGAAATTTTCTATCACTGACCTTTACTCTATCTGGGAATTCGATGATGAATCTATGGCTGATTTTGTAGCCTGTTGGAGGATCCTGATCAACCACCTTTCCTTCTCTTTGCCCCAACCTGAACTAATAGAAATTTTTGCTCAGGCATGTGCCAAACACATCTCTTCTACATTGCATGTCCAAAGTTTTAGAACTTTTGACAAATCTTTTATCATGGTGCATAAGCTAGAGAATAGATCCATCAATGAGGGAAAGATAAAACTAAAAAACAAGAACTCTCCCTACAAAACCAATGAGACTTCCTCCTCTAAACCAAACAACCAAACCAACATTGAGACCAAAAGTAATTGAACTATGAATGTGATTGTCCTTAAAGCTAATTATCTACCATCTATCAACCGACCAAATTCCTCTAGCTCCTCAAAGCAAAACATGAGAAAACAAAATCAAAACAACCAAAAGCAATTCATCCCACTTGGGGAATCCTATGCTTTGATTTTGGAGAAGTTACTAAAGGCCAACATCATACAAGTTCCTCCTATCAAGCCACCTCAATAATTTGATTCTTTTTATCCTGTACTTAGTACAATGTGAATAACCTATGTGCTTTCCATCAAGTAGTAGGACATAACGTTAGTAGGTGTAATACCTTCAAAAGCATTATCCAGTCCCTCATTGAATAGGGGGTACTTGGTTGGACAACCCCAACGCACCTCAAAACCAATCCCTTAACATTTTTAGGCAACCTTTTCCCAATCATGCATCTTTTAAAAATGAGAGAAACAAGGTTGAGTGTTCTCATGATGCCCATACTGTTAACATGGTTCTTAACACACTCATTACTGAAGAGCCTATTACCTAATCCACCTGTTCTTTGCCCTCTCCACTTATTGATGTAGTGAAGTTACCTTCTCCTCTTTTTAAGACCTAAACTGAGGAATCACCCGTTTCTCCTCCTTCACTTATTGATGTAGTGGATCCATCAACCCCTCCTTCAACTGACATACTAGAATAAACACTCATTTTACCTTTTCCCTCAACCTTCGAGTAATTTAATGCCCCTTTGGAGATAATTCCCAAAGAGGAAGCCACCATATTTTCACCTCCCATAAAGGAGTCACCTAGCCAAATCTTGCATCCTTTAATTGAGGAAAAGGATGAGGTTACCATTCCCATTTCTCAACCTATGGGCTTAACTTTCAATTCCATTATCCAGGAAACAAAACCAATCTACAATCCATTATTTAGGTTAGTTCAAAAATTAGAATTTGTCTCCAACCCTGACATGGATAGAGAAACCTTTTGGTAGTAATTGGGAATCCCTTACCTCACCAAGCAGGAACCTCCAACCACACCTTTAGCAAGCCAACCCACCACTCCTATTATCCAAACCCCTATCTTACCAAACAAACCACTAAAGGCCTCTACCAACCCAAAAATTTCTCAACCACCCAATGCATCTAAACCCCAAATAACCAAATCACCTTCCTCAACCAAATTGACCAAACCAACTAAAAACCTTGGCACCTTCCCTACACAGAGCCTTAATCACCCATCTGTTAAAGTGGAGCTTACCTTACCAAAAGTAACAACCAAACACAAAACCAAATCAACGAAGGGAGTAAAGCCACCAAAAGGCTAGAGAGCCAAACTCCCACCTCCCTCAACCTTGCCTTCTTTTTGGGGGCCTCATCCCTCTACTCTGACTAGGAAACTGGTTGTCCCAACCAAAACCCAACCACCACTATTAGTTACACTAGCACGCTTACTTTTGGACACACCTATCTTCATCGAGCCATCAAATACTAGACTACCTACCCTAATTCTTCTTACCTCTAACTTATCAACCTCTAGCTTACCAAAACCAAAACCATCAACTAAGATTACTACCTTACCCAAACCTTCTACCACGAATCCCACTCCCAAAAAGACTTCCCAAACAGACTTCCATCTCATCAACCAAAACCAAAACCTCTAAACCCTCTCCAACTTTAGTTGAATCCTACTTGACTATTTTCTAAAAGTTATTACAAGCTTCTTACTTGACCTTGCCCCTTATTAGGCCATTTGACCCTTTCAATCCAAAACCCATCTGGTATAATGACTACCAAGTGTGTTCCTATCATAAGACACCAGGCCATGACATAGAAAACTACAAATCTATCCAAACCATTATACATCAGCTCTATGATAAGGATGATCTATTAATGGAAGAACCTCCCACGGGCCCATACCAATCTAATAACCAACAACCACTAGCCATAACCTACCTATTCCCCCACTCTCACCTTAGAGTGACAAAGAACCAAACAAATCTCCTTCCCCAATTCCTCCCTCTATCCATACCATCCACGTGGTCATGAGAGCACAACAGAAGCATAAGGGAAAGGCTAAAGTGTCCATCCCATGGGCATACCCATCTTCTACCTCCCAACCAAACCCTACCTAAACATCTTCACCTTCATCCAAACCCAAGGTATCTATCTTAGGTGCCCCCCACTCCAACCCCTCTGAATCCATCAAGAGGATGGTGCTTAAACAACTTCATCAGATCCCAATGAAGATGAGCTTATATGATTTGATTTCTACTTCACCTCATCATTACCAAGCAATGATAGAGGCATTGCAATTGGTAGAGTTCCAACCTGAAGACCCTCAACCTCTAATAGCCTATATTGGTGCTCTCCAAATTTCCAACCTTGTCACCTTCAAGGACCTTCTATCCATCTAAATGACCCAGATCCCCCTCTCTTTATTACTGCTTACATCAACCAAACTTGCATCAAAAGGGTCATGATTAATGGGGGAGCTAATATTAATATCATCTCCTCCCATGCCTATAACCAACTCAACCTATCAGATAATGTCATGTCTGAAACCTTGGTCATCCTCTGATCCTTTAATGACACCATGACCACTACCCTAGGAACTATTATCCTTCATATCTGTACAGGACCTTTTGCACTCCTCAAACTCTTTTATGTAATGGAAGGCAAATTCTAACACAATGACTTATTAGGATGACCTTGGATCCACTCCATGGGTTGTGTACCCTCTACTCTTCATCATTGAATCAAATTTGAGCATGAAGGTTAGGTCATCACCATCCAAACTAATCCAAGTCCCTTCTCGACATGCAACATGACCTATTGACCCAATGATGTCCTCTTACCTCCATCTAGTAAACCCTCATTGACCAAATACAAGCCCTCAACCATGAAGGATGAACCCACAACTTCTTCTACCAATGAGGAATCAACTAGCTCATCCATCCCATTTGATCATATCCCTACCTCAGACCACTTGGAATCCATATTCCAATGTCTTTCACTTGGGCAAAATTACCTCCTCGCCTTTGACACTTTCCCTACTCCCCAAGAGTATGGGAAACTTGATCACCAACTTGGGTATGACCTCAACATCAGGGCCATTGTTCTCTTTGGACCTTCACACTATCAAACCCATTTCATCTATGGGGGACTCGATAAACCCCTAGGTGTTTCTACCACCTCGTCTCCACCTCCAACTTCTCCCATCTAGACAAGTTGAGTTTTGCCAAGACATACCTCCACAAGTGTACTTGGAAGGGATTTGGTCTTGCATGATATGAGCATAGCCCACATGAGTTGATTTCCATTAAGACCCAAAAGCCTCATGAGAAACATGACCTTGGTTTCATTCTACCCACCAAGAAGCAAACTAAACCACCTATTGTCACCATTATTAAGGAAGACACCCCTTCATCACCAACCTCTCCTCCACCTGTGTGTGAGGATGATGACATCATCCTACCCAACTTTTTTTTCATCAACATGATCAACCTTAAACCCCTGACTTATCAAAAGGAGGGGGAAAACGTAACCATCCCTTTGATCCATCCTGAGATGATAGGGGATGACTCTCCTACCATTAATGTTGTTTAGTGCCAGGATGATGATTCCATTCTCACCTACCTTGGTACCCTAGATTATTCAATCCATAAATCCCTTCCTCCAGAGACTTTGACCATGTTGAATGAATCCACCATGGATATCAACTTGGGCACTCTAGACAACCCCTACATTTTCAAAATTGTCCAATCACTAAATTCCAAGGAACTTCGGGACTTCCCCTCTTTCCTCCAAGATCGTACATAGCATGTACTTGGTCTTATAGTGACATCCCTAGAATTGAACCTACCATTGCCACCCAAAACATAATCACCAACCTTGATGCCAAGCCTGTCAATTAGAAACTTCAGTGCATGTACCCTCACATAGCCCATCTTATCAAAGAAGAGCTTCAATGCCTCTTATTTGTCAATTTCATTCAGCCCATTAACTACCCCTAATGGGTTTCGAATGGCGTACCTATCACCAAAGCCATAAGACTACACATTTATGTGGACTTTCATGACCTCAACCTTGCTTTCCCTAAAGATGAATTTACTCTATTGAGCATCAACCAACTAGTTGATCTTACATCCAACCGCGAGATGTTATCTCTTATGGATGGATTTTTGGGTTATAATTAGATCCTAATCACCCTTGAAGATCAACACAAGACTGTCTTCACCACCCCATGGGGGACCTTTTGCTATAGGGTCATGCCTTTTAGACTAGAGAATGTTAGAGCAACCTACCAACATTCCATGACTTATATCTTCTATGTCCTTATCCACAAGATTGTAGAGAACTATGTGGATGACCTTCTTGGAAAATCTAAACTCCAAAAAGACCATTTGGCTATTCTCAAGATTATCTCTAAGCACCTCATCCATTACCATGTCTGCCTCAACCTTAAGAAGTGTATTTTTGGGGTCTTATTAGGAAAGCTCCTTGGCTTTATCATTTGATTTCGGAGAATCAAAGTCAATCCTACCAAAATCAAATCCTTCCTTGACATGTTTCCTCCAATCAACCTCAAGCAACTCCGTAGTTTTTAGGGGAAGCTTTAGCCCATCCATCACTTTATCTCCCAACTGTTAGACTGATGCCAACCCTTCCACCACCTTCTAAAGAAGGATGTATCTTTCAAGTGGAATAGTGACTACCAAAAGGCCTTTGACTCACTCAAAAAGTACCTTTTATCTCCACCTGTCCTAACCCCTCCCAAGGATGACCAACCTTTCTACCTTTATATCTCCACTACCAACCACTTCCTAGGAGCAATGCTTGCTAATTGAGATGAACAAAATAGAGATCAATTCATCTACTACATTAGTTGCATGCTTATAGAGTACAAGACTCGGTACACCCATACTAAGAATATTTGCTTAGATTTAGTCTTTGTGGCCACCAAATTTTGCCACTAACCTTATTAACCACAAAACCTATGTTATAACCAATACTGACCCACTCAAGTATATGTACTCTAATCCATACCAAAACTAATGTATGGCTAAGTGGATCATGCTCTTAGCAGAGTTTGATCTTGAGTTATTTCAACAAAAGTCAATTAAGGGGTAAGTCATTATCGACCAATTAGTTGAAGCACCATTCGTAGATAATCAACGTCCTCCTCTTGAGTTCCTCGTTGAGTCCATTGCAACCATATCTTAGGTAGACTTCACCTATCAATTCACCATGTTCTTTGATGGATCAAAATGTCAACGTGGTAGGGGAGCTAGTATGATCCTTATTCCCTTTGACAATAAATCACTTCCTTTGTCCTTCAAGATTGATTTTTAATGTACTAACAATATGGTTTAGAAAGAAGCCTTAATGATAGGCCTTCAGACTTCCTTAACCTTAGAAGTCAAAATGATCAACATCTTTGGTGACTCTCAAATTGTGGTCAATCAAATCAATGGCTCTTAGCAGTTTAAGAATTATGTTTTGCAATAGTACAAATAACTAGTTGATGAACTTTTTGCATCATTTGAACACTAACGCATCTAGTCAACCCCACTATCTACTAACATGTTCAGTGGTACCATGGCTTCCCTCAAATTTTAAATCCCATCTACACCCTATCAATCTAATCTATCTATTGTTATCCATAGACTTACCCAACCTTCTTATGTCAAGCTAGATTTTCCCACCATTTTCAATGTGGAGGAAACCCAACCTGACCTTTGGTATCGACGAACCTTTGACTATCTCAACCTTACCATCATTCTTTCTAGCCTTTTCTGGAATGCTCAAAGAGCATTTACCCAAAGTACATCATGTTATACCATTATGGGGGGAATTATTTACAAGCATGACTTTAATGGCCTCCTCTTCCATTGCCTATGTAGTCATGAAGCCTCTTATGATATCAAGGAAACACATGATGGTATCTGTGGGGGACACTTTAGTGGCCTCATTGTAGCTAAATGCATCCTTCACCTTGGCTATTACTATCCTAACCTTAACCAAGGTTGTTGTGATTACATGAAAAAGTATGTTAAGTGTTAACAATGCACCAAACTGCATCACGCACCTAGCTATAGTATTCATGTTTCTACTATTTTTTGGCCCTTCTCATAATGTGGTCTAGACCTTATTGGTGAAGTTAACCCCAATTCACTATAGTGACACCATTATATCATCACTATGATTAAATATTTTACCAAATGGGTATAGTTTATTCTTTTAGTCTCAACCAAAGAAGAAAATATTATCGACTTTATCAACCATCACATCATCTGCCATTTTGGTGTTCCTCACAAGATTGTCACCAATAATGGTAAATCTTATAAGAATAAACAAGTCTAAGGTCTATGTGATGCATTCGGTATTAAGTTGAGTTTCTTCTCACCTTATCACTCTTAAGTGAATGGATAGGTCGAGGCTTCTAACAAAACTCTTAACAACATGCTTGCTAAAATGGTCAATGGATTTGGTCAGGATTAGCATTTGCACATCCCCTTCACCTTATGGGCATATCACACTAAAATTAAAACTCCTAAGGGAGTTACCCCTTTTTATTTTGTGTTTAGATTGGAGGCCATCTTACCTCTCAAAGTCTAAATACCTTCTCTTCGCATATCTTTACAATATCTTATTATTGAGGATGGTTATCATCAACATCGTTTAGCTCAACTAGAGCTAATTGATGAGCATCATTTAGCCACCCTTACCCATCTTCATATCTATCAAGAGCACATCAAACATGCCTATAATAAACACCTTAGAGTGTGAGAATTCAACATCAGAGACCTTGCCCTAAAGGAAAATCAACACGTCACCAATATGGAGAAAAGTAAGTAGGGCAAGTTTGCTTTCAATTGGCTTGGACCCTATATCATAAACCATAAGTATGGATCAAGATATTACCTATTGTCCTCTCTTGAAGGCAAACCATAAGCTAAGCCCCTCGATGCTTCACATCTGCATCCATTCTATTGTTAAGAAGGATCAAGATTCACCTTCTGTCTAACTTAAGCTCATCTCTTGATTTCAAACCACATTCATCTCCCTATTTTAGGGGCAATCAATTTTGACTGAATCATGTGATTATCTATCACAATCATAGCCTAATATTGAATAATGGGTACCATGGATCTATCCATGGCATGATTCGCATGGTACTTTCCACCCCTTTCTAGGATGGATTCCCATGATCATTTTCACATAACCTCCTTTACACCTAATCAACCTTATTGTCCTTTTAATTTTACCTTCATAAAGGTGAATATTTAAGCTGGGATAAACAAGTCTATGTCAAGCAAAATCAAATAGAGAAAAAAAAAGCAAACTCATTATCACAAACAATCATGGGTCATTCCCAAGCATTCATAGATTGCTCCCTTGAATGAAAATTGCATAAGCATACTAAAATTACACAAATATAAGGTAAAATTTTCCATTAAAGGACAACTATCATAAAGCCTTGAACAAAGCAAATAAACTTAGACCACTCCCCTCAAAGATAATTGAGTAAAACATTTATCAAAAGCATATCAATTTCTTAGAAGCTTCCCACATCGATCAACTTCCCATATACAACAACAAAGCAAAAGACTCATTATCAAAATCACAACCAAAGCAAACTCATCTTGAAATTCGTAATTGGATCTCACATAGCAAAATAAGGTGGAAGCCATAATTGGCTTTCATAAGTAGACTTCCTGCATCAATCAGTCTACACGTTTGACATAGACTTGTTTATACCGAGTCTTCAAAAACCTATAGAAGAGGCATACTAGTCTCACAAGAAGGTTCCATTTTCATCCATCTCCCCTTTATACATTATAATCAAGGGATTTTGAGCTCACTTAACATTATGTGGTCAAGACACCTTTTTAACCAATTAAAAAATGCTAATGCAATGCATTCGAAGGGATTATGTTCCTTAAGCCAATCCAACTTTGGTTTTTATTTTAGCCCTTGTCAAAGAAGAAGCATCATGCCCTCTTTTTATCCTCTCATGACTAATTGATATATTCAGTAGGATGTTTTCCTCTGAATTATATCCTTTATTCTCACATCTAGTGTTGTTAATTAACTTACTTCATATGCTTTACCCTAAGCAGAATAATAACAACCATAATCATAACATCGTATCAATGTGTTTCATAAGCAAGTGCATAACCATAATCATAACCATAACAAGCATAATCACATCATAACATCCATGAGAAATATAGCAATCAAATATTTTCACCACATGTCTACATCTAAATGATGAAGAGTATACTCATTAAAATTTAGTATGTCATAAAGCATAACCATACATCTCATCACATGCCTAGCTAGGTGAGTCTGCATTCATAATCCATAACATAAACATAATCAACATAACATGAGAATAATCAATATAAACATCACATCATTCCATAACATCAAAGCAAAGACCATGAACAATGAGTAGTAAACAATGATCATATATATAAATCGTGAGTCTAACATCATAATGTATATAATCAATATACATGTCTCTCTCTCAAAATGTATATCTCATTGCATTAGCTTGCAAGCTAGAATCAAAATGATATACAATATGTCATAAACCATGTCTTATCTATGCCCCAGGGGCATTTCTATCACTTGGATCACCACTAGCCCCTAGTACCTATCCCCTATAGTTATTATCTATCCACCTATAGATGTTGCCCATTGCCCTAGTGTTGCCACACTAGTACCACCTACCAAGCTTGCTCTATACTTGCTCCATCAGGGCTCATTAGGATACTACCTCAAGACTATAGCTGCATAATACCATAGCTCCTCCATAGTGGCCAGGTATCATGCCATGGGGATTGCCCCTGGTGGTTATGTGGATGTCATTACTCCACCTCCCCTCTACCTCAAGGAGTCCCTATCTTGTGTAACCAAGGATAGTGAAGCTCTATCTTGGTCCCTGTCACCTATAAGAGTAACAACCTGACCCTGTAAGGCAACCACCTGACCTTGTAGTGTTATGACCTATGCCTATACAATGTCTCATACTACTCCTGCCTATGCGTCTGGGGCACTTCCCTATACCTATGTGCTCTGGCCCCCTCTCCTAGTTGGGTCCACATCTATAGGCCTCCTACCACTATCACCATCACCAACATTTACTACCATGTATAAACCCTAATAGCATGCCATGTAGCCATCTACAAAGCCTACATCATCTATCTATGGCCTAGTTGGAAACTCCTCATAATCTAGTAATGTCTACACTAGATGTGGCTCTAATAGAAGGATCTCCACATCCTCATGCCTATACCTACAAAAGACACCTAGAATACCCTGTACAAGGCCAAATTGCCTATGCACCCTATCAAATGGGATGAGCTCCACCTCCTCATCCCTCTGATCGAGAATCCACCTATAACTTTGTAAAGAGAAAGTCTATCTTTTGTATCTGACCCACTCTAGGAACCCAATATATGGTCTCCAAGTGATGTCTCTAATAACTATTACATCTAGTGCACCCCTGAACCAATCAACATCATGGGCTCCTCCTCCTGCACCTGAAGCAACAAAGTCACCTCTCCACTACATGAAACCAACTGGGAACTCTATCTAGAAATAACCCACTCATGGCAACCTTATCAGCCTTAGCACTTATATGTGCTCATAGGCCCATCAATATAGAACCAGACCAATAATGATGCCATATCTTCTATGCGCCCTGAAACCCCACAACTCCTTGTATATCTATACCAAAATAATAGGTACCTAGCTAAACACTATCTGCCCTAGTAATATCTTAATTAACACCCCCAAAAACAAGTATGGGAACCTCTCATTTCTTGAGTTAGGAAGGGCAAAGCATGACACTACCATCATCATCACCAGTCTCCTTTCATCCTTCACCCTCTAACAGAGCATAGAGTAACTAAAACCCCTAGTCTATCACCAGCTATGATCCTAATCATCTCCATAAATAAGCTTCAAAAATTCACTTCGCTCCTCCCACTCAATGTGGTAAATTGAATCACTCCATAGAGGTAGTTAAGTGATCCTATGGACATCCTCTGATAAGATTGTTAGCTCACTAATTGATAGAAGGAAGGTGTTCATGGCCAGATCCCATCTCTTGATGAGGGTCATGATCATTGATGCAATGCATGATACATTTTGGTAGTGTCACTCCTAGACCAACCTCTTCTATATGAACCCAATCTATTAGAGCCATCCCCTGGTGAACCTCTACAAAAATGCACAACACTTGATCGTGCATCTGAATCTACTCCCATGCCTTCATAGTTTATTACCATACACACTTAGTCAACCCATCTTACCTATTTAACCAGTGCTTGCACTACCCTTTTACCTTATCTATCAACCCTAAAATTTGTGTTGTTTAACTTATAGGGTCGACCTACACTAAGAAAATAACATCTTATATGCCTTAGGCACATTTAAAAAAGTCAAAATATAATTTACACACTAGTTAATCACCGATGATCATGGTGACTACTGATGGTTAGACATCCATCTCCTCATCCATCTCCTTACATATGTTGATTATTGATGGTCAATCCTAATTATTGACGGTCACTATGGGTGTTCTGTGAAATAGAACACCCAAAAACCTAATCTACCCAAACTTTGCCTACAACCCCAAAACCCAACATATTATCCTCTATTTAGTCTTTGTCCCACCCCTACCTACCCTACCCCTACTTAATTGCCAAATTAGAAGGAAATTTAACCCTCCAAACCAAAAACCCTACCTAGGGCACAACCAGGTCAAACCCTACCTACCAATCACCTACATTTTGAAATTGAATGTAAATTAAAAATTGATAACTAATCTACCAATTTAAGGATGCCACCTACCTCATTTCTTGACTGTCATCAAGGAGTAATCCATGGAACCATCCATCCTCATTTGTGCCCACGCTCACTCTGCATCCTACCTCGATCCTCTCAATCAATCCAACTCAACAACCTCTCAACAATCACCATTAGAACTAGTCTCGGTCATAAGACATTAAAAGCCAGAGCTCCAAGTCAACAAGTTACAATAAGTGAAAATGACATTCACTTTTACTTTCAACCTCTACAGCTTTAGGGTTTTACCTTGACCATCGACAGTCAGGGTGACCATCGATAGTCACTCTTTGGACCCCTGACCATTGATGGTCAGGGTCTTAACCTTTTTACCCATTTCATCTTCAACCACATTCTTTTGGTACATGTTAACCACATACCCACCCATGAAGAATACCTTCTCCGCCCACCCTTACTACCTCATCACCTTGCCATTGGTCCATTTCAGCCGAACTCGTGCATGTTTTGCAACAAATTTTGTCTAATCCTTTGATCGTAATGAAAACATTACCATGTTGACCACTCTTTGAACTTGTGCCACCTAGCAAATACCTGACCCACTTATGTCTTCTTATGAGCACTTCCTACCTTGAATACCCATGACACTTGACCCATTTGTGTTTTCATCAAGAACACTTCCTACCTTATATACCCCTCGACACACAAACATTACCTAGGAGACTTGAACTTATGGGTATACCCAACCACCATGCCTAAATGCAATCACACAGTCTACTTGTCGCTTGTCCTTATAAGCACTGACCATTATTTTTACTAACTATGACAACCTAGTCAATGTGTGATCTTTTTTGTTGCACTTTTTATCGCATTTTGTGTATTTGTTTACACTTTAAGTGCCCAACCTATCACCCAAATTCATGACGTCTACCTTCATTCACCTCATCAAACCTGTAATTGATTCTATTTTACCTCATCAACTCCCAATTTGAGGGGGAACACCTCCTTCCATACTCAGGGTAACCACACCTTCAACCAACAATCAATTTTTGTTTTGTAGCTTGTTGATTCAAAGCCACATAATAAAAAGGGGGAAAATGTAGACACCAAAAATTCACACACCATGATTCTGAATGTTAAAACACCCCTATACCACCTTAGGACCCCCTTGGGACCAATTTGACCAACTATTACACCACATAGACATGTAATGCCTAATCATCCACTCCCAATATTAATCTACAACCTCTTACATCAGTTTATGCCAAAGCACATACTAAGTGTTCACATATTCAAAGAAACACTCAAATTACTATAGGTTATTTTAAAGAGGTTCCAATGACTCCTCAAGCCCATTTCCATTATATCATTTGTTAGGATGGTGGTTCATGATACTACATAGCTCATGACCATTTTTATGAAACTTCCACTAATGCATTTGAATCTCCACATTCATGGACATCCATTTATAGACTGACAAATGGGATTATTAATTATCCATGTTAGCCTATCCCTTGTGCTTCATTAATAAATATTATTATATGTAATTTCTTACTGTACATAACATCCTTCCTTTATATATTATATCTTCCTTAGGATTTACCCTATTTTTGATAAAACACTAAATGAATTAATAAGTATTTGTTATATATAGGTGTAAAACTAGAAATATCAAAATGCTAAAGATATACAATATTCAACTATTTTGATTTTAAAAAATTACTAATTATTGAAAATTGTTGTTTTGGGAAAGTACTAAGAAGAGATATACTTAGCTTGCACAATAATATTTATTGATTGTTCTAACTATTTTATTCTAAAAATCTAAAGAAGAGGTGATTGTGTAGGTTAAGTTTCAAACTCAAGAACATAAATATAATTTGGATATGCTCGCTTTAGGTGGAAAACAACATAGTGCATTCCAATTGGTTGATTGTGGACTTGTCCCCATTGACTGTGATAGGATGCTGACAAGAAAAGATAAAGAAAGTAGGAATATGGAAATGATGAATTAAAAGTAGAAGCAAAAGATATTTCTAGATAGGTTTGTTGTAGGAGTATAATATTACAGTGTATGTTGACCACAAACTTGTCTTTATTGAGTGTGCATAAAAACTAATTGATGTGCCTTCTTCACACGTAGATGTTGAGTAATATAGTGTATCACAAATCATTGTTTTCCTTCTTTGGTCTTTGGAAAACTTTGGGATCTTTGAAAGCTTGAAAATTTGAAAGAAAAAGAGGGGTTTGTAATGGGCTAAGCCGACCTCAATCACCCCCTTGATGATTGATTGTTGTCAACATATCTATTTTATCAAAATTTTGCAAACTAGGGAAATATATTACCTAATATGATAAACTATTGATCAAAATTAGAAAGCTATAGATATGTAATAAATGTTACAAATTGATTTGAAACTTGATAAATTTATAAACTTACTAAATATGGAAAGTATAAGAGAGAAATATAAACTTATTTAGAAAATTGAGACACAGGATGATTCTAGATTTGAAACTAATAGGTTCACTATTTGACTATGTGTAGACTTGGAACAGGAGCTGACACGGTTCCTAGACAAAAGTGTTGTAATTGGATAATAGTGGGGTGCACTCTTATCCCTATAGAACATTGGTATCCAAAAAAATATTAGGAACCTAAAATTTATAGGTTTTATGCACCTTTACTTATTTGTTCTATAGACTATGTGGGAGCTTCTGATTGACTTTGGTTATCACTATGTAATTATTTTCCACTTAAAACCCTAGCTCAATAGACAAGATGACAAGATGCAACCACGGATTTAAAGTTGAAGTTGTGCTTGATCTCAACTCCCCATGTTTTGAACATTACCTACATACCACTATTCCAAAGAGGTATTAAATTCTATGTAGTTCTCCCATGTTATGGTGGTGTGTGTGAAACTAGTACAAAAATACGAGATGATAGTGCAATATTGGCTTGATTAAATGATTCAATTATGACTTTAGACATTAAAAGTGTATTCGTACTTTAGCTCAGGGCTACTCTAATTGTATGTAATGATATTTGGGATAAATAGGGAATTACCTCTCATTATGCAATTAGAATTATGGTTATTTTTAGTGTGGAAGTCTCTTATGTGTAAAATGGTTTAGAATGTGCTTATATAGTGGTATTTTTGGAATTCCTTTAGATGGGGCTACCTAAACTTGTAGGATGACCATTATATAGCTTTTTAATTTTGTAAAATTATCAATAATTGGTAGAGGACACTGTTAATGGGAGCAAACAATAGTGGTGTCAACTATTGTCTAAATAGGGTGTTCCTATCCTAAGGAAAATAAATGCTAAGCTAAGAGTATTAATCAATCTGAGCATGAGCCTAGGTTGCTAGTAAAAATAGATAGAGGCATTTTGGGTTCATATACTTGCTTGAAATAATGATTCATCCATGAAAAATATGAAAGAAAGTTGTTAAAGGGTCCTAGAATAGGTCATGAGCTAAGCATGTCAAAAGAGTGGTCACAAGTGCACTATTTAAGATTAAATGTTAATTTATGTGTCTACAATTACCCCCTTTACTCTAGTAATGTAGCAAATCAAAAGTATTAAAGTAAAATGAAAAAGTGCACACCTAAACTTACCTATGAAGTGTAGTATTAAATGTAGGCCACAACGTTAAATTTTGTTTCACATAAACTTGCAATGAAACATGGATAACATTAGTCTTTACTTAAGATAGAAATTAGGAAGCAAAGACAAGAAAACTCATATATTAAATAATAAGGAACAAACAAACCTTAGTGGGTGTGTGAATTGATATGTTTTCTGGTGTGTAATTATTGACTATATAGGGTAGGCCACTTGGAGATTTCATTTTCATTAAAAACTTGGATTCAACTGTGCATTCCCCAATCCTCATTGATTAGGAGAGTTTGCTTAAGAACTCAAGGTATGCGTTACTCCATCATTGTATACCTATGGTAGTGATGTAACTTGGAAACTCTATATGAATCCAAATAAAATGTTCTGGTATAAAAATTGGTGTAAAAGAGTGAACCAACCACTACAAATAAAATAAGGCTCATTTATGGTGCAAAATTAGTGTAAAACTAGTGAAAAAGTGGCACAAATAGTTTGTATAATTTGAGTTTAATGTATACAACATGGAAAATGATAAGTGTTACCATTTCATATGAGGAAATGGTGTAAAGACTATGTAATGAGGAAGCCATGTGCCATGCAGATGCCCCCAATATCATATATGGTGTATATAGATTCTAAGATTGAGTGTTAATAACTGTAATTCTGAGTAAAGTCCTATGCAAAACTTGGCACTCATGTAACACATGATGCCCCCAAATTGAGAAAATATGAGTAAATTATGAGATATGAGACTGTGAACATGTTGTAAACTAATTTGGACTTCTTGAGATTCTAATAAATTATAGAATTGACTATTTTTTTAGCTTCAGGATAATAGTGTCCTATTTGGACAACAGTGGGGTGTGCACCTGTATGTTTGAAGTGATATTATCCAAGCTGACCTTTTGATGTGATTTGTGATTCATTTTATGAAGACTAAATTTTTTTATCTGTGTTTGTATGTACATTGTATTGAGTAGGCTTAAGCCCTTAATACAAACTGCTATATATGCCCCCTCTTTTGAGGTGAGTTTTTGAGTTGTGCAATAACTTAAGTCAAAATAAAAAGTTATGCAAAATATGTTATGATAAAATATGTGAATCTGAGTAGTAGTGATAACATTGAGGAGCATGGCATCATCATCAAGGTAAACTGAGTATAATAGTAATGTGAGATGCATGTAGGAACAAACATACATAGTGTGAATATCAAGATAGATGGTGGCAATTAGGTATGTAGATAAGTGATCAAAACTTAGTATTGAAATATTAATAGAACTACTTGGGGAGGGATGCATGATATTCATCATGGTATCAAAAATTGGGAGGATGCATGATATCTATTATGACATTAAAAAATGAGAAAATAAGCATGCAAGTGTTATGGCCATGGCAAACACAAACATAGAGTACACAACAAATAGAAGGAACACAAATAAAAGGCTAAAGGGCCACATACTAGGGATATTTTCAAATGTCACTTACACTTAAAGAAACATTAAATGATGGCTTAGACCCACACACAAATACATATTCAAATGTCCTCACATGCATATAAGTAAACATAAGGACATGTTCAAATGTCCTCAAGCCTAGTAGATAATACACACAAGACATGAAGAAAGAAAGAAAACATGAAAACCATGCATGACATATGTAATTGATTAACATGAATGATTTGTAACACTAGTAAATTTAGTAACCTAAGTGACTAGTAAGATATCATTGTGCTAGTGAGTTAGAAACATCAATAGATTTATATGCCATGAAAATAATTGAGCTATGATCAACAAAAGATAAGCAAAGAAGAATAAAAATAATGTATGATATTCCCCCAACAAAGATTATTGAAGTAAAAACAAGCTAGAAGAGGCCTATGTATGATTTGGATCTGAGAAATGAAAGCTTGAGCTCATTGGGACCATAACAAAAAAAAAAACAATAGTGGGGTGCACTACTATCTAGTTAAGGTGTTATTGTCTGAATAAAATTTTCTAAGTCTGAGACAATGAATAATCTATAACTGGGTTTGGGCATGACATCTTGTATGCTATATAATCACTCATGTTCACTTATGAATCATATATGACATGAAAACTAGATAAAAATAGGTACTGAATATTATGCACATATTACCTGATATAATTAACTAAACATAAACATGTATAGGTCCTAATTTTGAATTGTGTGTGTGTGTGTGTATTTGTGCATAATAGTATGATTAACAAAGGTGCTATGTACAAGAAAAGATTCTATTATAATCCCAAGATGCCATTAATGGGATGCCTCTATGTAAGCCCTATGTTACATGCTGTAATCTTCACTCACATTATCATATTCATCCTAAAAATTAATCCTAACATTCCAATTATATTTTGCATAATCAATATCATCATCATCAGAGAGAACCACCTTCTAAGATTGCGGTTTTGATTGTGATATGTCATTTTGGTCTTCTTTTGTATCTGGATATGAATAAAAAATTGCCCCATACCATGGTATTGACCTTATTCATTTATGTTTTTCAATATGTATTGTGTCTTGTGCCTTTATTGATATGCCATTACTTATATCTATTTATATACTAGCTGAATATATGTCCTATTTTTTAGGTTTTTATTTTAAAGATATTCCTTATTTGGAAAATGATGTGACCTTGCCTTCATAATAAAATGATATGCAACCTTTTGTTTTATCAATCATTACTCCTATTGATTGTAGCCATGATTTTTCAAGCATAACATTATATGCACTTGGATTTGAAATAACATGAAAAGTAAGATGGTACTTATTTGAAGCAAATTAAATTCTTAACTTGATTTATCCCACACATGTTGTATATTCATTACTTTGATCCAAAATTCTATGCTTATTTCCAAAAGATACGAGAAATGAGATAGAACAAAAATTTGTTTCCTAATAGTCCATACCCTTGATATCTATAAATTACATGCCATCTATATGGGCAGTGATAGTGAAAGGGTCTTGATATGAGGAAATGTTTGTAGTTTCCCCCTTTGCAATCACATTTGAGACTTTAGCTTTCATAGCTAATTCATGCTTTTGAACCTATTTTTTTAGAAAGCCTGTTTTAAGCATGATTTTTTGCTTATCTTGAATTTGATTTGGCAACTTCTCTTTTATAAAATGTTCTTTGTCTTGTTGTAACTTTTGTAACCTTTGATTTATTTTTTTTTTCATCTTGTATCTTTTATAATCTTGATTGCTCTATTTTTTCCTTTTGAATATTTTCTTGTTCTGAATTGTCCTTTGGTATCCATATTGGTTGTCTTTGTTCTTTTTGTACTAATTCTAATTTTGCCACATGTTCTACTTGTACTTATTCCACTGTGGGTTAATTGATTTATGTATCTACCATAGGATCATCACTATAAATTATCTTTTGTATTTTTTCTTCAAATCCAAATAACTATCTATATGATGCCCATACATTTTATGATTTGCACAATAATATTTTGATCTCCATAGAGGATATATAGGAAGTAGTTTGATTAACTTGTTTTAAATCATTTCTCTTATAATATAACTTAAACTCTTATTAACCTTTTGCATAATTTTTGAATCACTTATTGTAGATGTATTATGTTGTAACTTCTCACTTTTATATGAAATCTTGTTAGGTACAACATTTCTAGATGAAGATATAAAGACATGATTAACTTTAGCACATTTCAGATTCTTTGCATATGTGACAAGATTTTCCAATCATGTGATGTTTTAACCAAAACAAGGATTTTACTTTTGTAACTCTTCTATTATCCTTCTCATATTGATGATTTTATATTTAAGGGCTTCACAAGCACAAACCCCAGGTATTTCGGATTGAATATGCATACACACACCATCTAGAGGAGATGTGAGAGGTAGTGGGTTTGAGGAAGGATAGGTTGGTTATCTTATGTTAGAACTATAGGAAGTGATACCTTACCCTTTGGATTAATGATTTTATAGACTTGGTTAAAAGTAAATTAACTATCACCCTCTTAAGGGTTAGGAGGAGGAAGAGATTCCTCTTTAGCCATTTTAAATTTTCCAAAGACAAATATGAGAACAAAAGAACATAGACATACAAATGCTAATAAAAACTCAATCATGATTATGAAATCATAATTTTAAATTTTAAACACTAACACAAAATTTAGAAGGAAATCCCTATGAAAATTTAGGGTTTGCAACATTCAATTAATAGACAGGTTTACCAATATGATTTATCAAATTTTCAAAAACTAGGGAAATAGATTACCTAATATGATAAAATACTTTTCAAAATAAGAATGCTACATGTCTGTAATAAATGCTCTAAACTAATTTTAAAAATTTTAAATATGGAAAGTACAAGATATAGAAAAAAACTTAATTGGAACATTGAGATGTAGGATGATTCTAGATCCAAAATTCATAGGCTGATTATTTTGACTATGCGCAGACTTGGAACATGAACTGACAGAGTTCGTGGACAAAAGCATTATGACTAGACAATAACGGGGTGGTGTTCTTATCCCTATGGAGTGTTGGTGTTTAGCTGAAGATTAGGATCTTGAAATTTTTGGGTTATGTTCACCTTTGCTTGTTTGTTTTGGTTACTATGCAAAAGCTTTTGATTCACTTTGGTGACCACTGTATAACTATTTTCCCAACTGAATTCCTAGATTAATAGAAAATATGATAAGATGCAATCATGGAGTAAAAAGGGGTCAATGGTTGAAATTGTGCTTGACCTCAATGCCCCTTGTGTTAAGTGATACCTACATACCAATACTTTGAAAAATGATCAATCTTCATGTAGTTCTTCCATGCTACGATGGTATGTGTGAAACTGGTGCAAAAATGCTAGATGCTAGTGTAATTATGGTGTGATTAAATATTTCAGTCATGACTTGTGACCTTGGAGGTGTATTCAAACTTTAGCTCAGGTTTGTATGTAATCATAATTGAGAGAAATAAGGAATTTTCCCTCAATGTACAATTATAAATTTGGTATTTTTTAGTGTGGAAGCCTTTTGTGCACCACGTGGTTTGAAATGTGATTATATAGTGGTATTTTTGGAATTACCTTGGGATTGGGCTTCCTAAACTTATGGGATGACCCTCATACAACTTTTGAATTTTGAAAAAATAGTCGTTAATTAGATGACACTATTGGGAGGAGTAGATAATAACATGGTGAATTATTGTCCAAGTAGGGTGCTCATGTCCTAATGGAAATAAATGTTAAGATGTGGGTATGAATTAATCTAAGCATGAGCCTAGGATGTTGAGAAAATTGAATAGAGGCATTTTGGGGTCATATACTTATATGGAAGAATGAGTCATGCATGCATAATGTGAAGGAAAGTGGTTAAAAGTCCTAGAATAGGCCATGAACTGCTAAGTGTGTCAAAAGAGTGTTAACAAGTGCACTATTTAAGCTTAAATGTTAATGTATGTGTCTACAGTATCCAATACTCCAAGGTAAATCAATCTCACATAGTTATACCATCTAGATTGAATGTGTGATCATGGTTATATTGACTATATGTATGTAGCTGGAAGATGGCTTATACACTTGATAATGATAGCTCTTGACTTGATTTAAAATGCTCTTGACTTGGCTTATGGTTGCTCCTTGTGAACGATTCAAAATTCTGACAAAATAGGCAATATTTTCTCAATGTGTAGGAGTTTAAATGATTATGCCAAGTGAATAACAAGTGGGGATAATGAATGACTCTTGATATGTATTTATAGGTGAATATTTTGATAATTTCCTTTAGCTAATAATGTGAAACATGCGAGAAGACCCAAAATATTAATTTCAAAGATGGAAACTAGCCATTATTTGGCATAAGAAATGATCGAACTAAGTGGACAACAATGCATTGAGCCCCTATCTACCTAGCATAAACTTATTTAGAAAGGTTAGGAACCTATGTTTAGATCTAGAGACAATGTGATGGTGATTTTAGATAGCTTGAGCATAGGGCATTGAAAATTTATGTGTAGTGATAATGGGAAACAAATGGTCAAGCCCACATATAGATGAATGGATAAGAAAATGGTGAATAAGAGTCATATATTTGAACATAAGTCATGTGGTTTAGACTGTGTCAATAATTAACATTATCAAGTACATGTTACTAGATCTATGTGTCTACATCCCCCCAATTTATTCTCAAAATTAAAATTTTAAAATAAAGGAGAAATAATTTTAACCTGAGTGTGTAAAACACACTTTGTATTTGAGGAGATAATTCAATTGTGTACGGTACTTTAATTTAGTAAAGCCTAAAATAGATCATGATGTAGTCATTTTTGCATTTAAAACTTGAAAAATATTAACTATGAAAATTGAAAATTTTTAAAAAGAGAAATGAAGAAGTACACCCATATGTAGGTGAAACTAAATTGCCCTATAACCTATAACTAATGATGGAGAATCATGCCCCCTTGCTAAATCACTTGGATAATATGAACCAATGAAGAATTGAAAGTGATCAAGTTCTAATTTGAATAACTAATCAAGTTCTTAAGTTGGAAATATGCATTATCCAAACTCTCATGAATAAAGAATATTACCAAATATATAGGCCCAAAAAGGTGGAACCATGCGAGGTTCACTAGAAGTGATGCCAAAGCTGTTGATTGTTACTAGACACAAACATACTCACCTACATAAATTTGAATCACACTACTATAGACAGATCTAGATTCTATTTTGCATGATCAAAAGGTAGTGAAGAGTATTCATTCCCCTATCATGACTGCATAATTCATATAATTTTATTTGAAATGAATGTTTTGCCTTTGAATATGCATATTTTGCTCTTTTAAAATTTTAAAATTTCAATTTTTCATTTTGCCACTTTTAATAAGCATGGTCATAAATGAGTATCATGCCCTATTTGAATATGTGCCAATGATATAGAGTGTTATGCATCTTATATGCTCAATTGTAAATATAATTGTAACTTGTAACTTCACTTTTGTAACTATTTTGCACATGTCCATGCATATGCATTCAAGTGTGTATAATATTGTACTTTGATTCTTTGAAAAGTGAGTTCATATGCATTTCATAAACCCCTATAGTCTATATTGATGTGCTAATTTTTGTAGCTTAGAATTACACCCTTTGTGGGAGAGTTTTTCAGGTTCTCTCACTTCCATTTATGAGCATGAGAACAACCTCAAGATGTGGGTATCCTATGTTGAGGTTGTGTTGGGTGAATATTTTGTCACCAGCTAATTGATGAGAAAAATAGGTCTCTTCAACCATAGCATAGGGAGATTGGTCAGCCAAATGTGTAGGTTTACCACATCAAAGGTGGACAAATCTCTCCTCTCATCAAGGGGAGGTTCCCTATAAATATGAGGAGCTATATACTATATATATAAGTAGAAAATAACACTCAGGGGTAGGGATACACCATCCATCTCTCTTTTTTTAGAGATGATGTTCACAGACAAAGGAGAAATCTTGGTGATAATACTGAAAGCACTTCTCTTCTTTCAGAAGTGGTCTTGCAGCAAACAACAAGAGTTCTTTCTGGTGGGTAACCAACAGGTAACAAGGGCGCAGTGACCAACAGAATGAGGTGCAACACAAAGTCTCCACCTCAACTACCCAAAGAGTGAAATACAAAGGATAATGGGGGCACAAAGTCGTCCCAAGATCCTTTACACAGAAAGAAACTAAAAACACACTAAAGACAATTGTGACAGCACAAAGTCTTTCCATAATTGGCTTCAGGACACCTTCCTGATTACTTCCACTAGTTCTGCTTGTTAAATTAAATAAATAAGAATGCTCTTAGGAAATGGACATAAGAACAATTTCCTAAAATAACACAAGCTATAATAGCACAAAGTCTGAAAGTAACTTGCTTTCTCATTCAGATAAAGAAATATGATCAACAATTTGAGCTCAAAGTCTCAGTAATCACCTTTCAATTTGGGCAGAGTTTTGCTTCTACCATGGAGAGATCTATTTTGCACCAAAACAAGAGATTACAATGTATAGCAGCCAAGAAAGGCTTGGCTCTTTTTTCCATGGAACGGCCCATGCTGCATTCAATGCCTTGAATGCATCTTCAGTTTTGTCAAGGGGCCATGCTTGGAACAGTGCATCAGCCTTAACTATGGTGTGCCAATTCATCTCATATGTCTCGTCCAAGGTATAGGCCGTCTAGTCCTTTCCTTCTTATTTGTGCAATTGTCCACTTTGCCTTTACTTCATGGAAGAAAAATAGGCCACATCCTTGATTTGGCGTGCTCAGGTGACTACTTGGTGGGCTAGTTCACCTACCAAAAATAACTCTCTTGTAGATATTTCAATATCTTCTGTAGCCTTCTCTTCTTTCCTACTACAATTAGAGCTCTCGAGCTATCTTCTTTAGCTAGTCGCTTGGTTCATCCTTCAAGTTCTGTGTTATATTTAAAAATTAACAGATATTCCATTACCTTAAATTTGACGTCTGTGGGGACGTCAGTGGTTTCTAGTTGTTTGAACCATATTGAACCATGAACCTTTGAACCTTTGAAAGTTCATTGGTTTAATCATTCAATGGTTCAGGTAGTCTTTATCGATTCCTTGGTTCCATCGCTTACCTATTTCAATCGCTTCCCTGGTTCAATCACTTCCTTGCTCTTTGGATGAACAATCTCTTTGAACTGGTCTCTGGAATCTTTTGCTTCCTTCCTTTGCTTGGAGCTTTCTTTGAACCATTTTGGTTCAAGGTTCAATGGTTCAATCTCTTTCTCAAAATCCTTTGTTTTGGCTAAGTCTTTCGAACTTTATTGAACTTGTTGAACCTTTGAACCCTTGAACTTGTTGAACCATTTGGTTCAAGGTTCAATGGTTCAATCCTTGTTCTTTGAAGTCTTCTTTTGTTTAAGTCTTTCAAATCTTTTTTATTCGTCTTTATCAAGCCTTTGGAACACCCCAAAGGGAAGGTGTCCCTTTGGGTCTTTGAGAAAGGTCCACTTTCTGGGTGTCAAGAGCCCCCCGTAAGGGTACCCGCCCTTCGAGGTCCTTTGGGGTCCTTTGGGCGGTCTACTTCTTCAATTCCTTCAGACAAGACTTTTTTTTCGAAGGAAATCTTCCCTTGCCTTAGCTGGTTTTCTGCCAGGCTTTTGATCATTCCTTCAAGCAAAATGTCCGAAGGAATTCCTTCAGACATTTTTCTCGAAGGATTTGCCTTTGTGAAATTCTTCCGTGGAAAATCTTTCGAAGGAATTATTTTGGTTCCTTTACTTGGTAATTTTTTTAGACAAAAAGTCCAAAGGAAATTCCTTACCCTTTTGGGCTTCTCTTTGATCTTTGAGCAAATGTTCCTTTCCCTCCACAAGGGCACATACCTTTTGTTCACTACCCTCCACAAGGGCACTTGCCCTTTCAGCTTTGGGGCACTCCTTTGAACTGACTAATTGAACCAACTTTGGTTTAACGGTTTAATCTTTTGTTCTGCTCATTCAATTGACCGCTTGAACCAATCTCTTTGAACCAACCGTGTTGAACCTTTGAACTTTTTTACCTTTTTGGTTCAAGGTTCAACGATTCAATCTTCCTTCTTTTCGCTAAGTCTTTTGAAGCTGTTGAACTTGCTGAAGTGGTTGAACTTTGAAATTTTGCTGGAGCACTTAACTCTTTAAGCTTGTCGACGTCGTTGAACCTTTGAACCTTTTTGGTTTAAGGTTCAACGGTTCAATGGTTCAATGCTTTGTTTGAAGCTTGCTGATGGACATTTTTGGTTGAACCAACCTTGAAATTGCCTAAGTGTTGGAAACTTGTTCCTTTGTGAGAATTCACCCGTTGAAGTTGTTGAACCTGTTGAACCTACTACTCCCTTAACTTAAAAAACTTGAAAAATGAAGAATTTGAATGCTTAAAACAATTTTTTGAGAAGGGAAGAGATAATTTTGGCCTGAAGGACCAAAATAGTTCATATGTTGTCCCAAAAATGAGTGACAGATTTTTAGAACAATAGGTGGAACCTCTAGGATTTTTAATGAGGTTAGTTCCTCAGATGCCTCACTTCATCTCTTGATTCCCACACTAATATCTATTGTTGGCTAAGGGAAAGGGATAGGAGGATAACATGAAAGGAAATCTAAGCTAAGGGAAGTGATGCACCAAAATAAATGATCCACTTAATCTGGGAATCAACACCAATTCAACATAAGATAAATTTTGCTTACACAACCTCACAACTAGTTAATTTGCATAAGTATTTCGTAAACTAGGCTCACTAGACCATACGTGAAGCAAAGAGGAATTTCAAAATCCACACCAAGCGTCTGTTAATGGTGAAAATATCCCAAGTCCAGAACTACAATTAACTTGAAAACACCTAAAAATATGCAAGAAAGAAGGACAATGGGCATGGAAGAACACTTCTTTACAAATCCATCATGCACAAGCTTGATCAATGTAATTTTCAGACAAGATATAGGTAAAAATTAATCTGTATTGCTTTAAAAAGGTCTTTTACAAAGTGATTTTGGTAGAGTAACTTTATCACCAATCCATAGATAATTTCTTGGCTCCAAGGCCTCTATTTATAACAAAAAAGGGGGAAGAGAAGATGGGAATGCATCAGAAACAGAGAAGGAAACCATAAATTCCTATAACCATCACCATCATCCTCCTTTTTCCATAAAATGTTCCATTCTAGGTTCATCGTACAATCTCCTCAAGCCATTCCCACATTCAAGTCTCTCCCTTGGTCAATTTTGAGAAGTTATGTCACGGACAGCTGGAACGTTGCTTCTCAGCATGACTGTATTGATCTTTATATTAAATATGGCATCATGACCTTCCGCTTTATGTGACTTGTTGAAAAGGGATGTAGGTCTCCATGTGTTGAAAAATCTTACCGAACCATGCTGATTTTATGCTAGATGGTCATTTATCAGGAATGAGCCATATTGAAGGATGAGAACCTTCATAAATTCCCAACTACTAGTCGCTTGGACTCCCCTTTACGCTGATTGGTCATTGAAAGCTGCCTTAGATCCTTGACCTACACCATGGATTTTTTTATCATGGATGCCTATAGATCATTAATCTCCCTACCAGCGAGATGCTTTTGTGCCACTTGGTAGCATTTCATTTGTCTGATCATGACTCTCATGTAATGTAGATCCTTAGAAAATGCCATTAGATTGAGCTTATTAAGTCAAGCAGCATTGGAAACCTGATCTACTCTTTGTAGTGTAATTCAGGGTTTCAAAGCTACTTGACTTATAAAGCTTTTCAAGCTAAGTCATTGAAGAATCTTGATTTACTCTATGTAGAGTAACTCAGGGTTTCTAATCTCTCCAACTTCAAACTCTATCTACCCCTTTCCTTATAAAGCTTTTAAAGTAAAGTACTTAGAGAATTTTGATTTACTCTATGTAGAGTAATTCAGGTTCTTTGAGCTTACTTACTCTTCAGACTCTCTCAACTTGATGACTTTGGGCTCTAAATCTTTAGACTTTTGCTTTATATCATTTCCCAAAGGAATTCCTTCAAATTTTTTCCATTTGAACTTCTTTCTGTTCCTTCCCTTGAAGGATCTTTGTTTTCTGGTTGCCTTTTAGATTTTTCAAAATGGACTTTCTTGAAGGGTGAGAGACCCTTTGGGCTTCCTGTATGTCCCTTTGGACTTCTGTAAATGGTCCCCCAAAAGGGAAAGATACCCTTCAAGAATTTTGAAATGGTCTTCTTTCTTTGGAAATTGTCCTTCGAAACAATTGAAAATGGCCCCTCAGAACTTTGTCAATGGCACCTTCCGAAGGGTGACATACCCTTTAGACTTTTGTTTTTGTTCCTTTCCTTCGAAATTATGTTCTGTGAGCTTTTGTAAGGACTCTCCCGAAGGATAAGGGACCCTTTGGGATTCTACAAATGGTCTTTTCTGAAGGGAAATATACCCTTCAAAAAATTTGAAATGGTCCTTCCGAACCTCAAAAGAACCTTTGGCAAACCCAAAACTGTCCACTTGGAGAAGGAAGTGCCATTAAATTTTTTTCAAAATGGAATTTTAGAGTATTCTTTGGAGAAGACTTGTCCTTTTGAGAACCTAAGAAGCACCTTTAAAGACCAAATCAGGCTTTTAATGTCTCATTACTTACAACTTAGGAGGTCACTCACTTTTGAAAACCTAATTTATACTACCCGTGACCAATTTAGGGATTTTGGAGCTTCTTACTTTTGATTTCTCATTATTGATTATTGATGAAGTGAAAAACTTGTGCTACCCCATAAACCTAAAATTGTCCCCTTTGGAAAACCTAAAGACTTCCCAATGAGATAACTCGAAGCCTTATGTTTAAGACCATTTCAGATCCTTAACACCTTGTTACTTACTACTTTGGAGTTTTGTAACTCTATAAATTATAAAGCCATTTAATTCATGGGCTGTCGAAAGTCTGAAGTCTTCTAAAGACTCACCATTTCTTGCTTGAAAGTGTATCTTCTCATACTTAGGTAAACAATGGCATGTGGGCCAATAAATGGCCAACACTAATATTTTTCATGTGCTTGATTTTTGAATCATTTTAAATCTTTGAAAACCTTTACTTTGTTGTAAAATCTAATTATTGTATTAGTTTGAATATTTGAAAACTGGTACTTTGTATTTTTGTAACCTATATTTTGTACCAAATTTGTTCATGGAGGCTTGGATCTCTAAGACAAGCCCATTTTGATGCCTTCTTTTTGAGATGATGGATGTATCCTACAAGTCACTTGTCTCAAAAGAAGAGTTAACTATACGATGTGATAAAGATATGATCATATAGTATAATGTTAACAAGTTTTAGATGTATGTTATCATAGAATTGAAATTGTCATTGAAAAATATATATGCAACATATTGAATGCAAGGCATACAAGTGTCATGTCTAGATATATTTAGTAATGAATCCATAATAAATTATGTATATTTGAAGTAGACTATGCCCTCAAAGTGCATGATAAATATCATGGTACCACTAATCAATCTCATCAAGCACACAAACATAATACACATTAATATTACATAATATCATACAATAATACTAAGGGATACATATAAGGGACATTCAAATGTCACATAAATAAATATATTTTACACATAAAGACAAAGGACACAAGTAATGGACATGTTCAAATGTCATACATACCAAACAATGACTCATAGAGATGCTCATGCAATTTTTAGAAAAAGGTCAAGGGCCACATATTATAAAAAAGGACTATCTAGCCTATTATGCAAGAAAGAAAACAACATCAAAGGAACATAGAACAAGTGAAACTAATCTATTCCATCCATATATATCAATTTAATATTTTTTATCAAAATAATATATCTATGTATCAAAATTAGTAAGACACTTGTAAGAAATGGGTCTCAACATTGCACTTGAGGTCATAGATGGATACAACCTATTATAATGTAAGATGTAAAATAAGATGACCTTAGCATAATTATGGCCACTTGGTAGAAGGGAAGTCCATCATCTAACAATGCATATGCAATGTATGTCCTACATCACCTTCAAATACCTCTTGAAATGCATGCATGTATTGAAAAGAATATGATATCTACCAACATTTATGATAAGAAATATAAGTAAAGAAATAACTAACATCTCATGTTATGATTTTTATATTTTGAATGTTTTTTGTATTTTTGTAAATTTTTTTCACCTTTTTGATATAGCTTTTTTTGATATTATGGAAGTGGAATTAGCTTATTATCCCATCAATGGAAGGATCATATTGCATGCTTGTATCATAGAATTGAAGCTTGATCTTTCATGGACGAGAATGTGACATGTAGATATATCTAAATCAAAAAAGGTGTTAAGTGTCGTATTATTCATGATCACTACTCATATAATATGTTTTCCTATGTGTAATTGGAGAAGGTGCAAAACTAGCTGAATTTTACTGTATAATTACTTGTGTTTGTTGTGGAACATGCCAAATTATCTTAGGAGTTGCTTTAGGATGCACTATAGGATATTTAGATTTATTTGAAATTTACATAACTCTTTGGTATGAATCTTGCTTCTACCTTTTCCCTTTGATCTGATTGTATATAAAGCTTTAATAAAGGTGTCATAAATGAATCTAAATTATACACTTGAATGGGTACACTAGTGATCTTTGGATTCCCATTTGGGTTAGATGATTTAATTACCTTTTTACGGTGAACTTGAATAAGTCCCTTAACCAACTATGTTGTAGTGTGGGGAGGAGGAGGAGTGACCACTGCTTGTAAAGGGCATTCATATGAGATGTCTTGAACCTTGACCACTTGATTGCAATGTATGTACTTGAGGCATCTATGCATTGTAGATGGTACTTCTCAATTTTTTTTGTATCTAAGGGTTCCCTCATAACATATTAAATACCTTTGCTTGGTGAGACCAAAAATAGATTAGTCATTGTTACTAGAGTAATTTAGAAAGGTAACACTATATGTCCCAAAGTATCATGTGTATGCCCATCAAATGCTTTGACTACTCTTGGTGTAGCTTGTAGATCTTTCTCTGTATATCCTAGACTATAAATTAGTGTCATTGTACATGCATTTTTGCATGATCCATTATAAATCATGACATTATGAATAGGTTATTTGTTGATGTATGCTCTAATAAATAATGCACACCTATCTTAATCATCATCAAATGTGACCACTAGACATTGTGCTAAGGTACCTTTAAACGTTCCAATAATTCCATCCATTGGATGCCCATACATCATAGGAGGAAGATGCACATTGTACACATGATGTAATTCTAAATTATCTATATTATTGATTGTACCATGATTTGGGAAAAGATTGCTAAGGATTTTCAACTTTATGTTATCATTCTATTGTGGTCTTGCTTCTTTTGTGGGTGTACTTACCTCAATAGTATTATCATCAATGAAATCTTGAATTTTTTGCCTTAGCCTATAACATTTGTTCATGAAATACCCAACACATCTATGGTAATAACACTATGCATTGTTGTCAAAGCCCTTATGTTAAGGCTTGGTCAAATCAAGCTCAAATGGAGGAGGTATAATGATGAGGTTGCAATCAATAAGATTTTGAAACAAAATATGGAAAGGTTGTGGTAACCTTGTAAATTGAATCTTAGTGGAGTTTTCAATTGAAGCGTGTTCAATGGTTGTGTTATTCCATTTACTGTTATTTTTGCTTCATTTTTGCTTTCATTAGATTTGACCTTGTAATTGAGTTTGCTTTGAATCTTGACATTTGAAGTAGATGTGACACTTGGTAAATACTTTAGCTTGTTCAATGCTATAAGTTTGATTTATCTTTCTTTCATTGTATGACATAGCTCATCAAAATAGTTACATTTGTCAAACATTATTGATTGATGGAGTGCAATTAACAATCTTTGATTAAAGATTTATTATAATTCATTATTTGATATAGAGTTTGTTATATTTTCAATCATAGTTTTGTATTCTAGGACATATTCATTAATAGGTTCATTTAGCCCTTGATTGAGTTTAGTAATTTATGCATGATTTAACTATTTTGGGAATTAATATAAAACCATAAGTAGATAAAAGAGTCGATTAATAAATTAGAGAATAAAATACTATAATATCAACAACCATTAATTTATAAAGTAATTGATTTATTTTCTTAACCTACAAATAGTAATGAATTAAAAAGGGTGTACTTAGTTGGAAAATATGACTAAAATAGATAAGTGGCAAGTTGGAAAGTGATGCAAGAGTAGGGCAGAGTGTTAGTAGCAGAAAACCATTATCAAAATCCTCTTCGAACAATAGTGCACTCTCTTTGCCAATAGTGCACTATGTTATTAACCTTATATACTATGTTATTGACCCTATGCAGATGAAGTAATGAAATTCTAGGCAGACCTTTGTTGTGTTTCAATAAACCCATGCCTATATGATCGAGACTTGGATCATTATTTGTGTTATATTTTGACTAATTTTATTGTGAAACACTAAACCTCCATGCTTGTTAGGGTTTTGATAACAAAAGTGTGAAAAGAGTGTTGTTAGTAGGGTAGGATAGATGTGACCTCAACACACCATTTGCTAAGCATTACCTACATAATAATACCTTGAAAGGGATCAATTCTAATGTAGTTTTCCTAGTCTAAGTGCTAGTGAAAGTAAGAGTGATGCTAGTATTTGTAAGTATGAATGCCAATTTGAATGCTTTGGGAGTGACTTAAAACTAGAAATCTGAGTAAATATGAGCTCTGGGCTGCTATGGATAGATGTATGCATAAATATGTGTAAATGGGGATCAATAACATTAATTTTCACAACTGTTTCTAAGCTTGTTCACGAGAATTTCCATATAAGGGATAAATTAATGAAAGTGGTCTTTACATAGTGTTGTTATGCTTGTTAAGACATGAAATGAGTCTAGGTGAACCCTAAGATTCTTCATGGAGTGGAAATATATCCATTAGGGGATGAAAGAAGCTAAGGGTCAATAACATTGCCCCCTTTGCCAATAACACATTGCACTATAGACCAAAGGGGCCACACTATTGTCCACGTGGATGGCACATGTGAAAAAAGATTGGTGATGCCTAGGTGATGTTTTCATTCAGTTCTTGGTATATCTGGGCAAGGGATAGGCACACATAGAAGCTAGAAAATGATCAAAAGAGGCCCTAAAATAGGTTTAGGGCTAAGCTAAGGATAGGGGTGGTCTAAAGTGACACTCATTGTATTAAATGACATTTTTTATGACTACATTTGCCCCCACTTTATTCTATAAATGTAATAAAGTGAAATGACTAAGATAAAGGAAAGAAAAATGTACTAGGACTTACCTATGAGGTGAAGCTCATCGATCTAGGTCTGAGTCTATAAACTGTGCTCCATTGCATGTCCTACAAATGAAACATATATGAATTAGTCTTTACTTAAGAAAATATCAAAATCAAAGATAAAACCAAGTAAAGAGATGTGTGAGAGAGGAAAGGAATGAATACACCTCACTAGGTACATGAACCAATGCAAAAACCTGGTGAAATCCTGTGTTCATGTAGATGGTGGTCAAACGGTGAGTAACTTGGACTGGGCTGATGTCTTTCCCAATCTCTATGTGTGGGTGGCTCAAGAACACAAGTTGGTCTTGAATCTATCATTACACACCCCTATTTAAAGGATCATAATATGTGAATAACTTGGATTGGATTGATGAGTTATCCAACCCTCTTATGTAAGTGGCTCAAGAACTTAGGAAGGCTATGACTCCATCATTGACTACCCATGTGTAGTAGATGATTTGAAATTGAAACTATGTGATGTCACAAAACTATATAAGACAACTCTGGGCCACTTGAAAACTTTGAAATGTAAAATGAATCAGGGACCACTCGAGAATTTGGGAATGTAAAATGATTTTGGGCCACTTGGGAATGCCAACCACTATAGACAGAATGAGGAATTGATATGGTGTAATTTTGGTTGAAAAATGGTGTATATGGTGTTCGAAGTATACAACATGGAGCTGTCATTCCATATGAGATAACTGGTGTAAAATTGATGATATGGAAACAATGTTTACTGTACATGCCTCCAATTCTGATATCTATACATATGGATTCTAGATCGAGTCATAGTAATTTGTGTCTTTGCATATCTGAACTAAAATGAGAGTGATCATGCCACGCATGATGCCCCTAATTTGAGAAAACCTATGTAATTTGTGCAAAAATTAATTTTATACTGAGCATATATGATAATATATGACCGAGATAATGCAAATTTGAACTATACCTATTGTACATTTTTGACTATTCTAGAATTTTATATTTTTGAGGCTACTAGAAAATAACACGATGGGTGGACTATAGCGCACTATGCTCCTAACATTATATTGTGTTGTTTTCTAAAAGCATTGTTTCTAAGAAAAAATTAAATTGATGTGTGTGACTGTATTTCATTGTATTTTCCTAAGTTTGAGCTTTGTAATTTGTGTCTGAATGTTGAAAACTATGCTTTAAGTGTACTAGGATGGCCTGATCTCTATGATAAACCCATATGAATGCCTTCTCTTTGGAGGGGATTTTTTGAGCCTCTATAACAACTGTCCTCAAAATAAAAGCTATGCATCATGTGTGTTAGGTTAAAAATATATGATATCTACGTGATAAACCAATATAATGTGTATACATGACATCACAATGTAAAATAATTTGATCATAAGCTGGCACTATACGATGTATGGTAGATCTAACATTCACAAGGTTTTCAAGACATGTATAACCATGTAAGCATGTATATGAACTATAATTTGAATATAATTTGAGTAAACTACTTGGGATGATAGGGCATGATGTCCATCAAGGCACCCAAGAAGGAAGGGGAGATGCATGAGGTCCCTTATGGAATCATAAAATGGATGTGAAAGCAATAAGCAAGAGATGAGTATCATGGCCATGACCCATACATGAAAGCATACATACAAACACATGATGCATGCAATGTAGGCCAAGGGGCCACAATACAAAGGACATGAGCACATGTCACTAAGTCTGAGAAAGAAATACATATAATGACATGTTTAAATGTCCACATATGCAAAGAGCATGCAAGTTTGGATTATAGCCACTTGAAATGACATGTTCAAATGTCCATAAACAAAATCAATAAGCACACACAAAGACATGGGCACATGTCCAAAGCACACACACAATGAAAGGAATTGGTTTAAAGCCATAGAACAATGGCATATTCAAATGCCCTTGATTATATGTAGAAGTAAAGAGACACAATAAAATCTAAATTAGTAAATATAGAGATGAAAGTATGCATAATCATGTGGTACAAATATGTATAAGAGCAAATATGTACAAAAGCTAAGTTTAAAGTAGTACAATAGTTGGCAAAAAATCAGTGTAGTATAAGATGATAAAATCAAGATATAATCAATGCTAAATCTGTGATACGGATTATAGAAATATATAACTTGAAAAACCATAAGCTGTGTGTATGATGCCCCCAATGGGCTGATATGTTAGTGTTGAATCTGTGTATATGTGTATGTGCCTCCAATGGCAAATAGTAGTAAATATGGATATGGGTGGAGAAGCTAAGACTTGTAATAATATGTGAACACTCAAAGGGAACAATGAAGCATGTATGTATGATAAAACTGACTACACTAACATAGATAACATATGTAGTACCTGGTAAATAGAAGAAATGTAAACATGGAAATGCATACAATCTAAAATTTGTATTTTTTGAAGCAATATTTGAATGTTTTTGTATTTTTGACATATTATATTATTTTTTATTTTCTGAGTATAAGCTAAGTACAAAGAACATGAAAATGGAACTATATATATGGAGCAAGAAAACATACTAACCAATGAGTCTTGCAAGAGACTCACTATCAAGGTGACATATATCAAGTAAAGGAAGAATGACCACACATGATGTGCGAATAAGCATATGAGATCTAGGAACCAGATGTACTGAATAATCTGTAGTGGAAATTGACTACGAAGCATGGCTATGAATTTGTGGAGCTAACTAAAATATCCTATGAACTATGGGGCTCTTAGGGACCCATTTGGTAGAAGAGGCTATAATTGACATGGATGCTCTATGCAGAGTTTTATAGGGACTTAATAACATTGATCTAGGTGGGAATGGGTTAGAAAGAGGATCTCAAGATTCCGCAACATGTCTCTAATGTAGATGTCTCTCTAATAAAGGTCTCTGTGGGAGAGTGCATATATGTGGTAATACTGGAGAAGTAGACCTCACATGTAATGATGTCTCAACTAATATATGAGGTCTGGTAATGGAATTTATGCTTGGAGCTGTTAATGGTGACCACTATGTAATTGGGTGTGGAGTAGGTAAAGGATACTCATATGGAAGCTCCTCAACTATAATAACCTGATTAACATGTATATACTTAAGACATATATGTACGATGGAGGGAATGGCTCAAAGCTACTGTATCTAAGGCCTACCCAATAACATATCATGTTCCAGCACAAGGTACAACTATGAAACTAGTGGCCATGTGTGTGGGCCTAATGGAACTTTGGACATGGCAATTGAAACCATGAATAACTATATCTATTAGAGAAATATCCTGATCTGAATAGTCCAAGTGGGGTAGAAGTGTAATGGTACACATTAATGCTTGACCCATTATCAACTATGACACTCTAAATAAGGTGATGATCAATGTAATCTCATATAAAGAGTGAGTATAAATATGAGTCATCGTCAATGATCTCATGTTCTGAGAGAGTGATAAGAGTCCTAACTAACACTATAGTATGATACACACCGATGATATTATGTAGAGGGTGTGTGTCCATTATATGAGTATGATAGGATTCTGGTGGTGGATGTGCCTAACAAGTATAATGAACACCTAAAGTGTCTACTATATCATTAGCCATATGTTTTGGAAATGGATCAAAAAAAAAATCCATTGATTTTGCTTCATTTGATTGTGCTTTGGGTGTTTTTATAGGGGTGCTCACATCAATGTTGTTAGCATATATCAAATCTTGGATCTTATGTCGTAAGCTGATGCATCTATTTTATTTGTATTATGGCTTGGTGCCCTGTGATAATTGAAAAATACATTGGAATAATAATTCTTTGGAAGAGGCATAGTCGTATCAACCTCTTTGATGGGAGGGAGAGATATGACATTGCATTCAAAAAGTTGCTGGATAATGAGAGTTGTCGATTAAAGAAGATTCATAAAAGGTCTCTTTGGAGGAGTGGATAAAACCATTCGAAGAATTCTCTCTAAGGTTGTGTTAATTATTATCTTTTGCTCATTCTCATTTTTATTGGCCTCACCTTATATGGGAGCTTATACGAACTCTTATTAGTAGAATTTGATCTGGTTGTGTACTTTAACTTGCCCATAGAGAGAAGTTTAACTTCCCATTCCCTTATTGTGGCATAGATTTGTAAAATATGGAAACCTTTTAAATAATATAGATTCATGTAACATTGGTAATAAAATTTTCTTGAATATGTCCTAGAGTTCTCTATATGCCATGGGGCTAGTCATCTTTGCTAATATGGTTTTATATTGCAAGACATATTCATCTATTGGCTCATTATATTTTTGCTTTAGTTGAGAAAATTGAGCATAAAAAACTTTGTCACTTATGTTAATCATAAAATGTGCCAAAAAATATATCCATGAGTGGATTAAATGTTGTAATGGACTGATTAGGGAGATTATAGAACCATTGTAATGTATAGTCCTTTAAACTGTGAGGGAACAACTTAGTCAGGAGCCAATAATTGGACACATATTCCAAAAATAGTACATGAAAAACATGTAAATGATGCTCTAGGTCACCCTTACCATCATACAACATAAGCTTGGGTGCCACAAATTTGGATGGTAAAAGAGTTTCTGTTATATGATGTGCCAATGGTGTATGTAGCAGAACATGAGAGTCTAAGGCATGAGATGGTCTAGTGGCAACCTACTCAAGATGCAAAACCTTGGCCTGTAGAGAGTGAATTTCATGCATAAGGGATTGTACATCTAGAGAGGAGGAATGCATACTAGCCATAGGATGTGTTTCCATTGTAGAGGGTTCCTATTTGTAGTGGGTTGTTTTAAAATATGAGTTGCCCCAATAATAGGTGTACTAATATTAACATCTTTGGGGTTAGAGGATGACCTGTAGTGGACTTCATAAGATATTATTAAACAATATGAATAAGGCCATCTTACATATTTGAATGCTTAGAAATGAAATATTGCAATTGTCTCTTATCAGTCTCATAAAATCGGTTATCGAGTTCTGCCATTGTAGGTTGGAAAGTAGAAAAACAAAAAGTTGTATATTTTTAACCTTTTAAGAAATAAAATCTATGAAATATTTCAAAAATAAAATAATGAATTAGATCTGATATTTTGAAATTAAATACTGAGCATAGAAAATAAAAGAATACAAACCCTAAGAGCATCTAAGGCTAGGATTTGGGCACTATTCAAAGTAACTTGGCTTCACCAAATGATTTAACTATTTTGGGAATTAATATAAAACCTTAAGTAGATAAAAGAGTCAAGTAATAAATTAGGCAATAAAATATTACAATATCAACAACCATTGATTTATAAAATAATTGATTTGTTTTTTTAGCCTATAAATAATAGTGAATTAAAAGGGGTGTACTTAGCTAGCAAATATGATTGAAACAGACAACTGGTAAGCTAAAAAGTGATGCAGGAGTAGGTTAAAGCATTGTCAATAGAGAATATGTGTCAAAACCCTATTTGAAAAGTAGTGCGATCCTCTTTTCCAATAATGTATTGTGCTATTGACCTTTTGTACTACATTATTGACTCTATGCAGATAAAGTAGTGAAATTTTAGGTGGACTTTCATTATGTTTTGGAAATCATGTGCCTATATAACTGAGACCTAGATCATCATTTATGTTGTATTTTGACTGATTTCATTGTGAAATCCTTAAACACTATGTTTGTTAGGGTTTTGATGAACATAAGTGTAAGAAGAGTGGTGTCAGTAGGGTAGGTTGGATATGACCTCAACACCCCATGTGCTACATATTTCCTACATACCAATACCTTAAAAGGGGATCAAGCATGATGTAGTTCTCCCAATCTAAGTGTTGGTACAAGTGAGAGTGATGCTAGTATGCCTAAGTATAAATGCTAATTTGAATGCTTTGAGTGTGACTTGAAACTAGAAATCTTAGTAAATCTAAACTCTAGGCTACTGTGATGGATGTTTACAAAAATAGGCATAAATAATAATTAATAATCTTAATTTTCACAATTGTTTATGAGTTTGTTCATGAGAATTACCATCTAAGGGATAAATGAATGAGAGTGGTCCTCATATAGTGTTTTGATGCTTGTCAAGACATGAAATGAGTCTAGGCTGACTATAAGATGTTTTTGGGAGTGGAAATATACATGTTAGGGCTGAAAGAAGTTGAGGGTCAATATAGTTTCCCCCTTTGCCAATAACACATTGTCCTATAGACCAAAGGGGTCACACTATTGTTTAGGTGGTTGGCATGTGTGAAAAAGGATTGTGGATGCATAGGTGATGGATTAATGTAGTTCTTAGTATATCTGAGCAAGGGATAAATACACATAGAAGCTGGAAAATGATCAAAATAGGCCCTAAGATATGTTTAGGGCTAAGCTAATGATATGGTGGTCACAAGTGACACTCATTGCATTAAATGACATTTTATATGACTAAAGTTCACAATATAAATTTTCACTAATGTTGATGAAAAAATGTGCTAAAAATTGGTTTGCCAATAGGTTGAATGCTTTGAATGTTTGAAGTGGGAGATCATAGAACCATCAGAGGGCATAATCCTTGAGAATCTTAGAAATATCTTGTTAATTAATTTATTGTTGTAAGCACAATCCAAACATGTTACATGGAATGAATAAAGATATTGTTCATGATCACCTTTACCCTCATAATGGTAGCTTAGGTGATACACAATTTGCTAGTAGTGGGTAAGAGGCTATTTTAGGTGCCAAAGGGTTTTGAAGTAGAGAATGAGCATCCATTAAGTGGGTAGCTTTGGAGACACCTTTTTCTAATTGTAATATTTTAGCATGTAAGGTTACAAACATTTTCTCAAGAGAGGATACATTAGGTGAAGTTAGAAGTGGACACTGGATGGTGATCAAGTGAGGTGTGTAGGATGACAATGTATAAATAGGCATGTTAATCTATTATAAACCAAGTGATTCCACATACCTAAAGATGTTGGCATGTATGTAACTATATGGGTTATTACAGGAATGGTAGAAATAGTAATAGATAAAACATCTAAAGAAGAGGTACAATTTAATTTATTTTGCTCATTTCATGTAATGTATAGGAGTGCATCAATCTTATCTGGGTTGGCATCAAGATATTCGGTGAATTATTTGTCATTAAATTCTTCTTATTTTTCTCTATGATCATTTTCAATAGCTGTGATAATTCCATCAATAGGATGTGGGGTAGGCGTCATAGCATTCTGAATGTATAATTGTTCTTGTTCCCAAGTTATACTTGATTTTATAATTTTTTTGCCTTAACTGTGCTTATACATAACATTGAATAATTGTCTTATCATATTCATAAAAAATGTCTATATGATCCATTTTAGAATAGGTAAAAACAACCTAAATATGTTCTACATTGATTCCACTTAATCTAGCACTACGCCTTAGAGGAATAGAGAAGTTAACCTTCTTGAGTAGCATATCTAATATAAGAAATATATGAGGTGCATAATGAAAAATTGACCAATCTAAGAGATTCATAAGGTATTTTTAAAATCAGAGAGAGTTTTTTGATAAAATTTAGTAGATAGAAGAAAAAAAATATTAATTGGAAAATATGTTGATAGTTCATCCTCTAGGCCAAATTTACTAAAAATGGTAAATTGAAAATTCTAAAATTTTTGTAAAATATTTTGACAAAAAATAGGTTTCACATCCACATTTATGACTATAAAACCCTTAGAGAGTTTGTAAAATAGAGTATTTTTTATCCAAAATTTATCCTATCAAAGAGTAAATGAGGAAATCCTAGTAGGAGAAATGAGTGTAATTAGACAGGGTGTGTTTTCTTTGTAGGCTCTCAGATATATAAATCCCAGTCATAAATAATGAATATGTTGCGAAGGCACTAAATATGGAAGATTCTACCACTCCTGTAGCCACTCTTTCCTTTTTTAGGGGTACATTGAGAGTAACTTCATGGGGCTAACTGCATTCTAGTGTACTATAAGAATAAACAACTGAAGGCTTCTTATGACTAAAAATTGAATCCCAGGTGTTTCTGAAATATTGTGAGGTACATGAAAATGAAAATTTGTACATAGTGTTATCTAATGGCTTGAGTATTAGGGTGGTACCCCTTGTACCAAGATGTAGATAAAACTAACAACTGCTTTACCCAGAATGACAACTTCTATGAGTTTTAAAACTTTTGAAACATAGTTTTGAGGAAAACAAAGTAAAAAGAAATATGAAATAAAAAGTAGAGGCTTGAAAATAAAGGCTTAATTTCACCTATATGTTTTACACTATTTTGATAAAATAATCAATGAATTAGGAAGTGTTTGTTACATATAAATGTAAAACTGGAAAAAATAGAATGCTAAATATATACAATATTAAATTATTCTGACTTAAAAAAATTACTAAATATAAAAAATTGCTATTTTGAGAAAGTACTAAGAAGAGATATACTTAGCTTGTATAATGATATCTATTGACTATACTATATGATTGAATGTGAAAATCAAAAGAAGAGGTGATTGTGCAGGTTCAGTATCAAAATCAAGAACAAAAATAGAATTTTAACAGGTTTGTTATAGGTGGACAATGACCTAGTGTGCTTCAATTCCTTGATTGCAAACTTATCCTAATTAACTATGACAAGTTACTGATAGGAAAAGATAGAGAAATCAAGATTCTAGAAATGACAGATCATAAGTAAAAGCAAAAGACATTTATGGATAGGTCTGATGTAGGAGGACAATGGCATAATACTCTTGAGTTTATTGATCGTGGACTTGTCGCTTTTGACTATGTGTAAAACTTAATCATTTCAAATTCTACACCTATGGATGCTAAATAATTTGGTGTATCATAATTAGCGTTTGTCTACATGAAAATCATTGTTTGTCTTCTCTTTTATTTGAAACCCTTAGGGTACTTTGATAACTTGAAAACTTGTAAGAAAAATAGGAGAATGTAATGAACTGAGATGACCTCAATCACCTCCTTGTTGATTAATAATTGACCATGTATCTAATACTCTAAGGAGGGAAATCAAGCCCACATAGTTCTCCCACCTAGAGTGAATGTGTAATTTTACTCATTTGAATATTTATATGCAGCTAGAAGATGGATTAGATACTTGACAATGATAACTCTTGACTTGCTTTAGAAGGCTCTTGACTTAGCTTATGACTGCTCCTTGTGAATGATTCAAAATTTGGGTAAAATAAGACTGATTTGCTCAATGTACTAACATGTAAATACTTATACAAAGTTAATAGTAAGTGGGGATAATGAATGACCCTTGATTATCATTCTTTTAGCCAACCCTATAAAATGTGCAGGAAGACTCAAAATATTAATTTCAAATTTGGAAACTAACTCTTATTTGGTGTGGGACATGACCAACCTTAGTGCAAAGCATCTCCTTGTCTGCCTAGTATAGACTTGTTCAGAAAGGTCAGGAACCTATGTTTAGATTTGGAGATAGATTGATGGTGATTTTAGACAGCTTGAGCATTTGACATTGAAAAGTTATGTGTAGTGATAATGACAAATAGACAATCGATCCCACATATAGATGAATGGCTAAAAGAAATGGTGAATATGAAATCATATTTTTGAGCGTAAGTTATGTGCTTTGGACCGTGTCAAGAATTAACATTGTTAAGTACATATGACCAAATTTATGTGACTACACCATGTGTCCTCCTCCCTTGAATTTTTGCCATGTTTCATCTTCTTCTAGGTTTGATATTTATGTCCCATGTTTGAGTTGTATTGACATTATCACACTCCCTTTGTTTTATATTACGTGTATTTTACATTGGTCCTTGCCCTTTGATTGTTGGTTTCGATCCAAATACTTGTGCATAATATTTCTTGATGATGACAACATATATATTGAGACCTTATGTCCTTTTATACATTGATATTTGAGGGAAGTTATATGTTTTTGGAAACCCACTTTCTTCTTTTTTTTTGATTTTTTCCCTATTACTTCCCTTATTTTTACCCTCCTTATCTTCTTTTGATTTTTTCCCTTGGATTATTTTCTTGCTCGATTAGGATATTCTTGCTTCTTCTTACTTGTGCCAATCGGCTTTCTCATTGTTTGATCTCCTTCTTTTAGAAAATCATAAAACTGCAAAAAAAGAGAAAACATAAAAGTACAAATAATTTTTTTGTTTGTCTTTATCTTTGTTGATGGATATATTTCATGTGTATTTACCTCTGTTATAGGTTTGCATATAAATGTTATAGACATTATTATAATTATATTACTTGAGTGGATGAGATTCAAGATATACAGGTTACATGTGATCATGAACTTACAAACACTATGCTGCTACATTTATGCCCGCACCTAGGGGCATTGTCTCATTGGTGGTATACCTTATACTAAGGGAATATTAATACAGTGGGTCTCAAGTGACATCCTTCCTAATTTCCATTTATCAGTTAGATATACTTACATTGACAAGACATATCTTATTCTTGCATACATCTTGTGTGTTACATGGATAAATTATGTGTTCTCTTGCATGCCTTATGATTATCTGATTGCCTGCATGTGTGTGCTTGTGCTTGTGGGTGCCTGCACATGTTGTTTATCAATGTCTTATATAATATTTTTCATAGATGATCCTCTAGCCATTGTGTCATGTCATTTGATTGTGGGTCATACGTCCTTGCATGATTGTGTATGATTGTCTATCTATAATATGTTTTCTACTATGTTTGGTGCTATGATCCATATCATGCATGTTAGTACTTGTGATATACTATGCTTGTTTCCTATATTTCTATGGTCCTTACCATTCATATATTAAGGCATTATGATTATTGAATGTGTTTTCATTCCTATATCTAGCCCTCCCAGGGGCACATTGATATATGGTGGCATACTAGGTGTCCCTATCTCGTCTTGTCCACATTGATATAACAGTTGTTCCAATGGTGCAAGGAATATTGGAAGGGATGTATCTTTATATTAATTTTGGGTATTCCATTGAACCTCCACAAATTTTGCATATTCTCTCCAAGAGGTATGACAACTATAATTATTGATTAAAATTAATAAAATTTTCTCTATTTATATTCTAGTTGCAAAACCAACATTGGTATCAGAACAGGTGAGATTGTGAGATGGAGGAATAAAATGCCTAGGGGCATCTCATTCTGTGCATCACTGCCCCGAAATAATGGTAAACAATCTTGTGAGACTTATTTTTAGAATGTTGTTTTATAGAGTGTGTTAAGGTAGATTAGTATAAGTTAATGCAGCTTAATAAAGTTTTTCATAGAGTTTCTCTATTTGCAGTCAGACTACTTGCATCCTCGGCAGGCCTGGAAATCGACGCTTCGATCCTCGACTCAGTGTGTAGACTCTTCCAACAACGTACACACTTGACAGTTTTGTGCTTTCAAATCAATGAATCAATTACTTTCCATTAACGCCGTCATCATTGTGCTGCTCGTCCTCCATCTGACATTGTTGTTCACATTTCGAGACAGATCCTTGTCATGCATTCTGTGTTTGTAAGTCCATGACAGACTACAGTGACGCCATTGTTTTAATAATATGAGTGAAATGCTTAGTTGTCACTTTTGTCTTTATTGATATGGAGTTGATAGTTTGTTTAAATTGTTTAGGATTTTGTAATTTTTTATTATACATGTTCTTGGTTTATTAGGTTTGTTTTATTTAGAGGTACCAGAGTCCATAATGATAGGCTACATAATTGTTATTAGTTTATAATTTTCTTTAATAGAGTTTTATTTTTAGTAGGTGATAGGTGTATAGTTTTTAAGTATGTTTTAATGTGTTTTTAAATTTGTTTATTGAGCTTTCTTATTAACATTTTTGTTATATATATATACACAAGTTATTTTTTCACTCAAATGAAGTCTTAAGTCAAAATACATGTTAGATTTAACTAAAAAATTATTAAAATTTTTAAGCTTTTAGAGTTATTTGTGACTAATAGTTTATTGTCTTTTTAGATAGAGTTTATTTGTATGCTGTTAAAAGTAAAAATTATTTCTATTTGTAAGGACGTATTATTGAGTGAACCTAACATCCAACAATATGTAGTTAAACTTAAAGACCCATCTTGTTGAATGAACAAAATTCTGCAGGGGGTTAGAGACAACATATGAAGGAGGATTTTAGAAACCTTGAGTTTGCTCCTAACTCAGAGGCTATGTATTGTAGCAGTGACAAAAATATCTGTGCAAAAAATGACTAATGTCGAGATCGGTTTCTAAGTGGTAGTCATGAGTATATTACATTGTTCATGATTAGGTGGCAGTGATTATAAATGGTGGATGTAAACACAACATTGAGGAGCTAGTCCTCAATTCTTATATTTTATCTTTTGTTTGTAATCAGTGAAAATGTATTCATGTTGTGAAAAGAATAGTATAAATAAACATGGAATTCTCAATATACGTATATATTTGCAAAACTATGGATGCATTAAGTAGATAGTATGGAAAGTTGATATGTTCCATGTAACTTGGATGGTTAATGTGTTCCCATCTAGGGAAGGTTGATATGTTCCCTATTCATACTTGAATGGTGAAAGATTGATGTATTCCGTGTTGATTAACATATGTGGTTGATGAAAGATAGATGTTTTCCTAACCATTTAGATCATATTGTTGCATAATATGTTCTAAATCATGTATATTTGTTCTTTTCCCTATGTCCCTAATTGGGGGAATGTTTGAATAATTTAGTTAAAACTACATAGGAATATGTAATTAGTTAGAATATTAAGTTGTACGTGGGTTGTAACTCACCTATAGATTAGAGCGAGAGAATTTTTAGGAAGGATAATATAAGGTGAAACTCCCTACTTGTAGGAGTACTAGCCTCCATTTATGTACTTCTCTGATTATTGAATAAAATTAATGAAGTTTTTTCTTTGTGTAATCTAAGAGTGAAACCAATAGGAACATGTTTTCAATCCCTCAAGTTTAGGTAAACATTTGATTACTTTTCATTTCTATTTCCTTTCCATCTACTTGAATATCTCCATCAAAATCTTACCTCCTTACACCCTTCCCATCTCATTTCTATTAGTTTGGACCCTCTGCCTTTTCATCCTATCATTATCATATCCTGAACAGACCTTCTACTTCATATTGAGCTTGATCTCACCCCTCTGCCCGTGAACCTTTCTGAAATTCCCAATCCCATCAGGTAACCACCGATGGTTACCCCTAACTGGCATTGGTTAGCCCTTAGTGACCAAAACCCTCATTTTCCACCATTAAACTAGCTATTGACCAGACCCCACTTTTCCCATTTTCTGTTAAAGACAACACCTGACCAGACCCAGACTAGACCATATCAGAACATTTCTTTCAATAAATTAGCATTTACCTTTATGTTAGTTTATTACATCTTTAGCTTACATTATCGAAGTATTCATTTCTATTGCTTTTATGTATGCAACTTTCCTTTCTTTCTTTTTAGCATTAACTTGTTTCAAAGAGTGGATTGACAGCCTCCAAAGATAGTTCCCACTTTCTTCGATCTAGCCCCAGCTAGGTAATCCACCCTTCCTCCTTGTCTAAAAAACAAGATTGCTTTGAGTGCTTTCTTTCCAGGTCATCTTCCCCTAGCCAAAGAAGAGTTTTCCACCTTGTCTGGTTCATGCACACATTTCTACCAAGTTTTTCTACCATATCTAGTTTACCCTTTTCCACAGCGTTTATCTCTTTATTTCTTCTTAGTCATAAAAGTGAAAATTCTAGCATAAACATTTTGGCATGCCCAGTAGGACCCTAGTTCCCTTTCTTCTTGTTGTGGGGCCTAGTCCCCTTTCTTCTTTATTATATGCTCATCAAATGAATTCTGAAAATTTATTTTGGGTATAAAATAAATCTCTGTATCCATTAGTTTGATTGTCTTAATTATCTCATATAGTTTAATTAATGGCAACATAATTGAACCTTAGATCACTTATGTTACACAAACCAAACCACATCACAATTTGAACATCATAACATACCTGAGACAAGGCCTGACTAGGATTTCATCACCTAACAGATCACCTTACCCTTTTTAGCGATCCTACTCTGAGGTCATTACCAAGAGGAGGACTAACTCAGTTCTCTGGCTGAGTATAAAATCTGAAAATGATATATTGGTTAAGCACCCTGGCATGACTTCGGGTGCATGAAGTGAGGGGAGCAAGCCCCAATACCAAGCAACATACTTGTTTTTTATAGTACAAATTTTCTTTGAGAACCATAACAAACCTGAAACCAACCTTAGGCTTCTCTTCTAGTAACCACTCTACAAGCCAAGTCTTCTAACACTCTTTCACAACCTAAGGCATAAGCCAAAAGTGAGATTACAATGAATCCTAAGTTTAAATGCACTTTTAGTATATGCTTTGATTACTTTGCTTTCTTCTTGTCTTCATATTGTGTGAGTTATAAGAAACTTACTTTCCATTATCTTATATTTATCTATCTTGTCTCCATTTACTTTGTTCAATGGAGAACCCTCCTATCTTCTCTCCTGGAGATCCTAAATTTACTAGGGTCATGGAGTACAATCATCTCACCTTACTGCGTTATCTTGCATCATGACCCACTTGTGCTCTTGATCTTACCTATGACCAACCCCATCTCACTTCTCAACAACCATCTAACCATTACCTCTACCAACACAGAACTCATCAACACTTTCAACCTCAATCACTTGACCCTTATCATATCCAAACCCAACCTAAACCATTTCAACATAACCTATCTTTGGGTTACTCATTTCAACCCACATCTCAACCCCCTCAACCTCATCAAACCTTTGATCGCCCTACTCCTCCTTCACTCCAATCCCCTAACACCACTTTGTGGGGACCTTTTTCACTTCATAATCGGGATCATGTTGGTCACTTCACCAACAAATCCCAACCCAATATTACCCACAACCAATCCACTTCTATTAATTACCCATCAAATCTCAACCCGAACCAACCAACAAATTGTCAACTGCCACTTGAGCTAGTTACAATGTTATGGAACTGGCTTAACAAAATGGAATCAACCATTTTTTATACCCATGACCCACTGAATCTCACCTATCATCAATCAAACTTCAACTGCAACCTTTCAAACACTCATCAACAACCATTTCACCCTCCTCATATTCAACCAATAACCCCTCAACACCAATTCAATAATTATCCTAACCAACGCCAACTTCAAACTATTCAACCCTATCAACCATTAAGACACATACCCCAACCATCATGTCAAACACCCAAACCCATTTTGGAGAAACCTTTTTTGTCTCAACATCAAGACTTGGGCTGTCTTGTTTACTCTCAACCTGGCCTATCCATTCAATCAAACTCCTCAACTCAATTAACATATTCAACCAATCTACCCTCTCAACCCAACTCATCATTCTAACCCAATTTATTCATCCAATCAATTTCATCAAACCAACCAACTAACTCTTCACCTCAAGAGTCATTGGTGTACCCTCCTTCTAAGCGATACACTTCCCTGAGGGAATCATATTCCTCTATCCTTGATAAACTCTTGGAGGCTTCTTCCATCAACCTCCCTCCAATCAAGCCCATCAAAAGTTATCCTTTAAAGCCAAGTTGGTTTAAAGATAATGAATTTTGCCCTATTATCATAGCAACAGACATAACATTGATAGATGTGGCTCCTTTAGGAGGCTCATCCAAAACCTCATCGATCACAAAGAGGTCTCAAAAGGCATTCTTTGCATTCCCCCCCAGTCCAGCCTTGGATATTTTCAAGAAATCAATCATTCAACCTCTTCCTTCACTCTTTGTTGAGGAAACCTATGATCAAAGTCCTCAACATGATGAGACCCTTCCACTAGATTTGGTTCTTAGTTCATCCAAAACTAAAGAATCCATAATTCAACCTTCAACCCAACCACTTATTAACCAAGTGGAAATTTCTCCACTTTCCTCTAAAATCACTTACACGGAACCAACCAACCCATCTTTTTCACTCACCTACATCAAACCAACCGATCAACCCTTTTATTTCACTCATGTGGAATCCACCAACCAATATTCTTCTCCCGCTTATGGGGAATCTTCCTTACCAATATTCAACCCAATCTTATCAACCATTGACCCAATCAAAATTCTCATTGATCTAATCTTACCTATCATCATCCATCTAACATCACCTCTCAAATTAACCCAACCAATAAAACAACTAAATCATTTATATTACCTCTTTCAATTGATCAAACCAACTAATCAACCACTTCCCCTCACTTATGGGGACCCAATCGACCAATCTATCAATCTCACTTATGGGGAACCAACCCACCAATCTTTTTCACTCACTTTTGATGAACCTACCTTGACAAGCATCAACCCTATCTCCCCTAACATCAACCTAACCTTATCAACCATTAACCATGCCAAACTTGTCACTGATCAAACTTTACCCACAATCATTTTCACCACCTTACCTTACTCAACATTACCTTTCAAACGAACCCAACCAACACACCGCATAAACTATTTATTCTACCTCTTCCAACGCATCAAACCAACCCTTACACCCAATCAATCAATCCTCATCTAAATACCTTTTAACTCAACCATAACCAACCTACCTAACAACCAATACCAAGTTCAACCCATCAAACCTACCCTTACCTACCTAGACCTAATCCAACCTCATTTTCCTAGCCTTGGAACAATAAATGAAATTCTACCCGAACCACCACCCTTAACTTGAACTAATTAACCACTAACACCCCCTTTTGGAGATGGAGGAATTCATCTTCACCCTTCCTCAACCTTCATAATAATCCACACTTCCTCTTTAGGATCTTTTCCCCATCTTTGACCACCCATGGAAGGAGCAAACTAGGGGGTACTTTCCATCCATAAGGCTTGGACCATTTATTAATTAGCTAACCATACCTTAACCAATTAACCCAACCTATTAACTGAACCTATTAACCAACTGACCTTCAACCATTTGGAGTTCCTTTCTCTTTTACCCTACCAAGCCGAACCATTTGGGGGATTTACTTTCCCTCCTTTTTTTGGAGTTCCTTTCTCCTTCACCCTACCAAACCAAACCATTTGAGGGATTTACTTTTCCCTCCTTTTTTGAGTGCTTCTCTCCTTCACCCTACTAACCCAAACCCATTTGGGGGAATCAATTTCCCCACCTTCAATTCAAAGGGGTTACTTTCCCTACCAACTTGGGAGTCACCCTCTCCCTACCATTTGGAGATTACTTTTCTCCTTCTTTATTGACCTATTTGGAGTGTCACCTTTCCCTGATTTATCTACCCATTTAGAGGTAACATTTATCCTTCCCTTCCACCATGTGGTACATCAAATTGGGGTAACCCATTTTGACACCATTAACCTAACCATTAGACCAAGCTATCACCAATCCAACTTTACCTCTTTTTCCCATCTCAATCCTTTCCACACTTAACTAAGTGTTATAAAGTAGCTGGGGGACATCCACTCTCTTGATGGACATCAACCATTTTTGAAAGCATGGATTTTAGGTGTATAGAACCTCAACCTCCTCAAGTGTTTTTTCTTTTACACATTTTTTCTTCGATTAAACCAAATTCCTTATCACCTTGGTGTCTAACTTAAGCTCATCCCTAGTTTTTTATCACCTTCATCCCCGTCCCTTGAAGGATAACTGATTAAAATAGGATCATGTGATTATCTGTCATAGAACTTTGCCTAATCCTAAGCATGGATACCATGACTCTACCTATGGCATGATCCTCATGGATAATTTTAATCCCTTTTCAGATGGAATCCCATGATCATCGTCTCTTAAACCATTTTCACCATTCATCCTTCTTTGACCTCCTTGTGTTATGGATTTACCTCCATAAAGTAAAACATCTAGACTTACATAGACTTGTCTATGTCTAAAAATTAGCATTTCTTCCATTTGGGATACCAAAATAATATTTTGGGTCACAAACTATTTCCAACATTCACATACTGATCCATTAAAGGAAAACTACCCCATATCTAGCTTGCTTAAAGAATAGACTGTTCCCTCGAAGGACAACTATCAAACTTGAACAAATAATAAATTTAGACCACTCCCTCAAAGGATGACTAAGTCAAACAAATTAAAAGTAATCATTTGAAGCTTTTCGCACTGATCAGCTTCACAAACTTCTCAAAAGCAAGATAAAAAAGGTAAAACAGACCCTTTCTCAAAATCAATACAAGCATTCTTAAGAAAGCTGTACTCAGTTTTCCCTCCTTTTTTTATGGCATTAGTATACTTTTCACATCGATCAGTCTACATCTAACACATGACATGGATTTGTCTATCATGGATCTTAGGTCACCTAGAGAAGGGGCAAGCCATCCCCACAATGAGGTCACCCATTTTTCCTCACCCATTACCTATCACCCTCTATCTATCACCTGCTAATTTTTATCGATTTCCTCTTTTGTACTCCAAAAATCAAGGGATTTGAGCTTACTTGACACCATGTGATCAAGATACCTTCTTTAACCATCAAATAAACAAACAAAGCAAAAGCATGATAGGTGTTTTATGTTCATAAACTCGCCCATCTTTCCCTCATGGTATTTTTCAATAAGAGCATCTCTTCCTCCTCCTTATACTTTCATGAATACTTAGGAAGTCATGTCTTTCCCCTCTTCAAACATTAGAACCAACCCATCCAATTAACTACTTAGCAAATCTTCCCCCCAAATTCAACATGTGGTATATCCAATTGGGGCAACCTATTCAGAATCCACCCAACTTTCAACCATTTGGAGATACTCCTCTCTGCACACCTATTTGGGAGTCATAATCTCCCTAACCCTATGGATATTTCCCTTTCCCCATCTACCATTAACCATCAACCTTTTTGACCCAACCATTTTGGATGGAATTATCTTTCCTTCCTCCACCCAACCAATTGTGGGAAAATACTCTTTCTCCACCCCTTTTTGAAAAGGCATCATACTCTTTCATTTTTTTTCTATCATGGGTTTATATAGACATATGTCTCATGATGTTCCCACCTTGCATAACACAACCTTCAACCTATCAAATTAACAGATCAATGAACACTGTCTTGGAGATTCCTTTCTCCTTCTTTCCCTCACATTTTGGAGCATACTTCAACCTATCAAATTAACAGATCAATGAATACTGTCTTGGAGATTCCTTTCTCCTTCTTTCCCTCACATTTTGGAGCATACTTTCTCCACTCCTTTTTGCATCACCTTCTTTTACCTAACACAACCATTTGACACCACCTCTCTTCGATCCACATTTAATTTCATCCACTAACATTCAACCAAACCCCAAACCATGTGGTATCTCAAATTAGGGCAGCTCATTTGAAGTACCTCTCAAATCTTTATGGGGGATTTCCTTCCTTGCCCTATTTTGGAGAATACTCTTCTTCACCTTTCCATTACCCAATAATTTAACCATAACTACATATAACCTAAAGTTTGTTGGGGATCAACTAACAATATGATTACACTTATGAAAGCAATAAACTACGGAATTAAATCAGATAGATAAGTAACTTAGAATCAGATAATAGCAAAGAACAAGAGATACAAGAAACCACCCTGAAAACTTGTATTAAACTCTTTACAAAAGGAATACAATTGAAGAAACTTCTTTCGTCCACACCTCTCTCAGATGCACAAGATCTCTCTCTAGATCTCTATCCCTTAAGAGCTCTCTCTCTCAAGTACAATCAAATCCAACAACCTGGATTGATACAACTCTGTACTGTTCTTCAACATTCACATACAATGAACTACTACAATAAATCACTCTAAGCTAAGAAGATCTAATTCTACATATAGAATTAGGAAACTTGAGCATGCACTTACAACCAACAGTTAAGCCTCTTGAACAAGGGCTCTAAAAACAATCTTACTAATAATAGAAATGTGAACCTAAGACTAAGACTTAAACTCATCATGCAAACACTCGCTTCTGTCCTCAGAAATAACATTCTGGACACACAGGTAACCGACGCCGGTTCCTGCCTGCTTGCCTATGACCGACGTCGGCCGATCATCTGCCAATGCCGACGTCTCTTCAACTGCACCGGACCGACGTCGGTCGCTCCTGACCGATGCTGGTGACTGTGTAAACCTGCAACTTTGGTAATTGCGCTCATATGTGAAGCTTTTAGGCTCCACACCTTAACAATCTCCCACTTGGAGATAAATAGCTGCACTAGTACCTGTACAACATCTTCTAGCTCCTCCATTTTCAACTCAATCATGAAGACCAACAGAAGTTGAATGAAGATTCAACTTCTCCTTTGTAACCGGCTTGGTTAACATATCAGCAGGATTCCTATCTGTATGAATCTTCTCCAGCTTCAAATCACCATCTTCCAATACCTGTCTTATGAAATGGTACCTTAGTTGTATGTGCTTTGTTCTTGAATGAAAGGCTGAATTCTTAGCCAAATGGATTGCACTCTAACTGTCACTATATAATCTACAACTCCCATGCTCCCTTCCAAGATCTTCCATGAACTGTGTCATCCATATCATCTCTTTGCTAGCTTCTATGGCTGCAATATACTCTGCTTCTGTAGTTGACAAGGCAACAACCTTCTGCAACTTAGATATCCAGCTAACCACCATTCCACCTACAGTGAAAACATAACCTGTAGTGCTCCTCCTGCCATCCAAATCACCTGCCATATCTGAATCTACATAACCATGTAGAAAAGTATCTGAACCTCCATAGCACAAGTGCCTATTGCTGGTTCCTCTCAGATATCTAAGGATCCACTGAACTGCTTTCCAATGTTCCTTACCTGGATTGGCCATATACTTACTTACAACTCCCACTGCTTGGGCAATATCCGGTCTAGTAGACACCATTGCATACATCAAACTCCCTACTGCGGAAGAATATGGAACCTTACTCATGTGCTCTACCTCATCATGTGAATTAGGACATTGTTCTTTACTCAATTTAAAATGTCCAGCCAAAGGTGTGCTTACCAGTTTAGCATCCTGCATATTGAACCGTTTCAACACCTTGTCCACATAATCCTCTTGAGACAATATCAACCTGTGATTTTTCCTATCTCTCTTAATGCTCATGCCAAGGATTTTCTTTGCTGCTCTCAAATCCTTCATAGCAAACGTTTGAGCTAATTTCACCTTAAGCTCAGAGATATCCTGCATGTGTGATCCTGCAACCAGCATATCATCTACATACAACAATAGAATAATATATCTACCGTTATCCAATCTCTTAAAATACACACAATGGTCAGATTGACACCTACTGTAGCCATGCTCAGTCATAAACCTGTCAAATTTCAAATACCACTGTCTAGGAGCTTGCTTGAGGCCATACAAGCTTTTCTTCAATCTGCACACTAACTTCTCCTTACCCTTGACCTCAAATCCTTCCGGCTATTCCATATAAATTTCCTCATCCAAATCTCCATGAAGAAACGCTATCTTAACATCTAGCTGCTCAAGATGCAAGTCCTCAACAACAACCAAAGACAGTACAATCCGTATAGAAGTCATTTTAACAACAGGAGAAAAAATCTCACCAAAATCAATACCTGGCTTTTGTGCAAATCCTTTCACTACCAATCTGGACTTATATCTCATCTATCCATTCTCACCTTCTTTCAACCTGTAGGTCCATCTGTTCTTCAGTGTTCTCTTACTAGTTGGCAATTCGACCAAATCCCATGTTTGGTTCTCTCTTAAGGACTCCATCTCCTCAACCATGCCACGCTCCCACTGACTCTTGGACTCCACCTGTATTGCTTCTTCAAAACTCTCTGGTTCTCCACCATAAATTAGCAATAAATAGAATAATGAAGGAGAATATCTAATTGGAGGCTTACTTACCCTTTCAGACCTCCTGATGGGTGTCAGAGACTCGTTCACAACACGCTGTCCACCCAAATTCTCTGACAGTGACCGACCTCGGTCACCTCCAAACCTATTACTGGTTGACGCTGGTTCTACTTGACCGACACCGGTGCCTGTCCTACCGACATCGGTCTTTGTATGACCAACATCGGTTTCTGTTCTGCCGATGCCGGTTCTTATCCTGCCAACGTCGGTCTCTGTGTTTTCCTGCAAGTGATTATTTCTTTTTCTCGTGAGCTCATTTTGGACGGTCACCTCGTCCAATTCACTATTGCTCTGCCCAGATTGATTCAGCTTCTTCAACTGATCACTATACATCACTTTTTCATTGAAAACAACGTCACGGCTCCTAATTATCTTGTTAGTTCCTAGATTCCAAAATCTGAAACCAAAATCATCTGAGCCATAGCCAATAAATGTGCACCTCATAGACTTAGCATCGAGCTTCTTTCTATTTTCCTTATCTACGTGCATAAAGGCTTCACAACCAAAAAATTTGAGAAAAGAGAGATCTACCTTTTTACCTGTCCAAGCCTCTTCTGGAATTCCACCATCCAGAGCTGTAGAGGGTCCTCTCTTAATCAGGTACACTGCAGTGTCAACAGCTTCTACCCAAAACTCTAAAGGCAAACCAGCATGCAATCTCATACATCTTGCACACTCCATGATTGTTCTGTTCATTCTTTCAGCAATACCATTCTGCTGAGGTGTCCTTGGAACCGTCCTTTGCCTATGGATTCCATGCATGTAACAATACCCGTTGAACTTATAACTGCAGAACTCTCCACCATTGTCAGATCTCAGGCACTTTAATCTTTTTCCTGTTTCATTCTCAACCATAGCTTTCCAAATCTTAAAAGTCTCAAATACATCAGATTTCTTCTTAATACAGTAGATCCATACCTTTCTTGTAGCATCATCTATGAACGAAACATAGTACTGTGATCCTCCAATAGAAGCTACCTGAGCCGGTCCCCACACGTCTGTGTGAACAAGCTGCAACTTATGCTTCTTCTTTGTAGACCCAGTCTTGAGAAAACTAACCCTTTTCTGTTTTCCAAATACACAGTGCTCACAAAATTCTAGATCCATGCTTTTCAAATCTGAAAGCTTACCTTTAGACTTAAGAATTGACATCCCCTTCTCACTCATGTGGCCAAGCCTTGAGTGCCACAATTTTGCATCCACATCTGAAGTAGATAATATAGAAGGAGAATTGTTAATAACACAATTACACAAATAGAGAGTACCTACTCTCTTACCTCTGGCCATAACAAGTGCACCCTTGGTCACCTTCCAAGATTCTGCTGTGAGAGTTACTGTACAACCCTCATCCCTTAACTTTCTTATAGAAATCAAATTTCTCTTCAAGCTAGGAACATGCATAACTTCTCTCAACACCCATGTGTTGCCATTCTGCATTTTCAGCTGCACTTTACCTTTGCCAATAATTTTATAGGGTTCATCATCCCCTAGATATACTATTCCAAAATCTCCATGGATATAGTCACAAAAATATTCCCTATTAGGGGTAGCATGAAAAGATGCACCAGAATCTAACACCCAAGATTTTATATTATTATGCAAAGAGAATATTAAAGCATCTTGTGCAATACCTGCAACCTTTGCTTCTTCTTTTCCTTCGTGCTGATTGTCCTCCTTAGGCTTTGACCAACAATCTCTGCTTATGTGCCCCATCTTTCCACAATTCCAGCATTGTGGCCTTCTGCCATTTCTGGATTTGGATCTGCCTTTCCCTTTAGACTTGGATCTTGATCTCCCTTTCTTGCTCTTCTCTTTTTGCCTTCCCCTGCTCTCAAAACTTAAAGCGTTCCCAGATGTCTCTTCTGTGCTTTTCTTGCGAATTTCCTCATTCAAGATAACACTAACAACATCCTCTACTTTTAAAATATTTGATGCAGATGCAGTATTGCTAACTGCCATTACTAAGCTATGCCAGCTTTCAGGCAAAGAACATAATATTAAAAGAGCTTTTATTTCATCATCAAATACAATTTTGACTGAACTTAATTGATTTACAATACCATGGAAATCATTCAGGTGATTAGATACAGATCCACCTTCCTGCATATGCAAATTGAATAGCTGCTTCATAAGATATACCTTATTAGAAGCTGAGGGTTTTTCGTACAAATTTGCTAGAGTAGTCATCAACTCTACCGTTGTTTTTTCCTGTGATAAATTAGATATCACAGTAGATGCTAGACTCAGTCTTATAGACCCCAGAGCCTTTCTGTCAAGAACTTCCCATTCTTCATCCTCCATGTCTGTGGGCTTCTTTGCAATCCCACCTAATGGTAAGTATAGATCCTTCTAATACAGATAGTCCTCTATCTGCATTCTCCAATGTTGATAGTTTTTGCCATTGAACTTCTCCATTTTCAGTTTACTTTCATCTGCCATTACTTCTCCCACTCAAACAGAAATCCCTGCAGAAACTCCTGTGAGCAACCTGTAATCAATACACACTATAAAGATCTGAACCGCCTGTTAGTGAACCTGAGCTTTGATACCAATTATTGGATATCAAACTCTAAACCTACAACCAAGGCTCTGATACCACTTGTTGGGGATCAACCAACAATATGATTACACTTATGAAAGCAATATACCGCGAAATTAAATCAGATAGATAAGTAACTTAGAATCAGATAATAGCAAAGAACAAGAGATACAAGAAACCACCCTGAAAACTTGTATTAAACTCTTTACAAAAGGAATACAATTGAAGAAACTTCTTTCTTCCACACCTCTCTCAGATGCACAAGATCTCTCTCTAGATCTCTATCCCTTAAGAGCTCTCTCTCTCAAGTACAATCAACTCCAACAACCTAGATTGATACAACTCTGTACTGTTCTTCAACATTCACATACAATGAACTACTACAATAAATCACTTTAAGCTAAGAAGATCTAATTCTACATATAGAATTAGGAAACTTGAGCATGCACTTACAACCAACAGTTAAGCCTCTTGAACAAGGGCTCTAAAAACAATCTTACTAATAATAGAAACGCGAACTTAAGACTAAGACTTAAACTCATCATGCAAACACTCGCTTCTGTCCTCAAAAATAGCATTCTGGACGCACAGGTAACCGACGCCGGTTCCTACCTGCTTGCCTGTGACCGACGTCAGCCGATCATCTGCCGACGCCGGTGTCTCTTCAACTGCACCGGACCGACGTCGATCGCTCCTGACCGACGCCAATGACTGTGTAAACCTGCAACTTTGGTAATTGCGCTCATATGTGAAGCTTTTAGGCTCCACACCTTAACAAAGTTTCTATTGGATCTTATGTCTACATAACTATGTAGACAATGTCCACTTTCCTAGTGCATATAGAGTCAGCTCGGCCACCCCTATTCCAACATACCTTTCACCCAACCATTAACCATTAACCCATCTTTTACCACCTAACATTTGGATACATCATTTTTCCATATTTTCCACTTGGGATAACTACATTCAACCTAAAGTTTCTGTTGGATCCTATGTCCATGGAACTATGTAGACAACGTCCACTTGCCCCATGCATATGGAGTCAGCTCGATCACCCCTTTTCCAATATTCATTTCACCCAACCATTGATCATTATATTTCTAACCATCTTTTGGCTATCGAACATTTAGAGATTATCTTTTTTCCACCTTTTTTGACCATTTGGAGATCACTTTTCTCCACATCACTATCCTATTACCAAAACTCTGTTTGGTATGAAGTTTTTATTGGATACTATGTCCATATAACTATGTAGTAACGTTCATTTTTTTAGTGTATTTGGAGTCAGCTTAACCATCCCTTTCTTTTCAACCATCAACCATTAAACATTATCCTTGAACCATTACACCACATCCATCTCAACATTGACCATTTTGACCCAAACCTTTCTCATCTTTTTGCGATGACTTTGCTATGATCTTTTTGACTGCACTGACCAACTTTTCCATGTTGACCATTCAAACATTTGAACATTTTGCACTTAGTGCACGACCAGAACATTGGAGTCCTCCGTGGGATCACTTTCATTTTAGATACCCACACACAGGATCACTTCTAAATATGGATACCCACACAGACACCAATCCATTTTTCTTAGAAGGCTAACAAGTGTAACCAACCATCAAAATATGGTCTCATGATCCATTGGTCACTTGTCTTCTCAATGTTGAGCTTATTTTTACCAACATTAGCATCTTTAGTCCTTATGCGATATTGGCTATCACATATTTATCACATCTTATGCACATGTTTATGTTACAAATGCCCAGCTTTGAACCACAATTTAGTCAACCACCTTTGTGACTAACCACAAACCATTCATCAAACCCTGACCTGATTCAGATTTTCCTCATCATCTCCTAGTTTGAGGGGGAACTCCTCGCATACTTGCGACAAATCAACCTTCAATCAAATGATCTGTTTTTGTTTTACATCTTGTAGATATAAGCTACATAATAAAAAGGGGCAAAATATAGACACTAGAAAACCACACACTCGGTTTTAGTCATCAAAGTGCCTCGATCATCTCTTTTACACTTAAACATTGAAATGACCTATTTTTATCTAACCCATTCATCTAACTTGTCTTGACCCACCTTGAGTCCAAGTTAACTAAACTTAGCCAACTCAACTTACGTTTTCTAGCTAACACCCATTTCCACCCTTTTGACCCTCTTTAAACCTATTTTTGCTTGGCACCTCAACCGATGACGGTTAAAGGTAACCATCAATGGTTACCCTAACCATTGATGGTTAGGTCCTCAAGCTAGTAACTCATCATCAGCTACTCTTGAGGTAATCAAGAACAAAATTTAATATTTTTCTCTGCCTCATCCTCTAACACATCATAATGCGTCGTTACTCATCATCCTTATCCTTCTTATTCCATCCATTTTGCCTAAAAAAAGAGAGGAGTAAGAGGATTCAAGGGCTCTCGATCTTGGTTCTTTAGGTATTCATCCATCTCTCTTTATATAGGTATTTGACTTCAAGCTTCCAAGCATTCTAGCGCTCTTCCTATTGGCTTCTCCAAACAATTACCAATTTGAACCTCTATCGAAATTCATCTAAAAATCCCTCAAGCATAGTTATGCTACTAAAATCCCTTCAAGTTTAGGTAAGCATTTGATTACTTTTCATTTCTATTTCCTTTCCATCTACTTGAATATCTCTTTCATAATCTTACCTCCTTATACCTTCCCATCTCATTCCTGTTAGTTTGGACCCTTTGCCTTTTCATCCTATCATTATCAGATCCTGAATAGGCCTTTTACATCAGATTAAGCTTGATCTCACCCCTCTCCCCATAGACCTTTCTGACATTCCTAATACCATTAGGTAACCATCGATGATTACCCCTAACCAGTGACGGTTACCCATAACTGGTGACAGTTACCTATAACTTCTAACAGTTACCCATAACCGCTAACAATTAGCACTTTGTGACCAAAAACTTCATTTTCCACCATTAAACCAACCATTGACTAGACCCTGCTTTTCCCATTTTCTGTCAAAGATTTGACTAGACCCAGACCATACCAGATCAAAATATTTCTTTTAATAAATTAGCATTTACCTTTATGTTAGTTTATTATATCTTTATCTTACATTGTCAAAGTATTCATTTTTTTTACTTTCATGTATGCAACTTTCCTTTCTTTCCTTTTAGCATTAACTATATTAAAGAGTGGATTGACAACGTCCATAAATAGCTCCCACTTTCTTGGATCTTGCCCCAGCTAGGCAATCCACCCTTCCTCCTTGTCTAACAAATAAGCTTGCTTTGAGTGCTTTCTTATGCAGGTTATCTTCCCCTATCCAAAGAAGAGTTCTCCACCTTGTTTGGTTCATGCACATATTTATACCAGGTTTTTATACCATATCTATTTTACCCATTTTCGCAGCTTTATCTCTTTATTTCTTCTTAGTCATAAAAGTGAAAATTCTAGCATAAATAGGTTAGGTCAAGGAGTGAAAGAGAATTATTTTAGCACATTGTTTACACCAACCCTACACAACACATCCATAACTCTATTAGTCATCATAGTGCACGCCTACCCAAGAAATTATAGAAGTTAGAAAGAAGCAGGGTACATAATATGTGCCCATGTACACAATCAATAACCACATAGGTACACAATTGATAGCCTATTATTTTTTCTGGTATGCAATCAATGACTTGTAAATGATGTCCTAATGAAAATTTACATTCACATTTGTAAGGGATCAACACATTCAGTTCTAGATCTAGATTTCACTCTTAAATTTCAAGAATCTAAATTAAGCATGTATGTTTTCATTTCTCTTTCTCTTTTTGTCATTTTCATTGTTTATTCAACCATATGTCATGTTTTTTGTTATTATTTTTAGACAAAATTTATATTTTATTATTATAGTTGATTTATTTTTATCATATATCCCAGTTTTAATTGTTTGTACAGTATTATCGCTTCAACCACAAATAGTAAAATCAAATTGAAAAAATAATGTTTGAAGAATTTTTGTAGATGTGTGGGGATATAGGAAGGAAATTTGAAGTTTTTTGTGTGCATGAGTTAAAAGAAGATTGTGAGGCATGAGAGAGAGCATGCATGTTTTTAACGAGATGTTGAATATGTTGAAGGAGGGCATTTTAAATTTTCTAGAAAAAGCATTGAATATTTTTTGTTGGGTGTGTTGTTTTTGCTAGGCACTATTTTTTTATTATGGATTTTAGGTAAAAAATTAAAGCTATTTATTTTATTTTTTAATTTTGGGTTATTTTCATAAAGAAATATATACAAAATTTATACTATCAAAGTTAAATGAATGCATAGGGGAATTGAAAAAATGCATTTTTGAAGACTTTTCACTCTTGAGGTCATGTTTTCAAAACTCACCAAATCCCTCTCCATTCCAAAGAAAAAAAGTAATTTTGGTTTTTGCAAAATTGTCAAACTGATTGTTTCCAAAATTTAAGACAAATGAGCCTTCTTATAACAAGTTTCATAAATTTTACATAATAGGATATTTAAAAAAAATTTAACTGTTTAAGAAACTAGACTCCTCTACATTTCCAAAGAGTGGTTACACAATGAATTCTAAAGTGTTTAGCTAGTAGATTTTAAAGTTTTAAAATCTAGATGGAAACCATAATTTGCATTGGTGAAGGAAAAATATGTTATAAAATAACCAAAAAACTTCAAATTCTAAGATATATTTGGCATCTAATGTCTAAATGAGCATTATGACCACTCTTTTTCATGGAAATAAAATTTTGAATGTTATTGTGAAGTTATTTATTATGTTAGAGTCTTTTGACATGTTTTGGCTATTATCATTATGCACCCTATTAAAAATTTGTTTGAATAACAAATACACAAGAAGGGTTTTATATTATTATTGAAAAATTAGAGTGTGACCATTATAAATTGACTTGTTTGAGTGAGGCCCAAGTGCACATACCCATCAAACAAAATGTTTTATTTGTAGAGAATTATTGATTAAGCCTAAATAAAATTATGTTGAGTGTTTAACCATTATATTCACATCATGGGTTATGATCTTTATTATAAAGGTGTCATGCCATTGAATATTCAAGCAAAAATTAGTAAAGAGAAAAATATGATACTAGAGTGTTGGAGGCAATTTCAAACTACATTTATTCATTTATGTAATCAATACACTTTATTGTGATATAAGAAAGATAATTTAAATGATGAAATCAACTATTAATGAACACATACTTATGTCCATGGATCCTATTAGCGTTGTCAATAACTTTGTTTTCAAGCTAGTTGTAAACCAAACTAACCTTTCTTTACCTTCTTCTAGTACTCAAAATCATGTTGTGAACAATGTCAAGACAAATGTTTTTGTTTTTGTTTTTTTAAACCGAAGGTTGTTCAAAAGTAGTTGAAGCACATTATAGATCATACACATATTAAAAATCCTATTATGTAATCTTCACCTACTATGTGAGTATGGGATAAATTTTCAACTAATAAGTATCTTTCCAATATAGGGTATATTGATACTATTAATTTTCATGTTATAAACCATTCCATTTTTATTCACTTTATTTCTAGGGGTAATCTATATGATAGTTGAATTTTCGATCCTATTGAGTCTGATTAATCATCTACTCCTAGAAGAAATCATAACCATTCTCATTAGGGACTTCAAGATCACATCTCTAGTGATGATTTTGACTACATCCTTGTATATCATGTGGAAAAAACAATCATTTTGTTAAGCATTTTTATATGTGAGATCCACCTACTAAGTCCACGAGGCATGTGCATTTTTGATGGATTTATCATTATAGATAGTTATATGAGATTAACATGTTGTCCAAAAATTATAGGAGAGATAAATCCATTTTTAATAATGATGATGATTTTCCTAATTATGATGATGATGTGAAATTTAGTCTTTCTTCCAATGATATTGATAAGTTCAACCTTGTAGATGTTGTTGATGGTGATCATACGAGTCCATATATTTTTCCTGAACTTATAAATTTTATGTTGATGTTGATTTTATTGATAGGCCTCTTGGTATATTTAATGAGCGATAATTTTCTGATTAGATTGTAGAGTTTAGCTAGATCCACACAGATGATGATGACATGTCAATGTATATTACACATGGATGATTTTACATCTACATATTTTAATTTTTTTAGGATTTATTAAGACACATTATAATTGATGGATTTATAGCACGTACATGAAATCATTGTGACATGGTGACACATTTCTCATTTTTTCAAGATGTGCATATAGTATGATGTCTATTTTATAGAATTATTTTGTATATTTGAGGCTATGGAGATTATATTTTTTCATAGTTTTATTTAATTGTCAGGGAATATTACGCCCATATTTATGTAGTTGAGTTTTAAGTTGAAAACCCAAAAGGGAAGCTTACAAACTTATCCCATTAAGTTGAAAACTCAAAATGACTACTTTATGAGACTTGTGATGAAAACATGAAAGGGTGTCATTGAGTGGTGAATTTTTCTATACTTTGAGTTCTTTATTTAGACCACTTACTTCAAAAGGGGGATGCATAGTATTTATCTACTCTCATATGTTAGGGGGATTGATTGTTGAGTGATTCAATGCATTATTGATTACATATTTGACTCAAATTTTTTAGTCCTTTCTTGAGTCACTATATATTTTTCATTGGATGTTGATTTTTCTACTTGTGCACCTAATACATCTTTTTATACTCGACTTTAAATTTATTCCATGGATCTTATGGTTCGTCAAAATGACTTATAGTTTTTGTTCTATGTATGTCTTAAGTTAGGCTAAAATTTTACATTTTTCTTGTATTGGGAAGGGCGTTCTTAAGGTTGGAATGGGCAGTGACTTTATCGAACAAGCATGATGGGAGGATAATAATGTGTCCCTATATGTTATCTTCCCATTTGGACATGTTGGTAGTGCCATTTTATAGTGAAAAAGCACCAGAAATGGAGTTCTTAAACAACAACTCAAACTTTGACAATATTTACTGTCAATGTTTCCACCCTCTTCAATAGTAGTGAAAAAGTATTTATAGGTGGACTTGGACATTAGGATAATGGAAACACATGTAATTTTACTATTTATACATTATCTAAGTGATATATTTTCACCTAGGGGTCCCAAAGGTAAAAATAATTATTGGAGCTTGAGAAGTTATCTCTTCACTACCAAAAAGTTGCATTTTAGGACCCGTTATTGTAAATTATGCCATGAATTGCTCTCGAAGGTTAGGCCAAAGTGCTCTAGGGTACATGATTATTTTTTAGACATGTAGAGTATGGATCTTATGGTTATTAAAAATGACTTGTAGTTTATGTTCTATGCATGTCTGAAGTCAAGCTAAAATTCTACATTTTTCTTATATTGGGAAGGGTATTCTTGAGGTTGGAATGGGTGGTGGGTTTATCGACTAGGCATTATGGGAGGCCAAGAACATGGTCATAGATGTTATCCATCTATATGAACATGTTGTTAATGCCTATTTTTAGTGAATAAACATCAAAAATTAAGTTCTAGAACAACTCAAACTTTGATAACATTTGTTGTCAGTGTTTTTGCCTTCTTGAACAATAGTGAAAATGTATTTTTGGGTGGATTTGGACATCAGGGTCATGGAAACATGTGCCATGTTCCTATTTATATGTGATCCAAGTGATATAATTTCACGTAGGGGTCTCAAAGGTAAAATTTCTTGTTGGAACTCGAGAAGTTGTCTCTTCACTACCAAAAAGTTGTATTTTAGGGCTTGTTACTACAACTTATGCCACAAATTGCTCTCGAAGTGTTAGCCAAAGTGATTTGGTTTGAAATAATATTTTTAAGACACGTAGAGGAGGGATATTATAGTTTGTCAAAATGACATAAAATTTTCATTCAATGCATGTCTAAAGTTAGACTAAAATTTTACATTTTTCTTATATTGGGAAGGGCATTCTTGAGTCTAGAATGGGTGGTGGGTTTATCAACCAAGAATGATGGGAGGCCAAGAACATAATCCTATATTTTATATACCCATATGGATGTGTTATTAGTTTTAGTTTACAGAGAAAAAGCACTGAAAATAGAGTTCTCAAATAACAACTTGAACTTTGACAACATTTATTATCAGTGTTTCCAACTTTCTAAATAGTAGTGAAAATGTATCTCCAGGTGGACTTGAATGTCAGGGTCATAGAAACACATATCATTAACCTATATAGATGATATATTCTCATGTGGGCATGATATGATATAGTCATACACAGCCCATTAAAACTATGTTTGAAGGTTTTCATGAGCTCTATTACACTATTGGTGAAGTGAGAGAATGTTTTTTACCTTCATCTAAAGGTGTTAGGAAGGTTATATAGCCCTTATACTCTATGATTTTTTTTTGAGAATATCTAAATTCTCATGGAACTGTATAAACCCTAAGACACACATAATGAAGAGAAATTGACCTTAGAAGGAAAACAATTGAGAGAGAAAGTCTAGAATTTGATATGTACTTATTTTAAGACCCAATTATTATGATCAAATGGGTTCCATGTTTCAAAGAACCTTTGTATGTATGATCTAACAATTTAAATATAACAAAACCTGTAGGGGTTAAGGTAATCAAGGTTTAGAATAAATAGAAAGGGTCGTATCTATACATTTGAGCCTTATGAGTACATTGAAACTTTATATAAGAGTATAAAGGAGTGTGATGGATGATTCAAGAAAGAATAATAGTCTTGGTAAGCTAAAAGAAGCCTAATATGAGGATAAATCTCATTAGTCTCTAAGAGACCAATATAAGTGGATCTATAGAGAGGATACGAAAATCTAGTAGAGGCCATGGATAGAGTACTATTAGTGGTGAATCATTAAGTAATTAGAGAACTCATAATCAATTTTTGAAAATAAATTGGTAAGTTTATGGGCCTATTTTCATGAATTGGTGATATATATTTTGGGATATTTCTATCTGATGACAATCTCATACCTTTCAATCACTATCCTAGGATGCTTTGACTCATACCCTTTTTTAATTACTTAGATTCACCATTAAAGAATAATTTACACTCCATTATACCCATACTGATGATATAAAGTACTTTACCCACTCTAATTCTATCTTTGTAGCCTCTTCTTCTTTACTTATGGTTATTTATAAACCATTCTAATTCAACTTAGACTTTTGTACATTTTAGTTTGCATTTCCATTTTATTGGTTCTCCAAGATCAATCTATTTAAACTACTAATGCAGGTTTATTATTTATATCAATACCATAGGTTTACCTAGATTTTATCTCATTCATCAATTTGATCCTTCACTATGTATCCCTTGGTTACTACAATTTGATTTCAAGAAGGATCTTGCAATTCACTCAATCTTCCAATATATCTACTTAGAAGTCTGCCACTTTAAACAATATACAACTTTAACCCTATCATTATTGACTCAATCATATCACAATTCCTATGAAATGATCAAAACAATGATATTGAGCTTATTGGGGATTTTTAAAAAGTTCAAAACACCAATTAGGTCTCTAAATGACTAATAAAACTTGACTTGGTCCTAAAAAACCATTACAGGATATGTGTAGGTATTTTAGGTCTTAAGAAAGATGTTTATTATTATATTTTCCTCTCAATATCCCATTTACTGACCTATTTAATGGATATATATTTCCTAAAAATTTGAGAAACTAATCTTTGTTATATTGGTTTCTCAAAAGACTAACTTAATAACAAATCTACTCTTTTAAGTCTATGTAAGCCTAGTTCTACCTTATTGAAGGAACTTGGGCTTGATTCAACTTCATTTTGATTTTTATTGTCTTTTAAAATATTTTTAAACTATCACACAACCTTAAAAAAACCTTCATATGAAGTTTGGATCCAAATAAAAAGATAAAACAATTAAATTATTCCCTTTTAAACCTTCTCAGTGACTACCTACAGGCGGTCCTACACACGTTCAACTATAACTAAATTTATAGAAGTTAATTAAAATTTAAAACACCTATATTAGTTTCCAAACACCTTAGAGAACCTTCCTACAAAGTTTGGAAAGGTTTTATAGGTTAAATATTTAGTTATGGGTCTTTTTCTCCAAAAAATTATTGTCTAGGGCTTTCACTATTCATATAGAGCTGAGAGCTTGTTAATGATGGTTAATAAAGATTATTTATTTTTATATCAAACTAAGAAATCTAAAAAATACCTAACAAACTCCTCTTACCTTCCCAAATTGATAACCAATCTCAGACACTTATTTCACGTGTTTTTGGATAACTGTATATGATTATGTACACACAAACAAGGTTTTTGAAAGGTTTTTAATACAAGAACATTTAAATGGTTATCAAATCCTTATATAAACAATTAAACCTTACTTGAAGCTTATAAATAAATTATACCAAATATCCAACCCACAATCCTTTGTATCCATGCAATAAAATGATGATCTCTACATACAAACCTCAAAACTCTTAATAATAAATTGTCAATAATTTAAAGCTTGCAAACCCTTGAAACATATAATAAATATCAAGAGGACACGAAATATTTCACTTAATCAATTGAAAATTTGAAGATATTATTTAAGCATATTATCCTCATTTTATTAATTAGTCTTCATATAAACAATTATAGTCTTATATACTGCCAAGACAATACAAGCCTAAAGGTCTTATTCCCTCTTACTCCCCTCTTCTATCTTCTAAGAATTAATGATTTTAAATTTATCCATGTTTTAATTTATTTATTAAATTACTTTATTCAATTTTTATCTTCTTATAACAAGCATGCTAAACATAGTTACATCTCCATGATACTTTCCTCTTAGCCTTACATGCTGAAATAGGTCTTCAACGTAGGATATAAATTCTAGATGAGGTTCATAGAATGATTTAAATTTACTTAGAGTGAATTTATGTTTTTAATGATATAATAGTCCCTTAAGATAATGATTTATAGTTACATGTCTTCTTCAATGAATTATACCCCTTACAAGCTTATACAATATTTCAAATATTCAAATGTTCCCTTTTTTGGAGGACAAACCCAAACTATTGTTAAATTGACCTATGAAAATACAATTGAAGCATATAAGGCTTATTATTAGCTTTATAAAGACCCCTAGTATCCTAAAATACTATGAATAAGTACAAATTTAACATATTTACATTGTTGAAATGGTTCATATTCTGATGCTCCTGCATCAACATCAGAATGTAATTGGGATAATTTAAAAAACATTTTTATGAAAAAATATGGTGTAAGTTAAATGAAGTGGTTTAAATGAGGAAGTTCTAAATTTAGTTATGGATACAAAATCATACCTCAAAGATAATGAATTAATGTCTAAGTCTGAAGAAATCGATTCCAAAGAAGTTATATTTTTGGAAATAGAATTCAAGGGATAATTGGTTAAATGAATGAGATAAAAATGATTGATTTTTCCACAATCCAGTCAAATAAAATTAAAACTCAAAAATCATACAAAATTCACATTGAAAAATATCATTAGTAAGATTTTTCATATAACATGACCAATTATATTGTTCCCACTATCACATGACTTTCAATCATCTAAAATTATTGAATCACTTAAAATTATCAAATGTGGATCAATGGTCAAACATTACACATCATTATTGATAATAGAAGTTAAAAAAACCTCATTTCTCATAAATTAGTTTTAAAATATAATAATAAAATCCATAAAATCTTACAAAATAAAAATGTAATAGAATGTCAAGTGAATGCCATATAGGCACATGTACAATGTCAATAATACATAGATTGCCATATATGCATATAAAAAATGTGTACATTGCCATATAGGAATACAAAAAATTACATCATGTAAGACATGAGCTAATCATCAAATAGCCTCCCTCTCTTTTCTTTCCTCTAAGAAGACTCTCCCTGGGATGCCCTGTTTCTAGATGGAGATCCCTTGAATGCCTTGGATTATTCCAAGGTCTGAATATGGGTCCTACGCTCATAGTTTGATTGCAGATAAACCTATTCAAATACAAGTATTATTATAAAATTAACTAAAGTACATGTAACCAAGTTAAATATTTAATTTTAAAATAGAATAAAAAAACATTTAAACATGCACTTACTGTAATCTCATGGTCATGCTCAATCTGATTTTTATGCTCAATTGGGTCAGTGGCAGGTTGAGATACACAAATAGCCATCTAAAATGAGGAAAAAACATGAGAATTTTACCTACTAAACATCTAAATGGGACTATCAGATGTCACAGGATAACCCTACATACATAATACATTCACATAAGTTATATTTATCAAGCTAGTATGTAGTAAAATTATTAAAAAAACTATTTTACAATTCAAAATTACAAGTTAATATGTACCTCTATGAGGGCCTATGAATATGACATTATTGTAGCAATGCCTATGTATGTCTCCACTTACAGTGATGGAGGAGTGTCTACTCGAGACATCAATTGAATAAACAAGGTCTCACTTAAATTTCTTTAAAGTATCAAAGATATATGATAATTTTTTCTCCTTTATTAAATCAAGAGTGTAAGATTAACTCAAAATTTTACCTATGTATAAGTAAAAGGTGTCGTACTAACATAGGCATATGTATTCATGGATGGGCCAACAATTATCTCCACTTGAAGTGATGGAGGAGTGCCTACTCGAGACATCAACTAAACAAACAAAGTCTTACTTAGTTTTTTATAAAGTATCAAAGATATATGAATTTTTTTTCTCCTTTATTAAACCAAGAGTGTAAGATTAACTCAAAATTTTACCTCTTTATAAGTAAAAGATGTTGTGTTAACATAGGAAGATGTAATAGTGGATGGGTTAGTAGTTGGCTTCGTATGTGTAAATAATGGCTGCTTAAGATCAAATTCTATAAACATAGACTGTGATGATGAAGGCACCATCTCCTCTTGGAACATAAAAAATTACAAATATATTATTAATTTTTTATGTAAAATAATTATTAGATTTTAAATTTGCAAATATAGCTTAAATTTGATATTACATTTATATAAAATATACCTGCATCCATGTAGTGGCTGATGACTGCACACCAAATGTGCATGCCAAAAACTCTTCACTCAAGATTATATCATCCAACCCCTCTAAACCACCACCATCATCATCATCAAAAGGTTCAGTGCATATAGCTCCACAAGATATATAAAGATGGGGTCAAGTATGCGCACTAGGTGGCATATCTCTAGCATTAGTTGCTGAAAGCCTACTCATATGTTGAATGAGTGTATCAATAAACACACTAAGTGCATGTAGATTATCGATCTCCATGACCTACTTCACCATAGAGGGGATCTTAGGATGAAGTAGATTTTGATTAGGAATCCTTACAGTTAGATTAGGTGAATGACTTGCACTAGGTTGATCTTGCACAAAGACTTTTCCTCGGCCCTAAAACTCACCATAATAAAAATAATTTAGAATCTCATTGAGGATAAAATCACAATAGAGTTTATTTTAAAAATACAATGGGACCTTGTGGTTGTTACATAGTGGATAATCAAACATCATCCATCATCAATCTTAGAAATTGGCTCTGATCAAATTATATTGGCACTTATGGATTGGGAAACATTTAATAGTTACTATAAATGGTGCATTGGTGGATGGGCCAATGAATAATGCACAAATGGCCACTTTCGATATTTATTTATTTTTGACCTCATGTTTTGACAATTTTCTAGCATAACAAACCCTACAACTATCCTAATATGATGCCCATATATCAATTTGACTCATTATCAAGTCAAATTGACCCAATAATTACTCTAGGTTATTGGCTAGATAGGTGTAGTGGGTGTTGTTGGATGTGGAATCCCTCATTCTCCTGATTACTTGCTCAATTATAATTTTGTTTTCCATAATGTATGAAGTTAGATTCTCCTGATTGCCTAGGGGATCTTGTGGAATTGTAAGAGGGTTAGGTTGGGGAATATGAGGGTTAGGTGGAGGGTTATCTAGAGGATTAGGAGGGTTAAGTGTAAGGTTATCTTGAGGATTAGGAGGGCTAGGTAGAGGGTTAGCCACAGGAATAACGGGGTTAGGAGGAGGGTTAGGAGGATGGTTATGGTCTCTTGTAATGGATTGTCTATTTCAAACAAATCATTTACAAATTAAACAATATAAAAAACAAAAAAATGGTAAACTACAAGGTTAATAGGTGTAGTTTTTAATCACTTACCTCATCTACATGGTGACATTTTGAATTTAGGGACATGTTGATATTTCCAATGGACTTTTGGCAAGTTTTGAAGTCTTTGGAGGAGAATTATGATCATGGAATAGCACTTGGGAGTTGTAAAAATGGTAAGTGGTAGCATTGAGATGTGGGTTTTTTTAAAATAAACAAGTAACATGTATGTGCCATTATAATGCATACACATTACCATAATGCATATGTGTCATTTTAACATTTATATTTTATTCACATAATGTGTATGAATTAAAGGGTATGTCCACGGAATTATCCCCCAACTCCATGCACATACCCCATAAGAACTATTTTCATCAATGTTTATATTAAAATGCTTGAGAAATTGATCAAATAATGTATTGAATGCTTTAACTAATTGAATATGTAGATAATAAAACTAACACAAGGCATAATATTTAAGTTTTTTGGAAACAACTTAGTTAGAAACTTTTCATTGAAGGCATAATCTAGACATGTTGCATGGAAAGATTGAAGGTGTTGTTATTGATCTCCTTTACCTTCATATAATGGAAATTTAGGACTTAAAAATCATGTAGGTAAGGGATATGATATAATCTTAGGTGCTAACGGATTATGAAGCAAGGCTTGTGAATCCATTGATTGGCTAGTTTTTGGTATATCTTGCTTTAATTACAACACCTTAGCATGTAAAATAGAAATTGTTTGCACAAGAGATTTTGTAGTAGGAAAGGTAGGTGATGTACTATGCATAGCTATCAAAGGTATTATATGAGTCATTTGGTTAGGCATGTGCATATATATTTTTTGGAAGCCTTTCATTATCCCTAAACCTAAAAGTGTAGATGTAATAATAATATCAATAGTAGAGGTAGCAACACCTATAATAGGGTTTACAAGAGGTTGATCAATATTACCAAAAATACATTTTTCTTCACATGTGCTAGCATGAGCATGCTTATTTTATTCTTTTTGAGATATAAATAACAAAGAGTCAATTTCATTTGGGTGAGTGTCAAGATATTCCCTAAATTATTTCACATCAACAGGATCAAATTGGAATCTTACTAAAAAGTAGCGGATAAAAACATAGCGAGGATAAAATGTAGCAAGAAAAAAATATACTGAGGATAAAATATCGTAGGAACAAAACATAGTAAAGGATGCACTCACACAGAAGATGACACAACTTTCAACTAAAGGTCCAAACTCATGAAATCACATTTTCCTCTTTTATTTTGCTTGTAAATTTGGTGCATTACTTTTCCACCATGAAATGTTAATTACTATCACCGAAATGAACTAGATAACAAATAAACAATGTGATAATCACTAAAATGTCCCAATTATGCTCTTCACAACATTTTTGTGACATTACCAATACCACTACATTTTTCTTCACTATGTTTTATCCTTGTGACGTTTTTGTCATACTACATTTTTTACCACTATGTTTTTATCTGCTATGTTATCACATAGAGCCAATCAAATTTGTTTTTCTAATCATAATTAGATCCATAGGCCTTGTCATTTTATATGGTCATAATAAACCCATAAAGAGGATTCTAGTATGCCTTGTTTCATATTAAATGTATGACTACTCACATTCCTATGTCATACTCGACTTTACAAAAAAAAATGTTGTTTGTGTCTTAGCATGTGATTTAATTCATTTTATTACATGAGTGTTAATGATATTATATATTACGGGAAGAAAACATGTAATCAAATCTAAGAAATCTTGAAGCAAAAAAATGTTTATCTAAAATAACAATATACTCTTTGTGATTTGAGAAAGTAGTAACATAAATCTAAAATTTAGATCCTAGAAAAAGGAGTTTTTTTGTGTGTATGGAGATTAGTAAATTCTCCAAAAATCCAAGGTCAAAACAAATTACTTCTAGTGTTAGATATTAGATATGAGGTTAAATGAAAGTGATTTTAGTGTCAACTATTAAATCTAAGGTCAAAAACAAGATCTTTTAATGTCAGATATTAAATCTAAGGTTAAAAGAAAGTTATTTTAGTATCAGATGCTCATGAATTTATCTAAACCCTAAGACAAATGTTTTAAAGCAATGTTTTAGTAAATGCGTAGCTTCACCAATATGTTTTATCAAAATTTTAAAATAATTTGTTGATTAGTTATAATTAAGATAGAATGAATATAAAGGTAGCAAATCATTGTAAAATAACTTGCAATTGGCATAATGAAAGCAAAATATTGAAATAGATAAAACACAAATGAAAGAAATAAACTAACTAAGAAAAATACAAGAAGACTTATCTATTTTCTTCTTATATGTTGATTGTGTGTGACTGAGACATGTATGAAAGATCAGATTAGATTAAATTATGCATGTGCAACATAAACTATAACTATCACTAATTAGGGTCAAAACTAACTAGAAAGGGGAAAAATTGACTACTACCACTAATGTTTTATACTATTCGATTCTTTCCTTTGATAAAAATCAGGGAAATTAGGGCATAGTCACCTGCACTTGTTTAATACATGTCTGTGTCAAGAAATTTTAACCTTTGGATGTGCATATATGACTTGAAAATGACTTGTTAAAAGTTGAAACCCTAATAGGGCTTATAATAGTTTAACACTTGCAAAGATAAAATGGGGGAATGTAGTAGGCTGAACTAACCCTAATCACCCCCTTCATGATTGATTATAACTTACATATCCAATACTTAGAAGAGGGAAATCAAGTCCACATAGTTCTCCCACTTAGAGTGTTTTGTGTGATTGTGTTCCTTTTGCTACATGTATACATTTAGAGATGTATTTAATACTTGATAAATTTTTACTTGAGTTGGATATAATAATCTCTTGACTTGGCAAAAGGCCACTTCAAGTGAATATAATCGAATTAGGGAAGAATAGGAAAGCTTTGCCTAATGTGAAATAGTGTATGTGTACCTCAATATTGAAACTATCAAGTACTAAAATGGGTAAATTAATTGTACCTTTATAATAATTTAAAAGGGAAAAACCTCATGCTATCTATCCTGAAAAAACATACCAACCTATAAGGGAGGGTATAAATTTGAAAACTATTCATTGTTAAGGTGAAGACTGCATGCCATTACTAACCCATAATGGTCAATTTTTTTTCTAAAGGGTAACATTTTAAATTAAGGATTTGAGATGTTCATACAAATGCTTGGAGATCTTTTTAGCAATTAAGATTTTTTATTAAGGCATAAAACAATAATTTAAAAAGGGATATGTCCATATAGGTAATCAGGATAGAGTGAGGTGTAAAAATAGGTCTACATTAAGTTATCACAGTCACTTAAAGTAAAAGTGGACCAAAACTAACATTATAAAATATTCATGATCAAATTTGAGTGACTATACATTAGTTATCTTGGCTAACATATTGGCATTCATTGCTTCATCATCGCTTTACATATAATGATTCACTTGGTAGACATGTGACCTTCACTATGTACATGTGATCATGGATCAGAGTTGGCTTTAGGGGCATTGTGGTGCAATTTATTTTCACATGGTTTTGAATTATATTTCCTCTTGATTGATTGGTCAATTTTATTTATTTTATATATTTTTGTATATTTCATTTTCCATTTGTATTTTATTGTTATCTTTTTATTATTCCACTAGGATTTTATTTTCTTAACATTTTGTTCACTTAATTTTATTTCATAGTAAACACTTGATTTTTATTTTCACATTTTTGTTTTGTTCACCACATGTCCTTGGGTTCCTTATTCACCTTACTCCATCCCATGTAAATGATTCTTGTCTTATTGAATGAAATGACCCTAGTGTATTCTCCTATATTGATCACATGTTTCTTACCAAGGGGAATGATACTTATACAATACTAATGTACTTTATCAATTAAATCTTGTCCATAGTGGGGCATATATTGTATTAGTGCTTTCATTTATTATTTCTTTCCCACATAGGGTAGCATCTCTTTAATGCATATAAGTCAATCACCTATAGAGATTCATGTTATTATTGTGTGTCATTTATTATACATTACTCATCGGGAGCATGATATGCCCATGTGTTTAAAGATTCTACATTTTTTATATTAGGGCAGGGTATTTCCATATGTCCTTTCATACATTTTTCCTCATTGTGGCATTCTAATTTTGTTTCCTCCATTACTATACCTTGTCCATATTGGGGAATATTGTTACATTAGGTCATATTTCTTGCACCCACTTTTACATTTAGGAATATTGCTTTCTCTTGATTTGTTTCTTTCCTCTTTTTTTCTTATACTTTTTATGTTTTGGCATCTTAGTTTATGGTTATTGTTGAGCTTTAATGATCATATATTTTCATGTTTATTTAACAAATTGTATTTTACATGAGATTTAATGATTATTACAACTTTTTCTTTTCTATATGTTACACATGGTGTATCTGATCCTTTGATTTTGAGATAAGTGATATGAAAATACATTCCTCACCTCAAAATGGGGGCACATGATCAACTTATTCTATTTTTGGATTACATGATTTCAAAAAGTTATAGAGATTTTAAAAGGTTACAAAGAGGTAACATATATTTTCTTCTTCAGCTAAGAAGCAAATTTTATAACTTGAGAGGGTTAGTAGGATCTATATTTCATAGATTTCACCACTTGGTAGGGTTAGTAGGACCCATGAAAGTTTGATATAATTCAGATATGACAACATGGTTCACATACCACTAGGTGTATTCATTGTTATTTTCTATTTTTATTGTTCAAATTACTTCAAAGGTTACATTTTTCTATTATTTTATCCAGACATCAATTTGCTTGTAACATCCATATTTGATTAAAGGTACACTTAAGATGTTGACATAGGATCATTGATGAGAATTCATGGATACTCAGTGGAAATCAATATATTCGTGTAGTAGAAAGGATATAGGGTTTTTATGGTTTACAAATTATTAGAGTTGGACTCTAATATAACGTATCCTTTCTTCTCCTTTTTAAATTTTTAGATCACTTTCATATCAGATACTAACTCTAAACATAACTCATAAGTTTCAACCACAACTTCATCAATGAGCCCTCATAGGTGCACCTTGTTTGTTTTACTCTATTGCATATGCACATACACATTAAAGTGGGTAATTATGTAGACACCTAATTGTTACATGCCTTGTAATTATGATGGCATTACTATGTTTTTGTGGATATGGATCATTGGTTTAAATTAAATTCCTATTGGTAATTTTTCTTGTGTTTTCGACTCTCTATTAAACTTTGTGTGGCCATGTTTTATTCTAATTCTTTTGGATTTCTATGTCCTCTATGTTTTTAAAGCCTTGGGATCCTTGTATTTATTTTAATATGAGGATGTTTTCCATTTTTCAGTATCATGACAATTCCAAGACTGGTTGGCATGATTTTGGGCCCTTTGGCCCTTGGGTCAAAGTTACCATCATTTGAATCCTATTTTGTTAGCTCTTATATCTTATTTCTATGTCATCTTGCATGTCAAATGGTCCATATTTTGAATTTGAGAAGGCTACATATAAAAAGACACCCTAGGGCATTTCATAAGATAACACCCTCATGAAAGTACATAACATACTCATGTAATTTCAAGGATTCTCTTGCACTTTATTCTTTACTACTTTAAAAAAAATAAAATCTATGGATGTATTATTGTTGCATTTATACTAAAAGATGGACTAGTGAAATAACATATAAAATCAACTACTTACTTTCATCTCATCTCATAGGGACAAAGGTTAGGACTGTCATATCATAATTTTTTTATTAACTTGCATGAATGTTGATTATGATCTCATCATCAAAAAGGGGACAGAATGAAGCAATCTCCTAAAAACAAAAATATGTATATATGCTCTTATGAGGACACTTGGAACAGATTAGGGATGTAGTGACAGAGGAAGAATTTTCACAAATGTGTGTATCAAATCGTTAATTAGGAGAGATTTTTACCTAGTAAGCACTGATAAAGGCATCCAAGAGTTTCAAGCAGATATGAGATATTATGCCACTATCAATAATATACTACCACTAATTGTATAAATTATCGCTATCAGAATATTTTGATACTTTTATGTTACTATCATAATATTTTAATATTGGTATACTATTATCCAAACACTCTGATAGTGGTCAAATCATTGATCTATTCAATCTTTCTGGGTAATTTTTTACATTGTCTTAAGACCTATTTCTCAATGTTTTTAATCACTATTAACATACATAGAAGTAATAAATTGAATATTTATTCATAAACTCTATTTATCAATTATCAATCATTATAAATTCTCTCATTCATTTCTTTCAAACACGTTACAGGTCTTTATTTATTATATTTTATTGTATTTATATCAAATCTTTCCTTATACTCATTTTATGACTTAATATAGTATTAATACTACCCTAAAATATTCACACACTAATACTACCCCAAATTATAAAATTTGAATGACAAATCAAAGGCATAAAATCCAATTTTGGAATTAAGGTTTTTAAGTCAAAATCCTCTATTGAAAATAATGTACACAAAATTGCACAACCCGTGAACCCTAGGCATCCTTTTAATATAGCTACATTATCCTTATAAAAATAAAGATACTCATGAAAATAGTTTGATCATGTTCAAATTAAACATTTAAAAAAAATGAATTCTCAACGACCATTATGTATATTCTTCAATAACCTTCATGTATTATACATTTTTTTGTAATATATATTTTCATATCCCAAGGTAGTTCCATGAATCCTATATTAACTTATAATAATTGATTATGATAATAATGGTGCTTTGTGATTCAATGATATTTTCACATTTATAGATAGTATCCTCGTGTTTTATAGTGGTTAAATTGAAGAGAAATAATATTTTTTATATAACATAGAGTGAATGCTTTTGTATTAAATTGTGTAAGAGATTTTTAGATCAACATTTCAGATCTCTATAGTGCATTCTTTTATGAATTCAATTTGATGATTAACTTTATCTATCATGAATTTTCTTGATGATGATTATTTATTCAATGTTACCCTTCAAATACTAGAAGAAGGAAACAAAAGGTATTATATTTTATAATAAAAAGGTGTAAATACAACCATATAACCATCAAATTTAATCCTTACATTCCTCTATTCCTATATAATTGTCTTCAATCCTTGTTATATTTAATTACAATTGAAATGCTCCTTAATGCTAAAGTATATATTAATAAAAATATCATAAAGAAAATGGGATAGGATTGGGCCTTATGTGGTAACATATTCCCTCATGGTAAAATATAAGGGTACGTTAAGATACATGTATTTATCTTTAAGTTCAACACACATCTCTAGGTATCCCCATGATCTTTGCAATATGACCAACAACCCACATAAATGGAACCTAAACTTACAATGTTTGGCTTGTAAGATAACACCCTATTGAAAGTACACCACATGCCCATGCAATTACAAGGATTCTCTTGAACTTTACTCTTTACTAAATTTTTATTTGTCGATGTATTATTGTTACATTTGTACCAAAATACGGACTAGTGAAATAATATATAAAATCAGCTACTTACTTTAATCTCATCTCATAGGGACAAAGGTTGGGGTTATCATATGCACAAATTTATTAATTAACTTGCATGAATGTTGACTATGATATTTTCATCAAAAAGGGGACTAAAAGAGGCAATCTCCTAAAAATTAAATAAAATATATGCTCTTTTGAGGAAACTTGGAATGGATTAACGATGGAGCAAAGGACGAGGAATTTTCATAGAAATGTGTGTATCAAATAATTAATTTGGGAAAGGTTTTTATCGAGCAAGCACTGATGAAGGCATCTAAGAGTTTGAAGCCATAATGACCTATTATGCCATTATCAAGAATAGACTACCACCAGCTATATAGACTACCACTATCAGAACATTCTAATACTTTTATGCTGCTATCATAACATTTTGATACTAGTATACTGCTATCAATTTTTTTTGATATTGGTCATGTCATCTAATCTTTGCAATCTTTTTGGGGGATTTTTCGCATTGTCTTATGACCTATTTCCTAGTTTTTTCAATCACTACTATGATACATGGGAGTAAGAAAATAGCTATTTATTTATAAACCCTATTTATTAATTATCAATAATTCTAGGTTCTTTCATTCATTTCTTTCAAATATATTGCAAGTCTTTATTTATTGTATTTTATCGTATTTATATCAAATCTTTTCTTATAATAATTTTATGATTTATTATAATATTTTTTTTGTGGAAAACATCTCAGAGAGATGTCATATTCCAATGAGACCCAAGGAGGTAGGGGTATATCTTCTACCAAAATTGCCCAGGGCTTGCACTTAGCTTGCCCCTTTAGCATGCTCAAGAGCATGCCTAACCTTAAGAAGATTACTTACTAGCTCGTGTATATACTGGCCATAAACCTACAAAATTGATAACTTAAAGTTCATGCAAACAACCAAGATCAAAGGAATAACCAACACATAACCAACTTGACCAAAATTGGAAGCTAAATATCCAATAGTATTAAGAAAGGAAAGGAGGCTAAAATCCTTCCAAAATAAAACCATAGATCAATAAATGCCATCAAAAATAAGAGAAAAATCAAAATAGATCCACTTAGTTGTAAATAGGAGTAGCTACTTGATTCTCATCTAAGACAAGCACAAACAAACTCGATTCTTTGAGATAAGATGGCCACCATAAGGGAAGAAGACCATAGGCTTTCATGTTGGAGTGGTTAAGAGCCTAGTTGGAGAGAGTATTGGCCACCTTGTTGTACTTCTTGTGAGTGTGCATGAATAAGACTCTATCGAAATTTCTTTGAAGATGATGGATTTTATGAAAAAGTAGGCTCATTCTTCAATCTTTAAGACTATAAAAATTCAGCTGAGATAACAATTGAATCCTAATTTTCAATTCAATGATCAACTGGATCTATTTCCAACCCAATTTCCTTGCTTTTATGAGGCCTGCAACAATAGCTTGCCCTTCAATAATATCATTAATATTAGTACCAATTCTAACATAAAAAAGAAGGTAATGGAATTGTCTAGATAACAACCATAGCCTCGATAATTTAGTGTAATATTAATACGACTTGGGTCTAATTTACCATAAAATATCCACACACAAATACTACCCCAAATTATAAAATTTGAGTGACAAAGCATAGGCGTATATCCAAATTCATTTTTGGAATTAAGGTTCTTAAGTCAAAATCCTCTTTTGAAAATAATGTGCATAGACTTGCACAACCCATGAAACCTAGGCATATTTTTAGTATAGTTACGTTAATCCTTATAAAAATACTCACGAAAATGGTTTGATCATGTTCAAATTAGACATGTGTGTGTGTGTGTGTGTGTGTATAGACACACACACACACACACCCACATGCAAGAAAAACTCCAACCAATCTAAGTATCCTTTTACTCTCACACTTTCTATTGTAATTGGTTGTATTCTCAAGTCCCATTCACCCCATATTATACTCAACTTTGTGCAATGAATAATAACATTTTCTCATCTTATTTTTTAATTTATTTTTTTAAACTTATCAAATCCATCAATATAATGGATACATTGAATCACAAAGCACCATTATTATCATTACCAATTATTACAACTTAGTATAGTATTTTTGAACTACCTTGGGATATGAAAATCTATATCAGAAGAAATATATAATACATGAAGGTTATTGAAGATATTGAAGAATATACATAATGGTCATTGAGAAATCATATGTGTGTGTGTGTGTGTGTGTGTCTATATATATATATATATATATATATATATATATATATATATATATATATATATATAGACACACACACACACACACACACACACACAAACACACACACACACATGATTTCTCAATGACCATTATGTATATTCTTCAATATCTTCAATAACCCTCATGTATTATATATTTCTTCTGATATAGATTTTCATATCCCAAGGTAGTTCAAAAATACTATACTAAGTTGTAATAATTGGTTATGATAATAATGGTGCTTTGTGATTCAATGTATCCATTATATTGATGGATTTGATAAGTTTAAAAAAATAAATTAAAAAATAAGATGAGAAAATGTTATTATTCATTGCACAAAGTTGAGTATAATATGGGGTGAATGGGACTTGAGAATACAACCAATTACAATAGAAAGTGTGAGAGTAAAAGGATTCTTAGATTGGTTGGAGTTTTTCTTGCGTGATGAAAAATTTGGTTTCTCCCGTGATAAGGCTAACTTAGAATCTACAGGTCAAAATGTGTTGATACTAGGCAGGAAGGATGGCAGTCATGCTTTGGCAAGACAGTTGCAGAGATAGGAGATAGCAGTGGAGGGTGATGGAAGTAGGGTGTAGTCTTCACTTCTAATAGGCAAGGAAAAGTCTTCTAGTTCAATGGCTAGATTAGGAGAACAAAAGGAAAGAGCGGGAGGTGTAGTAGGGAAATCATCCACCCTAGTCAAGTTGGATAAAGAAGCAGCTAAGGCTTCCTTTGGTCCTTTGATCTCCCATTGTGAGTAGTCTAGGGCTTTGCGCATGGCAAACAAACCTCCAATTGTCAATTTTTAATATAAAGCTCTTGAGGAGGTTCTTGAAAGCAAATTTTGGTATGCAGAAAGGGGTTTGGTTTGTCGTTTTGACAAGTTTTGGTCTTCCCTTCCTATTCTTCACTAGTGGCTTTCAGATTCTTGGCAGTCTATGTTGGAAGGTAACATGGAAATTTATCCTTGTGCCAGAGGCTTTTTTATTGTGGTTTTTGATAATTTGCCTAACTGTAATAAGATATTTCAAGAAAAAGCTTGGCGCTGTGATCATCACCTTCTCCTTATGAAACCTTGATTTCCTGATGTTAACCCTCTGACAAAAAATATCTCTCTTCAACCCATCTGGGTGAGGCTGCCATATCTTCCAATCCAGTTTTGGTTTGAATCTGGACTTTCGATTGTTAGAGGTGCATTGGGTGATTTGCTGTAAATTGATGATTTTTCGTTAAATTTTTGCTGGATAACTTTTGACAGGGTTCTTGTTTGTCCAGTTATTACCCAGGGTCTCCCTAAAAGGATTGAGTTAAAAGTGAAAGATAGGTGTTGGTCTCGAATCATAGATTATGAGGGGATCCTTTCAAGTACCAGAATTGCTTTAAAATTGGTCATCTTTTTGCTTCTTGTCAAAAATCCAAGTGAAAAGTAGATTCTTCATGGGGGAAGGAGGCAAGTGAGGAGCATCTTATAGTATTTTTGGAAAGCGATCTTGTTTTGCCTTCAGGAGCTGCTTCAAAGGTTTTCTTGGAAAATAATTCAACAAGTTTAGTACTTTCGGTGTCCCCACCTTAGAATTCTGAGATAGTTGGATTAGTTGGAAAAGGTTTTGCAGATTTGGTTAATAAGAAAAAGGCTTATAGAGATAAACCCGAGGATGAGAGTTGCTTGTTAAGTTCGGATTCAAGTAAATTGAGTAATCAAGAAGAATGGAAAGTTGTTAGAAGTAAGAAAAAAGATCGTCTCATTCCTAATTCCCCTTCTAGAGTACTTCATTCTCATTGCATAGCGAAGAAGGATGAGACTTAGTAATTTTTGGATATTTGTTTAAGTAAATTTTGTTTTTAGGTAAAGTTGAAGTATTTTTAATACTTTTATTTTGTTTGTTTCGTTTGAAATACGATAACCAGATATGCCTTGACGGCTCTACCGTCAAGTCGGGCTACTCTTATTTTGTGAAGTGTTATGCTTTTGGGGAAGGGGACCGTAAACTTGATATTAATAAAAAAAATGAATATAATATAAAAAAATATTATATTTTATATATTACAATGGTTAGATATTATATGTTTTTAAATCAAATAAAAATTCAAATCATACAAAATTTCAAAAATCCTTTAAAGACATATTTAGTTTATTTAATATAATCCATTCTTTAAATTTTTTAAAGGATATAAGCTTTTGAAAAAAAATTAATGATTTATTAATCAAAATAAGAGTATCAAATTATTTATATTAAATTGTTGGTCGATATGAAATGACCAGAACAATGGATTTGGACAGTGACTTTAGTCGATCATAAGAAAAAAAATTGATGTTATGATCACCATAAATAACATCTAGTCTTATTTTTTTCCTAATTTTTCTTGCTCTGCATGAGAGATTTTATAGTCTCCAATCCCAATGGATCCCCCTCCTCAATAACTTTCAAAACTGTACCACCTCCTGTGAATAAGTAGTAATTTACATTGTCCAATGCAGCTTGATACAATGTAGGGTGAAGGCTGGAAAACAAAGAAAGATAGAAAATATCAACTATTTATACTTTGAAAATATTTATAACAATAGACATTGATAACCCTCATAAATTATGAAATAAATATTAATTAAAAAAACATTGAAAATAAAATTATTGTGGGAGGAGAATACCTTTTGAAAGCTTGGAGTGTATCACCACCTCCAAAGAACTTCTGAGCATGAGGATTGTTATCGATGACCTCATCCATTTTGCTTGTCCCATGCCAAAAATGGGGCATAAATCCCATCACAGCATTCACAAATATTGTCTTGGCTGAGCTCAAGGCTTCCACCACAGTGCCATTTTCAAATGAAATGGGATCAACATCCACTATATATTTATATGTCTGACCAGGGGAAAAGTCCTACAAATATTTGTTGTTGGTAGAAGTTAGAAAATTTTAGTTGTTTAAAATATCAGACTGACAGAATTAAATTTAAGTATTAGGAATAACTCTACCTTAACATTTATTGTGCGATATTGTCCATTTAATTTTCCTTCTAATGTATCAGTTTCTACCAGTGCATTCATCTCCACAATTTTGTTTTCTTCTCTGTCCTTTTCTACTAGCTCTTTTGCCAATTCGATGTCTGAATCCTGTAGCAATTTAAGACCATTTAATAAATATTAACAAAATTTATTATTGGAATGTTTTAACAAGACTATTATTTATAAGATAATTTACAAAAAGTATACAGTAAAATGGACGAGCTTAACCAGTACGCACAAACTTAGTGCGGGTTGACGTTATAAGAATTTTCAACGCATCCATGATTATAGAAAGAGTGATGGGATCAAAAGTACCATGCCAACATTCATTAATTTGTACGTACTGGTTAAGTTCAGCTTAATAAAATAATTTATTGATATGTACAGTGTAGACTCCCTACCAGAAGGCTAGAGTCTTTACCAGAGGAAAATAACAATTTTTTTATTAGTTTTCTAAATTAAAAATAATAATTTGTAAGTTACCTGAACACCTGCAATTTTGACACCATATTTTGCACAAAGATAAGTGTTGTATATGACTCCACCTAGAACCAATTTATCCACCGTGTTGTAGATTTTGGTTAGGGGTCCAATTTTAGTATCATATTTAGCACCAGCAACGATGGCAACAAATGGCCTGGAAGGAGTCAACACTGCTTGCACATGGTACAGCTCATCCTGAGAAAATAAAACTACTCAGAAGCTTCAAAAAGTGTAACTTGTTTTTGTTACCATTAATTTTGATGAAACATGGAAATCTAGAGGAAGGGTGACTAAGGAAAGTAAAAAACCTGCATGCATAGCCCTGCATATGATGGAAGACACTTAGAAATATGATAAGTTGATGCATGAGGTTGCCATGAACCGAATGCATCATTGACAAACACATCTGCCAACCCAGCTAATTGTAAGACGAACCGTTCGAGCTTTTCTCCTTTGTCCTCCTCCCCCTATTATATATGTAAAGAATTATAAAATAAAGCACAAGGAAATAAGAATGGGTAAAATACATGGTATTTCCTAAATCATATATAAATATAAGTTTTATTTTATATTATATAAAAAATTTTTTTTTTTGAACAATGATTGAAATTAAAAATTTTAAGCTTTCACAGTTGATAAAAATAAAAAATAGTTTTCCAAAAGTTTTAAGATGCAATATTCTGAATTGAAATTAGATGTAAATGAACGTTAAAGCCTACAATAAACTGTTATTATGATAAAATTGTGATAAAACATACTGCAAACCAACGAGTGTTGGGAAGATAGATTCCTCCAATCTTTCTACTTCTTAAATCCTTAACAAGCCAATTGATTGATGTGTCAATGTCTTCAATCCCATCCTTCTCCGTTGTACGAAATTTGGGAACCACGAAACGGATTCGCATCTTGCGTTGCAGATATGCCACCACTGCATCCACCGACTCATCATCTGATATATTGATGGACTTTGTTTTCTTGTCATATGGACGCCCAATGTGACTCATAATGATTAACCTGGGGATGATAAATACTTCATAAAAATCACTAAACGAAATCAATGACGCAACAATTAAGTAATAAAATATTCAACACACCTTCCTCCTCGCTCAACAATGTTGTACATGGTAGGCAAAGTGACATCTATCCGGTACTGGTCTAATATCTTCCCTGAATATAACCATATGAATAACTTCAATTATAAGATTGTATATATAGTTTTGGTAGTAATTGTTGAATAAAATTATTTATATATGTAATGGAAGGTTAAAGTTCTTCAGAAATATCATATTATATTAGATTATATGTATTTTGGAAGTACTGTATATGAAACTTTTGAATTAAGCTTCCTGAAGATGAATAACAAATACTGATCAAAAACATTAATTCAAAAATTTCATACATAATATTTCCAAAAAATATATAATCTATTTATTATTAATTATAAAAACATAAAATCTCTTATCATATTATAGTATAAAAAATAAAAAATAAAAAACTTGACAAAAAACATCATGATAAAAAACAAAAACTATGTTAAAATTACACCCCAAAAAAAAAAAAAAATTTACAATACATATTAATTTCAAAACTAAATCATAATATAATACTAATAATAAACTAATGCAGAGTATTTAACTAGTAATACTAAATTATTTCAGTAATCAATTGTATACTTTTCAGAATGTTGGGGGCCTAAAATTACTGTAGTTTAATGGCGGCGGACTTTATATCTGAATCAGATTTCATTAAATCGAAAGCCATCTCCACCTCTTTGTGTTGGCTTTTCCAATGCACGTGGCCTGGTTCCAGCTTTGATGTACCTCAGTAATCTCTGCCCTCTCATTCTACTTTTTATAACCTTTGTAAATTTTGACATTAATGAATTTCATTGGTTCCAAGCAACTGTTGTATTTATTCTTCTTGAAAAAAAAATTCAAAATAAATAAATTAATTTTTACAGTTCATAAAATTAATCCTAATATTTTCAGAATGATTGTGTTTCTGTTTATGTTTATAATTAGATGTTTGAGATTATTATTTGTGATTTTTTTAAAAGAAAAAGATTAATAATTATTAGTAACGATCAGAAATATAAGCAAGTTGAATTATAAATAGAAACATAATTATTCCAAAAACAATATAATTGAAATATATTAATATTTCACAATAATACAATAAATCATAAATTACTAATAAAATAAAAATATTTCAAATAAAATATTTGTTCTTTATTACTGAAATTATTTAGTTCATAAAAATTTATGAAGAATCAATTTTTATCAAATATATAAATATAAAATTATTATAAGAGATAAGTTTAAAAGCAGCATCTAAAATAAATTTAAGAAAATAAATACTGCTCAATCCTTAATATCAAAATAAATAATTAATCAGTTAAAAAAAAATCTCATTAAAAAAATAATTATCTTAAACTCCAAAAATTATATTTGTTAACAGTATTTCTGTTTTGTTTTTTTTTTAAAAATCAAATACAATCAATATTTTAAGAAAACAAAATTTTAAATAGACCCTTAAAAATTGTAAAAGATCATAATAAATAAATATATTTTTCATAATAATTCTTCTCATTATTAAATTTGAAAAATAAATTAAGATAAATAATCGCCATTAAAAAAAAATTTCAAAACAGCCAAGGTCGACTGTCAAATATAATCCATTTCACAACCGATTACCATAACTGCCTCAGCTCGAGTACTAGTAAATCGAAAACTTTTCATGCTGTTATTAAAATTATATTATTAGAATTTTCAAATTAAAATGTAGGAATGAAATAATGAAAAAGCGGATTCGTAGATTGAAATTTAAACCCATGTTGTTGTTTTTTCAATTGATTGCATTTACATCTGAACAAAATCAAAACAACTGATAAAAAGAAAAATAGGTATTAGGTAATGGAGAAGTGTCATTTGATTTATAATTATTTGACAATAATTATGAATTAGATTGTAGCTGCTTCATTATATAATACCAATTCTATACGCTGCCAAGTCAATAAAATAAAGAATGATCTTAACAAGTTTCAGAAAGAAAATATTATTATTTATCAAAAGAAAATTGGATCTTCCAATTTGAATTGAATAACAAAATTACCTTTCTTTACGACATTATGATCCACTCTGAGAAGCACAACTTTATCCTTAAGATCAGCGTCCTGCAGCAAAGGCAGCTTTGAATTGACATCAATGGCTTCTCTGCCGTCATCCACACAATAACCCACTCCGATCCCGTTCTCACAAGTATAGGGAGCCATCTTCAATCCTGCAAATTATCAATAATCTCTAGTATCTACCCAAGCCCCTTTTAAACCAGCTCAGCTCCCTCCCTGCGTCTCTGCACAATTTATATACAAATTTCGAGGCATCTTCCTGATCGTAACAGGAAAACGTCAGAGCTATGATAAACGCCAAAACCCAGATACCCTGCTTCACGCGTCATAAAGGATAGACCTTCAACAAACATTTGTTTTCGAGGCATCCAATTCAGCGACGCTTATTCTTCGGTCATTTTCCACATGTCAGTTATGGATTCTGTTTGTTTGTGTTGATAGTGGTGTGAGTCGGATGTGAATCACCTCATATATTTGGTCCTCCATTCCTGGAGTTGGATATTGACTAATTTGCTTCTGACATATTCAACCTTATCAAAAACGAAATATTGGGATGAAAAGCACTTAATAGATCAAGAAATCAGGGACTCAATATTAGTTTTTAAGAGAAACAGTTGCACACGGAAGCAAATTTCAAAGGCTTTTACGAAGAAAGTTAGACTAACCACCTAAAGACAAAATACATGAGCAAGACTTAAAAATACTATTAAAAAATAAACTTATCAGTCTAACATATGTTCAACCCAGCAAACAACCTAAATACATAAAATAATGACTTAACACACTATCTAAACAAGAAATGTATTAACTAATAACCTTGAAACTTCCACTGCCACCATTGGGGCAGTTCTAGAATTTGTAACAACTTCCCCTGCATTACTCTAATCACCTCTAATTTGTCCTGCTTCATGCCCATTATCTTGATTCATGGAAACTCCAAAAGCACTGACAACGATAGGTTGAGAAGGAGTTAAAGGGACATTCAACCCAAGAGCTTTAAATGCAGTGAAAGCAACCGCTCTAGCCTCTTCTGCTTGATCAAGGACAATATGACATGCATCGTTCTTTATTTTATTTGCAACTCCTATTTGAATTTGATGTTGCACATCAATTCTTGAACCATCATCAGTTGTGCATCAAAAAACTTCAAAAAGAGCCTTTACAAGTTCTGAGACAGAAGTTTCTACAATTGCTTTAGCACTAGCCAAGCCATCCTTGTTGATGCAAACACTGGAGAGGGAAACCAATTGAGGTTTTCATTTTTCTCTACGTTACTAGGTTTTTACACTCTACCATGGACACTTGAGCACATTACGTAGACCTAACTTATTCAACACAAGGCTTCTATTACATTCAACAACTTGTTATAAAGAACATAATGAAAACTCATACTCACACTCTCAAACACACACATGCCTCTATAGGATTACTAAATTTACATGAAAGAGTTCTAGACTCTCATACAATTCCTTCTAAACTAATATAACTCTCAGTTATGCTCCTTGAGAGTTCTGCTCCTTCATAGCTCGTTCTTCTCTCCCAAACTTGACTTTCTTCCATACATCTCGTATCCTCTTGATATTCCAAGCTTCATGGGGTGTCTCTTCAACTTTCTTGACCTCAACATAAATTCAAATAATTTGTCATCTTTTAGTTTTTGCAATTAAATGCCAAACTGTCAGAAACGACTCTTGAGAACTCTAGTGACATTTTCAGGCCATATCATAACTCTATCGAAGTTTAACCGAATTAACCTAAAAATTGAAAAAAAAATCGTACACTACATTTTATATCATTTCACCAAATTTTGCAATCCAATTCTTATTGTAGCCAAAGAACCATCTTGTCAATTGTCACAAACTAGATAGATGACATAGTCTGAGAGGAATGGATGGTGCATTACCAATATAACTCTAAATGATCTAAAATTTGGCATGTAGATTTAACATGTCAAGAACTACATTCTCACCAAATTTGGTAGTCTAAATCTTACCACAACAAGAGAACCATTTTTCCAAGTTTTGCAAATGTAATTTGATAGAATCAGGTAGTACGTTTTCACAATAACTCCAAATGAATTGAAATTTGGAGAATGTATTTTAAGTTCAATTTGATATGACTCTACCAGATTTCATCATCTGATTCTTACCTCAGTTGAAGAACCATCTTTCCATGTGTTGTAGACTAGACATATGACACAAATTGATAGAAATGGATGGTATGTTACTATTGTAATTACAAATTGGATGAAATTTGAAATATAACTTTTAATTTTCAAGTAATATGAACTAAAAAAAATCAGCATTTATTTCTTACTATAGCAAGAGAACCATCTTTCCAAGTGTTTTAGATGTAGTCTGACAGAATCATACATTACATTTTCATGGTAACTCTAAATGGACTAAAATTTGGTGCATATATTATATGTGTTAGGTGATATTACCTCAGAAAATTTAATCATCTAATTCTTAACTCAGAGGAAGATCCAATTTGACTAATGTCTATGACTTAACAGTCTACACAAATTGATATAAGTAGACAAAAGATCTTAGCATTTTCCCTGTGGTAAAGGAATATTTTTGAAAAAACATTCCAAGAGGTTAACAAGATCACACTAAAAAAGACACAACTCAAAAACTTAAATAAAAAAAGCATGCCGCATTGTTTTTGGTTGATGCAAGTTTGCACGAACCCTTGGATGCTCTTGCATTAGACAGTCGAGGTTTATAAAATGTGAGCACCTACTCACATAGATGGAATAAGTGGCAAAATCAATATTTTTACCATGAAGTATAATGGCCATGGCGTTCCCTTCCAACACACTAAGTGCTTTAGCTAATTATCTCACTTGTTCTTCTATTTCCAATTCCTTCTTGCTAGTTTCAATTCAATTATCTTCTTACGTCTATTTTTATTTTATTTGCTCTTTAATTCCTTATTTTTGTTATCTCTCCTCACTCCTCCTTTTGTGGGGTTAGGCCCACCATAGTCCATCCTCCTCTACCAAAGGATCATATTTTTTGTTCTCCATATTCTTGTGGGCTGAAACTCACCTTTATCTAACCACCTTCACCAAGAAGCTCTTTATTACATCTTACTCTCTCTTGTGGGATTAAACCCATTGTTGAACAACCACATCCTCCTAAGGCATTATTAGCTTTGGCTACTCACTATCCAACTTGATTTTGGATTCATCTTTATATCACCCTTTTGTATTTATACCTCATCTTCTCTCATGGTTGTCATATCCTCTTTCATCCTCAATATCATCTCCGTAGATTCAACATACATTTGGGCATCCAAATGATAACCCATAACCTCTATCAATAGTTCCAAGATAGTCTTTACTTTCTCATATTTCATTTTTTGCATTGTTATGTAATATATGCTCGACCTAACAAATAACCTAAATACATAAAAGAAAAACTTAACACACTATTTTTAAAAAAATGTATTGACTAATAACCTTGAAACTTCCACCACCACCATTGGGGCAGTTCTTACATTTGTAACAACTTCTGTCGCCACTACCATAACCACCTGTAATTCACCATGCTTCAAGTCCGTTATCTTGATTCATGGAAAATTCAAAAGAACTAACAAGGATAGGTTGATAAAGAGCTAAAGGGACATTCAACCCAAGAGCTTTAATGTAGTGAAAGCAACCATTTTAGCCTCTTTTGCTTGATCGAGGATGATATGACTTGCATCATTATTTATTTTCTTTGAAACTCCTATTTGAATTTGATGTTGCACATCAATTCTTCAACCATATTTAGTTGTGCATGAAATAACTTCAAAAATATACTTTACAAGTTTTGAGACAAAATTTTCTACAACTAATTTAGCACTATGCAAGCCATCCTTGTTGATGCAATACTAGAGAGGGGAACCAATTAAGGTTTTAATTTTTCTGTGTTGCTAGGTTTTTACACTCTACCATGAACACACTTGAGCACATTACTTAGACCTAACTCATTCAACACAAGACTTATATTACATTAAACATCTTGTTATAAAGAAAATAATGAAAACTCATACTCACTCTCTCAAACACACACATGCCTCTACAAAATTATTAATTTTACATGAAAGAGTTATAGATTGTTGGAACCAAAATCACTAAGAGGGGGGTGAATCAGTATTTAAAAACTTTATTTCAATTATACTTTAACATTATTTGAAACATGAAATCAATATAGTGATATAGCCATGCATAAAGAACCATTCACATGAGCATGAAATAAGAAAACACATATATGAGTGGGAAACCCTCAAGGGGGAGAAAACCCACTATGATCTCTACAAATAGACTACTATCCTATGATACAAAAGATCAAATTATATTGAGCACCAACTGAATTTGGATCACCAACCCCAATAAAGTCAAGCATATACTTGACTAGGCTTTAACAAACACCTACTTGTAAGGAAGCACCAACTCCCTAAGTGACTCAGCACCAACTGATCAACCACCTCATGAGTTTTGATCACATTCACATCTCTACTCTTTTTTTATGGTCTATAACTAATTTCAAGACCTCTTTCTTTTCAACTTATGCAAGATTTTATTCTCTTGCATATATATAAATAGACCTAAACTACCTTGTATATACACTAATCTCATGGTCACACATCACTTGGTTGGCCACACACCTTCAAAATCTTAGGTCAGCCACACAAAAGGTCTTAAGACATATTATGAACATGGTTAAATCACAATTTTAACCCCTTTGGTCTGTCACAACTCAATTAAGCCTTACCCCACCTTTAGGTCTATCCTCTTAGACCTAAAACTTGATCTTCTTTGGCTCGGATGGAATTTTACAACAATAAAAAACTATTCAATCAATTAGACAAATAAATCTTCTGACCTCCTCCATGCTTGATTAGACCTACTTCTTCATTCATACCATGAAATCTCCTTTAGGACAAACTGTCCTATCAGGCATGTGTACCTCAAAAGTCTATCTTGCAATAATGAAGCTTAAACACCCTTAAGTTATTCAACTATGAAAAAAAAACATGAATACAAATTCTCTATGACCTCAATTCATCACCAAATTCTTGGAACACCTTCACTCATGAGATAAAGTCTCAAGAACATCTTTGCAACTCACTTACTCAGAACTACCAATTCACCTCAAAAACTAGTCATGATGAATTTGACCTCCAACACTTGTGTAGAAATTTGTCATGAATCTTGATGCATAAAAATGGTCTTATGATATATTAAAAAAATACTCAGATATAAAATTCATATGGTCTAATGGCAAATATTGGTATTGCAGACCAATTTATTGACCTTATATCTCATAGTCCTATCTAAATCAGACATGCCATTTTGTGAGAATTTTTTTTACTATATACATTGACCTCCAAATATTATCCAAAGCATGATCATGACATATAAGTCATAAATGACTTATTAATTCACTTTATTGCATCAATCTATCATGCATAGACCCTCAAATCTATCTTTTCATCTTTGCCTAGGTTTTACACTATTCACAACATTAGGTCTATCTGTGATTGGCTTACTTGGATGACCAAATTAGAACACTTTAAGGATATAAAATATCTAAAAATATTCATGGACATGTAAAATGAGTCTCTAGCTTCTTCTACCATCCATTTTCTTTTCTTGTCCAATTCAACTTTTGAGAGCTACAACAACTTATTAACAAATAAGCCTATATATGTGCATTTTCTTTCTCATCTAACTAACCACCACCACCTGTAGGTACCTGAGAGATTTGAATACATGATCCAATAGATTACCTAGGTATTTGAATCCATCTTGAGTTGTTTTAAATAAAATCTTTCATATCGAGTCCTTATTAGGGTTTTAAGGAGGTTTAACATAGGTTTTGGTGTTAACAATTATTCATTAAGGAATGCCACTTGAATCCAAAAATAATACTTGTATATATTAGATATAACCTTTTACATCTCTCCTTACTAGCTCAGAATCCCATGCAGAGGTTACACATGACAATGAATGTCTGAAATTGCTTCTTAGGTTTGAGACCTCATTCTATGAGCTCGAGAAGGCCTAAAATAGTAATTCATGCATTTGTATCTCAAATCTTGACCTCAAACTTTGTGATCATACTTGCCTTGAAATATGATCTTCATGCCTCATTAGGCCAGGCAAGGTCTAGGAGTAGTTTGGATGCAGACATAAACTAAAGGTCCTACCCCTATAGGCTCACCTTGAAACACTCATGAATGCTTCTATATATTACTCACATGCTCAAACAATGCCATACAACCTTAACATGTTTGTATTCATTCATTTTACCATGCACATACCTCTTCATGTCATGATTAGGCTTCTTATGCACTTGACATCAATGATTTGTACCTTCTATGCAGACATAAGATATTAGTTGCCTTCAAATTCTCTCTTTATATCATGAATATACTCCCTCATGCACCTTGTGACATCAATGATAATACTCAATAATATTCCCCTTTATCATTGATGGCAACCACTCTCAAAAACTTATCTCAATAGGCTATTTCTCCCCCATTCTAAAATTTCTCCCCCTTTGTAATTAAGGACAAAGAGAAACCTGCAACTTCTTGGATCACACCTCTTTCAACACACAAGATTATGAGTCAACGAAGCATCATATAAACATGTTCCCCCTATCTCCATGCATATCTTCTTGGCACTACTCACTTTCTCTTGGATCTAATGAACCACCTGATTAGCTCCCCCTAAGCACTTGACTTCCTTAATGACTCTGTTGATGCAGTGGATTGCACCTTGGGCAGGAGGCCGAGCTCCTGCCTTCAACACGCAACAATGGAAAGTCCCCTCTCGCCTGTGGGACCGGCGAAGCTGGATGGGAGAGTCTCTAGGTAAGGGCTAGCTCCCTTTGATATATCTGATTCGTTCCAGTAAGTGCTAACATATATATATATATATATATATAATGGGGGGGATGAAAAGGGAGAAAGATTACAGGAAAAAAAACTACTCTAAAGAGGTGATGCACCAAAATAAATCAACCTTCTCACACTCCCACTCAAAATCAGACAAACACATACATACACTTTAGACTTGGCAGAAGGACCAGGCTGCAAGAAACTTGGCAAGGAGGCTTTAATGGAAAATACAAAAAACATAGATTCACCAAGGTGCTGTGAAATGCACACTGTAAGTAATTTCTTCTATTTTTTCACTTCCAAATACAGCTCTCCTTGTCAGCTGTAGAAATGGCACCTTGTAGACAACAGATATGTTGGTGTTGAACCTATGAAAGCATCAAGAAACAATGACTAAACACAAACTAACACTCAAGACATACACAAAAATATCTATCCAAGATAGAGGTAAAAAATGCATTTATTAATTCAGGTGAAATTTTGCTAGGGCTACGCCTTACAAATGTGGAAGATGATTACAAAAATGACAAGTCCTCAATATATAGGAGAAGAAAGGAGGTCTTTTGGTGCCCCTTTTACAAGTGACCCATGTGCCTCACGAGCATTGGCAAGAGTAGGCTACTTAAACATAAATGTTGTGTCGACCCTGGCTTTGACTTCAGCCATTTTTTGACATGGCCACACTATTTCCTCATTAATCGAGACTACTCCTTGAAGGCACCTACGTAGTGTGCCTGCTCATAAATATGAAATGAAGAAAAAGGGGCGCACGGTTGGCCATTCGCGCCTTCTAATGGTCAATTCGTAGGCACTGTGTTATCTGCTGGAGTAATTTCTTGAAACGACGCCTCCCTTCGCCACTTGGACTATCTTCCTGCTCCATGCTTGGGACTTTGTCTTTTCCCTATCTTGTCTCTTCTGGCTCCTTTGGCCCTCGAGGGTGATCTTCTGGCAGGTCGCTGCATTGCTTGGGCTCCTTTCATAGTTAGTGCTTGGGTGTTTAAAAAAACAATGGCCTTTTTGTTGGCTTAAAATTGACGTTCGCACACCTGTCATCACTTGAAAACCAATGGCTAGTTCTCCTCCTTAAGGTTGACAGCTTTCAGGACGTCACTGTCTTTGGCAATTTCCTTTGGGATTTCCTTCTTTGTGGCCTCTTTGAAGTGCCTTTCTCTGCCCTCCGCAAGGGCTTCTAGACTTGAACTGCCATCCTCAAGGGCTTTTGGACCTTTGGATGTGTCCTTCGGCTATAGGGCACACCCTTAAACCAAGTCGTTGAACCAACCCATTGAACCAAGGCCGAAGCATTGAACTAAGTGGTTAAACTGAGCCAAGGCATTGAACCAAGGCATGAACCAAAGCTGATGAACTGTCGATTGAACCAAGGGTTGAACCAAATGATTGGACTGGTTCATTGGTTCAACCATGCTAAATTTTCTTATGATTTTCTTTAGACCAGAGCCCGAAGAAGCCTTGTAAAACCCAACACTCTCTCTGGAACTGATTCTCCATGCACCAAAGACTAACCTGTTGAGTCCATAGAAATCACCAGAACCTGCAGAGTCTATTGAAATTGCCAGATTCATGCAAAATTGAAAAATGAAAATGGCCTAGCACAACAGGGGCAGAGGTGACTGATTTTTGGCCTGTTGGGCAAAAAATGGTGAACAGATTGGCGATTCCCAGGGGAAACATGCCTGCTATGCTTAAAGACCAGTTGCCTTGCAGTCCATTGGGCACAGAGTCAGATGCAACTTGAACAAAGTTAACAACAGCCCCAAAATATCCAAGAATCAAACACGGAGCCTTTTACCCCACACACAAAGGGAAACACACAAGGCTAAAAACACTACCTGTGCAACTGCACTTAGGGAAATCAAGAAAGAAACTAAAAACAAAACTACTATATACATCTAACCAGGTACATCTACTTCCCTCCTAGATCAAAGGGAAAACTTCTTAAGTCCCCTCCCTGGTAAGGAAACTTATGGTGCCAGCCAAGTGGCTGGATAAAAAGGAGAGCTGGTGGCCTGCTCCTCTTGCCTGCCACCTGAGTTGGCTTATATCCGAGTGGAGATTCAAACATGTTTCCAATGTATACATACTCTGTTTGTTCTTGGAAGCTTGCCTCTTGTTGGTTCTTCAGGCTGGTTTATCTCATCAAGAAATCAATTGCTGTCGGCTCATCACCATAAACCCCTTGATATGGACCCTTGACTAGCTTGCTTTCTTCTGCCTCATGCTCGGGTTCCATGGTATGACCATCCTCCTTGATGATTTTAAAGAAGGCATCTTCAGATTCATTAACCTCTTGAAGGGGTAAATTTGAAAGCCTACATCCCCTTTGCATGCGTATTCGAGTCCCAATGCTGCCTTCCATGCTCTTATCTAGCTCATAGCCTCCTTGAAGAACAGTGCAACCTGCCTCAATGACTTCAAATGAATCATTTAAAACATGAACAAGAGATTTTCCATGCTCCTCCATGTCACCTAAGGTGATCTCCTTTTCATCCATACTCATGAAGTATCCCTGGTCAGTCATAAACTAAGCATAATCTATATCAGGGAAGGCCTGATAGCTTTCTTGGAGGTGTATGGATGGAGTGTATTTAGACACGGAATCTGCTATTTGGTTTGAAATGTCCATCACACTTTTGCTGAGGAAACCTACTCTGGACTCCAACTTTATAATTTTCCTATCCATATATTCCTAGAAAAGCCTTTCCTGGAGGTCACAGTCATCATCAGGAGCAGGAGCAGCCTCATCTTCTTCAAGAGTTAGACTAAAACATTTCTCTTCTTCTTCGTTTCTGCCCCAAGATTCCACTGTTTGCTTCCAACTCATGATCTTAGGATTGGAATCTTGCTCCTGTGAAAAGGCAGCAACTTTATCCTCTTCAAGGTCCTGAGCTGGTTCATGATGTTCCTTCTTCCAGCTTGAAATTTGGAGATCATGTTGAAAGACTTGAGGAGGTTGGGGAAGATTTGGGAGGGTTTGCTCATGTACAGGAAGAGCTGTCTGAAAAGAGGAATGTTGAAAAGCTAAGCACACAGGATTGAGGGTAGGATCGATTGATGCATTAGATGAGTCAGAATGGGCAAGTGCCATCTGATAAAAAGGATTTGGCATACAAGAGGGAGTTTTCTCTAGAATGGGAGAGGGCAGACCTTGGGCCAAGATTTCTTGATTTTCGTCCCCCCACTTTACCAACACTTCATCAATATTGAAATTAGCTTGTGGATTGGTGGAATGGGTGTCTTTTGGCGTCGGCCCCTTTGCAGGGTCTACAAGCTCCATCTCTCTTTCTCTAAGCAGTCTCATCTTGCTTTCTAATTCCTCAATCTGCTTGGCTAGATCATCCTCATTTTGTACCTCTTGGAGCTCATGGGAGCCATCATAGAGATGGGGAGTGCATGAAGACTGCCATGAAATGCAAGGAGCTTCTTGAGGAAGGGTGGGGGGAACTTGAAAAGGACTAACCTCATCTTGTACCTCACACTCTTGGACAATGTCTTTCACCCCCTTGCTGTTCCATGACTCAACCACTTTATTCCAGCTCAAGAAATTCAGACTGGGCATCTCTTTTGGGGGTGGTGGGGCCACAATGTGAGAGGGTAGTGAAGATTTAGATTCCACTTCCCTCGCTGCCAAAATGAACTGTTGCATCTAAAGGTTTGCCAATTTGATCTGTCGATCAAGATTAGCCTTAAACACAAGATTTGTTGTTCCGAAACTCTCCCCAACATAATTGGGGAAAGGACTTTGGCAGGCTTGACTTGGCTTATAGGCAAGGGTTGTATATGACTGATATGATGCTTGGGGCAGTGAGTATGTAGGTTGATAGACTTGGTAAGGCTACCTCTCATGAACACTCAGCTTCTCCTCCAAAGATGCAATTAAACCACTCACATCCAGCATCTCATTTGTAAGCTTGTGCCAATTGGCTCTTTCAATAGGAGCCCATTCCTTCTTAACCTGATCCAGTGCATTCCTCACTTGATGGATGATATGATCAGGAATTTCTTGGCCACATCCCCTTCTAGTGTCAAGATATATTACATACTTTTCGTATCCCAATAGTGCTTGTTTGAAGGCAGAAATGGGTTGATTGGCAAAGAGACTGGGTTGAGTAGGAGAAGTGACATATTGAGAAGACTGGGCATAAGGTTGATATAGCTTATGGCAGGGTTGAGACTGGCCATATTAAACCTAATAAGGGTCAACATAAGGCTGGTAAGGATCATAGCCGTGCTGGCCAAGGAAAAAAGGGTCCATGGCTCTAAACGATGGGGGTATACATACCAGAATATTGTTTCTTGATGGTATGGTACCAGATGTGCTTAACTAGTTGATTTAACTCAGAGTTTCCATTGGTGTTTGATGTAAAAGCCTCCAAAGGCTATTTGGTTGAAGAACATGCCAAAAATTCTTCAACACTATGGAGACAACTAGTCCTAGTTGGTCCCATCGGGCGTGCCAAAAAATGTTGATGCAGTGGATTGCACCTGGGGTAGGAGGCCGAGCTCCCGCCTTCCACATGCAACAATGGAAACTCCCCTCTCGCCTGTGGGATTGGCGAAGCTAGAGGGGGGAGTCTCTAGGTAAGGGCTAGCTCCCTTTGATGCATCTGATTCGTTCCAGTAAGTGCTAACATATATATATATAATGGGGGGGATGAAAAGGGAGAAAGATTACAGGAAAACAAACTACTCTAAAGAGGTGATGCACCAAAATAAATTGACCTTCTCACACTCCCACTCAAAATTAGACAAACACATACATACACTTCAGACTTGGCAGAAGGACCAGGCTGCAAGAAAATTGGCAAGGAGGCTTTAATGGAAAATACAGAAAATAGAGATTCACCAAGGTGCTATGAAATGCACACTGTAAGTAATTTCTTCTTTTTTTGCACTTCCAAATACAACTCTCCTTGTCAGCTACAGAAATGGCACCTTGTAGACAATAGATATGTTGGTGTTGAACCTGTGAAAGCATCAAGAAACAATGACTAAACACAAACTAACACTCAAGACATACACATAAATATCTATCCAAGATAGAGGTAAAAAATGCATTTATTGATTCAGGTGAAATTTTGCCAGGGCTACGCCTTACAAATGTGGAAGATGATTACAAAAATGACAAGTCCTCAATATATAGGAGAAGAAAGGAGGCCTTTTGGCACCCCTTTTACAAGTGACCCATGTGCCTTACGAGCATGAGGAAGAGTAGGCTGCTTAAACATAAATGTTGTGTCAGCCCTAGCTTTGACTTCAGGCATTTTTTGACATGGCCGCGTTATTTCCTCATTAACCGAGATTGCTCCTTGAAGGCACCTATGCAGTTTGCCTGCTCATAAATATGAAATGAAGAAAAAAGCGCACACGATTGGTCATTCACACCTTCTAATGGTCAATTTGCAGGCACTGTGTCATATGCTAGAGTAATTTCTTGAAACGACGCCTCCCTTCACCACTTGGACTATCTACCTGCTCCATGCTCGAGACTTTGTCTTTTCCCTATCTCGTCTCTTTTGGCTCCTTTGGCCCTCGGGGGTGATCTTCTAGAAGGTAGCTGCATTGCTTGGGCTCCTTTCATGGTTAGCGCTTGGGCATTTAAAAAAACAACGGCCTTTTTGTTGGCTTAAAATTGATGTTTGTGCACCCATCATCGCTTGAAAACTAACGGCTAGTTCACCTCCTTAAGGTTGACGGATTTCGAGATGTCACCGTCCTTAGCAATTTCCTTTGAGCTTTCTTTCTTTGTGGCCTCTTTAAAGTGCCTTTCTCTACCCTCTGCAAGGGCTTCTGGACTTGAACTGCCCTCCTCAAGGGCTTCTGGACCTTTGGATGTGTCCTTCGGCTGTAGGGCACACCCTTGAACCAAGCCGTTGAACCAAGGCCAAAGCATTGAACTAAGTGGTTGAACTGAGCCAAGGTGTTGAACCAAGGCATGAACCAAAGCCGATTGAACCAGCGCTGAACCAAATGATTGGACTGGTTCATTGGTTCAACCATGCCAACTTTTCTTGTGATTTTCTTCAGACTAGAGCCCAAAGAAGCCTTGTAAAACCCAACACTCTCTCTGGAACTGATTCTCCATGCACCAAAGACTAACCTGCTGAGTTTGTAGAAATCACTGAAACCTATAAAGTCCGTAGAAATCACCAGATTCATGCAAAATAGAAAAATGAAAATGGCCTAGCACATCAGGGGTAGAAGGTGACCAAATTTTGGCCTATTGGGAAAAAAATGGTCAACAGACTCCTAGGGGTAGTAATTACACCCAATTCTTGTCTTAGATGTTCAAATTTTGTCTTTAGAAGTGGCTTAGTTAAAATATTTATAATTTGATCCTTAGTAGATACATACTCAAGCTTGACATTTTGTTCACTTGCCTATTCTCTTAAGAAATGATACCTGATAAGAATGTGCTTAGTCCTTGAGTGTATAAATGGGTCCATTGGGTTCTTTGATATACTTATATTGTCACAAAATTTAGGACTAGGACTATCATACTCCACTTTGTAGTCCTTTAAGGTCTATCTCATCCATAAGACTTGAGTGAAACATGAAGTTGTTGTAATGTACTTAGCCTCACAAGTAGATAATGCCATTGATGGATGTTTCTTACCTATCCATGATACAAGACACTCTCCTAAGAATAAATCTCCTCCACTAGTGGTCTTCCTATCATCTAGACTTCCTGTCCAGTCTGCATCTATATAGGCTATCAAGTTAAACTCTTTACTCCTTCGATACCCAAACTAAACTCCATAGTCCCCTTGAGATACCTAAGTATCCTTTTAACTAATTTCAAATGATTTTCTTTTGGGTGTACTTGAAATCTTTCCACAAGGCCTATTACTTGCATGATATCAGGTCTAGAGGTAGTAGTGTATATCAAACTTCCAATCATTGATAGGTATGATGTCTAATTGACCTTTGAAGATTCATCTTCCTTGCTTAAGTTACACCCTGTGAGCATAGGTGTGCTAAATTCCTTGCAATCTTCCATCTCAAATTTCTTCAACATATCTCTTATGTACTTAGCTTGTGAAATGAATATACCTCTTTCTAATTGAGTGATTTGTAACCTGAGGAAGAATTATAGTTCCCCTAACATGGACATCTCAAACTCCTTTATTACATCTACAAAGGCCTTAGTCAAAATCTCACTATTTCCACCAAATATGATGTCATCCACATAGACAACCACTATTAATTGACAATCATTTTCTATCTTTATGTACAATTTATTATCTGTAACTCCTCTATTTAATCCTTGGTCCAATAGATACTTGTCTAATCTGGCGTACCAAGCTTTAGGAGCTTACTTTAGACTATAAAGAGATTTTATCAATATACATACATAGTCCCTTTTACCTTATAATGAGAAACCCTTAAGTTTATCTATGTACACCTCCTCTTCCAAGTTCCCATTCAAAAAAAATGATTTGACATCCATCTGATATGCCTTGAACCCTTTAAATCTTGCATATGCTAGAAATAATTTGATAGCCTCCAATCTTACTACTGGAGAAAAGGTCTCCTCAAAATTTACCCCTTATACTTGTGCATACCCCTTGCATACCAATCTATCCTCCTTCCTAGTGACTTCTCCATCTTAATTTAACTAGTTTCTAAATACCTATTTTGTGCCAATGACATTCTTATCTTTAGGCCTAGGAACTAGTTCCCAAGTCTCATTGTTTTCTATTTGGTCTAACTCATCATTCATAGCTCCTATCCAAAACTTGTCTTTGATTGATTCTAAAAGATTATTAGGTTCAATATTAGAAAATAGAGAAACATTCTCTTAATTTGGGTTACTTACCAGCTTTCTCCTTGTTTGCATACCTGCATCCTTGTTGCCAATGATTTATGATTCAGGATTATCTCTCTGAATTTGACTTGAGGGGCATTTTGAGTCTTATCTTTACTCAACCTCTTCTACTTCATCATCTAACTCTATTTATTCTTCTTCATTTTTGAATTCCAAATTATCTGATGCATCCTTTGCTTGAGAGTGTGACTTCTTAGAACTATTCTCATCAATCTTCACATTGATGCTTTCCACTATCCTTTGCAACCTCTTATTATAACATCTATAAGTTTAGATTACTAATGAGTACCCCAATAATATTCTTTCATCAGACCTTGAATCAAACTTACCTAGGTCTTTCTCATCTCTTTTGATGAAGAATTTTCTTCCAAACACTCTAAAGAATTCTACATTAGTAGGTTTACCTTTCCACAGTTCATAGGGGTTTTGTTTCCATTAATTCTTATTTGTCCTCTATTAAAAATGTAGACTGCATTACTCAATACCTCTCTCCAATATCCATAAGATAATATTGATTTATTTAGCATAGTCCTTGCCATTTCTTGAACTATTCTATTCTTTTTTTCCATTACCCCATTCTGCTGAGGTGTCCTAACTACTGAGAATTGTATCCTTATCCCATGGACATCATAGAAGTCATCAAATTCATTGGGCCAAAACTCTCCTCCTCTATCAAATCTTATGCATTTGATCTTTCCATTCTTTTCATTCTCAACAAGAGCTTTGAATGCTTTAAATTTATCAAGAGCTTATGACTTTTATTTTAATAATGCTATCCAAGTCATTCTTGTGTTTTCATCTATGAGTAACATGAAATAACTATCTCCTTGAATTCTTTAGATTATTTTAGGTCCATAGAGATCAGTGTGTATCAAATCTAAAGGTCTTGTTGTATAATACTCCTTAGCTTTGAACCTCCTTATAGTTTGCTTACCATGTTGACATGCCTTGAAAAGTGTGTTTGTAGGTTTGGTGATTTTAGGCGTATTCTTCACAGACTTCTTAGAGCTTATCTTGACCATATTATCAAATTTTAGGTGTCCCAAAATTTTGTGACATAGATAATATTCATCCATCTTGCTCCTAAGGAATCTCTCCTTCTTGATCTCATTCAAGACATACATATTGTTCTTAGTTCTATTAGCATTAGTAATTAGCCTTCCTAATTTGGCTCTCCTTATATCACACTATTTTTTATGAAAGGTCAGTGTGTGTCCTTGGTTGCACATTTGACTTACACTCATCAAGTTATGTTTCAACCCTTACACATACATCACATTCTCTATCTTAGTCTTCCCATTATCCAAACTCAAGATACTCTTGCCAATAATATTGTCAGTTGTGTTATCTCCAAAGCTCACTGTCCCTACAACATTTTTCTTCAATGAAATGAACTTGCTCTTGTCCTTTGTCATGTGGCTTGAGAAACCGCTATCTATATACCACTTCATGCCTTCTTCTTGGATGTGAAAGGCAGTCTGAACTAGATAGACTCTTCTCATTTAGTCTTATGATCCTCTTTCACCTTATTCATAGGGTTTGACATCTTGATCCACTTCTCAGTGGCATGATTGTATACCCTTTTATCTTGATTGATCTTCCTCATATGCATCATCTTGAAATCCCTTATAATATGCCCTCTCTGATCACACTTATATCTTCCACTACCACTAATGTAACCACTTCTAATTCACCTTGCTTCAAGTCCATTATCATGATTCATGGAAACTTCAAAAGAACTGACAAGGATAGGATGAGAAAGAGATAAAGGGACATTCAACCCAAGATATTTAGATGTAGTGAAAGTAACCAGTCTATCCTCTTTTGATTGATTGAGGACAATCAGTCATGCATCATTCTTTATTTTCTTTGAAACTCCTATTTGAATTTTGTCGCACATCAATTCTTGAACCATCTTCAGCTACCCATGAGAAACCTTCAAAAAGAGGCTTTACAAGTTCTAAGACTGAAGATTATACAACTTATTTAACACTACACAAGCCATCTTTGTTGATGCAAAAACTATAGAGGAGAACCAATTAATGTTTTCATTTTTCTCTATGTTATTAGGTTTTTAAATCCTACCATGGATGCACTCGAGCATATTACTTGAACCTAATTCCTTCAACACAAGACTTATATTACATTCAATAACTTGTTATAAAAAACATAATGAAAAATCATACTCACACTTTCAAACACACACATGCATCTACAGGACTATTAAATTTAAATAAAAGAGTTCTATACTCTCATACAATTCCTTCTAAACTAATATAACTCTTAGTTATGCTCCTGGACAGTTCTACTCCTTCACAGCTCATCCTTCTCTCCCATACTTGACTTTATCCTATGCATCTCATAGCTCCTTAACATCCCAAGCTTCATGGGGTGTCTCTTCAACTTCCTTGACCTCAACATAAATTATAATAATTTTTTGACTTTTAGTTTTCATGATTAAATGCTAAACTGTCAGTAATACTCTCAAGAACTCAAGTGACATTTTCAGGCCAAATGATAGTTACTAAAACTATCACAGATTTATCAAATTTTATCCAATTGACCTAAAAATTGAAAAAAAATACTCTTACACTGCATTTTATATCATTTCACCAAATTTTAAAATCTAATTTTTACCATAGCCAAAGAACCATCTTGTCAAGTGTTGAAAACTAGATAAATGACATAGTCTAATAAGAATGGATGGTGCATTACCAATATAACTCCAAACGATCTAAAATTTGGCATGTAGATTTAGCATGTCAAGAACTACCTTCTCACTAAATTTGGTAGTCCAAATCTTACCATAACAACATAACCATCTTTTCAGGTTATGAAAATGCGACTTGATATAATCATGTAGTACATTTCCACACTAACTCCAAATGAATTGAAATTTGGAGAATATATTTAAAGTTCAATTTGATATGACTCCACAAAATTTCATCATTTGATTCTTACCTCAATTGAAGAACCATATTTGCATGTGTTACAGACTAGATAGATGACACAGACTGACATAAATGGATGGTATACCAATGTAATTCCAAATTGGATGAAATTTGAAACATATCTTTTAATTTCTAGGTAATATGACCCAAAAAATATCAGTATCTATTTATTAATTCAGCAAGAGAACCATATTTCCAAGTGTTTTAGATGTAGTCTGATAGAATCCGACTTTACATTTTCGTGGTAACTTCAAATGGTCTAAAATCTATTATATTTGTTGTATTTCTTAGGTGATATTACCTCACAAAATTTAATCATATAATTCTTAACTTAGACAAAGATTCAATCTGAATAATCTTTGTGACTTAACAATCCACACAAATTGATATATGTAGACAAAATATCTCAGAACTTTCCTCGCGATAAAGGAATACTTTTGCAACAACATTATAAGAGGTTAACAAGCTCACACTAACAAATCCACAACCCAAAAAAAAAGCATGCCACTTTGTTTTTAGTTGATGTAAGTTTGCACAAACCCTTGGATGTTCTTGCATCAGACACTCGGGGTTTATAAAATATGAGCTCTTGCTAATATAGATGGAATAAGTGGCAAAACCAATATTTTTACCATGAATTATAATAGCCATGGCATTCCCTTCCTACACACTAAGTTCTTCAGTTGATTGTCTCACTTGTTCCTTTATTTTCAATTCATTCTTGCTAGTTTTAATTCAGTTCTCTTCTTACCTATATTTTTCTTTTTCTTTCCTTTGATCTTTATTTTCCTCTTTTTATTATCTCTCATCACTCCTCCTTTTAAGGGGTTAGACCCACCATAGTCCATCCTCCTTTGCCAAAGACTCATATTTTTGCTCTCCATCTTCTTGTGGGCTGAAATCCACCTTCATTCAACCACCTCCACCAAGAAGCTCTTTATTACATCTTACTCTACTTTGTGGGATTAAACCTATTATTGACCGACCACATCCTCTTAAAGCATTATTGGATTTGGCTACTCACTATCCAACCTAATGTTGGATTCATATTTATATCACCCTTCTATATTGGTAGCTCCTCTTCTCTCATGGTTTCCATCTCCTCTTTCATAGGTTCAACATACATTTGGGCCTCCAAATGATAACCCATAACCTCTAGTAATACTTCCAAGATAGTCTTTACCTTCTCATATTTCATTTTTTGCATTGCTATGTCAATAAACCTCTCCATCTGTGTTACAACATCATCTTCTTCTTTACATGTTATGGTTATCATATAAATCAGAATCTCATCCTTACATTTTTTGAGCTCAATAAACTCACTCTTTTCACCTTGGAAGGCCTCTTTGAATGCCTCCTTATCTTCATCTTTGCACCTGTAGCATCATGTTATTTAATACACTCTTGAACTAATATCAAACTCGACTACCCCATCTCATCCGTGTCTTCTTCCATCTTCACACTCTTATCATGATTCTCATCAAACTTGGGCTTATCAAATTCTCTACCATTTTTTAATTGTTCTTTTGATATCTCATATTCACTTCTCAAACTCTTTATATCAGCTCTTAGTTGATTGCTTTTTCCTTATTTCATCTCCTCTATGTTAGGCTCAAAGGATATTTCACTCTCCTTGTCCATTTTAGAATCATGTAAACCTTGAATCTTAAGAGTCTCTCCTCCAAAATCTATATGGGCTTCTCCAACATATGCAAAACCAATTTCATCCTTCAATCCTCTTGATAAAACCATTCCCACTATCTCAATCTCCATATACTTTGTTTTATCCTCAGATTGAATAAACATATTAAAGGAATCAAGAGTTCCCACAATCACTTCTTCCATCTATTTATCACACTAAAAGGATATGTTATCCAAGTATTATTTGTTGCTCACAATATTCTTATATATTTATTTATCATGATAGTATCAAAAAGGCCCATTTTCAACAACCTCTATGGTTATTTTTTTATTTCTACTTTCTTCTCCTACAAATGGTTGGTCTGCAACCATACTTTGCTCATGTGCATTAGCTTGCACTTCTTCCACCTTCATTTTTTCCTTCATGGAAACTTTAAGCTCCTCATGGATGATCTCTTCTTTCACCTGTATCATTTCCTCCAAATAAATGTGTAGATTTCCTTGATTGTCCTCAACCCTTCTACCCTCCAAAATAGAAATGACAAACTTGTTGCCTTCATTAACCAATGATGATTCTGATTTTTCCCACTCATAGGACACCAAAAATTCTTTCCCATCATCACATAATGTGTTTCCTTATTTTGGTTTGATAAATATAACTTACATATTCTCTTGCATGAGGATTTATTCCTCCATGGGTAGCTCACAACTCTCTTTCACCTTGTTGTTTTGGAAATCAGATTTGGGCCCCTCATATGGAAACCTATCTTTCTTGTTGTCTTCTAAGACAACCTTATTTTATTAACACTTAGCCTTATCCTTGTTACATCTCAAGGTAATATTTGTCTACTCACATGGAAACTTCCCATCCTTATTGCCTCTCTTGGAAATATTCTTCTTCTCATCTTTCTTAAGCCTCGTCACATGAAGCTTCTTCAACCATTTTGGCTACAATATTGGGTGTACAAAATGACCCAACAAATTACAAACCATATGTTCCCAACCACTCACCATTTTTTTCCTTTTACTTAGTTCTTCACTTGGAGATATCTCTAATAAATAGTTGCACTACCGCACAGTCGCTTACTTGTAACCTTTACCATCATAGGGTATTAAATATTATCATCTTCAAAATAAACTTCTAACTCCACTACCAATTTCATAAACTTAGTAGGGCTCTCTTTACCACATAAAAAATTAATATCACAAATCGACTTACATTTTTCCTTCATCATACTCTCTACTAGTCTCTTTTCTTTTCCAATTGGTCCTTTCTCCAAGGCATCTAACCTTGCTTGTAGGGACATCAACCCAATAATCATCTTTTCCCCATCATATTAACTCATAGCTGTAACATTTCCACTTTGTGTAGTAGTCATCATCTCCAATATTGTTTAGAATCCTTTCAACATCTTTGTCAAGTCATCTAGATCTTGTGCTCTTCCTCCTTTATGTTTCATATCCCTCCATAATTAGTAGGATTATCTCTCACAACCTACAATGGAATAAAAAAACTTCCTCTCAATTTGTAGGACTTATCTCACACATTCAAAAAAAACTTATGCAAGCTTCTCTTTCACAACTTGTAGCACACTCAACAAACTTATTGTTCATAGCCTGTAACTGACTTAGTTGGAGTCTTCAGACACTCAAATTTCTAGGAGAAAACCTTTCTCTGATACCAATTAATTCAAGCACTAGAGAGGGAAACCAAATAAGTTCTATATTTTTCTTTGTGTTCTTAGGTTTTTACACTCTACAACGGACACACTTGAGCTCATTACTTAGATTGACTCATTTAACCCAACACTTCTATTAAATTCAAATTGTTACAAAGAACATAATGTAAACTCATGCTCACACTCCCAAACACACACATGCATTTATAGGATTATTACATTACATGAAAGAGTTATAAACTCTCATACAATCCCTCCTGAACTGATATAACTCTCTATTATGCTCCTAGAGAGTTGTGTTCCTTCATAACTCATCCTTCTCTCCCAAAATTAAATTTATTCCCTTTTTCTCGTAACCCCTTAACATCCCAAGATTCATGGGTATCTCTTAAAATTCCCTGACCTCAACATATCATATAATAATTTGGCATCTTTTATTTTTCATAATTAAATGCCAAAAAGTCAATAACGGCTCTTAAGCACTCAAGTGACATTTTTACATCAAACAATAGTTAATAAACTATCATAACTTTACCATATTTATCAAATTGACCTGAAATTTGAAATACAACTTATACACTACATTTTATATCATCTCACCAAATTTGTAAATCCAATTCTTACCGAAGCCAAAGAACCATCTTGTCAAGTGTTGCAGACTAGACAGATGACATAGTATGACATAAATGGATGGTACATTATTGAAATAAATAAAAATGATATAAAATTTGGCATGTATATTTCATATGTCAGGTACTACCATCTCACTAAATTTTTATGTCAAACTATTACCACAACAAGAGAACCATCTTTCCAAGTTTTGCAGACACAGTCTGATAGAATCAAGCAATACATTTTTATGGTAACTCAAATGAATTAAAATTTGGATCATATATTTAAATTTCATCTGATATGATCCCAAAAAATTTCATCATCCATTCTTACCACAGTTGAACAACCATCTTTCCAAGTGTCATAGACTAGATAGATGACACAAACTAATACAAACAAATGGTACATTACCATTGTAACTCTAAATTGGCTAAAATTTTAAAATTATATTTTAATTATTAGGTAATATGACCCCATAAAATTTTATCATCCATTTATTACCACAAAAAGAGAAACATCTTGCCAAGTGTTTTAAATATAGTCTGATAGAATCAGACATTACATTTTTATGGTAACTCCAAATGGTCTAAAATTTGGCACATAAATTGTATGTGTCAGATGATATTACCTAACCAAAATTCATCATCATCCATGTAGATTGAAAAAATAAGACAAAATATCTCTACATTTTTCACACGAGAAAGGAATACTTTTGTAACAACATTCGAAAAGGTTAACAAGATCACACCAAAAAGGCCATAACCTAAAAACCTAAAAAAAACACATGCCACTCTTTTTTTTATTGATGAAAGTTTTCATGAACCCTTGGATGTTTTTACATCACTTATAACATGCTCTAACATGAGAAACATTTACAAATGGAATTAAATTAAGCTCTAAAATATCTACTTTAACACTAAAAGAGTCACTACTCTATAATTTTGAAACTAATCCTTCTAAATCATGCCAATCAAGCCTCTTGCAAAAAAATAGTAGCTATACACAAATGCCTCTAAGGATAGGGACCATATTACAGAACAATATTACTGTGAAGAGATTTAAGGAAGGAAGGTTCCATTTTTTTAATAACGCTTGGCCTCCTAAGTGCTCTCCATCCTTGTGTTCTTCAATTAACTTTTGAATCTTAAGTGGTAGTTCATTCTAAAACATGCGTTGTTTGATCCAAGGATGATGCTCATAGATGGCCTTTATTAGCTTGAGTAAATTGATATGAATGATGGCATCCAAAATGTGGATGAAATATTGTTCACTGCCATGCTAAAACAAAGTGACCAACTTTGCTTCTTTCTTGAGGAATCCTTAATCCATCTTTCAGTGTTGGTTGTCATATGCTATGCACATTACAAGAGAATGCAAAGATGAAACTACCCATGCCTCATTATACAATAAGCTTAAATAGATACCCAACCCATCATGGATCCTTAATTTATCCCTTGATAATCGAGATGTGTAAGCCATGCCACTTAGTAAAGACAAGGCAAACTACTTTAAGGGAGAATATTCAAAAGTTCAAATCCTAATGAAAAATAAATCATATGGATTGTAAAAGAATAGTTGAAACAGAACCTTAACTTATTGAGATGACAAAAATGACAATGGGTTTGAATGTGGTCCACACTGCATAGCCATTGACATGAATAATTAAATAACACATGATGAATGAACAATGGGGTTTGCATGTGATCCGTACCACATATCCATTGTCTACCCCCTTAGAAATTCAAATATTTTTAAGAGGCATCTCAAGAAACTTGGTATGATACCATATGTTGGAGAAAATATCCAATGTGTGAGACAAAAATGTTTAAGTTATATTAAATCATCATCATAATATTATTTAATAACATATATAGGCTTTTAAAATTAATATATCACAAATAACTACCAACGACATTACATTTATTACATGTGCTCACATTTATTACTTTTCACTACTACTAACAACCTATGACACATCACACTATACTTTTATAGAAACATTATAGGGTAAGTGTAGGAATTTGGGGTACAAAAAAGTAGACATTTTTCATGAAAATTCAATTTGAATTTGAGTTTAAGTAAAAAAAGTGCATACTTGTTTAGGTTTGGTTATATCTAAACCTAATTCACAGAATCACGTATGCATTACTAAGACTTTGTAATGTACAAGGGGTATAAAGCAAAGAATGTGAACACCTAATCTTATACAATATGTCTCATAGTTCCATGTGTTATGGTTTAGAAGATGGTTTTTCAAAATTCAATCTGGTTAGTACTTAGTCATTTTTAGGATTTTAGTGTTAAACCTATGGATTTTAGGGTGTAACTTTTACAACCGATATCTATCTACAATAAACATATAGTCATTTTTTAGTTTTTTGGCTTATGGATTGATTACTAACATTATTAAGAGTTCTAGGTATGCCAAAATTAAATTTTATAAACCATCACATACCCAACCACCCCTTTATGCATATTTACTTACAATTAGATATGTATGGGCCAAAATCAATAAAAAAACACCATAATCATGTGTGACCAGGGTAAATGGAATAATTTGGGGCACATTTGTGTGTAGTCATCCAAATTTAGTTTAAATTCATATCAAAGTGATGTGCATGTAAAAAAATAGGTCGCATCGGTGACCCACACACACCCAACCACCTATTTATGTTGGTTTTACTTGAGATTAGGTCCCTTGTAGACCAAAAGTGATATAAAAACACCTTATCCACTTATGACCAAGGTAATTATAAACAATTTTAGGCACATTTATGGATGATCACCCCCTTTCTCTTTGAATTTAGGTAAAAATGTGTGATTGCGACAGCTAGGTCACATTATGACCCTTACAAATCCAACCACCAATTTATACTGATTTTACTTACAATTAGTTCCATTTAGGTCAAAAATGACACAACACCATATCCATTTGTAATCATGTAAATGTGAACAATTTTGGGCACATATATTTTTTATCACTCTAATTCACTTCGATTTCAAGCCAAAGTGGTGTGATTGAGGCAACATAGGTCACATTGATGACCCAGACACACCCAACCACCACTTTATGACATTTTTAGTTGTGATTATAGAGTTTATAAGGCCAAAATAAACATGACAATATCATATACATTTGAGATGAGGGAAAATGTTGATAACTAAAGCACATTTATGCATGATCAACACAATCTATTTCAAACTGAAGCCAAACTAGTATGAGTGGGATAATGTAAGTACTATTGGTAATCGGCACACATGCAACCACTCCTTTATACAAATTTAACTTACGATTAAGTCCCTTATAAGCTAAAAATGACATGACAACAACATATCCATGTGGCCAAGAAAAATGTGGATAATTTTGGGCACATTTATGCATGATCACCCTAACTCACTTTGAATTCAGGCCAAAGTGGTGTGATTAAGGCAACATAGGCTTCATTAGTGACCTGTGCACACATAACACCCCTTTATGCTGATTTTAATTCTGATTTGATCCTTTATAGGCCCAAATCAACACAACAACACTATATCCACTTACAACCATAGAAAATGGGGAAAATTTAGTTCACATTTATGCATGATCACCTTAATTCACTTCAAATTCATGCCAAAGTGGTGTGAATGGGGTAAGTAGGTTTTGGTTTTTTGTGTGTGGGTCACTAATGCAACCTAAATTACCTTAATCACACTACTTTGGATTAAATTCAAAGTTAATTGAGGTGATTGTGCATAATTGTGCCCCAAATTATTCATATTTTTCCTTATCACATGAGGAGAAGGTGTTCTTGTCTCACTTTTGTCATTTTTGGTAAAATATTTTGTACTCTGACAAATCTAAGTTTCACAATAGTATAGGAGATGAAAAAGTCTCTTTGTTATGAGGGGAGGTTCCCTTTATTGAAATCAATAAAACTAATCTACTTATATACAATATTTACAAGCTAAAAGGGGGGCATTTTCGGTGATAACATTTGACTAAAAAGAAAAATGGAAAGAAATAAGGTGAAGAATCATGAGCAAATAAACAAACACATAGTTTATCCACCTTTGTAACAAGAAAAGTAGAAAATAATTAGATACTTTAAGAGATCAAACATAATTAGTGCTTATAACAATGAGATATGTATTAACATAAGAAAAATATGTACCCATTAAATAAATTGAGACACAAAGTTCTAGTATTTCTTTGGTTCATGGACGAAAGAGTGAGCACAAAGTTTCCTTCTTCTTCCTCTTCGATATTCATAAATTGCAGACATCAAAAATCCCCTTTACAATTGACATTTATTATATTTATAAAAAAGGGAATGGGTTGAAATTTCACATTCTAAAATGACTCTTTGTATTCTATGTTTTGTCTTATTCTATTATTTTACACTTTTGATTTTATAAAAAGGGAAGTAATGATTTTCCCAAAACAAATGTTTAGACAAAAATAGAAAGGAGCTCTATGGACTTTATTGCGAAGTTTTATGTGGGCCAAAAGCAATTGTGTATGGATTGATCATAGTTGAATATTTATTGGCTTGTTATTTGTCTCATGCAACTACGAATCCATGGAATCTTTTGACCACCTTGAGGGCTTCATTGATTTTAGGAATGACCACGTGTTGATAAAGTGTGAACCATCTCTGGGAGATGAATGTCAGGGTGCATGTGACTTTAGATAATTCTACCAAATGAGTATTCAACTCTTTCAAAGAAATGTGAATTTCACTTAGTGTTGTCAATGAAGCTTTGTTGAATTTACTCTCATTGAAAATATCTTCTTTGACTACTTTCTAGAATTGGGATTTCAATTCATCCATATTATGTGTAGTAATCCCATCTTATTTATATAAGTCACAATGATTTTCATCTAAATTGGTAGAGATCAACTTGCATTTTTATTTTCCCATGTCTCTACTTTATTTCAACTCATTGATGGCTTTATTCAAGACCTCCATTATTCAGAGTATACATTTCGCCCATTTGTAGGAAGTGTCATCTTATTTTTTTTTGAATACTCCACCATCCACCATTACTTTGGCCTAAATCATAATCATCTCCTTTATATATCCGATCACCTATTCCCACAATTTCAAGTTAGTCATGTGGGATTTCATCTGTATGTGGATGTCTATTGTTTCTTAATCAATAGAAGTATAGAGATTCATGATTATTCAATATAGTTCATTCTGTTTCTAATAAATTCATCCACCCATGCTTCTAAAGTTTTTCCATAAGTGTTATGCTTGCTAATGGTAGCAATTTATTCTTTGATTATCCCTAGAAACTATGTTGGAACATCAACCTATGGGGTTTCAGGTAGTTGTACATGATTAAGAAGATAATTGACATATCATACTAATAGTTTGACATGTTCATGGAGTTGCTCTTGGATCAATTCATATTACTCTAACATTTTTATTATTCTTTTAGTGGTCTCCTAGAGGTTATGAATGTTGCTTTCCCATGTCACTTTTCTAAGTGATATCCTCTTGAAAGTGTAATCAATCATTGTCATTTCTTCTATATCTTTCTTGACATTGGGCTCAATAATCTCCATGAACTATGCACCAGAAGGATCAAATACCAATCTATAAGTGGTTTTTACTTTCTTTGGTGCAAGTACCTTCATAAGATTAGCAACAACATCAAAATCTAGAATTTTTACTTTGATTAACTTTTTTCTTTTCCTCAACATTGGTTGTATCCATTGAAATGAGAGGTCACTAAAAGAGACTAGTTGAGATTTAGGGGAAGAGGGAGTGGATTGATTTGGAGGAGTCATTTCAAGAGGATGAGGTATTTGTGGAGACTCATATGGTGGATGTGAAACTTCTACTACAACCTACTTTTGTGGCACTTGTTGTACTACTCCTTGAGTGCATGCCAAGTATTATTGCATAGCATTGGGGATGAGAAAGTTAGGATCACCAAGATATTCTGTTGGAGACCCTAGATTTACATATTTCTTAGCTTGTTTCTTTTTCCCTACTACTGGTATCACTTCACATGATTTTCCTACCTATTTCTTTGGATTAGGATCTTTGTATTCGTCATCTTCAAAACTAGATGAGCTAGATGTATCGATTATGACAATGGTACTAATTATTATAAAATTAGGTATGGGATCTTGCTTCAAAGAAGATGAAACCTTTCCTCTCCTTGAGACTCATGTTATTTCTCCTATTGGTTTCTTGTCTAATCATTTCTTTGTACAAGACAATACTCTCGATGTCCTCCATTGGAGATCAATAGGTTCATTGATCAACCAATTTATAGTTATAAAGGGTGCACCGACAATTATATTCATGTATTTAGGATGAATGAGGTTTTTCTTTCCATCAATCATCCCTTCTAGGACCCATTCATCTGTGAATGCATTTATTTGATCAAGAGTCATTCGACTCTAGTCCCTTTGAATTACTTTAAATTCATTTGTGTAATCAACCCAGTAGTCTTCAAGATGAAGTTTGTGTTCGTATATAGATCCTATGCCAAGATTATGCTTCACATAGCCCTCAATATCAATGGATTCCCTACTAGCATAAGACTGAAGGGTAAACTTAGATATGGCCAATTCAATATCTTGTGCATCGATCATCATTTTATAAACAAAGTGTCCCAATATAATAGGGAATGAAACCCTTAGTACATGTTTGAGATTAGGATAGGGTCTTCGAGATTGTCCTCCCATATATCTATAGTGGGAGGAATTCCTATGTTATCCCTTGATTTATTTTATTTATGACCATGGCATACTTAGAGTATGGTATGGCCTTGATTTGGGAATATCACCACTTATAATGGTGTTAACACTATAACCTAGACCATGAATATGATATGGGAATAACGATCTAGGTTTTCATTAAAGGTTAGATGTATCAGTCACGATAGGTCAATGAGTTTATGCATGCTCCATCCCATCATATTACATATATGCTACATTTATGTTAGCATAGGCCCTATCTCTACCTCGACCAATGCATACCTGAGCCCCTTTCTATATATATGGCTCCCTATCTCTATCTCGATTAGTGACATCCATATTTGAGATTAAAGCTTAATAACTAAAATAATTTAGTCATTTTCCAATCCTAAAATATTGAAAACTAAGTATTTATTAGAATGGATTTTGAAAAACTACCTTTTATATGGTAACTTTTACAGCTCTGGATTTGATTTCAAAAGATGCAGAGTGGCCATAATTTTTTATATTTAGTAAAATAACTTTAAAGTATAAGAATATAAAATGTAATATAAATTAAATGTAAACTTATTACATTTATTTTATTTTGTAATTCAAACAAGCACAAAACATTTTGTAACTCAAAGGGTGTACACCCTTTATCAAAGAGTGTATGCCCTTTCTATTACAAAGGGTGTATGCCCTTTCATTCAAAATTTCCAACCTTTCCTCTAGGAACATGTTCCAAAGGGTGTATGCCCTTTCATTCAAAATTTCCAACCTTTCCTCTAGGAACATGTTCCCAAGGGTGTAAGCCCTTTGTGAAAAAGGGGTATGCCCTTTAGGCTAGGGACTAACCCAAATCAAATTGATTATGGTTTTTTTTTAAAAAGGGCATATGCTCTTTGCAAAAGAAGTTGTGTGTTTTTCATTATGTCATATTTTTTGTCCCCCAACTTGTGAATCCACCCCTATACATCTTAATTACATTAAATCAGTCAAACACTTTTGTCACATCAAAAACCATCAATTTTTTTGTGATTCTACCAATTAATAGGGTGAATCTACTAATCCATAGAGTTATTTCAACATTTGCATGCAAGTTTACACCCATGAGGCATTTTCCACTCGTTAGGTGATTTCAAAATTTAAAAGGGTGATTTTACTACTTTGTGCCAATTTATACCATTTTGGTGATCTTAGTGCGATCCTTTTGTTTTTTCCACTTTTATGCGATTACACCATTTGCCATCGATTCCACCACTTTATGCACTATGTTTCCACTTTGTATTGTACTTTCTGCCTTATGGATATTTTCACCATTTGGGTGATTTTGGTGTATTTATGCATTTGTGTGGTTATATTTTTTTCTATGTGATTCCACCTCTATGTGTGCAATTTCACCACTTTGTGTGCTATTTTGCTTCTTTATGAACATTCCCACCATTTTAATGATTTTGATGTGTCTGTGTATTTTCACCATTTTTCATGTGATTTTGTTAAACTTTTGTAAATTTCACCAATTTCGTGGGTGATTCTCCTAAAATTTTGGTGATTTTTCCAATCTCATGGGTGATTCTACCATAAAAAAGTTTTCATCATGGTGAAGTTGCCACACGTGATACTTCATATTATAATAAATGTAACCAGAAAGCAAAATTTTTAAAAATTAAAGCTACTTACCATTAGGTCATTCCCATGTGGTCACTGGTACTCTTAAACTTGCTCTCAAACTGCCTATGGATAATAATACGTGCCATTCTCTCCAAGGATCTCTAGCACAAACTCAAAGTTCAGGATTTCTAAGGCTAGAGGGTGAAAATGAATTGTTTTCACCCCCCAAGGGTGAATTTATAGCCCCAATTTTGTTTTTACCCCTAGGTTCAATTTATATCCCCAATTTTAATTTTACCCCCCACCCCATCCCCCTCTGTGCATTTGTTTTCTAACCTATCTAATCATTTTTCACCCATTTCAACATTTTTCTTCTTGCTTTTGCTAATCCTCTCCATTTCTTGACCTCTTCTACCTCATTTTGTATCACTTTTTTCCTTTGAGGACCCCATCCATATAATTTTATCTTTATATGATCCCTCAAGGGGGCATCCCAGTATGCCCATTTTTTTAGTTTTTGCATTATTTAAAATATCTTTACTTTGTCAATGTCTTATAATCCTGTTTCAAACAAGGTAAAAACATACACACCTAATTTATTGCACTTTGGTGTCATCATTGTTTACAGAATCACTTTCCCACATTATTGTGTGGATTCACCCCAACTTATTTTGATCACCAAAAATTTTCAATATGATCATCATTTTTATCCTGAATCATTATGATATATCCTTAATCATGGTATTGCATCGTATCACATCAATAAATTCATCAAACACATCCTGAATCAAATTATCACTTTGCAACATCACCCCTAGTCAATTAATCTATTGAATCAAATATACAATTGACTTTGTCCCATCCCACCAATATGAAATATGGATTAATTAAACTAATTAATCATATTAATTAATTGATAATATAATCCATGCACAATTCATATTTTTCAATAAACCAAATAATCTTATTTTCCATCTCAAACTTGTGATGTCATCCAAGGATCCACTTGACAATGTAGAAATCATAAACCAAGGTCAAAGTTTCTTTTCTAAGGAAAATTCAATGCATAGATAAAAGTGTGCAAGCAAGGTCTGTGGCATTCTCTTACACACTCCAAATCTTCTTAAATGAAGTCTCTTACACACTCCAAACTTTCACGTGTATATCTCTTACATGCTCTTACACACTCCAAGCATAACATTAAATATTTTTACTCATGTAATATGTTTAATATGCAATGTACAAGATAAATCTAAATGAGAAATTAAATGCAAAACATCACCCCATTAACATAAGAATCATAATATATTGGGTTTATATATTGCTACAAACCAAACATGAATAGGTGTTTTGCACTCTAAAATGTTAGGACAAGATAGTCATTAAATGCAAAACATCTTTTGTGCATAGATTTTTATAAATTAAAATGTTAATTTTTTCGTTTGGTGCCTTTGTATGCATATGCCTTTCAATATCTTGTGACTAAAAAGGTTTTCGTGGAAGACCACCCTTTTTTGGTAGTTGATATAATATTATACGTACTACTTTTCAAGGTCAAACCCCTTCCACAATGACATTTTGGACTTTTCACTATGTAATTCAAACATTTGGTCTTTTACCTAGTGACACTAAATTGGTATTTGTTTGGTAAAAAACATAGTTAGCAAGAGACTTGTATGGAAATGAGTACAAGTACAAGTAGAAGGGGTCAGAGATGAAGTGTATATATATATGAATGAGGAAAAATATTAGACAGTTTAATATAATAAAAAAAATACTAATAATTTTTTTAAGTAAATAAATTACATGTCAATAAAAGACAAGTATTTATAATGAAATTTATTTTTTATATTCCATCATATTTATTTAGGGTTAAGAGTACAAAATACATATAAATAAAATAATGAAATGTGAGTGTTTGAGTCGCATCTTTGGTGATAGGAAATGAGTTTCCATGCAACATTGGATGACATTCTTGCGTAAATAACACATATAGATAGATGAGCCATGTGGTAATATGTTTATTGTTTGCTAGATACATTAATTATCTAAAGATATGATCAGATCAAGTTATGTCTAACTTGGTGTCTTGGCCCTTAGTGCTTTCATTCCACATGGTTATGCCTAACTTGGTGTCTTGGCCCTTAGCACGTTCATTCTACATGGTTCTAATTGCATCCTTGTTAAAAAACAAATGGGCTTATAAGGTTCTAATATTTTCAATGATACACTATTGCATTAAAAAATATCTTAGCTTATACCCTCAACAAGGTGGAAGATAGATGTTTCCAGCATGTTATTGTGTAAATAGAGTGGATAGCATTTAGTTCCTAATTGCTAGCTCACATGGTCTGGGCTATGTTGTTTTTGTCAAGACCCAAGCTCAAACCTGGTAATCATTTATGGATTATGGCCGATCATTTATTTAGGGTTTGCCATGTTTACTTTGTAAGTAAACTAGGTTACTAACCTAGATAATTCTTAATCTAAACTCCAATGGAGAATATGCCCCCAAGTTGATGCAAAGATATGAATTGTGAGCACTTGGGTAGGTTTATAACACATACAAGTGCACAAATAACAATAAAATTGTTAATAAATTAACAAAAGTTTAAAAAACAAAATTAGGAACAAAAAATTACACCAAAATTTAATTAGAAAATTACAATTCAATATAATTATAAAAATAAATTGAAGATATAAGATTGCACCATTTTCACATTGCTCAAATTATGAAATTTTAAAATGCCAATTCTTTCATACAAATCATCGACATTTTATAATATTGTCTTTTTAAAATTAATTTAAACATTGAATTATGATTACTATTATTTAGGTGATGAACCCTTAATTATTTAATATTATTATCACATGACATTTAAAATAGAAAAAAATAAAATAGATATATTTTCTATCTTTGTAAATAAAATTTTAGTATTTAAATTTATAATTTACAAAAATTAAAAAATTAAATGGATAAATTCAAGTGTCGCATCCCTTCCTTTTTGGAAGAAGCAAAATTTATCAACAACAATGGGACATGAACAAGAATAGGTACAAATATTTCATTTTATAATATGAATCTTTCCCTGATTTAGAACATACTTTAATAACACACTAAATTAAGTTTTAAAGAAGTTTGGGACAATTATTCATTTATGAAAATATCATACAAAAAGACCTACAATTTGACAAGCATTTCTTGAGATTGATTGAGATTTCTTGTGGAGTTTGATTTTCAAGAATTAATGTCATGATGTTATTAGATCATTTAATAGAATCATACACGCAAAGATAATACATTAATATTTCATTCATTTGTAACTATTTAAAACATATTATTAGTATATTATATACTATGTTCTTGTCTAGTATTAAGATACTTAAATATATCTAATATGAAAAACAACTAAGTAAAGTAAATGAATAATCAAATGGACACTCAACGTGCATTTTCTTGAAAATAAATGATATGTGAGCAACTAGGGTTTTGAATAAAAAATTACAAAGAAATAATGAGCAACTTATATGTTCAGGGAACACAGAGCTGGGTATAATTATATATAAATCTAAAGTTGATTGAGATGCCTTTTGAATTGACTATTGTGTCTACATATGACAAGAATAGTGGATTAGGACTATCGCACCTTGCTAGGATATCCTTATATAGCATTGTCTTCTAGGATAATCTTGCAACAAAAGTGTAAACTGATGTTCTATGCAAATCCACTTATATATATATTTCAACATATCATGAGTGTGATATCGCATAATCCAACTTGTGTTTGCATCTTTACTTCTTCAAGAACCCTAGCCAAATCGAGCTAGCCTCAGAACTTTGTTGAACTAAACGTTGCCTACATAGACCCAAAATAGAGACCTCAAGCTGATGTAGTTCTCTCTCTAATGTGTGTGTGAGAGATAGAGATTGGGCCATATGCGGAGTGAATCTAAATGTTATTCACCTTGGCCCTCCTCTTGGTCCAAGCATGCAATCTAAATGTGGTATGTATAAACTTTAGATAAATGCAGGTGTTGGGCTTGCTCAACTATGATTTTTATTTGTTATGCTAGTGTCAAATTGATAAGTGCCAGACGTAGAATACCTTAAAGAACACTTTAAATAGAGGACTCCAAATTTTTAATTTTATAAAACCCATTGACATGCCAACTGACTCAAAGAAGGGTAAAATGTTCATAAAAAGAAACCCAAAAGAAATGTGCATTGAACAGAATCCGAAACGTGCATTGGACAAGACCGGTCCATTTGGACAATCTAACAGAGTGACTTAGTCCAAATAAGACAATTTTATCCAAATCAAAAAGACAATAATATGAAAGAGAAAGAAGACCATGGATCCTTGTGACTTAGCTTAGGAATGACATGAAAGATTAAAAACTTCAAAAAATATAGTGAAATCAGTGTAAAATAATAAGAGAAGAGACATAGGACTATAAACAACACGTGCCAATGGAATCCCAATTCAACATTAAGTTATGTTAAATACAAAGGTCACAAAAGACATAATATTTGTGTTTGCTTGACTAGATTTGGGTGTATACATTTCCTATCCTTTTATTCTAGTAATGCAATAAAATGAAAGTACTAGAGTAAAAGGAATAAAATCATACCTGCACTTACTTGTGTCGCATGTAATCACTTGCAAATCGAGATGCCATGGGTTTGATGTGATTAACCCATGTAGAGAGAAGATGGGCTCTAATCTTATTCTCTTATTGACCAGAGAATTGAACAAGATTTCAAGTGATGCCTATGAAGATGAACTCATGATATGAATCCCATGTGTTAAATCTAGGTTAACAACTATGGTATGAGGAACCAAGCTATGATTCCCCCAATATTTTATGGGTAAAGATGTGCCTAGAAGTCAAAACTCTATTCACCTCAACCCCATACAACTCAATATATTGGGCATTGGTGCAAAATATATTTGAATTAACTGCTTAAAACAGATATAACATTCATTCTGATGCAAAACTAGTGTAAAAACCAAGAGATGAGACCATGTGCTATGCACAACATGCCCCCATTATGATAACTAAGTACGTTGAGCCATACAATCTAAGCAAGAAGTTAGAATTTTGAGTAATAAATTTTGTGTTTATGTGGACATGCACTATGTACATGCCCCATTATCACAACTTGTGTAAAAACTAAGCCAAACTGCATAAAATGTGAGTATATACCATATACATGCCTTATATATGGTGCCATTAGTCAAAACTATGTAGAATTTTTGTGACTGTCTGAGAGAATGTTGTAGCAAACTATGATAATTTGTAACAACCTAAAACCACTGATCTATGTGAATCTAGACAACACTCTATTTGGACAATAGCACCCTGCACTCTAGTCTAAATGGAGCTAACATGTTTGAGTTATAAAAATATGATCTAAATCTGAAATAGATGAAGCTTTTTTGGGTAACTGTGTCAACTTGACAAATCCATGTGTCATGTTGTGTCAAAAATTGTGTATAGTCTACATAAAACTGTAATGTATGAAGCAATTTTTTTATAATGAAGTATTATGAGCCACGACTAAAGGTGTACTGAATATATTAAAGTATGATTTAAGTCAAAATCTGATGTGTAGTGGATATGTACTAAGTCAACTGCCCTCTATGTATCTAAATTTGTAGAAATAATGCCTATGTATGCCCATTTTGGTGAGAGGGATGAAATTGGTGTAAGGAGATCAAACCAAAAGTAATAGCAGGTGTAGTGATAGTTATTAGTTTAGTTTTTATTTTATGATGTTTATGATCAAATTTTAATTTGATATAATGAGTTGAACATAAATTAACATGTATATGGATTACCATAGCCATAGAGGAATTACTATGGAAAAATGAAGTATGTGCTATCAAGGAAACCAAAAGGCCAACACAAGATCAAAACTTGTGCAAAATAAAAGATGTTGTGACCATCTTCTGTGTATAAGAAATAGTTTTTTAAAACAAAGCTATGATTTGCAAGATATCAATAGTTTAGTTTGTGAAACCCTAGATTTTGGTAGGGTTGGCCTATACTTTAGGAGTATGGCATATGTGAAAAATACATGCATAATTTTGAAAATTTCCAACTTTTTAATTTATTTCAAAAATTGTAAAATAGGAAATTTGAGCTCTGCACTGCAAAAAATCCTCAAAAGAGAGCGATTTCCTACAATCGATTCGAGGAGGTAAAGGCGTTGATTCAGGTCGATGAGGAGGTTGGATTAGTGAATGTCAAAATTAAACTTGTCCATTTTTGAATTTTTTTAAGGGCAATAATAGTTAATTTTATTTTTTGTTGAGTTGGTCACAGTGTCATCCTTTTCGATCCAATTGTGTCTGGATATGTCAAGGCCCTATTTAAATTATGATGATCTTGGCCCATGCTATCGTCCCTAGGGAGAGGCCATGTCTAAGCGTTGTTCTAAGCTAAAAACACAATTTTGTATATTAAATTTTATTATTTATAGATCTATATTTGGTAGTTTCTCATTTTTGATGTTGTGTTCTTTGTTGCGTGTAGGAGGATATGCATTGTAAAGAGTTACAATGGGGTTGGAGGATAGAGACTATTCATGCCCTGCCCCTGTCTAATGATGAGAGATCTATTGTTAATAGGGCATGCCTCAGCTATGTGCATTAGTCAGACTTGATGTCATATGATGTTTATATGAGGACCACATTCGCTGAGCAGTGGGATGTAGATGCATGTACATTATGGCTGCCTACGGGCAAGATGACAATCACTCTATAGGATGTTTGTAAGATACCAAAATTGTCAATTATTGGCACTAGAGATGTATTTCAAGGTCTTATGGGGTTGGGTCCCAAGATATTTTGGACATATACTTAACATGCAGACCTCATGGAAGACATGACGTAATCTTTATGATGTTGTATTATCTCTAATTATGTTATCTGATATTTGTGTGTGGAAGTTCCTTGTTATTTTAGTTTTGTTCATATCGATGCATGGTGGAGGGGTGTCAATCTCATATAGGATGCAAACTATAATCCAGCATATAGAGGAGCTGTTGGCCAATTTTTGTCCCACATACCAAACTCTGACTGGTTTAAAGAGATAGACATGAAGAACAAGAAGTGCAAAAGTTCGTTTCTTTCGGGACTCTTTTCACTAAGTATTTTCTTTTGAAGTTTTGTTCGGGCTAAGTGTCATAATTTCTTCGGACATTTTGCCCAAAAGAAAGGTTTTCAAAGGGGCACTCCTACAGAAATGGCCCATTTTCAAAAGTTCTCGAAGGATATCTTCCAAAGCCAAAGGGTCCATTTCAAAATTCCTGAAGGGTCTTTTTCCTTTTGGGAAGGTCTTTTTTAAAGAGCCAACAGTCCATTTCAAGAAATCCGAAGAGAATTTTCAAGTTTTCCAAAGGGATATTTCTTTCGGATAAAATGTCTGAAGCAAAAGACAATGACCTTTTATTTTGGGAAAATTTTCTGAGACAAATTTCTCGAAGGGTAACTCTTCAATAAATGGTCCTTTTGAAAATTCTGAAGGATATCTCAATCAAACAAAAAGTTTGAAACAAAGTTTTGTAAAAGTCTTTTTGTAAGCAAAGTGCCCCAAACATTTTCCCTAGAAGGTATTTTCTCGAGAAAATGGTCCACTACAACTTTTTCGAAGGACATTTTTCTTGGCAAAAAGGGACCATTTCAATTTTTGAAGAGTCATTTCCATGCCAAAGTGTCTTATGAAGCAAATCCGAAGGGTATCTTTTGAGGAAGTGGACCTTTGCAAAAGTATTGAAGACTTTTTCTTTCGGGAGATAACCGAAGCAAACAAATCCAAAGGGTTTTTCTCGAAAAGCATGAAGACATAATTTCCTTCAGACTTTTTGTCGAAAATAATTGTTCGAAACGAAGAAAAGTCAAAGAAATTCTTTCAAGAAAAAAGTCCGAAGGAATAAGCTAGAGAAAATGACGAAAGATTTTTTTTCAAAAGAAAGGCCCGAGGAAATTCTCTCGAAGGAGTTGTCCGCAAGAATGACCGAAGAGAAAAAATCTGAAGGAATTAATGACGTTCCTGCAAATGTCAAATTCAATCACAGAAGATAGTCGTTGAGGTTCAAATATCTCAGTGACGGTTGTGTGGATGTCAAATACGTTCGTGCAGACGTCAAATACAAACGTGTAGACATCAAAGTAAAACCTCACGAATAGATGTTTGGGTTCAAAATATAGGATCAACAGCACACATTCAATCATGGATTTAGATCAATGGTGAGTGGGGGATAGAATAGGTCTTTCAGACCTAGTATAGATCAAAGGTCAGCAACTCATAGATGAAAAAAGATTAGGGATCGAGCAGAGTGTCATCTATTATGACTATAGGAAAACCAATATTTTAGATTGGTTTTCAACCTATAGTTATTTCAGGTTCAAGTCCCAAAGCATAGAGCAGGTATGTGATTAATGAAAAGAGCAACTCGAGCCATGATTTTGAGAAATCGCCGCTCAAATTACACACAGCATGGCTCTGTCAATTTAAAAGATATGAGGACCTTGTCCTCATAATGAAGCCAAGTGAAACGTATGGCGAGATTCATGGAGTAAATCTGGGAGATTGGAGAGATAGTTAGAGCATTCAATAATGATCAAAACCTTCAAAGATATTTTCTCCTTGAAAGGATCACGACTCACCATATAAAAGAAACTCTTGTCCTCTAGTGCACTTTTCTAGGCCAATGAGAAGAACTTGAGAACTAACTGGAACTATTAAAGGATAAATGTCGATGATGGACTTGTCCTGATTGGACAAAGGGGTGGTAGGGTGTCCCTTGAAAGGTGGAGCTCATTCAATTATCACAGACAACGTGCCCCTCTCCTTTCTCTCTCTATTTCTCTTCCCTCTTCTATATATCTCATTTTTTTTCATTTGGTAAGGGTTCCCAGTTTTTAGACTTTTTTTTATCTCTCTAGGAGACGGGACACTCTTTGAGATATTGCAAAATATTCTCAGCTTGATTAGGCTCGACCCTGTCAAGCATTTGTAAGAACTACCTCTTGACGCAATAAAATATTTTCTTTTCCTATCACTTGCCTTGGATTTGTGTCTATTGAGTTGTGTACTATGGCATTGTGTGAAGGAGAATCTTCCTCATCCGTGGTCCTCCTTTCTGACCTTGTTTAGGGAGTTTTTCAACATTGTTTGCAAGTCTGGCTGAGTGCTCTTTCCGCCATTGATGTGAGCTTTTAGTGAGTCTTAGAACTCCTCTTTGTTTGCATTCATTGCTTCCTGAACCTCTTCCATGAAACATTAATGCAACCAGCTTGATCTTGAGGTTGTGTAAGTCAGTATTTTTGTCCCCCAAAAATATCACTCATTTTTGGGACAACATTTGAACTATTTTGGTCCTACAGATCAAAATCCTCTCTTCTCCTTTCAAAAATTGTTCTGAGCATTTTGATTCTTCATTTTTCAAAGCATTCTCAGAAATCTATGGACTCTGCAGATATGTTTCTATGGACTCAACATGCTTGAGATTAGCAGGTTCAATGGGTTAAAAAAGATTCTGTAGGCAAGTTCTGTAAAAAGAACAAGCTTTTAACACTTACTCATTTCCAGGATTGGTTCAGCACCTCGGTTCAATCAAAAGGATTTCAATTGGCAAATGATAAAAGACTTAGGCTTGAACCATTGAACTGTGAACCACTTTGATTTAAAGGTTCAATGGGTTCAACGACCAAGTTGGTTCAACGTGCTTGGTGCAAAAGAACAAAGGACTATGCCAAAAAATGAAGAATGAACCGTTGAACCGTTGAACCAAAGTTGGTTCAAGGGGTTGCCCCAAAGCGAAAAAGGCAAGTGCCCTTGTGGAGGGCAGGTAGCATTGGTTCGAAGGAATTCACTCGGAAAGAGAGCTCGAAGAAAGCAAAGGAAAAGCCCGACTGAAGAGAAAATCTTGCGAAAAAGCGCCCGATGGAAAAAGACAAACTGCAGTGGACGCTGCCACGTGTCCATTATAAAGCAGAACAGAAGCTGCCACATATCATCTTCTGCAAGACCCGCAAAGGTTTCTAAAGCTTCTGAAAGCTAAGCAGAATATGTCACGTGTCCTGTTATGATTCAGCAGAACATGACAAGTGTTTGCATCTGTCATGCAAGAGCGGCAATTTTTGCCGCCCTTGCATCTTTTGGTCTCTTCCATGCAGGAGCGGTAAATTTTGCCGCCCATGCATCCCCGTTTCCTCTCCTCCAGGTGCAAGGGAGGCAATTTTTGCTGCCCTTACACGTTCTTCTTCTTCAACATGCGTCGGCGGCAATTTTTGCTGCTGACATACTTTCTCCCTGACATGCACAGGTGGCAATTTTTGTCGCCTATGCACAAGAACTTCTCCAATATGCAAGGGCGGCAATTTTTGCCGCCCCTACATACCTTCTCCCCGTTTTTTCCTAACTCTGAGAAATTTTCATTTTTCTTATTTTTTGCACCCGCTCCCCTTTTCTTTCGCTTTTTGACCTGCTCTCGCCTCAGCCTTTTCAAGAGCGTTTCCCTAGTCATGATCACTCAAATGTGCAGTTTTTCTAGATTGCTAATTTTTCTCCTAATTGCACAATCATGATTCTTATTGAAGTTTCTCTGAAGAAGTCGAAGACAATGAAGAAGACGGGAAATAAAGATTGAAGTTGTTCTTCCATGCTTTATTCAAAATGCACTTTGAAATTGACTTGGGACATCTTCACGTGTACTTTTGTAATTTGTAATTACATGTGAAAAATCCAAAAAATATCTCAAAGTCAATGCTGACTCACCTTTGACTAAAATATTTTTATATTTTAATCTTTTTAATTTTGAAAGGTTTCTCCCTATATATAGAGGGGACCTCTTTTGTAAATAGATCTCTGATAATTGAGAGCAAAAACTCTGCTGAAATTAAGACACTTCTTGAGACTTTGTGCTCAACTTGTAAATCATATTTTATCAAATGAATGAGAAGCAGGTTTATTTCAGACTTTGTGTTGAAGTAATTTGTGTTATTTAGGAAATGGTTCTTATGTCCTTTTTCCTGATAATCTCTTATTTGTTTGATTTAATAAGCAAAGTGTGTGTGTTGACATTATCTGAAGACGTTTCTAAAAGATAGAAGAAAGACTTTGAGCTACTTTTATCTTGGTGATCATTTTATCCTTGGTAGTTTTAGACAAAGACTTTGTGCTTTGTTTCACTCTACGGTTATGCGTATTCTGAATCAGCGAAAGAAACTACGCAAGACTTTGTGCTTACGTAGGTTTCTTTGTTAACTTTGTTACTTACTTTAAGGGATTTTCTGCTCTACGCTAGATACCATCCCTGAAAGAAGAGGAATGTTCTTAGCTAACGACTAGGATTTCTCTCTCTTATTCTTTGGACATCATCTCTGAAAAAAGAGGTGGATGCTGTTATACTACCCCGAGTATTATTTTTTGCTTACTTATATATATACATATAGCGCATAAATATTCATAGGGAACCTCTCCTTGATGAGATGAGAGATTTACCTCGTCCAGATGTGGTAAAACCACACTTTTTGTGACGTAAATCTCTTTGTGCTGTGGCTGATATACCCATTTTGTCATCAATTAGTTGACAACAAAATATTCACCCAACAGCATTTTTGGCAACTCCGCTGGGGATGAACTTGCAGTCTGAAACCTCGAGTTTCAGATTGAAACAGTCCCTACCCTTATCCATTACATAATCTGGCGACTCCGTTCCATGTCTTACCCATTATCATTATAGCCTTACCATCTTCTTCCATCTCTGTTATATTATCTGGTCTGCAAAACCAGAGCCACTGGGAAGAGCGTGCAGTTTGAAGTCTCAAGCTTCAAGCTGAAGCAGATCCTCCTCTTTTCTATTTTTGTTTTACAATCTGGCCACTCCACCCAGATTTGTTATCCCTATTTTGCATAATTAAATTATGGCAGTTCGAGGCCCCTGGGATAACTCTTTTGGCCCACTCAACTTGACTCCACCTCTGCATGAGCTTCCACACAGTTCAAAGAAAAATTTCTCCAAATTCTTTGGTGATGAGAAAGTTCATCCTGATGAACACATCACAACTTTCAGCATAGCCTATGGCATAATAGTGGTGGAATTTGAAGACATAGCAGTCAGGTTGTTCGTGAAGACAATAAAAGGCATTGCTGCAGACTGGTTCTACCATCTACAAGCTGGATCAGTGACTGACTGGGATACATTCAAAGCCAAGTTTGAAGCTAGGTTAAAGCCTGCAAAGGATGCACATGCTTTGTTGGCCCAGCTCACTCAAATGAAGAAGAAACCTCATGAGCCTATGAGGGACTTCATTGCCAGGTTCAACAAGCTAAGGCACAGGATTTCCATGATCGCCCAGCTGACACCTCAAAATTTCATGTGTTTTTTCATCAACTCACAACTGTCTGAAGTGAGTTTTCTGTTGAGACGGGCTAGACACATAGACCTTGAAGCTACTCAAGACTTGGCTACTGAGCTAGAAGATGACCTTATTTTAGCAAGAAAGATAAAGAGAGACCCTAATAAAAGTAAATCTTCTTCATCTTCTGAGTATTCACCTGCATTCACCACTAACCCAATGGTGCAAAAGCTGGCAAATTAATTGCTAGCCTTGAAAAGGCAAATGGCAAAAGGTATGTCTTCTACTCCTCTAAATAAAGATATACCAAAGAGGACATTCCTCAATCAGCCATATCAAGGCAACACTGTCAGAAGTCAAGGGAAACTAAATCATCTTTCTTCCCCATAGAGGAACCTTGCCCTTGAAGCACTTCCAACCAATTCAGCAGTGGGATATCTAGAAACAGAACATGTTTTCTATTTCCAACCTGAGTTCGAGCAAGAAAATGACGCTGGTCTCTTCATCGAAGATCAAGAAGAATCAGTTGGCGACTCTCACATTGGTGTCCTGAATTTCCAGGATGAACCCAGAAGTGAAGGTGAAGCAGTCGAAGGATCATACATAGTATTCACCAAGACTGAGAATCAGTCAGCCCTGCAGGCCGACAAAGAGAAGACAGAGGAGCGACTTCAACCAGCAATTTCAATTGCTGAGCGGAGAACCCCTCTTCTTTTCCAGTCAAAGGACTCAGTGATTGCCAAGAAGGTAAGTATCCCAAGCATTTCTGCACCTTCTACTTCAAATTCGCAGGCCAGTCCCCCCACCCATCCCATAAACCAAAAGGAAGAACTCCCATCTCCTGTGCCTAGTCCAATCTAGCCATTTGACATAATTGATCATATCAAATGTGTCAAGACCCAAACGGTAGCCCCTGCAGCCCAAATTTTGTTTGAGTCTTCAGGCAGAGATGAAATTACAGAAGAATTAGAGTGTGGCATAAGTGCATAAGAACCCTTCCCTCCAAACGAAGAAGAATTTGAGATATCTAAGGGGGACAATCAAGACATGTGTTGGGCTGAGCTATCAGAATAGCAAATTATGGTACTAGGTCGTGTTGTTGCCCATCAAAATCAGGAAAAATAACTCTTTGCCAGAAGAGCAAAGATTCATGGTTTTTGGACCAAAAGTCAAGTCTTGCTTTGGGGCAAGAAGAAGAAGAAAGAGCCAAGAGGAAGATGCAGAAAATTAGTTTTCTAGTGGAGATTTTCATTTGCCCGTCACTGATTCTAGAGACAAAATAGTTTCCTACTGGTTTATCAAGATGGCACACCATTTTCACTATCTCACAGTGGACGGCATCTGAAGCGCTTCAAATCTTGAGGCATCATATAAGATCATCTGTACATATGTATATCTGTATAGTCTTTTGTTCTGTTGTGTGCTTTTCATTTTCATTTTTTAGAGCCTTTCTTTTTGGGTAGCATGACTCCATAGCCCAATGGCACACTTCAAGGCACTGGAGATTCTAGTTTCTACTCCTCTCAACTGTTCCAAGTTTTCAACTGAAAGAAGTTCTCCAACTGGAGCCAGCTGTTGTCCCCTAAAAATATCACTCATTTTTGGGACAACATTTAAAATATTTTGGTCCTGCAGATCAAAATCCTCTCTTCCCCTTTCAAAAATTGTTCTGAGCATTTCGGTTCTTCATTTTTCAAAGCATTCTCAGAAATCTACGGACTCTGCAGATATGTTTCTACGGACTCAACATGCTTGAGATTAGTAGGTTCAACGGGTTAAAAAAAAAATTGCAGGTAAGTTCAGTCAAAAGAACAAGATTTTAACACTTTGTCGTTTCAAGGATTGGTTCAGCGCCTCGGTTCAATCAAAAAAAATTCAATCGGCAAATGATAAAGGACTTAGGCTTGAATCATTGAACTTTGAACCACTTTGGTTCAAAGGTTCAATGGGTTCAACGACCAAGTTGGTTCAACGCGCTTGGTGCAAAAGAACAAAGGACTTTGCCAAATAACGAAGAATGAACCGTTGAACCAAAGTTGGTTCAATCGGTTGGTTCAATCGAAAGGTTCAAGGGGTTGCCCCAAAGCGAAAAAGGCAAGTGCCCTTGCGGAGGGCAGGTAGCATTGGTTCGAAGGAATTCACTTGAGAAGAGAGCCCGAATAAATCAAAGGAAAAGCTTGACTAAAGAGAAAAGCCCACAGAAAAGCGCCGGATGGAAAAAGACAAAGTGCAGCAGACGCCGCCACGTGTCCATTATAAAGCAGAGCGGAAGCTACCACATATCATCTTCTGCAGGACTCGCAAACGTTTCAAAAGCTTCTGAAAGTTAAGCAGAATACGTCACGTGTCATGTTATGATTTAGCAAAATGTGACAAGTGTTTGCATCCGTCATGCAAGAGCGGCAATTTTTGCTGCCCTTACATCTTTTGGTCTCTTCCATGCAGGAGTGGCAAATTTTGCCACCCATGCATCCCCATTTCCTCTCCTCCAGGTTTAAGGGCAGTGATTTTTGCTATCCTCACACGTTCTTCTTCTTCAACATGCGTCGGCGGCAATTTTTGTTGTCAACATACTTTCTCCCTAACATGCACATGCAGCAATTTTTGTCGTCTATGCACAAGAACTTCTCCAATATGCAAGGGCAGAAATTTTTGCCGCCCCTACATACCTTCTCCCCATTTTTTCTTAACTCTGGAAAATTTTCATTTTTCCTATTTTTCGTGCATGCTCCCCTTTTCTTCCACTTTTTGACCTGCTCTCGCCTCAGCGTTTTCAAGCGTGTTTTCCTAGTCAAGATCACTCAAATGTGTAGTTTTCTTAGATTGCTATTTTTTTTCCTAATTGCACAATCATGATTCTTATTGAAGTTTTTCTGAAGAAATCGAAGACAATGAAGAAGACTGGAAATAAAGATTGCCGCTGTTCTTCCATGCTTTATTCAAAATGCACTTTGTAATTGACTTGGGACATTTTCACGTGTACTTTTGTAATATGTAATTACATGTGAAAAATCTAAAAAATATCTCAAATTCAACACTGACTTATCTTTGACTAAAATATTTTTATATTTTAATCTTTTTAATTTTGAAAGGTTTCTCCCTATATATAGAGGGGACCTCTTTTGTAAATAGATCTTTGATAATTGAGAGCAAAAACTCTGCTGAAATTGAGACACTTCTTGAGACTTTATGCTCAACTTGTAAATCATATTTTATCAAATGAATGAGAAGCAGGTTTATTTCAGACTTTGTGTTGAAGTAATTTGTGTTAATTAAGAAATAGTTCTTATGTCTTATTTCTTGATAATCTCTTATTTATTTGATTTAATAAGCAAAGTGTGTGTGTTGACATTATCTGAAGACGTTTCTAAAAGATAGAAGAAAGACTTTGAGCTACTTTTATCTTGGTGATCTTTTTATCCTTGGTAGTTTAAGGTAAAGACTTTGTGCTTTGTTTCACTCTACGATTACGCGTATTATGAATCAGCGAAAGAAAATACGCAAGACTTTGTGCTTACGTAGGTTTCTTTGTTAGCTTTGTTACCTACTTTAAGAGATTTTCTGCTCTACACTGGATACCATTCTTGAAAGAAGAGGAATGTTCTTAGCTAACGACCAGGATTTCTCTCTCTTGTTCCTTGGACATCATCTCTAAAAAAAGAGAGGTGGATGTTGTTATACTACCCCGAGTATTATTTTCTACTTACTTATATATATACATATAGCGCATAAATATTCATAGGGAACCTCCCCTTGATGAGAGGAGAGATTTACCTCGTCTAGATGTGGTAAACCCACACTTTTTGTGGCGTAAATCTCCTTGTGATGTGGCTGATATACCCATTTTGTTCTCAGCTAGTTGACGACAAAATATTCACCCAACAGCATTTTTGACGACTCTGTTGGAGATGAACGTGTAGTCTGAAACCTCAAGTTTCAGATTGAAGCAGTCCCTACCCTTATCCATTACATAGTCTGACAAATTCGTTCCATGTCTTACCCATTATCATTATAGCCTTACCATCTTCCATCTCTGTTATATTATCTGGTCTACAAAATCAGAGCTGCTGGGAAGAGCGCGCAATTTGAAGTCTCAAGCTTCAAGCTGAAGCAGATCCTACTCTTTTCTATTTTTGTTCTGCAATCTGGCCACTCCACCCAGATTTGTTATCCCTATTTTTCATAATTAAATCATGGTAGTTCGAGGCCCCTGGGGTAACTCTTTTGGCCCACTCAACTTGACTCCACCTCTGCATGAGCTTCCACGCAGTTCAAAGAAAAATTTCTCTAATTTTTTTGGTGATGAGAAAATTCATCCTGATGAACACATCGCAGCTTTCAGCATAGCCTGTGGCGTAATAGGGGTAGAATTTGAAGACATAGCAGTCATGTTGTTCGTGGAGACACTAAAAAGCGTTGCTGTAGACTGGTTCTACCATCTGCAAGCTAGATCAGTGACTGACTGGGATATACTCAAAGTCAAGTTTGAAGCCAGGTTCAAGCTTGCAGAAGATGCGCATGCTTTGCTGGCCCAGCTCACTCAAATGAAGAAAGAACTTCATGAGCCTATGAGGGACTTCATTGCTAGGTTCAACAAGCTGAGGCACACGATTTTTATGATCGCCCAGCCGACACCTCAAAATCTCATGTGTTTCTTCATCAACTCACAGCTGCCTGAAGTGAGTTTTCTGTTGAGACGGGCTTGACACATAGACCTTGAGGCTGCTCAAGACTTGGCTACTGAGCTAAAAGATGACCTTATTTTGGCTAGAAAGATAAGGAGAGACCCTAATAAAGGTAAATCCTCTTCATCTTCTGAGTATTCACCTACAGTCACTACTAACCCAATGGTGTAAAAGTTAGCAAATGAATTGCTAGCCTTGAAAAGGCAAATGGCACAAGGTATGTCTTCTACTCCTCTATATAAAGATATACCAAACAGGACATTCCCCAATCAGCCATATCAAGGTAACGCTGTCAGAAGTCAAGGGCAACCAAATTGTCTTCCTCCCCCATAGAGGAACCTTGCCCTTGAAGCACCTCCAACCAACTCAGCAGTGGGATATCTAGAAACAAAATATGTTTCCTATTTTCAACATGAGTTCGAGCAAGAAAATGATGTTGGTCTCTTCATGGAGGATCAAGAAGAATCAGCTGGCGACTCTCACATTGGTTTTTTGAATTTTCAAGATGAACCCAGAAGTGAAGGCGAAGCAGTCGAAGGATCATACACAGTATTCACCAGGTCTGAGAATCAGTCAGCCCAGCAGGCGACAAAGAGAAGATAAAAGAGCAACCCCAACCAGCAATTTCAATTGCTGAGCAGAGAACCCCTCTTCTTTTCCAGTCAAAGGACCTAGTGATTGCCAAGAAGGTAAATATCTCAAACATTTTCGCACCTTCTACTTCAAATTCACAGGCCAATCACCCCACCCCTCCCATAAACCCAAAGGAAGAACTCCCATCCCCTATGCCTAGTCCAATCCAGCCATTTGACATAATTGATCATGTCAAATGTGTCAAGACCCAAACAGCGGCCCCTGTAGCCCAAATTTTGTTTGAGTCTTCAGGAAGGGATGAAATAGTAAAAGAATTGGTGGAGTGCGGCATAAGTACAGAAGAACCCTCCCCTCCAAATGAAGAAGAATCTGAGATATTTGAGGGGAACAATCAAGACATGCACTGGGCTGAGCTATCAGAACAACAAATTATGGTACTAGGCCGTGTTGCTGCCCATCAAAATCAGGAAAAGGAACTCTTTGCCAGGAGAGCAAAGATTCATGGTTTTTGGACTAAAAGTCAAGTCTTGCTTTGGGGCAAGAAGAATAAAAAAGAGCTAAGAGGAAGACGCAAAAAATTAGTTTCTTGGAGAGTTCCATTCGCCCGTCACCGATTCTGGGGACAAAATCGTTTCCTGTTGGTTTATCAGGATGGCACACCATTTTCACTATCTCATAGTGGGCGGCATCTAAAGCGCTTCAAATCTTGAGGCATCAAATAAGATCATTTGTACATATGTATATTTGTATAGTCTTTTGTTCTGTTTTGTGCTTTTCGTTTTCATTTTTTGGAGCCTTTCTTTTTTGGTAGCATGACTCCGTAGTCCAATGGCACACTTCAAGGCACTGGAAATTCTAGTTTCTACTCCCCTCAGCTGTTCCAAGTTTTCAACTGAAGGAAGTTTTTCAACTGGAGCCAGCTGTTGTCCCCTAAAAATATCACTCATTTTTGGGACAACATTTAAACTATTTTGGTCTTATAGATCATAACCCTCTCTTCCCCTTTTAAAAATTGTTCTGAGCATTCTGGTTCTTCATTTTTCAAAGCTTTCTCAGAAATCTACGGACTCTGCAGATATATTTCTACGGACTCAACATGCTTGAGATTAGCAGGTTCAACAGGTTAAAAAAGATTTTGCAGGCAAGTTCAGTCAAAAGAACAAGCTTTTAACACTTAGTCATTGCAAGAATTGGTTTAGCGCCTCGATTCAATCAAAAAGATTTCAATCGGCAAATGATAAAGGACTTAGGCTTGAACCATTGAACTTTGAACCACTTTAGTTCAAAGGTTCAATGGGTTCAACGACCAAGTTGGTTCAACGCGCTTGGTGCAAAAGAACAAAAGACTTTGCCAAATAACGAAAATGAACCATTGAACCAAAGTTGGTTCAATCGAAAGGTTCAAGGGGTTATCCCAAAGTGAAAAAGGCAAGTGCTCTTGCGGAGGGCAGGCAGCATTGGTTCGAAGAAATTCACTCAAGAAAAGAGCCCAAAAAAAGCAAAGAAAAATCTCGACTAAAGAGAAAAGCCCGCAGAAAAGCGCTCGATGGAAAAGAACAAAGTGTAGCGAATGCCACCATGTGTCCATTATAAATCAGAGTAGACGCTGCCACGTATCATCTTCTGCAGGACCAGCAAAGGTTTCTAAAGCTTCTGAAAGTTAAGCACAATATGACACGTGTCTTCTTATGATTCAGCGGAACGTGACAAGTGTTTGCATCCATCATGCAAGAGCAGCAATTTTTGTTGCCCTTGCATCTTTTGGTCTCTTCCATGCAGGAGTGGCAATTTTTGTCGTCCATGCATCCCTGTTTCCTCTCTTCCAAGTGCAAGGGTGAAAATTTTTGCCGCCCTTACACGTTCTTCTTCTTCAACATGCGTCGGTGGCAATTTTTACCGCCGACATACTTTCTCCCTGACATGCACAGGCGGTAATTTTTGCTGCTTATGCACAAGAACTTCTCCAATATGCAAGGGCGGTAATTTTTGTCACCCCTACATACTTTCTCCCCATTTTTTCTTAACTCTAGGAAATTTTTATTTTTCTTATTTGTCGTGTCTGCTCCCCTTTTCTTTCACTTTTTAACCTGCTCTTGCCTCAGCGTTTTCAAGCGCGTTTCCCTAGTCATGATCACTCAAATGTGCAATTTTTCAAGATTGCTAATTTTTCTCCTAATTGCACGATCATGATTCTTATTGAAGTTTCTCTGAAGAAGTCGAAGACAATGAAGAAGACTGGAAATAAAGATTGAAGTTGTTCTTCCATGCTTTATTTAAAATGCACTTTGTAATTGACTTGGGACATTTTCACGTGTACTTTTGTAATATGTAATTACATGTGAAAAATTTAGAAAATATCCCAAAGTCAACGCTAACTCATCTTTGACTAAGATATTTTTATATTTTAATCTTTTTAATTTTGAAAGGTTTCTCCCTATATATAGAGGGGACCTCTTTTGTAAATAGATCTCTGATAATTGAGGGCAAAACTCTGCTAAAATTGAGACACTTCTTGAGACTTTGTGCTCAACTTGTAAATCATATTTTATCAAATGAATGAAAAACAGATTTATTTCAGACTTTGTGTTGAAGTAATTTGTGTTATTTAGGAAATGGTTCTTATGTCTTCTTTCCTGATAATCTCTTATTTGTTTGATTTAATAAGCAAAGTGTGTGTGTTGACATTATCTGAAGACATTTTTAAAAGATAGAAGAAAGAATTTGAGCTACTTTTATCTTGGTGATCATTTTATCCTTGGTAGTTTTAGGCAAAGACTTTGTGCTTTGTTTCACTCTACGGTTACGCGTATTCTGAATCAGTGAAAGAAACTACGCAAGACTTTGTGTTTACATAGGTTTTTTTGTTAACTTTGTTACCTACTTTAAGGGATTTTTTGCTCTACGTTGGATACCATTCTTGAAAGAAGAGGAATGTTCTTAGCTAGCGACCAGGATTTCTCTCTCTTTTTCCTTGGACATCATCTCTAAAAAAAGAGAGGTGGATGTTGTTATACTACCCTGAGTATTATTTTCTGCTTACTTATATATTTATACATATGGCGCATAAATATTCATAGGGAACTTCCCCTTGATGATAGGAGAAATTTACCTCGTCCAGATGTGGTAAACCCACACTTTTTATGACATAAATCTCCTTGTGTTGTGGCTGATAAACCCATTTTGTCATCAATTAGTTGATGACAAAATATTCACCCAACAAGTATTGTTCTCTCCAAAATTAGTGTGGGTTCAAGCTTATGGGAGTTTCCCATTTTATTTTGGTGCATCGTTGGTTAGCTTTCTTAGGAGCCTTTATCCCCTTTCTAACCCTTTGCCCCGTGGAGCATTAGTTTAGCTTTAGTTTTAGGTGATCTACCAAGAGGAAGTTTACCTTCTCCGGAGGTTCAACCTCACTACAGGATACCCATAGCCTGAGGTTGTCCCAACGCTTGTAGCTAGGAGTGAGAAAGCCTGAGAAACTCTCCCACAAATGGTGCAATTCTAGCCTACAACAGAAGCATGGGACCATGTATCCCTGGGGCAAACCATATTGACACATTTGTATCGAGATCTTTATAGATTCACATCCCAAGAGTTCAGTGGCGGCATTGGATCGGCCAATTTACAACACTATTAAGCATATGAGCACATAACGTTCACTCGACTGGTTGGGATGCAATGCACTGATTGGGCACATCCATAGGTATTTGCATTGAGATGGAATAGTATAGGGTAGGTGTGAGATTAGAGTACCATGCATTGTAGGAGGATATTATATGAGTTGACTATTGAATCCATTATTTGGAGACCATATAGAGGGTTTGTTGGGTGGTCAGAAGATGGGGCATAGTTGTGTCGAATATGTGTGAGTTATTGGTACCATGAATGGTGGCCAAATATTTTTGAGCATTTTCAGTATGAGAGGATTACACAACAGTTCAGGGTGCAACAAGATGTTCCCCCAACTTCATGGGTATGGGCACAGAGTGTTCAAGTTCCAGCGAGACCATGGATAGGGGAAGGCCATTTGAAACGGATCTTGCCCCCATTCTAGTAGATGAGAGGGATCCTTCAATAGAGATCCCAAATGTGGACAATGTGGAGTGCACCAATGCATATACCACATTATGGATACAACACAAATGGGCCCGATTATTCCCTGGTAAAGGAGACAGAGTTGTTGATGATGCGTTAGACCTTGACCCTGTGAGGGTTGTTGCAAATATGGGATGTTTGAATTAATTTTTTACTATACGTTTGATGTTTTTGATTTGTTTATTAAAGGATAACTAATGCCTTTTCATGTTGTGTCTATGTAGGTGATGAGGATTACTAGGTGATGATGATTGAATTTGCACTTCAAAAGTTGACATGATATGTGCTTGACCATTTCATGGAGGGTGATCCTATTGAGCAAGCTAAAATAGTTGCCAATGTTCATGTTTCCTTATTTGATCGAGTTGTGATTGCCACTGATGCCTATGTTTGAGTTATGATAGAGTGAGACAAGTTGAGCGCTAATGTGGAGAGGCTAAAAATACCCCCACCAGACCTGACAGCTACTCTAGGTCCTAGGCTTTTCGATGAGTATGTATGATTATAAAGAGAGCACAACAATATCAAGGCATGGTTGGCTACCTATGAGGATTGAGAGAGGAGAGCGAGAGATCATGGTCCAAGACACGAGGTGATCTTGGGGCTTATAGTGGTAGGTCTCCTATGTGAGTAGCTATAGATGATGTTGGCATGGATGACGAGGGTCTTATGGACCACAATCTGATTATAGAGTGATGTGTTGTTTATTGTATTGTATAAACTCTTGATTGTCTATTATGTGATTTGAGAACTCTCAATATATATGGATATCAATTGTTTTGTTATATTTGAATTTGTATTAATTGTATGTATTTATCATATTAGACTTTAATATGTATGTATTTAATTTTATTTACACATGCTAGAATGTTAGTATTATAACTTTGTGATGTCTATCTAAGAATAATGTAGGAATTATATGTACCCTACATGACCATCTAACCAATTTGAAGGGAATAAGAACTGTGAACCATAATGATCATGTTGTATACCTGAATTATTGTATTTTGGTTGTGTCACTATCATGTGCATAGTTGTATTAGGAATTTGTGTCTTATCTATTGAAAAAATATTTATTGGTTGTTGCACTGTTATGGTTAGCTGATTCTTCATTCCTTGCATTACAATGTTGTTATAAATTTGATTATATTTTTATATTGGCTGCATTTTTTTTTAATTTGTGGTACAAAAGTTCTCTCATAGCATGGTTATTTAGATGCATCTCTAGCAACATGATGATTAACCATTGGTTCCTTGACAAGAACATCCTAGAATAACTCAATCATAATAGAATGCAATCAGTAGAATGAGGAGAAAGAGACCTAGATGTCCCATTTGCAAGTGTGATAATATACCTCTATCAACATATTGCTCAATTATGTCTTTGAGTGCACAACAATCATTATTCCAATGACCATTAATGCAATGATAGTTGTAATAAAATTGATTTCCTACTCTATCCAAGGGATAAGGTGGATATAATGATTGGGAGGAAGTGTGATCATCCTTATATCCAATAATGTCTAGAGAATGTCATGAGGCTTATCTCTGAATGAATCAAATTGTATAGGTTGTCTCTTGGCCTAGTGTGCTTTAGTTATTGTAGGAGTTGATCTATAAACTGATTCTTTCCCTTTGTTGGGTACTTTAAGTTGTTGTTTCTATTGCACAGTTGCCTTTGGAAGAAGTGGAGTAGGTGCTTGGACCCTAATGGATGATTCGGGTGGCAGCAAATCAATATCAAATTCTGCCTCTGTATTAATCTGAACAAGTCCCAATTTATTCTCTAAAGCAATAGTCTCATAGCAAAGATGTTGAAATGACTTAGATGTTTGATACAACGATTGTTCCTTAAGAGGGAAGATGAGACCTCTACAAAAGATATTTTGTCTCCAAATCTATTGGTTGATAGATTAACTGTTGCATACGTGTCTTAAACCATAACATGTAACCACAAACTAACTATGATTTGCCCTAATGTAATGATGGTAATCTCTCATATGTAACTCTGGGTCCCTTATTCTTGATAAAATGCACAAGGAATACTTCCTCTAATTTCTCATATTTATGTAGAGAACCACTAGGAAGTGAATGATGAGAGTACTTTAGTGCATCATCATCTAAGCTTTTTGGAAACAACTATAATAAAATATGACTATTGTTACAACCATTGATAGTTTTTTTATAATCTCTAATATGTAGATAAGGATCAACACTTCCATTAAACTTAGAAAATGTTAGTATCTTAAAATTATGTGGTAATGGTGCATACAAGATATTGTGTACTATAGCGTTGCCATAGCTAGCATTTGAAGCAACCCAAGAGTGATATGTCTTATTTTCCAAAGTAAATTGATGTATTTTATGTTGTAAAGCACCAACGACATGCATTAGAGAAAGAAGCCCTTGTGAAGGCATATTTAGATAATTTTTGGTGTGCTTATTGATAAATGACCTATAATACTTGTGTATTTATAAACAAATTGAATTCAAATTAGGACCTATTGGCATCCAAACAAAAATCCAATGATCAAAAAATGAAAAAGGAGTGATAAAGGGGGCATGTGCATATTAACCAGAAGGAGCCACATAAAGGTCTTAGGAGTGTAGGTTGCACCCGTGACAAACCTAGGATTGTCCCCCGCACCCCTGACACATAGCTCAAAGCAGAAGAAATGAGTATGAAAGAAAGATAAAGGGATAGCTAGACGGAAGTGAAAAAACGTACAAGAACCATTAGAAATCAATTAATATGCCAATAATATCTAAATTAAATCAATAATCAACAAGTACACAAACATTTTGAAATCATGCAATTTAATAATTAATAAATGCATAGGGGCCATTTTTAGGTATCTACACAAAACAATGTAATAAGATGTGACTGTAAAAGAGAAAGACTAACATAAGATATGAATTTTTACGCACAATATATCATGCAAGAGAATAAGTTACTTTTTTCCTTCAAATTTGGTTTACTCCATAAAACACTACAATAAGATGTGACTTTAAAACAGAGAATAACACAAGACATGCAGTTTTGCATACAATATAGCAAACTATCATTATAACAAAAATGATCAAGATGATGTAAATGAGGTATATCCTCATCTAGTTATATATGTGAAGTTACCTAACATGTATGATTATAACATATCTTAGCTTCCTATTATATACAAAGGTATGCCGCTATGGATCAACCATACCAAGGTAGGCCTTAATAAACCTAGATCCTAAGGCACGAAAAGCTTGTATAAAATTTGGTTCAATAAAAAATAATCCTAAAGAATACCACAATTAGGCAGCTCATTGACATAAATGAATCCTAACTCTAAACATCTCAATGTACACCAACAATTGATGGTCAAATAAGTTAAGAAGGTATATTTATATCAAATATGTAAATATGCACTAACATACCCCCTTAAACAAGAGTTGGAGGAAGCAAGGAAGATGGAATTATGTAAACATCCACCCCAAAGAGAAACTTCCAAAGTCAACTCTAACATAATCTCCTTCACACTCCATAACCACATAACACTCATATAATTGATACAACATCAAAGTCTTGGAATCAACTCAATTAATGTTTAATGAGTTAGATCCCATGATCATTAGGCTCTTGTGGGATCATTAGCCCTCCATAAGAGCCCATAGAAGTAAGTGATGCTTTAAGAATGGTCACAAATATAAGGGGTATAATCCCATAACTCAACTCATATGTAAATAATTTTTACAAGAAAATACTCGATTGAAAATGTAAAATAACAAATACCATGTAATACCAAACATAAATTTTACGTAATTATTAATGGAGAAAACGAAGCAAGCATTTATCTCAAGAAGCTTGAGTTCAAATGCAAATTCTTTGGAATATTTCAAAAAAGTTTCAAATGACAACATAATTTTATCTACAAAATGCATCACTCTATTTGATACTTATCACATGGCATAACTTATTATAAAAATTAATATCTTGACTTTTTTTACACACACATATATATAGTTTTGAATTGTATATTTAAGTATCTTAGCACTAGACAAGAACATAGTATATAGTATATTAATAATATGTTTCAAATAGTTACAAATGAATGAAGTATTGATGTATCATCCTTTAGTGTATGATTATATTAAATGAGCTAATAACATCATGACACTAAATCTTGAAAATTAAGTTTCATGAGAAATCTCAATCAATCATAAGAAATGCCTATTAAATTGTAAGTCTTTTTTAAATGATATTTTCATGAATTAATAGTAGTCCCAAACTTCTTTAAAACTTAATTCAATGTGTTATTAAATTGCATGTTCTAAGTCAAGAAAAGATTCATATCATAAAATGACATATATGTATTTATTATTGATCATGTCTCATTGTTGTAGAGAAATTATGCTTCTTCCAAAAAAGGAGGGAATGCAACACTTGAATTTATCTATTTAAATTCTTAATTTTTGTAAATTAAAAATTTAAATACTAGAATTTTATTTTCAAAGATATGTAATATATCTATTTTATTTTTTTCTATTTTAAATGCTATGTGATAATAATATTAAAAAATTAAAGGTTCATCACCCAAATAATAGTAATCGCAATTTAATGTCTAAATTAATTTTAGAACAATAATAACAATATTTTAAAATGTCAATGATTTGTAAGATAGATTTGGTATCTTAAAATTTCATGATTTAAGCAATGTGAAAATGTTGCAAGCTTATATCTTCAATTTATTTTTATAATTATATTGAATTGTGAATTTTTAATTAACTTTTGAAGTCTAATCTTTTTTTCCAATTTTATTTTTAAATTTTTTGTCAATTTATCAACAATTTTATTGTTATTTGTGCACATTTATGTGTTATAAACCTATCCAAGTGCTCATAATTCATATCTTTACGTCAACTTGGAGGCATGTTCTCCCATGGAGTCAATATCAAGAATTATCGAGGTTAGTATCCTAATTTACTTACAAAATAAACAAGGCAAAGTAAATAGGGCAAAGCCTAAGTAAACAGTTGGCCCTAACCCATAAATAGTCAACTCTATCAGGGTTGAGCTTGGGTCTTGCCAAAAACAACATAGCCCTAGACTATGTAAGCTAGCAACTAGGAAATAAATGTTATCCACTCTATTTCCACGATAACATGCTAGAAACATATATCTTCCACCTTGTTGAGGGTATAAGCTAAGATATTTTTTATGCAATAATGTATCAGTGAAAAGATAGGAACTTTATAAGCCCTACATTTTTAAAGCAAAGATGCAATTATAACCATGTAGAAGGAAAGCGCCAAGGGCCAAGACATTAAGTTAGGCATAACTTGATCCGATCGCATCTTTAGATAATTAGTATATCTAGTAAGCACATTACCAAATGGCTTATCTATCTCTTATGTGTCATTTACGTAAGAATTTTATCCAATGTTGTACGGACACTTTTTCCTATCACCAAAGACACAACTCTCAAACACCAAAATGCATTGTAGACTCTGTACTTGTTTCGAAGACTTACATTTCAATATTTATTTTTAATATATATTTTGTACTCTTAACCGTAAATAAATATGATAAAATATCAAAAATAAATTTCACTATAAAAACTTGTCTTTTATTGACATGTAATTTATCTACTTTAAAAAATTATTAATATTTTTCTTAAATTATATTAAACTGTCTAATATTTTTCATGTATATATATATAAACCCCTCCTTATACTCATACCCTTCTACTTATACCTGTACTCGTTTCCGTACAAAGCCTCTTACTAACTATGTTTTTTAACAAAACAAATACTAGTTTAGCGTCACTAGGTAAAAGACCCAAATGTTCGAATTCCACGGTGAAAAGTCCAAAATGTCATTGTGGAAGGGGATTGACCTTGAAAAGTAGCATGTATAATATTATATCAACTATCCAAAAAGGGGAGTCTTCCACGAGAACCTTTTTAGTCGGGAGATATTGAAATGCATATGCATACGAGGGCACCAAACGAGAAAACTAACATTCGACTTTATAAAAATCTATGCACAAAGGATGTTTTACATTTAATGATTATCGTGCCCTAACATTTTAGAGTGTAAATCATCTATTCATAATACTTGGTTTGCAGCAATATATAAATTCAATATACTGTGATCTTTATGTTAATGGATTAATGTTATAATGGGAGTGATTTTTTTACAAACATAATTGTTAATTAGTTATGGGATGAGTATGTGTGCTAGCAGAACATTTACCTTTCTCCTTTTGTAGATTCATAATCCCAAAAAAAATCCCATTCAAATACCCTCTAAATACATACATTTCTACTTCGGGCTTGATTTTCACCACAAGTTCAGCGGAAAAACGTGTAGAGCAAAAAGAATTCAAGGAGGATGGAAAGCGTTGTACTCTCTTCAAAATAGGCGCAGGATTGCAGAGTTATGGGATTGGAAGACCAAGAGAACACTATTCGGTTTGTTGGTTATCCCGGTGATTCTCTATGAGTGAAATTTGGGGCAGCAGTATGTCAAATCAAAAATGGAAACAGATAGAGAGAATCTGGAAACACTTCATCATAAGCAGTCTCAAAGTCAAAAATTCGGTGCTGTATGAAATCCTACTTGTTGAAACGGGGTCCTTCCCTCTAGAGGCATCAGCGATGATACGGTTACTAAGCTACCTTAAGAAAATTCAAAACATGAAGAAGCATAGGTGGCCTAGACTAATTATGGAGGAAGAGCTAACTAGAAGAAAGAACACTTGGAGGAAGCAAAATGACAAATGGACAAAGAGGTGGGATATTAGCATGCAGGAGTGCCCAAATACTAATGAAGAAATTAAAAAAAATGTGAGAAGAAAATTCGTGCATCATATGGACAAAACAAATGCGCCGTAAAAAGGAATACTACCTCAAAGAATTCAACCCCACAGGGGATTTTGAAGAAAAGCCCTATATAGGAGCAGACATTAAGTGGAAAGCGAAAATATTGATTGCCCAACTTAGGATGAGCTCTCATCATCTTAAGTGTGAAACGGGTAGTAGATGGCTAACTCCTAAAAAGGAGTGGGAGGAGAGAATATGCCTCTTTTGCAACAAAGGCGTGGTGGAGACGGAACGACACTTCCTCTTGGAGTGCAAGGCATACAACGACATCCGATACAGTTATGGTGAAACTTTGAAAATCGCCAACCTTGACAACCTGTTTGAAGCGACAAGGCTAGGTAATACGGCGAACCTTGTGATCAAACTTCACAACAGAAGGGAAGATCTCAAGAAGGAAGTTCAGGGAACATAGGGAACGTTTTGTCGCTGATGTCCCGTTTTGAAGGGGATGTGCACCACTGATGGGTCCCATAGGGTGCTGCGGCCTCATGGACGTTATTAAAATCCTTCATTCATTCATACCCCAAGTTCGATAAGCCTCTTCAAAGTGGATCTTGGAATTGCTTCAACAAAAAATCTTCATTCATGCGGAATAGGAGAGCACTCTCAACTATAGATGCCAAGAAAAAGTTGCAAAGATTTAAGAATTTGATGTGAGCACAGTGATAACTAGCCTACACACTGTTTGTAAAAAACAGGGAGAAATAAACACTGTTGATGAATTCAACATGGGGGTACATGGACAAGGACATAAGCTTTGATGGAAGGTGATTGGTTCATTCCTATGCTCAATTGGGGAACATTGTAAGACCACTGGCTCAATTGAGATAATGCACTAAAAATCTTTAGCAGCACAGTTTATTGGAAAATTCAGAAGCTATGGCCAACATGCAGGTCAAGTTGTTACAGCGTACCTACTTGCTTGATTCACAACTTTAAAAGTAAGAGGCATCTGAAGCGTGAAAGGACATTCATATGCTTGGACCTTTGTTACCACGAACTATACAATTTACCGACCAAAATCTTTCCTCCACAAACATACTGTGCATACAGTAGCTGCGAAGACAACTCAAGTTCTGGCACTTCCAAGTGCCATACCCAATCTATGTACCGGATGTATTCATTAAAAACAAAAATCCAGGAGACGATCCCATGATAAATTAATTCTATCACCAGAACCTTGTATTCTAACCTCTTTTACGTTTTCAGGCAAACTATAGCATGAATGAAGGATACTCTGAATTTGATAACAATGGATGTCTAGGCTACAAAGGGAAAAATCACTTCTTTTTCTCAGAATCTAGTTGTATTCACCAAACGAGGTGCAGTTTAACACATTGGCACATAAGGTTCAGTATCTCCTGGAAAGCTTAAAACTTCACTGGCTTTCAAAAGCTCACCCCAAGCTCTAGAAGAAATTTTGGCACCAAGACCATTTACATCATCAGCATCCGGGTGCTCTGCAGAAGAATAAGTAGACTTTCCTCCCATTTCAAGTGACAAGGCCCTCCTCCTTAAAGGCGTACCCCTTCTAACATTTGACTTCTCAACAAGAAACCCAGGGACTAAATCTGCTTCAGGACTATTTCTTTCATTTCCATGAATGTCTTTTGTTTTCAAATGACACCTAATGTTGTATTCTGTTGGCTGTGGATGGTCATGATCAGAATCACTTGCTGAGGCTTCATCTTCTTCCACAATCCATGCTTCTCTCTCATAGCCTACTTGATTTTGTTCAGAACTAAAGCCACCATTAAGGTTACTACCAATAGCCACCTTTTCTTGAGAGCCTGACATCTGCAGCAGCTGAGAATTTACACCTGTTTCCTGATTTGTCACTTGACTTTCATTTGGATCTAACAGATCAGGAGGAAAGTTGAGATTTGCAGATGTCCCAAATTGGTCATAAGCTATTTGATCGTATGCCCTAGCAGCATCTTCTCCAGTGAAAAATGTTCCTAAGTAGGTGTGCTTCTTCAATACAGGATTATAATATATGGATTGAAATTTCTTTCCATTACTATATACACCTTTATAATCAATGTGCCTTGTGAAGCCTGACCTCTTAGAAGCCCCTGATTGACGGAACTTGCGAGATCTTCCCACTCTTCCACGTCGTTGAGGACGACTTGTGCATCTTTGTTGTGTAAGATGGAAGGCTTTTTCCTGCAAATTCTGATCACGAACATTCCCTTGCAAAGGAGAATCTGCAATAAGGTGTAGATCCTTCGAATTAAGACCTCTTCTTGATCTAGCTTTCTTCACCTTAGTGTTGAGAAGCAATTCAGAGAAACTCCCTTTGTTTTCTTCCGGACAATGAAAATGAGAATCTTCTTCCATTAAATCAGCTTCAGGTTCAACATCAAAACTAAGTTTCCCAGATTTCTGAGAGTTATCATCAAAAATATCATTCTCGGCCTTCACCAGTTCTTTGAAATCTGAGTTACACATATGCACATTCAGATTTGATGAAATTGCATTCTCGTCAACAGCTGCATCTGAAGGTGAGTGAAATTTGGCATTTTCATTTTGGCTTAGGAGGCTTATGTTAACATCTTCTAATTCATTCATGTACGATTCAAACTTTTCATCTGCAGCATTGCAATGACCTTTTTCTATAGTTTCCTTCTCTATAAGCAATTTGTCCTTTTCATTAACAAGACTGACCTCGTCACGACTTCTCCTACTTTGCATAGCCCTTGATTTAGATGTTGTTCTATACACACGAGCATATTCTGACTCGATGTTGTAATCCCTATGAAACCCAGAAATCAAATTCAAGTTTGGCAAGCGTGAACAGTGATCTCCAAAATCAGATTTTTTTTGCCCGTCTTGGTGTTTACTCGTCTCACTAAAAGAAATGTCAACATATTCTGATACAGATTTCCGTTTCTTCTTTCCCCTGTTTGCATAAGTATTTTCTAAGTCGCGACTATTTTTCTCAATCCGCAAAACATCAGGGGCAGAAGCAAAAGAGAGAGTATTTGCATCTTTCCCCTTTTTTTCCTCAGTACGCAGTAAAGTGTAGTCTTGCTCCTCAGAATTCACAAGCTTTGGTTCATACAGGCTGTCAACCTTATCCTTTATGGCACAAGAATGCACCGTTACCTTACTTCTTTTTGCTTTAGGCAGCTTTTGGAAATTCGTTGCCTTACTTAGTACCTTTTTCCCTGAGGTTACTATAGAATGTTTCTCTGCTTTAACTGAAGGTTGACGCATTACAGATTGCATTTTGAAGAGGTTTTTGTGCAAAATAGAACCAAGCGTGCCACTTTCATTTTTCAAATCAGTTTGCTCTTGAAGTTCGGGAAAGTTCAGAACAGAATCTGCACCCAACTCTATTACCTTCTGGTCCCTTGCACGAGCTGCCTCAATCATACTGTCATACATCCCAACATACAACTTTTTCTTCCTACCCCTATCATAAAGACTTGCCTCAAATCTTCCAGAAGACGATTTTCTCACACCATAGAAGTGTGATTCATTATCTTCCTTTTCTACATATTCACTTTGTTCTTGAGATGAAATGTTATTCTCACTATCAGTTACTATTTTGGCCTCCCTTGTTTCATCTATATAGTGGTTACCAAGTTCTATACCACTTGCTACCAGATCGTAGTGGTCATAACTTGGTTCAAGCTCTTTGTCATTTTGTTTATCCTCAACATTCAAATACTCGGGAGGGCCATCAATATCTTGGATTCCAGCCACAGCAGTTGCAATGCGTCTAAAGTTCTTTCTCTGATAGCTCATGCGAAGAAATGAATCTGTAATTTCTTCTCTATCCAGTATGCTTGGTGGAAATGAAACACTTAGGCTGGAATTATTCAGGTCAACGGTTTTCCTCAATTTTTGTTTCTTACTGTACACTCTTGTAAATCTACCTATGAATTTTGACTCTTTTTCACCAGAAAGTTCCTGTGAGTGCTGATCCCTAGCTGTACCTGTCTCAGGTTCATAGGAGATAAAAGTATGGCTTTCAACCTCAGCAACTGGACTAGTTCCACCTCCACCAGAACTTTTATCATTCATGTCAATGTAATGTGATGAATTATTTCCATATATTGAAGGGGAATCACTGTCATACGGTAAGGGGGATTTTCTCTTAACTTTAGGGAGATTCCACATCTTCTTTTCTGCCTTCTCATCCAGGGGGAGCTGGTCTTCATCTCTCTTTTTGCTATTCATTGACCTTCTCCTCTTTGGTGTCTCTCTAAACATATTTTCCTGCTCTCTAAAGGATCTTGAAGGTTCAATTACAAAGTCTACTTCAGATACATGAGAAAAGTTAGTCACTGCTCCTTCACCCCTAAAAATGCGAGCTGCATCGTCATACGCATGAGCAGCTGCCTCTTCAGTGGGATAGGTCCCCAACCAAAGCCTTTTTCCCTCAGGAGTTCTTATTTCTGCACCATAAGCTCCCCAAGGTCGCCTTCTTACCCCAACAAATCGAGAAAAGGATACACTACGGTCATGCCACCTAGGCATCAATTCCTTCGTATCCAATCTCAGCTTGTGTTTCTTCAAGATTCCAGAACTTCTTTTTGGCTCACGAATAGGGCACTTCAAACCCATGGTTGTGAAGTCCAACTCGCCTAAATCTATAATAGGCATCAAATGGGGGTGGTCAGGGCGCTTAGCTGAAGAATCCTTTCCGCTAGAGTGCAACAATCTCGCAGGAGTCCACATTAAGCCTACCCTTGTCAAATCAATGGGTCCTATTTCCACTAAAGAGGGAACACCATGAAACCAGAAATATTTCCTCTTACCACTAGATCCAGGACATGCAGTAGTCAATGAAAGCCTGTTAGTTTTGTCATAGACCTGGCACGTACCTTCTTTCAACACGTTTTTTGGAGTCCCAGATAAAACATTTGAACATGACTTACCTCTTCCAAACATTTCTTTCTCGAACGTGGTTCCTTTGATTTGCATATCCCTCCCTGTACTCTCTATGTCAGTCATCTGGCTGAAGACACCACACTCTACTCTCTCAGGGCAACCCTGCTGAGCATGTCCACTATTGTGGGGGGTAGAATCAGTACTTTGTTGATACCTTGTCCTTTTCATGACATCTGTTCCAGAACCATTGCTCTCACCTCTTACACTTTCTGATGTGTTGCTTGACTCATTTGCTTTCAGACCATACTGGACAGGAGAATCATATAACCCCTTTTGATCACTGGATCGTACCTTGTCAACTATACCTGAACTATAATGGCCTGCTTTTTCTCTCACAGGTAAAGCCTTTCCAGGCCGCACATCACTTGGACTGTCTTCACAAGTCTGGTGCAATCGTTTATGTAGTGCATTTACTGAGGAAGTGTTTAATGGAGGAGACAGCATGACTTCCGGCACTGGATGTGCTCCAATGCTATCATCAACCAAGTTGGTTTTCTTAGGTTCCCCTATTTTTGGAGCACCAAAGCACTCCAGGTGATCATGAGCAACTGTGGCTGCTAGTACTAACAATGACAATCTCCCACAACAAGGATTCTCCTGATGAGTGATGCCTTCCAACCATAAGTTTGGCATCACCATTTGCTTATGTATCTGACAAAATCTGTAAGAGAAAATTAAGCAACAGTCACTATTATCTATTTCTTTATTCAAATGTATCTTACTAGAATAAACTGCTATCCTTTAGTTACTTGGAATGATTATCATGTGAATTGTTGCTAAATATATATTGAAAATATTCAGAATAATTAGATATACTGCCTTCAACCAAACGTACTTCACTAAATTGATTAAGGTCAAAAAAATTCAAATCATGAATGAGGATGGGCGAAATAACCTCGTATCCGCAACACTGAGGGAAACTGGGAATCTGCATCTCTGCCTGCCATTCGGCTCAATAAAATCACACTGCTTGTACGGAGCTGAAGGATCTTCCAGAATATGAAGCATGCAGAATAGAAATCCACGAAACACATAGTGTGAGCACTTCTCTGCACTTGACTGGCAGAAGGAGGCAACATACTGACGCCCACCAGTGAAAGTATGCTGAAATACTGAAATAGAAGAGGGAGGATAGAAATCAGATTTCAAATTAATTCCGAACTCTGCTTCCTCGGATCGTGACAGCTCCCTCTTATTAGAAAGTAGAGCAGAATCAGTTTGCCATGATCCAGCGACAATTTTCTGTTTGTCAACTAAAGCCTCAGTTAAGTTAGAAGTCTCTTGGAATTTAGGACATAGATTATGACCATCACGTTGAGCTGTAGCAACATCCAAGATTACACTAGTGGGATTCTTCCTTTCAAAGTAAGATCTGTTTCCATTTTGCCCTGGACTTGGATGATTATTCAGACCATAGGAATCCACGTTCAGAACATTCTCTGCAGTGGCATGATCTACTTTAGCTGCAGAGTAAGTATCAAAATATAGGGAACAAGTTTCCCTATTGAGTTCATGTTTAGAATCTCCAGTTGCAAATTGTGAGCAATCCACATCTGCTTTTTGACCAGTAATACTTTGTTTGCTATGAATTTGTTGTCGGCGAGTTCCATACCTCCCATGCCTGAAATAAGTTGGCTTTTCTTCCCTTGTTTTAATGGCCTGGTCAATAGTGTGAACCCTCTTTTGAAAGACTTGCGAAGGTGCACTTGGCCAAATATATTTAGCCCCCATCTCTGAGATATCATTCATGGTAAAGGCTACCTGTAGGAGCACATTACATATTAATAAATTATAAGTTTAGCAAGAGCACAGAGTAACAGACCAACCAAAGGATATAATTGAAAGGCCTCGAGCAAATAAGAATAAGGTAAATAAAAATTGAAGGCTATGTTGTGATTACTGGATCAAAATTCCATTTGAAATATTTCAAGGCAGTCCCACAGGCTGACTTATATGTCAAGGTGGTATCACACACATCCAAGTGACATAACACATATGCAAACTATTTAACAAACCAATGCATGTCTAACGGGTCTAATAGATGTCAATAAATAAATGCTGAAACGGCTTCTGGAATTCCAATATAGGAATTTGCACATGCCCGTATGAAGATGAATTTTTGAAGTTCTTAATGGGATATTTTGGTGTGCCCAATTGGGTCTACACACAACGATCTGAATTCTACCTTAGATGACAGATCCCGAAATAGGCTAGAGACTCCCACCAGTCTGGTAGAGTTCACAAAAAGAGTTGAAGAAAAATTAAATAAGGTACAAGAAGCTAGACTTCACCTCGAGTGACATAGGAAGAGAACATGTTTGCTAAAGGCAAAGCACATAGAAATTGAACTTTGATTTTACGAGTGTGACGATCATCTTGAAGAGTTTGAAGGTGATGAATAGGTTCAAAGACCACCTATTGCTACTCCTACTACTAAGCCTACATTAGGGAAACTCAAGCACACCTGAACCAACAAGGTGATAAAGAAATACATAAAGTGGGTGTCGAATATTCTTGTGCCAACTTATTGTGAATCATGTGAGGCAGAGAAATATCAGTTCACCTGTAACATGATGCAGACAATGAGGGCTTGGAAGAGGATATTCAAAAGATAGAACTTGCATCTGCTCTAAGCTGCCAACCAATATGGAAGAATTGGGAAAAAGGATGATGGATATGCTTGGTTAAGCTGAAGCTAAACACCAACAGATTGCAGAGATCAAACAAAAATAAGTTGAAATCCTTAAAAAATAGTTTGGCATGCATGCATCCATTAAAGGCACATCTAAACAAAATAATAAGATAAATGGGAGCCCCAGCACACCCAAAAAGTAAAGGATTGCACCTGTAAATCCAAAAGAGTAATTCTATTGGTTTTAGAAATAGATTGATACATAAGATGAGGGGAGAACCCCTATTTATACTAATAACCTATGCACCCTAACCATTATTCACTAATTATGTGGGCCCCTTGTCACATAAGTGGCCTCCTTTTACATAACAAACTAAAGAACTTTCTTGTGGAAATGAGACCACTAAACAAATAGTAATATATCTTCATTTACATTGCATCATTAAGTATGTTGTGTTTAGATACACAACATGCCCTCCCCCACAAGAAGCTGTCCCCAAAGCTAGAGAACTCCACCACAGAGACAAGTGCAGGAAATATTGAAAACAAGCCAAAATTAAAACACGTGAAATTTGCAAAATTTGCCGAAAATATACCACATAGTAGCTTAAAAAACACGGAAAGACATCGTCAAATTTTAGAATAATGATTCCATATGGCCTCCTGAAACTTCCTCAATAATGCATGAAATTCGATGTGAAAATTTTACAATAAAAAGTAAGGTGTAGAATGGCGTTTGAGTAATGAAAATTTGAACAGAAACACTGCAGCAAACAATATTATTCTTCTGAAAAATTACTGCTACGATAAAGGACAAGATTCGAACCCCAAACCTTCCAAGTGAATTACTTTTTTTTCAATTCTTCCACCCAAGCAACTTATAAGGGTTGCATGTTAGAGTATTTAGAATCCATAAAATAAGGCAGAGAGAAGCCCTTCCATGTACCTATGCCTCCTTTCCTTTTTTTATGTTATGCGCCTCCTTCCAATAACAGCCACAATTCTTCATTTCAAACCCCTATTGTAATAGTGTCAATAAGCACAGATGTCCAATCTTGAATGAGGATGACGGATTTTAGTCTAAGGGTTTGGATTTCATTCATTTCATTATTCTCGGCTTCAATCTCTTCCTCAATCTCTGCTTTCTTTGTTGTTTTCTGTTCTTTCACTATTTCCACAGTTTGTAGCTCCTCTTGGTCTTCTTCATGAAGATCCCTGTATGATCCATACCACTTGTGGTGGATCATCATCCCACGCTACTTGCCATGCTTCCTTAGATTCAAGGAGATCATCTTTCTATACAACCTGTGATGCTTCATATCTTCATGAAGACCATCATCCCATACCACCTATGGTGATTCCTCTTCTAACGGATGAAAGGGAAAAAATTGTTTCAGGCCCATCAGCATTTTTCCCACGGATTGCAAAATTTCTCCTTTAAACTTCACAAGGGGCTAGATGACCCCTTACCTGGTCACATACATATATTGGCTTCTTATGTTCCTCATCTCTGATATCACGTATGGTAGACTTACACCTATAAGAAGCACAATTGCACAAAATTATACGATATATGGGGGCACCTGCAAATCCAAAAATAAAGGATTGCAACTCAAATCTAAGAGATGGAGATGGATACATAAGGTGAGGGGAGAACCCCTACTTATTATATGAGGGTATGAAATGCTAAATATTCCTTGCCTACTATATGGGCCCCATGTCACTTAAGTGGCACTTTTTCACATAACAAGCTACAAAACTCCCAAGGACACCAGACCACTACTGTCATTTAAAAATATGAGCTTTGCAAAATAGCTCGTTTGCATTCAATCATAAAGTTTGTTGTGTCATTTTCCATTTGACTTAAGACCATCACTTTTTGTCACCTCAAAATTGGAGAGCACTTAACCAACAAAAGATTGCTAACCATATAGAATCCCATAAGAGAGCATTGCAAATCAAAAGTGGGGCGGGGGAAGAGGGGGCGGAAGGAGTCGGGGTTGTAGAATTTTCTGGCAACATTGAATTGGAACACAAATAAGAACAAAAGAAAAATAAGCTAGAAGAGGAAGCGACTTCCGAATATGGGTGCGAAAGAGTCCAGTGCACCAAATCAAGATTGAAGGACATTCCAAGAACAATTGCCAAGAACAATGAGATGAGAAAAAATTGCATTGATGAGATGTGTAATTCCTAGCCCCATAAGCGGTTTTTCATGGATGTGAGAACTGATCTACCTTATTCTAGCACCTACAGGGTTTATGAGAATGATGGCAACAGTTGCCTCCAAAAGCAATATCAAGTCTATATATGCTAATATTCCAAATCATTTACTGTCTCAACCCCCCATGCAACATGAATCTAAAGGTATAAATATGTTCATAAAAACAACACTAGAATGTCATTAGATTGACAAATATTAATACTTGTCAAAAAAAAATTCATTTCCAAGTCAGCTTGCATATTTGTCGGCCATTTTAGGGTCATAACATCTTTCCCTCCTTGGACTCAAACAATGGAAGGATATCCTCAATAGTGGACAAAAAGCTTGGGAGAAAGAGGTTGTAGTCACTAAAATTAGCATTTAATGTAAAAACAATACACTTGTGACCACTCCCTATGCACACTTAGCATATGTTCAAATCCATGGTTTCAAACCACTATTCCTCTGCTTCTATGAGGATGACCTCTATCCTTAGGCAACTCTGATGCTGGATATTCTTATTCCTCATTCCAAGCAACCTAGACTCACTATTGGACTGATTCACATTACTAATTTAGTTATCTTTGCTCCTCAAACAAGACTACTCCTTCAGGGCAATCCCGTTGGCTGGTAGTGTTTGAATCCGTTGGTTTCATCCTCCTGCCAATCAACAGCTAATTGCCCAAACTAAAATTCATCTAACGGGTCATTATGCACATTTCACAAGTCCCATTCGAGGAAATCCCACAAATTCCACTATATAAGCACATTTTCTACCCATTTGTTCACTAGATGGCAAGAGGCTACCACTATTGCAAATTCCAGAATTATCTAATTGCACATTGAGAAGAAAGCACCTATTCTTTCCAATTTTGAATCCATATAGCCCAAATAGTCCCGAGCTAGGTATGAATACAACAGAGTCACAAGTCATAGTTCAAGCACATAATTACACCAAGATTACACAACATATAGCATTTCAGTAGTATTTTACACACACCACCATAGCATGAAGAAATTACTTGGAATTTGATCCCTCTTCAGAATACTGATATGTAGGTAGCACTCAGCACATGGTGTTGCGGTCAAGCACAACCCCATCCTATTACCCTAATCACCCATTTTACTACATTTATTCCTCTTGTCATTGAACTAGGGTTTTCAACTGAAGAAGGCACACAATGGCTCCTCTTGTCATTGAACTAGGGTTTTCAACTGAAAAAGGCACACAATGGCTCCCACAATGGATTGAACGAATCTAATCATACACACTAGACCTACAAGTGAAGGTGCATCTGACCTAATTCATACATAATGGAAAAAACCCTAAAGGACGTCAATGCACCCTACAGACAACAGCGCAGGCCAGCCTATTCCAAATAGAACAGCCTTGTCCCAAGATAAAGCAAAGCTTTATTCTTGATTCACAGCCTTACACAATCACACAGTGAATTGCAAATCATTATTGCAATACTACAGATCTGAGTTCCAGCTAAGTCATCTCTTTCTTAGTACTTTATCCTTTTAACATAATTTTTAAAATGGTAAGTTCCAAATCAAACGTGTATATTTATTGCATAACTTACATATTTTGATTTACTTAGCAATTTGTCTTAATTATACTAATACTCTTTTAATCTCCAATTTTGATAAAGCATATTGGTGAACCCGTTTATAGTTGAATATTGCAAAACCCTAACCATTCATGTTGCTAGGGTTTCTTTCCTTCTTTTTATTGTTTCTAATTTTGCATTAGAGTTTTCAGAATTAGTAAATTCTTTGTTAACAACAATCTTTCAAGTTTGTATTTCATATTTTATGCAATCTAAGAAAGTTGTTTCTACCTCTCTTAGAAGAAGTGATAGACTAAGTGGCACTCAAGTTGAACGTACTCAAATTTTTTTGGAGAAGGCACATTAGATGGATAAAAACCAAGGTATATCAGGGTCTTCTGATAATAACGAACAAGCTGAATATGTATAAGTGCATGATAATATTTCAAAGCATGAACAACATAATCAGGGCAACAATGATTCTCAAAATGAGCATCAAAATGTAGTTCCACCTATTAATGATGAATTACCAACGCCTAATAAAGTGCAAGATATTAAGAATTTTCAAAAAACAATTCATGAACAGCCTCAGGCTTATCATAAGATCTTGCAAACACTTTTGGAAATAAAACCTACAAGCATGGCTCAATCATCTAAGATATCTAATGATGTAGGTTCCTTGCCTATCTTTGCATCACCCAATACAACTTTTATACCGACATCTACTATGGAGGCAACCCAAGGGTTTCAACAGATCAATATGCCAATCTCTACTTAGTCACTCTTACACCACCTTTAGTTAGCACACATTCTATTCCTGATGTACAATCCCTTATACAAAACATTTTAGCTCTGCAAACTAAGGTGTTACATTATGAACAACGTGCTTTGAAACCTAATAAGACACTTCACTCACAGATTTACTGCATACTCCATTGGCTCAACATATTTTAGCCTATCCTTTACCACCTGGTTTTGTGGCACCTAAGTTTACATTGTATGATGGAAAAGGTGACCCTGAGCAACATTTGAAAGCATTCCATGAAGCATGTTTGGAATATGCATCCAACAATAGGTTGTTGACCAAGTTGTTTCCCAAGAATCTAAAAGAGTATGCTCTAAGGTGGTTTTACAATCTCTACCATCTCAATCAATTAATACATTTAATCATTTGGTAGATTTCCTTGCACATTTCTCAACTAACATAAGTGAAAAGATTTTATATGCGCAAATAATGTATTATGGTATAAGACCATGTTATCCAAAATGACGAATCTTATGACAGATAAGGAATTGCAAGACATATTCAAACAGAGTTTGCTTCCACCTCTACATGAATCTATTATGTTTAAGAAGTTTCTATCATTCACTAATTTATGTCACATAGTTCCAGAAAGAGAGGTCAAATTGTTGGCAATGAATAAGCTGAAGTATGTAACCAACCCAATGTCTACTTATAATACAAAGAATCTGAGTAAGCCACCATACAGGGTGAAGCCAAGTGAAAATAAGAATGATCAAAATACAATAGTGAATGCAGTTTCGCAATCTACTCCACGCATTGTGTTATCAACTCCTCCAAAGAGATAGTTTACCAACTTGCCAGAAGCCCCCTACAAGTTGTTACAAAAGTTATTGGAATGTCACCTCATATCGCTCCGTCCCATTAAAGAGGTTGATGTGAGTAAACCTCTTCCAAAAGGATTTGATCAAAATATTTTTTATGATTTTCATAGCAAGATATACTACCAACAAATGCATTAGTTTGAGGCATAAGATACATGATTTGATAGATAAGAACATCATTGATGTGGGTATATCTACCAACAGTACAAAGGCACAACCAAGTGAGAGCAGAACAATGAATATATTCAAAGATCATTTCCCTAAGCATACAAATCAAAAAACAATAGATAAATCAGAAGTACATTACACATATAATGCACACCCTCCACCAACTGCTTATCATCCTCATACAGAGGCACAACATCCTTTAAATGGAATTATTGGTACATATCATGTTTCAATGCCATCTTGACAGTAACGCATTGCGCTTTTGTCCCATTCAAGCAGACTTGTCCCAATGAACATAGGCTCTACTTTCTCAAATCCAAAATAGTCACAGGCCTTCTACAGCTTCTGTGTATCACAACAAGTTCACTTTTGGCATCTTTTACTCAAGTTTTATCACTCTGACTATAACTTTTGTTCCTACTACAGTACAGTACAATACATTGCAAGAATCTTTCCATATTTGTTCACTTACTTTCACATTGCTATCTTATTGGATACCTAAATCATTGAATATACTAATGTTACAAATTGCTTATGTAGATCAATTTCACTTATTTGTGCATGCTTATCATTTTTGTTTCTTTGCTTCATGCTTTGTGTGTATTTATTTCTCTATATTGCGCACATTTGAACATGTCCTTGTTTGTGGCTCTACGCCTTATTATGTGTTTTTATCTGTGTGAATGACATTTGAACATGTCCCTCATATGAGGCCCCTTGACCTTCTTCCATATTTCGTGTTTTTATGTGTGCTCTGTGTGTGTCATGGCCATGACTCTTGTTTGCTATTGTTTGTTTATTTTGCGATGCCATGATAGATATCATGCATCTCCCCAGTTTGCTGATGCCATGATCAATATCATGTTTTTTCCCTGACTAGTTCTCTATAAGTTTTTTCTCAGTATATAATCATTTAATCATTGTATGCCTAATTGCTAACATCTATCTAGAATGACACTATGTATGCTTGGTTTTACATGTACCATACATTATTATTTTTAGCTCAAATTATCAATATGATGTCATGATCTTCAATGTTATCAATATTACTACAGATTTCAATCTTTCTATAACATCATTCACATAACTTTTCTTTTGAGCTAAGTTATTGTGCACACTTCGCAACTCGCCTCAAAAGAGGGGGCATATATAGTTGCTTGTCTTAAAGACTAAGTTGCAATAGTTCACTACACCAACAGACAATATCAGTACTTGCTTAGTTGACCACAATGCATACTCAAGTTTTGCGCAGAAAGCTCATTCGAACAACATTGCACCTTTTGGACAAAAATGCAGGCCATGATTGTCCAATAAAGTGGCACTTTCGTCCTAGGAATCAAAAAAAGTGTTTTTTAGAATTCTGAAAATCATACTAATGTTAGGAATTTATTTGTTAGTACTCACATTTAAGAGTCATATTTGTGTGGGTAGAATATATTGTTAGGAGCAAATAAAGGTGTTATGATTACACCTTTGTTTAGAGGTGATTATTTGTTTGTGGAGAGATTCGAGGAGTGTGTTGATGAGACATACTCCTTGGATAGAGGAGTTAAAGTGTCTATATATATGTAACTTGTTATATTGAATAAAACATGTTGATTGATTGACCCCCAAATTGAGCTTTGCTCTCCCAATTCGAGCTTTGACTCTACCAAATGTAGGACCATTTCTATATTTGGTATCAAAACAGGGTTCCTGAGGGACCTCTCTAAAATAAGGAGGCCGACAATGGCATTCAAGTGCAAACCACTTGCAAACCCATTGTCACTCCTACATTTTTGTATCTGTACTTGTCAATGGGTTAGCAGTGCAGACCACGTGCAACCCCATTGGCATTTGTTTGTTTGGAGATTAAGTTGTGGTGTTTATCTTAGTTTGGTTTGTTTGTGTCAACACTTGTACGGAACAATTTTCAGCCTCCCAACACTATTCTTGGCACTTCTCCATAGCACTTCAACAAGGTCATACCATGTTTGTACCTATATTGCTTTGGCATCTGTAGCATATCCTAGTCGTGTAAACAACACATTAAAGAAGCGGTTTAAGCCAAAAAGCTATATATATATATATATATATATCACTTTAATTGTTCCACTTCTGTCTTAGCCGTATGCCTCTTACTCAATTTTGTAGAAAATTTGGCTCAATCGAGCAATGAAGACACCTATAGCTTTTAGTTGTTTAGCTTATATATATATATATATATATATATATCTTTGCAATTTGATTCATCATATTTGTAGTGGTCAGATCTAAGCACTTGGCTTTTCTATTTTGGCCTGTGGTTTGAGGGTTTGATATCATGCATTGGCCTTTGTTTTGTTGAATTTTGCATTGCATGGAGCAAGTTCCCCTGTTCAGACACACTACTCATTGGCGGTGATATTCTTCCCCAAACCTTTTTCCAAGCTAGACAACAACGTCAAAGTCCATCAAGGATCGGCCTTTGATTTGTTTGTATCCTATACATTGTCACTTCCACTGACACCGCATCGATGAAACCTCCGCATTGGTCATGTTTCGTACTAGTCATTTTGCATCAGCATTGTGCAACAACACGGGATGCACTATTACCACACCCAAGGGTTTTACATTCAAGTTTCGACCTTGACATGTGTTGCATTAGAACATCGAGTGAATCACTGCTTAAACCACTCCACCTGCCTATAGTTAATAAATTCAAAGCTCACCTTGGCACCAACGGCACTGAATCCTCTCACCCACGACGACCCTATCTTCTCAGTGCCACGACGACCGAAGAATTGAGCAATTTCAGCTAGGTATTGTGTTTTGTGCTTGTCTTGTGAAGAATGATAGTCCATGAAGAGATTGATGTTCTCACATATGGCAGCTCTGAGAAGGTCCACGACTTTGTTCTCCATGCACAGTCTCTGGTCTCCATGTGCAGTCTCCACTTGTAGGCTCTCCTCAGCACTTGCAACAGCAAAACCACATATACTAAACACGTGGTTATTTTGTGTTACGGATTTGCATAGCCCATGGTATAGATAGTGGTACATGGTATATTTTTTATAAGACTCTTTTAGGTTATAGTTGTTTGTGTCTCAATTTTTTTTTTTTTTTTAGGACTAGGTTTATTTTTTATAGTTTTATAGTTATTTGATATTCGTTATAATGAGTTTAAGTTTGTAATTAGTCAGTGTAGTTTTTTTTTTATCTAGTTTATGTGGTATGTGTTTTAATATTTTAGAAAAGTTATTAAAAAGTGGTAAGTTTGTAAGTTTTACGTGTGTTTGGTAAAATTTCCCGAGTTTTTAGTATAGTCTAGTCAATGTTTAGGCTTTTGTATTTTTAATGTATTGCTTATTTTTTGTTAAGAGTATCATTTAATGTAAATATAGTATCGATGTCTAAAATTTTGAGCATCATTTTTGTCATTCACAATCTTGTGTCCATTCTATCAAAATATAATAAGTGGTTAAAATTCAAATCGTAAGTCGTTGATTATCAAAAATATTAAATAAGTATGACAAAAGACAATTATCATTAAAACATGTAGAACAATCTACAATGTATGTTTTTACCCCTTTTGAATCATATGCATTATCGGGTGAACCCATATTGAATAAAAAATGTGGATTGATTGACCCCCAAATTGAGCTTTATTCTCCCAATTTGAGCTTCAGCTCTACCAAAATGTAGGACTATTTCTACATCTCAGTCTACAAAACAATTTTCAATGGTTACCCATAAAATTTTCAGATTTTTACACAAGATTGTCATAGATTTTGCTCAGATTGGGGTCATTAGGTGCGGCATGTGTTCCAAGTTCTTACTCGGAGATTCTACTGATATTTACTCAATTATTAAAAACAAATATACTCAGATATCATATTGGGGGCATGTATGCGGCACATGATCACTTTCTTGTTCAATTCTGCACCAATTTCCACATAAAGAATGACAATTCATGTCATTCTCTATGTTGTATATACCAGATTCGTTCATATCATTTTTGCACCAATTTTACACCAAGTAAATCACTAGTTTTGCACCACGTAAATTGTTAGTTTTGCACCAAAATATATCTTATTCCTTCTGCAACGGTTGATTCAACTTTTTACCCAGTTTTGCACCATAATTATCCATTGGAATTCATAAAAGGATTCCAAGCTACTGTATTACCTCGACTTGTGCAATGATGAAATCAAGTGCATCTTGAGTTTTTAAGCACAAATTCTCCTACCAATGAGGATTGGGGCATGAACAGTTCAATCCAAGGTTTCAACAAAGAAATCTCAAAGGATTCTACTCTCTCCAATAACTAACTTTTGCACTAGAAAACACAACGGTTAGCGTACATGAAAAAGTGTATTCATTCCTTGTTATTTGATCTAAATTTTCTTGTCTTTAATTTCACATTTTCATCCTAAGGACTGATTTATACATGTTTCATTACAAATTTGTATGAAGCACAGTTCAACATGTGATCTACATCTAAGCCTACTCACCAAAGGTAAGCTCAGGTATAGCTCTCTTCTTTTTACTCTAGTACTTTTGCTTTGCTGAATTACTATAATAAAGGGAGGGCATATGTGGTCACTAAAATTAGCATTTAATGCAAAAACAATGCACTTATGACCACTTCCTATGCACACTTAGCCTATGCTCAAATCCACAGTTTCAAACTGCTATTCCTCAACTTCTATGTGGATGACTTTTATCTTTAGGAAACTCTGATACTGAATATTCCTTTTCTTCATTCCAAGCAAGCCTAAACTCACTATAGGACTGCTTCACATTTCCACTTTAGTTTTCTCCGCTCCTCAAACAATCCCACTCCTTCAAGACAATCCCACTGGCCAGTAGTGTCTAAATCCACCAGTCCCATCCTCCTGCCAATTAACGGCTAATTGTCCAACTTCCAATTCATCTAACGAGTCATTTCGCATGTTTCACAAGTCCCATTCGAGAAGATACCAAAAATACAACTATATAAACACATTTTCTACCCATTTGTTCACTAGATGGCAAGAGGCTACCACTATTGCAAATTCCAAAATCATCTAACTGCACATTGAGAAGAAAGCTCCTATTCTTCCCAATTATAATTCCATACAATGCAAGTATCCCTAAGCTAGGTCTGAATACAACAACAAGATCACAAGTCATTTTTCAAGCATATAATTATACCAGGATTGCAACAGCATATAGCATTTCACCAGCATATAGCATTTCACCAGTATTTTATACATACCATCGTAGCATGGGAGAACTACATGGAGTTTGATTTCTCTTCGGAATATTGGTATGTAGGCAATGCTCAGCAATAGGGTGTTGAAGTCAAGCATAACCCCATCCTATTACCCTAATCCCCCATTTTACTGCATTTATTCCTCCTTGTCATCGAGCTAGGGTTTCAAGTGAAGAAGGCATGCAGTGTCTACTGCAGTTGATTGAACGAATCTGATCATACGCACAAGACCTACAGGCAAAGGCACATCTAACATAATTCACACAGGGTGAAAAAATCCTAAAGGACGTTGGCACACCCTACAGACAACATCGCAGGCCGACCTAGTCCAAAAAGAGTGGCCATGCCCAAGATAAAGCAAAGTCCTGTTCCTGATTCACAACATCCTTACGCAATCCCACAATCACTATTGCAGTCCTGCAAACTCGAATTCCAACTAAGTCATCTCTTTCTTAGTACTTCTCCCTTCTAGCATATTTCTAAAAATAGTAAGTTCCAAATCAGCTATGCGTATTTATTGCGTAACTTACATACTCCGATTTACTTTGAAGTTTATCTTAATTAGATTAAAACTATCTTAATCTCCAATTTTGATAAAACAGAGATGTTACAGATCAAACTTTTGAACTCCAAAATTTGACCAAATATGGCGAGGTCCCATGTCATATTTGTATTCTCAAGTATAATCTAGTTTAGCTAGCTAAAAATTATAACCACCAATTCCATATTTAATTACTATGGAAGTATTTCCTGTTTTGATTGCAGAATAGATCTTCAAGAAAACATTAGGTCTCCTACGATGCAAAACCTGGAGTTGTACAACACTCAACTCTAAAAACTATGCTTCTTTAGATATTATCCACCATTATGATTGTTGCACTTAATCTTTATTTTTTGCAAGAATTAATCTGTACCCTACAAGATTCTAGAAGTGACTGATAACGAAATTCCACAAATTATCTGATGTTGGTCCACCATTGCTTCCAGAACTTCTATTGCTGAAATTTAAATCTGCATCATACTTTGCACTTACAAAACGACAGTCCACCATTTATTCTTCAGTACTATCTTGCAACATAAACTTGCATTGAATGTATTGGAACTTTCACAATTAACTACTGCCCTGCAAAGGATCTTGTTGGCATGTGGCTTGTTCCAGATAAAAAGATGTTGGAAACTGAGTGCCAACCTAGGTATGCAAGAAGATTCAAATTATATGCATTGTATCTAACACACAAAAATTTGGGTATCAACTACAAGAGCTACACCCAAAATAACAATAGCAAGGAGCTCATAAGTAACTTCCACCACCGGTAGGCATCAAAATAAAAACATCATGTTAGCTCATAGTTGCACTAATTAGTTCTTTGAGAACAAGTGTAGCTACCAAAAGAAATTGTCGATTTTATGATGTTGAAAACCCACATACCTAAGCAATGGAAAGAAAGGTTGTGTTGGATATATCATGTAGGTGTCTTCTCTAGGATGCAAATCACGTTTTCCAGGTTGCAGACTTGACAGTTGACAAATAATGATATAACCAAACTAGCTACACTACCATATTAATGCCAATTCAGAAAAAAAATAGCATGTTGCATAAGTTTCTAAATATTGCAAGTTGATCTTAAGATGGTTGTGTGAGCGCAAAATGGTACTTCTCACTGACCCAAAACTATGGCATGTTAAAAAGCTTTTCAGCCTGTTGACACCATTGATCAGAAACTAAAATGTATGTCCGGGGGAAGGCAGAAGAGATGTACTTGTACAACAGCGAAAAAAATCAGAAACTACACTATCTGCCAAAATTATCATGAGCATAATGCCACAACAAAAGATTAATTCACATAGAGACTTCTTAACACGGAAGTAATTCCTTCCATCAGGATAGGGTGATCCAGCTGAGATCAAGCTTATTTGACTCAGAGGAGTGCCCTGACCATGAGCCCCAAATCCTTGGATCATCTTTCAAGAAAATCAAATTTTCATGGAAACAAATTTTAACACCCACCTACAGATCTTCGTTTCTTTCTAAAACCAATTGGAGAAATTTCAAGGTTGAAATCATATTTTCCACCCCAACAAGGTACATTTGATTGTTTAAAAGAAATGTATAAAAGTTCACAACATAGAGACATTAAAGTTGCTTTGCCTTGTCCAATTTCCATGGCAAGAAAATCCATACAGCGAAGCCACCTACAAATCTTCGTGTCTTTTAAAAAACCAAATGGAGAAATCGCACGGGTGAGATCATATTTTACGTGGAAGCAATATATCTTTGACTGATTAGTTCAAGAATACTTAAGTGAGACCGACTTATGTACTTCTGAAGTTTAATCCATAAGTAGCTTCGAATACCCACTTCTCCCCAACAGCTAAATTAATTTCATTGGGATCAAAGTAGCTAAATTCTAGTCACTTATATTCTCATGAACGGCAAGGAACTGAATATAATCTGGAGCCAAGCTATTTAACATATAACGAGAATTTCCAAACAACTAACCTGAGTAACCGTTCTCTCACTTAGGACATACTCATTGGTGCACATGCCACTTTCTGTTGGTAAAATTTGAACCCTAAAGTAATTTGAATTCAAGATTTCAACAAGTAAAACATCCCCATCTTTTGCATTGTGATCAGAAGCAAACTCAGGCCATCCAGTGGTGAACACAAGCCTGCGCCCAGATTGCATGTATGCAGACCACCCTACTGTCCAAGCAATCCCATCACTGTCCTCAAATGTCACTGTGCCGTGTGACCCTGAGAGATAATTAGTCATGAACATTACGGGGAAAGACTGCAAAAAAAAGAGAGACTGCATTCAAGATTGACACCAAGTGATATTACAAAGAAAAGAAAACCACATTTAAAGGTATTCAGGAAAAAACAGTCCTACGGAAAGAAGTTGAGATCCATATTATGCCAGAAAAGAAAGCAATTATACAACTATACAAGTTTTTTCAACTTAAAACAAGATAAAGTCAAAAAACACAAACTTGAAAACTCAAGAAACTTGCCATTTTTCCATTGCGTCCAAGACATTTTCTTTGGATTGCCCTTACAAATGAAGGATGTTCAGTGAAAACATCTTTCACAAATTCTGTAACAATTTCCCTATTTGGACTCAACAGACCTTCACCAACATATGGTTTAAATTTATTCTTGAAGCTGCCTTTAGCACCGATCTAACAGTAAACATAAGGAAATGTCAACTAAAAACAAATCTATAAAGAAAGGTAGAGCGAAGTCCCAGATTCAGAAATAGAAGATAAGAAATATCCACTTTGAACCATTAATATTTTGCATGATGTTCCATTCCAAACTGATAAAATCAGCATTAAGAACTGAAAAAAGAGTTTCAGCACATACCTGAGGTGTTTCATTATTGACAAGAAACCAGCTCTTGCCCGTCCACGTAACTTGTGCCCTGATCTCCATGCTTGAATCAACCTTGATATTTGAGCCATTATAAAAGTATATCTACAGAAATTCCAATGAACAAAAGATTCCAGTAATGTGATTTCTAATCTAAATAGTAGTTGAAATCACTGAAAAATTATAATAATTCATCTCTGTCCCTAAAAAATGCTACTCGTCACTAAACAAATTAAGGAGTGCCCATATACTTAAAGGGAATTTGAACTATAAAGTGATGTTTCTGCACTATTTTATATACAATGTGATCTAATTGCCCACTCACCATTTTTTCTTTTGTACATGACATCTCAACCACTCTTCCAGGTCTCCAGTAATTTCCATGATGAACTTCTACTGCATCCCCAGCTTGCCAATTGTCTTTGAATAAAGGATGGGCAACACTTTCACCACTTTCTGAAATACAATAGACCTTACTTGGTGGTTTTGGTCGAATCAAAGGCCCATTTTCATCAAATGGTAAGCGCTTAAAATAATCTTCATCAATGATCAAGTTCTTTCCTGAATTTAAAATTACACAACAAGATACCATACAGTCTTTCTTAAGAAAGTTCATAACTGTATTCACAAAGAAATTTGATACAACAATGAACATACAACAGTTTGTAACAACTATGAACAAATACATGGTCATTTTTAATAAAGTCCCCAACTGTATTCATAGAGAACTTAAATTTTAAAAAAAAATGAACATATGATCATTTGAATGAAATAAGTTACTATCTTGTAGAAAGGGAACTTACTTTTTCCATTTTCATCTATGAAGGAAATATTGAACTGTGCCTTTCCATTTGCCCATTCAATATCCAAAATCTGTAAAGTAAAGAAAGTGATCTAAGTAACAGTGACTAACCTAATACAGCAACTTTAACCCAATGCATAGTACTAACTGGTGTATCTTAAGACTATTAAGGATTCGTCACGTTCCAATATGCTGTCAACAGTAATGAGAAATATGGAAATGTCTTTTTTGTGGAAGAAGCTTGTCTAGGACCTCTTTCAAGCTTCTGCACACCTCCAGCACATTCAGATTGTTTTTAGTGTTTGCAGGGTTTGCTCCTGAACAGTAGCTAATCCCAGAAACAATACTATATTTTTGGAAAATCAAAATCGATTAAGAAAGATCATTATAAAGGTACCTTCAATTTTTTATCATGTTGCCTATTTGGTCAACTGTTAGCAGATTGGCCCTACCTTTGATACTAAATCAAATTAGCTAAAGCCGGACATATAAAGCAATTCCATGTGTCTAAAAGCAAGTATTAAGTGCAGGGTGTGTTACTTCAAATGATCCAGATATTGTACGTCACAATTGCAATATACTCCACAATAGTTTACTGAATTTTATCAAGTCTTAAGTTTATCATGGTTTTAACTTTTGAAGAAGACTCCCTGATAGAATAAAGGAGATAGAATAACGGAACAACAAACGTAGTGACAAAATATGCATGTAGAGTGGGAAAAGGCATACTTTACGTTGTTATACTTTAGACAAGATTTTTCTCCTTTACATTGTTATACTTTAGACAAGATTTTTCATTTCATTAAAATTCGTAATCAACCATGCATAAGCAATTTCAAAGACATTTCCAATTCTAAAAACTTTTATAATTTATCAATGCTTCCCAATCTGCCTTATCTAAAACCCAATGGAATCATCTAAAACAATTTTACTCTCCTCTTGTATTCATATATTTGCATTTCGCATTCACTTGTCTGAATTCCTTTCCTCATTTAGCGTATCTTGCAGTTTGAGCAATTAATGCCTACGACTGACTAATAACAAGGTTAACCATCAAATGGTTATAAACAAACCAAATGGAAAGGTATGATAATGTTGGAATAACCTTTAACACTAAATCCCACCTGCAAATTAAAAATGAAAATATTTTCATTTTGACCAACGTGTACAAAAGATGGCTCAACATTCTACGAAGGTGACCCACAAGATGGAGTAATGCACCACAGCATGCCCAAATCAGACACGTATGGACAAGAGGAGAGTTATATTGACAAAAAGGGGCCATAAGATGCATAAATGCCAAGTCAATCATAGCATATACAAAAGGAGAGTTATATTTAACAAGCTAGAAATAGATCTGAGTATTAAAATGTTTTTAAAAATAAACAGGTTTAATTTTCACAGAAAGAGACATTTCATAAGTGGAAAGGCATACCGCACTATGAAGGGTTGGATCTATTGGTATATTGTGGATAAATTTAGAGAGGGATAATGGTACATGCACTGTTACAAAAATGCAGGTTCAGTTAAAAGACAGTACTTATATTTGCAGAAAAGTTGTACTTGCTATCTGTTAAGTAATCAGAGAAATAATTGATTGTACCCAAAGTTGTCTCATATTGCACTTTATGTGCATAGAATTGTTTGTAAATTGTACAAGTAGATTGTTAAACAATTGATTACTCTGGATTGAAATCTTGCAGAACTTTGCGCAGGGTCTTGGCTCATAAACCTTCATAAAGTCATCTGAAGAGTCAAGAATCTAACAATGAACCTAGTATCTGTGCAAAGACCCATGTACTAAGATATAATTCATATATACCAATCCTTCAAGTTTACCAAGCCACAGTCCCAAGTTCTGAGTTAGAAGCTTTCACTAAGACCAAGCTTTACCAGGTATGAACTTGCAGAGATCATCCTGAACAACCTTCTACTCTGTCACTTATCCTTCTTCCCACCCGAGCTCTGTAGTCCATGTAGTCTGAATTGTCTGTCTTTTATAAGTTTGTAGATGTTTAACTTTACAACACAATTTCCCCAAATTCCCAGACTACGTAGACCAAGGTCTGAAATTCTTCTTGATGTCCATTATAGACTAAAAAATACAGAGCGGTTCTACAATCCATGTTGAATATTGTCATGTCAAGGACCTAGAGAGACCGTGTTCCATATTTTCTAACCGTTGTTTTCACTAAGTCCCATTCCTACAAGGTGCGGAACACATTGAAAGGATGATTCAGAGGATTGATGCCTTTCTTCAAGGGTCAAAAGTTTCCAAATTCTGTACTCCACAATAACTGAAATTTCATGAAATGTCAGCTTCAAGAAAGATCTTCTCCCATGCACAAAAAATGAGATGTATTAAAGGCATGCCTACTCCAAGCCTAACACCCAACGTAAACATGAACCAGGATTTAATAGTACAGCTCACTTATGAATGGAGAAAAGTACTGCCCTTGCAGCAATTTAAAACAAAATATTGAGTGCATATTCACTTCATTCTAGGCAGATTCAAGAATGGGGAAGACCATACAGCCATGGCGTACCAAAAAGAAAAAGCCTATGCGAAAATTGGGGATATGGTGCATAACAGATTCAAATTTTGCGAGATTTGCAGAGAGTATTAAGTCTGCCACCATAAGAGAGATATGAGAGATTTTTGTGGATCTCTGGTTTGGTTGCAGTCACTTCGATTCCAAAGACATTTACATGCCCTAAGCTGGTGATAAGTTGTTTGTCAACACTAGACAGAATGAAATAAATAAATTATATTAATGTCTACGGATGACCAAAAGTAGGTCAATGAGACTTGAAGATACAGCCATTAACAATAGAAAGTTCAAGGAAAAAGAACCTAAGAAGCTAAAGTACATAAGACAAAGTACACAATGTGCCACTAACTAAGGTGGTAATGTAACCAATACAAATAGCAATGGGGGCCGAGCAAGAGCCCCCTAAAGCATGTTCCGATGAAGACTAGAGAACCTCATCAAAAAATCTCTATCTATGTCTGAAGTGGTGGAGCTGTCTGACCCATCATCAATCACTATGAAAAAATCTGATAGTGTTCATCAGGTAGCACCCAATGCCAGAGAGGTCAGGTTGGGAAATCCTAGGGGAAAGCAAAGCACTTCCTCTAGAATCTCCCCAACAGTCAAGGCCGATGTACTTCTCATAATACAAAAGAAACTCATAATGTGAGTATGCCCCTGTGATCTGGGAGGTGGCCAGTAAGTAGTAGATCCATGTCACTAGGAAGAGGCAGAGCCACGCCGGCAAGAAGAAGTAGAGCCACGGTGCCAAGAGAGAGAAAGATGGGAGATCTGAATAGTCTAAGTAATAATGATATGTTGAGAGAAGCACCACCTAGCTGATCTATCAATTCTGATGTGTGATGCACCGGTGTCCAAAGGGCACTTAGTGCTGCCAATCGCCTGGATGGGCTGGAAGAAAGGTGTGATCAACAGGGGGCTCTAGAGCCTCTAGGCTCCTCTTGTAGGGATCTACGCTAAAGGGTGATGGCCTTGCGAAGATAAAAATCCAAGCACCGTTGGTCTAGATATTTGAAGAAAGTAGAGAGTGTTGGTTGAGTCCATGTAGAGAGAGTGATATCTTCCTTGAATCTCATAGTAAATGGGGCATCTGCAAATGAAGTGATCCTCAGTCTCCACCTCATAGGGAGAGCAAAGACGGCAGATCCAATCTAGATGGAGAATGTGGTGATTTGTTTCAACCCGTAAGTGGTGAGAACACACTCTTATCTGGCCAAGGGGAAACCTCAAGCTGTGAGATCAATGGCATTGGAGATAGTGAGGGCGACAAATAATACCATCCACTACTTGTAAGAAATGATCAGCCTAGAAAGCAAGCTTGGGGTTGAGTGACTCAAGGGGGAGATCCAAGTGGCCTGGATATACTGTTTGTAGATGTCCTCTCTGACAGCTCTAGTGATGACATTCTTTGTAGGAAGGATCCCAAGGAGCGTCTAGGGAATACATGAAAGGGAGTAGCCAATCCACAGAGATGTCAATAGAAAGGAGCAACTTAGTCTAAAAGTACCAGTAGAGCCAACGTTTGGTGGAGACCAGTGAAGCATTCATCTCTGAAGAGCAAAGTGCTAAGTATGGATATCTCTCATGACCAGAAGTTGAGTCCCCCAAGGACCTACATTTGTGGATGTAGAAATTAAACTTAAAGATAATCTCAAGGCATAGCGACCAGGCGGCAAACTCAGCTTGAACAATGCACTAAGGAATTGTCCGCTTGCAACGGACCATGCACTGTAACATTAGAGTCTGGACCCTCTCAATACAGATCCCAAGCTAGGTCCGAACAACTCTGAACCATAAAAACCTGTAGCTTTGATGATTGCATCAAAAAGGCATAACTTGGAAGGAATGTCCTGGAAGTGGATCTAGAAACAGTGATGTTCTACGACAGAAAGAGAGGCATACCCCTTGCAAAGGCACAGATAAGAGGCACACTTCATGCTAAAGCATGGACCAGAAAATCGGACCCCCAAATAAGTGTAGATCAATGTGATCCCTAGAAGTTCCCCCTGTATAAAAATTGGAACTTGGGGAGAGAGTGCTTGGAGATATTGAATATCATGAACTTAATTTTACTAAGGTTGATCACAAGTTGTCGAAGTTCACAAAAATGAGCAAGGGCATCAAGTTGTCGTTGTAAGTCCTCGATAGAGTGTGAGAGGAGGACAACATCGTCCAACAAAAAGAATGATAACTATAAGCACCTCATGCAAAAAACAGTCATCATCCATATGGGTGTGCTACCAAAGAAACCCCTCTCCCTCATCAATGTAGATGTTGAATAGGGTCGGTGAGAGAGGACATCCTTGCTTGACCTCAATGGTACTCTTCACAAAGTCAGAAAAATCGTGAGAAGTACAACACTGCCCAAGAATTGTCACATAAAGTCTCCAAGCAACAGTAATCAAAGAATCTAGAATGCCAATATCTCTCATCTTCTTGAAAAATAAGTGTCTCAAAACTGAGGCTATCTTGAAGTCAACAAAATAGTAAAATACTTTGGAAGACCTATGTCGGGCTTCTTCAATAATAGCCAGAAGTGTGAAGATGTGGTCGATAGTTTGACAATCCCTTTGAAGCTAGCCTACCCTCTAGCTCTGATATTATTCGTTTCCAGGTACTCTGTCAACTACATGTCTAACACTGTAGCATAAAGTTTGGTAAATGTATGTCCTATCATAATGGTCCTGTAGTTGCTAAGGATTGAGAGATCTTCGAACTGATAAATAGGGTGAACAATGTGTCGGGACCATGACTAAGGGAATCTTGAATACATCACCTTATTAAAGAGTGTGGCATGGGAGAAGGCAAGGGAATCCCCACCATATTTGATGAACTCAGCTTTGAGACCTTCGCAATCAACTACTTTGTTGGTGCAAAATTTCAAAATAGCTCTCTTAATAGAAGTGGAGAAAATTGAGGATGATGGAGTGGGGGTAGTGGCAGCAGGATGGGCAAGAACATCATAGAGGGAACTAGCAAAGGAGACCCATGCTTCAGGGGTGATGTTAGAAACTGTGAGTTTTCTTGGGAGAAGAGTATACCAAAGAGTATTAGGTGAGTGGTGGAGATCAGCAAGGCACGTAAACCATCTAGACACAAGAAACTCCCATTTCTTATGTTGAAGAAGACATCAGTACTCCCTACGAAGGGTGGGTATGCAGCGAGGGGCATGGGTTAGAGAAAATCGAAGTCTCTGATGAAAGGATTTACACTCACCATCATACATCATGGGGCAGGTTCTGTGGCGGGTAGGGGATCTGGAGTAATGAATAGTGTGGGGAGAAGAGACAAGGACAGCATCCCAAAGGGTTTGACATAAGAACTTATACATGGAATCAATGGTGGGAAGAGGGAGGGAGTAGAATCTAGATATAAGAAGGGAGAAACGGCCAACATAGTCTAGGGTGTAGTCATCATCAAAGTGGATAGTGGTTGTCTAGTACTGGGGGGTGTGGTGGAAGGGGAAGGGTTGGGGTGGGCAAGGTGAGAGCCAATATGGAGGGTGAATGTAAAGATGACACGGTCATCAAGGGGGAGTTGGGGAGAAGTGAGAAAGCCACAGATGAGGGGAATGAGGGATCTACTGGTTAGAACAAGTCCATGATGCTCACACCACCACCATGGGGAAAACAAGTGAATCTACCAGAGTCAGGGAAGTGAGGAAGTCCATTGAGAATGTGGAGGCTTTGAGATTCACCCAACCGGAAAAGGTGTCTCCCATGGCCGTAACCACATAATTCCTATTCGCAGAAACTCTCTGAAGACCAAACTCCTCTAGATCCAACTCATGAAGACATAACTCATCCTGAGCAAGGTCGTGAATAGGCGTCTACAGGTTCTCTATACAAGCATCAAAATCGCTCAAAATAATGATATCACCATAGTGAAGTAATGAAAGATCTCTGGATAGAGATCAAGGTATGGGTCTACATCAACGTGAATGGCGAATAGAGATGTGGCGGGGGGAAAGTAGCATAGAGTTATGAAGACATCTTGAAAAGTAGGTGGACCCCTCTAAATCTGTATCCATAAGTATCTAGAGTGAGCATTAGAAGCCACAAGTGAAACTCTAGACTTGAGGCAAGCCAGAACACCTAAGCCACAGACACCCCCTAATTTGTGGGCCTCACGAGGAGAAGCCGAAATCCACGAGTAACCCATGACTAGAGGGAGGGCCCACTTGAGGCTCTCATGGGTCTCAATGAGTTAGATGTGAGCCCAAGAAGCAATAACATCATAGAAGGTACCTGGAGAAGACCATAAGATGCCATTGCAGTTCCAAGAAGCAATAGAGATTCCATCACCACCCACCGAGACCAGAGGTCGTCATCATGTTGACAATCTAGGGCGTGACCACCCAGGAGGGGGAGAATCACAAATGATAGCCTTACAATCTTTGATAATAGCCCACTTGTTCTCCTTCCTAGCAGCTATAACCTATATACAACCTTTTTGAAGCTCTTCCACCTAAAGTCGTGTGATATTTGCATCTACATAGATTTTATGTGAGAGGGAAAAGAGTTTATTTTTTGCTTTAAGAGCTTGCAAACGCTCTGTTGTAGTTCGGAATTGGATAACAAGGGTGTTGTCTAACAAAGGCCAGGGTTTGTTAAGGGAGATGTCTTTCAAATCCAAATATTCATGCAAAAATGCATGACCTCCCTATAAGGGATCGGCTGGTTTAGGGAGACCACGAACACGAAGGTTGACTGCCTTGGTTTGACGTGCCTTTTCTACTTCAAATTTTGATTGGACAGCCATTTCCAAAATTGGAGGTGTTTTCTTGGAAAGAGTCGGTAGAGTACTTTAGGGCCCACATCACAAGGTAATTTCTGAACTGAACCCATATAAATTTCCTGCTATTTTCGAATTGTTGAATACCATTGTTGCTCTATCCAAATCTAAGTCCACCTAGGCCTTTTATAATGATCATGAAACCATTAATAACACCAAAGGCTGGCTGAAAAAACTACTAAATGCTTTTAGTCATGTGATGGTTGTTTCTATTAAGCTTCTCCTTCATTCTGATGCTACACTCTCCCCCCTCCATGCCCAAACTCCCCACCTATCACCACTATCAGTGACCTCCCCAAACCATACCAGATCTGTTCCAGCCTTGAGCTGACCCAATCAGGCCTTAGATCCACCCCTCTTGTGGAGACCATGGCCACCTCCATGAGTCTAGAGCTTCAGCATGTAGTCTCCAATAACACCATTCCAATCTACAAAGAAAATTCGCAACAATTCCTTCAATATCATGCTAGAGACACCTCCAAAGGTATCTTTTACCATGGGTGAAATGGAAACCTGACTTGGGCTATTGATAAAAAGCTCCAACCTACAGATTTATGGGTGCTTTTCCTAGACTGCAAAATCTTAGGCTTTGGGTCCAAGAGAACTGACCAATGGGATCAGTTGAAATCCTACTGATGCCAAAATGATATTATATGGCAGTCTTTCTCTTCAAGAGCAGAAAGAAACCAAGCCTTCCAAGGAAGCCCCTGGTTCATGACAAAGGCTGAATTTTTATAAAACACTGGTCACCAACCTTCAATCCCACAGAAGAACTGCCCACCACAATCCCAATGGTCTAGAAGGATCTGATCCTTCAATCCACTCGCGGCATCACGGATTGCTCTGTTGAATGTGCCATCTTCACCAATAGCTTTAGCATCATCCCAAGCACACGTGTGCATATTGTGAATTCCTAAGTCTTCTACGATACCGGATAACCCCAACAGTGCCAGTATTGTACCGCACAACTCTGAAATGGTGTTAGCAAAAGACAACAAACCGATGATTAGTTATGAAGTAGTTGTTACCGACGCTTGTAACAGTCCAACCAACATTTCAGCTTCCTCCTTTGTATATTAATACATTCTTCTATTCTTTATGATAAGTGAAACAGAGATAGACTAGGAAGTATCTAGACATCATACATCCAACCTCTTGGATCTTGTAGAAAACTTTGCATGATATAACTTTGCAATTATAGTTCTAATCTATTGTTTGTTCTTTTCTTTACTATTTCCCTTGTCTTACTGCACTCTGATATATCCTTTGGTCACTATCATTCATTATACGCTTCTGCAATAACCCATTTAATCCACTAAATGTGGTTGTCCACTGGGTCTCCTCTTGGGCCCTAGATTAGTGGTATCAAAGCATACACGCTTCATAACATCTCACAGTGGTATTAAGTAGCACTCATATCAACCTATTAACCTGTTGGAAATTATGATGACCAGTACATTGTATACTGAGTTTTCTCAATTATGCCAAGATCGTGATCAATTTGTACAAGAATGCACAGATCTCTTCCATACTTTGGTTTCAAAATTGAATGTTCATGAATTTGAGCAAAATCTCATTTTGAAGTATAGATCAAGCTTGAGACCATATATCCAATTGGATATGCAATTCCTTCAAATCTCCTCCATTGGAGAAGCCTCCATATTTGCATGCAAGTTTGAATCAAAAGCTAGCAATAAATCTTAAGACATAAGATTCCAAGTCTCAAGACAAAGCGCGGCCTAAGAATTCCAAGATTGGAATCAATCAAAATCCTGAACAAGGGAATAAGTAATCCAAGACTGGCAAGTGGTGCTCAGTTCACAATTCCAACAATCACTCCAATGAATAGTGCCACACTAGGAAAGCTTTACTTGCACAACTTGAGGAAGCAACTACTAACACAGCAGCATTGGAGAAAGGTAAGCAAATCATGGATGTTGAACCTAATGCTATGGTAGGTACCACAACCATCTCCTTTTCCTCCAACATCGATTTAGAGAAGCAAAAATATTGGTCCATTCTCAAATGTGGATCAATGGTCAACAATTACACTTCATTGTTGACAATAGAAGTCAAAAGAACTTGATTTCTCCCAAAGCAATTCGAAGATTGAACTTGCCACTAACACCTCACCCACAACAATACTCCATTGGATGGTTTAGTGCGGGCTCTAACAAACGCATCACTTAGTAGTGTCACCTAGTGTACATAATCAAGCCTTTTCAAGATGTATTCCTTTGCAATGTCGCACCATAAGAGGTATGTGATGTTTTACTTGGTAAGCCATATCTTTGCTATCCATATGTAGTCTATGAAGCAAATCCTAAAAATGTTGCCATAGATGTTGGTGATATGAGATACCACATACTAAAAGTAGTTCCTAAGCTTTCACTTGTTAGCGCCCACCAATGCAGGAAGCTAGTCAGTTTGAGTAAGAAGTTTGTACTCATGATGATAAGACTTTAACATAAGGTCTTTGTGGCATCAATTCACACTGCAGTCCCTCCAGCAGCACCAACCAAACAACAATTGGACAGCATGCTAGGAAAATACAAGGATATTTTTCAGTCAACTAAAGAAGTGCCTACACACTACGCAGTAAAGCATACTATTGATTTGATACCAAGACTACCTCTACCTAATGTTTCTTTTTAATGCAAACCATTTTTGGGGAATGAAGAGATCAAGCAACACATTCATGAACTAGTGGATAAAGGACACATTAGGCCTAGTTCATTGCCTTGCAACAGCCCAATTGTGCTAGCACCAAATAAGGATTGCACATGGAGGTTCTGCATCAATTACAAAGCTCTCAAAAATATCACAGTAAAAAAACGCTATTTGTTGCCAAGCTTTCTGAGGACTTACTAGATCAGTACACTTAATTCAGATCTTTCATATTTGGTATAACATCACCCCACATTCCAAAGCCATTTGGGAACCTTGTCGTAATGCGTGGTAAGATTTGTGATAGATATAAGGTTTGTGGTAAGATAGCATGTTCATTGGAGGATATATACCTATCTGTTGAACAACATCGCTTATGGAGCCATTCAATGGTCATGGTGATCTAGCAAATGGCATAAGAGTCTAATTCTCAACTGTCTAACCATTTCTTGTTGGGTATGTAGCATTGAAATAGCTAACTAGGTAACACGTTACCTGTGATGGGTTATAGTGCATCGAGTTGTGTAACTATGTAATATGCTTTATTGTGATGTATTATCATCGGGATTGTCACTAGTTACTGTTGACAATTCTTCCACAGGTCAGGATTGTCTCTTACCATTCGGAAAATTCACGTCTCTAGCCAAAGAAGAAATAATGCATTGGGTAAGAGGTAGACCAATTGAAATAACTCATTTGCAAAGGACTTAAGTCCGCAGGAAATTAGACAAGGATAAAGGACCAAGGAGGAGCCAGAAAATCAAAAGGGCAAGGTTAGAAATGCACAAGGAAATGAAGACAAAGTAAATTAGCCAAGAGCAAAGGGAATGACAGAGGAAAGAGTCTCCAGCAAAGGAAGTAATTCCTTCGGACTTTTTGTCCAAAGGAAGTAATTCCTTCGGACTTTTTGTCCGAAGGAATACTTCGGAGAACTCAAAAGAGAAAAGTCCGCCCAAAAGCAAGAAAGGCCCAAGGAATAATTCCTTCGAACTTTTTGTCCGAAGGAATTCCTTCAGACAAAAGTCCGAAGAAATCCAACAGAGAAGTCAGAAAATTCGAAGTAATAGGACCCCTGCGAAAAACCCAAGTACCCTACAATTTTTCCAAAAAGGGCGCATGTGAAGGACAGAAGCCCTTGCGGAGGGCACTTGGTCAGCGACAGGACCAATGCAATTTTTTCGAAGGGCACAGAGGGAGAGCCACGAGCCCTTGCGGAGGGCACTTGGTCGGTGCCTAGACCTTTGCACATTTTTCGAAGGGCATTCTCAACAAGGTAAAGGCAAAGACAAAAGAAAATACCTTCGGACTTTTTGTTTGAAGGAATTCCTTCAGACAAAAAGTCTGAAGAAATTTGGAGAGTTCAAAAGACAAAAAAAACCCAAAAAAATAAAACAAAGCAAAGGAAATAACAAAGGAAGATACCCTTCGGAAAAAAAGTCCGAAGGAATACTTCGGAGGATAAATAGAGACAAAAGCCCATGGGAAAAGATGAGGACAATTCAAGCGGACAATTTGTCCGAAGGAACGGAGGGTAAAGCCAAAGGCAAGGTCCGAGCACAGATAAAGCCGAGGGAAATAAAGCCGCAGGAGAAGTCATAGACCAATGCCGATGAAAAGGAAAGCCCGAAGAATTCCTTCAAAAGATCCGAAGGAGATAATCTCGAGGGAGAGGGACAGAACATAATTCCAAAGGAATAAAGTCCACAGGAAATGAGTGAAAAAAGAAAAGTTAGCCAACAAAAGGATCCGCAGCAATAAAAATCCGAAAGGGAGATAACAAAATTTTCGACGGAAATCAAAAAGGCAAAGATGAAGCCAAAAATAAAACTAATGAAAAACCCAGAAATAAAGGCTAAGGAGTAGCCAAGAAATCCAAGGAAATATAGACTAATATAGACAAAATAAATCCAAATATAGAATCCTGCCAAAAATAGACATGAACAGGCAGACCAAAATAGGAGAATATACATGCAAGCAAGGGCTATTTTCGATTGACTAGTCAAAGCTTCAGTTGATTGGTTGTTGAAGTCAAGCTCATCTTCGGATCAACTCGTGTGCTTTCAAACGTTCCAACTCAGCTTCCAACGTTTCAATTGGAGTTCTAATTTTAGCATGGCGTTGGATTTCATGCATGATATCTTCATCTCATACTTTCAAACATTCCAACAGCTCACGTAGAAGCTAAAATTGACATTGGCGTGGATTTCCATGTAAAGAGAGGTGGGCGGTTCAATAAACAAAAGACAAGTTCACTTCCTTAAGCGCAAAGAGCTTCATCCAAAGACAAAGGGAAAACATATTTTATTGAAAGGCCAAGTCAGCTTTGAGTTAATTTAAGTTAATCGTTCTCTTCAATTTTTCAACGTCAATCTTTGGCTTTTGTAATTCTCTATAAAATGGCTTTTCAGCGTTAGAAAAATCATCCCTCTCTTGGCAAGACCAGACTCTGCCATTGGTGAGTTGTGTAACCTATTCGATCAATAAAAGGACTATACTTTCAGATTTCAAGTGTTGGCATAGTGTATATTCATTCAACAATTTGCATATGTGGTAGATTTCTCTCCCTTCCCAAATTCTGATTCGTACCTAGTTGCTAGCTTACCGTATTATGTAAGTCATGTTAAGTGTTCTTTATGTCTTTTGCTAAAGCTGTAAGTGGATGTTAGGTCGCTGCAAAGTGTCTTGTATCAAACCTCTCTCCATCGTTTTTCCCTCATGTTTTGGTCATTGGATCGAACCTTCTCACGAAATACTTATGCATAGTGGTCGATTGAAATCAAAGGTCTTCCTTTTCCCTTGTTTGTTCAGTGTTCTAGGTTACAAGTTGAGTGGATCAATCTTTTGGTGTATCACCTTTATTAGGTAGGATTTCCCCTTAAAGTTTCCTTCTCCCTTTTCCATGGTAGTCCGCAACATAGAGTAGAGATCCTCATTGATACATCTTACAGGGACCAGCCTTCTCTGGAGGTTCTTCTCACCATTGAGGCACCCACCCTCGTGAGAAGATCCCATTGTTTCAACCGGATAAAGGATTGGCCATTTCATACACGTCTTCGATTCAGGGCGCAGCTCCAAGTTGACAACAGTTACCAATAGATGGGTACAAGTATGTGTATGGGGAGACAAGTACAAGTATTGGTATGTCATTTTTTAGAAAAAAAAGAGACAAGTACTTCGAGACAGCAAAAAATAATAATTATAATATATTTAATTTAGTGAAAAAATTTAAAAAAAATTAAATGCAATACAACTTAATTTAAATTTAAATATATATGATTAAAAAATCTAATACAATATATTATTTTTGTACTAGTCCTAGTTGATTAAGGGAGAAGGGCCACGTCGTCCATGCCTCTCCACATGTCTTAATCCCAACACCTTCTTTAATTCCAACTTTTGTTCATTCCCAAAGACTTTACAATTGATTCCTTATCTCTAGCTCTTAGTCCTCTTTCCACCGTCTTATCCTTAGACAAAATGTGAATCGAACACTCCTAGAGGAGATGATTCTCCTTCTTAAACATACTTGGATTTATCGACTACATCTCCTTTTATTCCCAAGTCTCTTTATAATCTCTCAACTAGGATTTACAATATCGCTTGTTGCCAGACAACGACTCACAACCACTCTTTGCATTAACCACACGCTATATCCCACATGACCCTATAATTGCATGTTTTTACAGTCGTGTCAAGGAGAACGTACAGGTGGTTTTAAGCGCTGGTGACTGACATCTAACACTATTAAAAACCATTGTCCTTTTAGGGCCTGCTTTAATACATCTAAGACTCGAAAGATCGTGACTGAAATCAAACTCGAAATCAGCTCGAACACAATCAGCCCTAACGCATTAAAAATGCAGAGAAACAAACTCAGAGAAAATGGTAAATGGTGAACTGCAAACAAACAGGAATAATAGACATGCATTTAAGGTTTTTTTAGTTTTTTATTGGATTTTCTAGGAGACGAGTTGAGGGTAAGAAGAGACAGGCCAGGGGACGTTGATAGTCTCCGAAGGGTGTCTCCGAGCACTAAAGACGTTTCCATACCTATCTCTTGTACCAGAGACGCATACCCTTACCAGAGACATATCTCAGGTGGTGGGTGATGCATCTCCCTACAACACTGCTAATAATTCTATAGTCCCACCTACCAACCCAACGAAAATTCAATTAAATTTTGTTAAGAAGAAAAGGAAGCTAAATACTAAACATCTAAACTTAAAACAACCACCCTCAAAGACGAATAAAATAAAATGACAACAAATTTAAAATGACGAGTAATTAACATAAAAAATAATTTTACATGTATTGATTAGAAAAGGAGGCGAGAAGATATATTTTATATTTGTTAATGCAATAGAACATCTAAATTAATTATCGAAAGGAAACTAGAAAATTAAAATTTAATTGAATAAAATTAATGTAAGAGAAAGGCATATAGAAAAAATCCGATAAAAAGAAAAGGAAAACAATAGTCAAAGCAAACAGAAAGGAACAAGAAGGGACGAGACTTAAAGAATCTTGAGAACAAAGACGACATCACATGTTGGAGAACCAAGGAAACAAAAGAAAAATGATAAGATTCAATTTATCGTTTTTTTATTAAATTAATGATTGGTCCCCAAGATTGGTTTGTACTAGACCACCATCCCTATTCAAGTTGTTACACACTTGCAAATTTCTATTGTTTCTCATAGACGTCACTTGAAGTAGTGGTCATCTATGGCCAGAACCTTGGTATTCTTTGTACAAATATGATGAGTCTTGAAGGAGTGCTCTGATAAAATCGACTTCACCAATCTTTCTTTGTTAATATATGCTACATGTTCATTGACCCTTGTGTTCATGGAGCAACCCATCTCCCCAATATATCTCATCCCCCAAGAACAATCAATTTTGTACACTCCACTTCTAAGAGTTGGTTCTAAATTGTCTTTGGACAACTTGACCACTAAGTTTTTTGTGACGGAGAGATGTAGTGGGTATGTTCTTACTCTTTAAATTTTTTGCAATTTAATTAGAAATTCCCTCAACATACGGGAGGAAAGTTGTAGGTCTATTAAGGTTGTCAACCTTGATTCTACTTCTAACATGAGCGTTCCTAGATGATTTGAAGGCTCTAGCAATTTGTTTCCCTTTGTAACCATTCTTCTTAAAAACTTTGGTCAAATGTTTGATCACATCCTCTAAATGATCATCACAAATTCTCAAAGCTCTCGTGACAAGGTTTTTTAGGACCCTTATTTTTTAAGGAGGATGATGGTGTCAATTCGCATGTAGATAGAGATCAATGTGGGTAGATTTTCTATAAAATAGTTGAAAGAAAGATCCATCAGATTTCCTAGAGAGGAGGACATCTAGGAAGGGAAGTTTACTCTCAGATTGCAATTCGGTATCAACAACCATATTTAAGTGGGTATGGAAATCTTCTAATTTTTCTAAACCATGTGTCCAATTGACATGAGTGTCATCTACGTATCTTTTCCACCAATTAGGTTTCAAAAGGAAGGAGTTTAGAGCTAAGTCTTCGAAACACTCCATAAACAAATTGGCTACAACTAGAAAAAGAGGAGAGCCCATTGCAACACCTTATGTTTGCTCATAAATAACCCTTAAGGAAGAGAATAATGTGGACTTTAAACAAAGTGCCACCAATGAGGTAGTCTCCTCATCAATATGATTACCTACCCCCTTGATTGTGTCATCAATAGGCACCTTTGTGAAAAGTGACACAACATCAAAGCTAAAAAAAACCTCCTCATTAGAGACTTTCTTGTCCTTGATAAAATCAACAAAATTGTTGGAGTCTTTGCTAAAGGAAGATGATTTTCCTACTAATGGTTCACTTTTGTTGGCCAAATAGGAGGCTAAGGCATAAGCAAGAGAGTCAGTGGTATCAACGATAAGTCTAATAGGGATCCCAACCTTGTGTATCTTCATGGCGCCATAGATTCTAGGAGTGATATCATTTTTAGGAAGGAGATGTTTCTTAATGTTTTCATCCAAAGAGGATTAATTTATTGCTTGCTTCACGATTCTAGACATTTTTTAAACTAGGTTGGAAGCTAACACTCTATAGCTCCCTCTATTTTGTAAGTGGTCAAGCATTTTTGAGTTGTATTCACTCTTATTTAAAACCACCGTTGCATTCCCTTTATCCACTTTAGTGATAACAATATTGTCATTCATATTAAGTTTCAAGGCATTCTATTCATTCCTAGAGATATTTGACCTAGGGGGTTTGGCTTTCCTCAAGGCTACAGCACAATCTTGTCTAACCTACTCAACAGACTCCATTGGTAAGACCTTTAACATGTTTTCAATCTCAACTAAGAACTCTTCTCCACAAATATACTTAGGGGTGACTACGAATCCTAGCCCCTTTTTTAAAATATTGAAAGAGAGTCAATCTAAAGGAAAACTCGACAAATTTACTATGAGTTTGCTCTCCCAATTGTTTGTAACTTTATGATATAGTGCCCCCTATATAATTAGTACTATTAGAAAGAGAGTTTCCAACGTCACGAAAAGGTATGGTAGAAAGGGGAAGAGTAACATTAATTAAAGCAATATTCTCCTCACTAGCAAGCTTGTTTGTTCTTAATGTCGTAGGAAGGGGGAAAAGAGTTAAGTTCCCCCATGGAGGAGGCTTCTAAGGCTGTACCACAATTAACAAAGTCACTAGAGGTCGACTTGGCACCAATGATAGATACCGGTCTTTGTTCATGAATTTCCAGGAGACCAAAGACTAGAGAAGGAGTTCTATGTTTCGGCGTATCATATTTTAAACTGACAACTAATTGATATGGCAAAGAAATCCGACCCCAGATGTTGCTCATGACACCAGAATTAAAAATGACATATCATTTTAAAGAACGAGTTGTCAAAGAAGTAATAATCGAGCTCGTATTAATGACGTCATTCTTTGATTTTATACAAAGTGTTGGTTGAATAGTTGAACTACGGAGATTGAGTGGGTGAGGAACAAATTTAAGAATGGAAGGATCAGAGCACAATAAATTGTTGTAATCAATGCAAGAAATAGAAACATTTACTAAGGGGCTCGCCCGAGGCTCGATGTACGTGCCTACAATCTCGGTCTTAGGATTCAAGGCATCTGAAGTGTGAGACAACATTGAACAGATTGTACGAACAAGAGGAGAACAAATGGAGTTTGAGTTTCTAGCTGACTTGTCTAAACCAAGAACTAAAAGAGGAGGCGCAAGGTGCAACGATCTAAAGAGAAGATTATCTTAAACGATAAAATTACACATTGCAGTTGAGCTGTTGGGAAGAGTATGTAGGGACACGGATGAGATAGATCCAAGTCTGATTAGTTCTTTTGAATAGCGTTGAAACCCAAAACCTTTAGAGAGAACTCTAACAGTCACTTCTGTCCTAGCCAACCAGAATGTTGTGTCATAACATTTGTATTACTCAAAAAATCGGAGATTAAAGGCATATTAGTAGCCATAGAAACTGACGTCTTGCTTTGTTGATTGTTGAAACGTTCCCCAAGGGTTAGATGCCAGGAACTAATGTTGCCTCCTAATCTAGGATGATGGTGAGCTCTAAAGATGTTATAAAACCTACGTTTTTCCCTGAACTCCAACTATTCTTTTAAGCCTGCAGCTCTGAAGAACGCTAAGTCTGCAATCTTCTTTCCTAGCTTGATTCTCAACTTCTCAATAAGTTTAGCCTTTAGGCAAAATTCCCTCCCATATAGGGCATCAATCATAGAGATGATATTTCCACAATCTATGAATTATATTGATATGGCAACATATATACATCATTCTGCTATTCTACATGAGCATGAGATTGACAACATTATTGGCATGGTTTTGAGTTCAATTACATTTCATGACCACGAGATACCTAACGATGCATCAAACAATGGTCCTATATACATACATGGTTTTGTTGACTATCATCATTCTAGCACACATGGCATCATGATTGACAATGGTTCTAGCGAAAACCTTATTTCAATGTCATTCTTATCTAGTCAAGGCTAACCTAAAAGATATTTGTTTGGTACGACTATAGTATTACATAGATATGACGGTAATACACACACCCTTAGGTGGTATTATTCTTTCAATTGCAATTGTCCTCAAACTACTCTAGTTTGGTTTTATGTCATACCTGATGCAGGGTCATACAATCCATTACTTGGATGCCCTTAGCTTAATCAGATGAGAGTGATACCTTCCACATTACATTGTAACATTATTGTACAATATATGTTATTAATCCTAGGTGTCATAAGCTTTTGTCTTTAATAATAGATGAATAGTCATCCATAGAAATAAGAAGAGCCAATGTAGAAAGTGAAATGTAAAGCCATTCATTGACTTTATATATTGTAATGTTTCTTTTTTTCAAATTGAATCGGGAATACGATTTTGGCTTGCACCAAATAGTGTTCATTGTCATTACATTAATACCTAGCGTGACATTGGTATCAGAACCTAGGTTTTCATTGGTCATTCTTTCATCCTCCATTCTCCATTCTTTATTCCCAGCCAATAAATCTCCTCAAAATTCAGTCTTCTAATTCCCAGGCCTGCATGGTGGCTGAAGGACATTGTTGACTGTTTTTGGCAGGCGTATCAGCTCAGAAGCAAGGCATTTTTGCAGCTGGTGGCATTTGGAATACTGATTAGGAGATGTTTTATTCCTTTTTGCTGTGTCAGAACTGCACAATAATTGAGGCGGCATCTTATTCACTTGGCTGTGTTGCAAGAGCTAGACTGCTGCGTCAGATATGAAGGTTCTTCATTTGGCTGCATTAGACTGCAACGTGACTTTCACTTGGTTTTGCCTTAGAGACTGCACACTACGTTTTTCAAGTGCAACATTTATCTCAACGGCATCTTCCATGACATCTCATTCCTCATGTGGCATTTCAATTACCTCTGCAGTCTCTGAGAATAGCAGTTAAATAACATTTTGACTGCATTGGCCTGCTTATTGCACTGAATTGTCTTTTGGTTTTTTGACTGCCTTGATCCCTGTGTGGTGCCATACAAGAGTGTGTAGAGCTGTTTTGGCTGCAGAGCGTGGTGTTTGAAAAATCAAGGCAGTCCAAGTCACATATTTCTTTTCACCTATCTCCACGTTGCTCTCCATTTGTGAAGCATGGTACGGTCTCCTTTTGCACATAATTCATCCCATTCAAAAGCCTAGTTTCTTTATTTTATGCTTTTAATTTGCAAAATAGAAGCAAATAGTATTTTATTGGAGGATATTCCTGGCCAATCAAGTGATTTTTTTAATTTTTGACTTTCAAACAAGTTAATTTTTATTGCAAGTCAATTCCAAAGCATTTTTATTAAGCAAAATTTGAAAACAAATCAAATTGTGCAACCAAACAAAAAAAAATGCAGTGTTCAATATCAACAGTGCCCTCTAGTTCATGTTTACAAGTAAACTCATCACAACCGAACTACTGCACTTATAGGCTAACATAGCTACAACAATGGCATTTGTGGCTTCATCCCTATAAATCATCAAGGAAAAACAAGGAAAAAAAAATTATTTTCCCTTTCCTCTATTACCCATTTACGACCATCACTAGATCTAAATCCCATAATTGAGATGAGCAATCTGAGTATATAGGGTTATCACGCCCATATACAAAAACTTTTTAAGCGGGTGTTGTAGACAGTGCAAATCATTTTCACGTACTGCTTAAATACCATGTACCATTTTGTTCACATGCTTTAACATCTTTTTCACATACCATCGAGCTTATAGAAAGGATGAGCTTATTCTACATACCGACAGGTATATAGGAAGGGCGATCATATAGAGAGGTTTGGTAATCGGTAAGGTGGTATATAAGAAAGAGGACCTTTTTTGAGTGATAAGGAACATTTCCATCTCCTGATACAAGAATCTATAAAAAAATTGTTAGCACAACCATAACCAACAACGAAACCTACTTAGAATGGTCTAGACAAGTGGAGAACACTATGATTTTCAGTGATTTGTGATTAAAAATTTGTGACAACGATGATCAACCTGTCGAACCGAAGGATGCAGAGGAGATTCCATCATAGAAACATAATAACTCTAAAGCATTGGCCTTGATGAGGGCTGCAATTGACATAGAGGTGTTTTGTCACATTCAGGGGTGCAGCAATCCATGGGAGGCTTTTCACAAATCAAAATAACAATATGATTCACAATCAAAATTGGAGTTCACATAACTCCTATTGAAGTTGTTCAATCTAGAGTTGAAAAATGGGGATGTCATGAGTTTGGCTTCTGAAATCCATACAATCAAGCATGTAATTTGTTGAAGACTCTCACATTTGATCAGTTGGTTGTGAAAATGGCCGAAAGAGAATAAGCCTTCAAAAGAAAAACAAAGTCCACTAGAGAAAGCATTTGTCATGCAAATCAAAAGGGAAATTCTTCCAAGAATACATGAAATGAAAAGGGTTAAGGGAAGAAAAAAGGACGAGGTGGCAAATCTAGCAAAAAAATTCAAAAAAAATCAAATGATAAACAACATTTGCATTGCAAACGCTACGATAGAAAAGAGAGTCATGAGACCCATGAATGTAAGAAACCATGGGAGAAACTTGAAGCCTACAAAAAATAGAAAGCACAAAAGGAGAAGAAAAATTTAGAATCTGATTCAGCACAGTTCTCTTGTGATTGTGTGCTTTTTGTCTCTCACAAAGTGAATAATGCATCAGAGAGTTCAACATAGGATAATACTTGGGTTTTAGACATTGGTGCCACTCAGCACATGACTTTCCAAAGGGACTTCTTTGACGAGTTTTATGAAGAAAGTTATGGCCCAATATATTTGCAGATAAAAAAAGTCTGCGACCTCAAGGCAAGGATACAATCCGACTCAAGTCACCAAGACATCCAGGTTTCGTTTTCCACAATGTACTATACCTTCCTCAATTGAAAAGAGACAACATGTTGATTCGACAACAAGGCCACTCCCTACTACTTGATGATGGATAGGTGTAAGTCACAAGAAAATGTGATAACACAGTAGTTCTGATTGGATACGAGGAAGGGAAATTGTTGAAACCAAGGGGTGAGCGCTCATCTCACAAAAGCATGCCAACTAGTCTTCTCTAACATGCTAGATTTGGGCACATGCACTTGATAGCATCCACACAATGTAGAAAAATGGTGTTGTAGGCTTGTCGACTTTGCCCAAGAACATTGAAAAGTGTGAAGCCTGCATTTTGGCAAAACACGAAAGAGAGCCATTTCAAAACTCATAATAGAAACCCGACAAAAAATTGAAGCTAGCTAACTCCGATTTGTGTTCTCTCCCAATCCTCTCTGCTAGCAGTCATAAACACTGCATGTTGTTCATTAATCATTATAGTAGGATCACATGGATATATTTCTTGAAGAAGAAATCAAAAGCCTTCGAAACATTTCAAAAGTTTTGAACCATGGTTGAAAATGAAGCCCAATCCAAAATTGGCATACTCAAGGCTGATAATGGCAGTGCATCCACTTCACAGGTGTTTGAAACCTATCTCAAGCAGAATAGAATCAAGCATCATCTCACAATCCCTTACACTCCACAACAAAATGGAGTAGTTGAGCGAATGAACCACACTATCATGAATATAGTTCAGGCAATGTTGTTCTTCAAAGGAGTAAATTTGCACTTCCAATGCATCCACTTCACAGGTGTTTGAAACCTATCTCAAGCAGAATAGAATCAAGCATCATCTCACAGTCCCTTACACTCCACAACAAAATGGAGTAGTTGAGCGGATGAACCACACTATCATGAATATAGTTCAAGCAATGTTGTTCTTCAAAGGAGTAAATTTGCACTTCTAAGCAGAAGTAGCAAAAAAAACAATATACATTTGCAACAAGGCACCATCAATAGCCATTCAAACAAAGACTCCATATGAACTCTAGTGTGATCAGCTGCCTGCAATGCAACATCTTTCAATTCTCAGATCTACGTGTAACATATTGACTCCAAAGGAGAAAAGAAACAAACTAGATCACCGGAGTCGCAAATGCACGCTTTTGGGATACTCTGAGTCTTCAAAAGCATACAAACTATATGATGAGAACATCAAGAAATTTCTTATTGCAAGTGATGTCATCGTTTGTGAAACTATAAAGGACAACTCAAGCATCAATCGACAATTGAATTGACAGGAAATATATGTTAAATTTGATGCTTTCGAAGTTGATATGGAGGTTCCAAACAGTGAAGAGGGTACTTGCAATTGGGAAACACTTAAATATCTATTGACTCTTGTTCTTGAAAATGACACCCCCTACAGAAGACGGTGAAACTTCATCGAAGGATGGTCCGATGACATAAAATGAAGGAGCTTCAAATTCAAAAACTAAGGCTCTTGTGATTTAGCAAGCTACATAGAAAAAGATTCCAAAATGAGCCAAATAGGCATTGAAACATGTCAAACCTGATGAGGTCAGGAAAATAGGCACAAGAAGTGCACACAATCACACAACAATCTTTGAGTCTTCAAAAGCATACAAACTATATGATGAGAACATCAAGAAATTTCTTATCGCAAGTGATGTCATCTTTTGTGAAACTATAAAGGACAACTCAAACATCCATCGACAATTGATTTGACTGGAAATATATGTTAAATTTGATGCTTTCGAAGTTGATATGGAGGTTCCAAACAGTGAAGGGGGTACCTCCAATTGGGAAACACTTAAATCTCTATTGACTCTTGTTCTTGAAAATGACACCCCCTACAGAAGACGGTGAAACTTCATCGAAGGATGGTCCGATGACATAAAATGAAGGAGCTTCAAATTCAAAAACTAAGGCACTTGTGATTTAGCAAGCTACATAGAAAAAGATTCCAAAATGAGCCAAATAGGCATTGAAATATGTCAAACCTAATGAGGTCAGGAAAATAAGCACAAGAAGTGCACACAATCACACAATAATCAGAAGAGTTCCTTGATGAAATTTAGGATAAGATAAAAAAGCTTACCATAGAAGACCTTCCTGAAGAATAAGTCAATGTTGCATTTGACTCTGAACCCACTTCTTTCAAATAAGTTAAAAATCTTGAGACATGGAAAAATGCTATGAAAAGTGAGTATGATATATTAGACAACAAAAACAAAAACAAAGCAAACGGCTCACTTGACAAGCACAAAACAAAGCAGTCACAAAGGGATTTGCATAAAAATAAGGAATTGATTACAATGAAACCTTTGCACCTATAGCAAAATGGACTACCATTCGAACTATGTTGGCTCTGGCAACTCACAACGGATGAAAAGTTCACCAAATGGATGTCAAACCTGCATTTTTGAATGGTGATCTCAAGGAAACAGTGTATATAACACAACCCAAATGCTTTGCAATAAATGGCCAAGACTACAAAGTGTGCAAACTAAAAAAAGTTGTATGGTTTGAAACAAGCCCCACAAGTGTGGTATGGCAAACTCGTTCAGCACCCCCTAAACATGAACTTCAAACGTTTTGAGTTTAAAGATGCAACTTTTTTTGTCAAAACAATTGACAAAATGGTTGCATTTGTAGTGGTGTATGTTGATGATCTGCTCATTACAGGATACAATGAAATATACACTGCAAAATTCAAATCAAAGTTGATGAAAGGCTTTGAAATGACAAATCTAGGTTATCTTCATTACTATTTGGGTATATTGAAGTAATTCAAAAACCGAAGTATATCTTCATCACTCAACAGAAGTACATTGGTGATTTTTTAGCAAGTTCGGAATGACAAATTGCAAGCCTCTCAATACGCTCATGGAACAAAATCTAACGTTGTTATCAAAAGATACCACAAATTTAGTAGATGCTACTAAATACAAACATCTCATTGTAATTCTGATCTATGTGACCATAACTAGACCAGATATTTCTTTCGTTGTTGGTGTTCTTTCTCATTTCATGTAATAACCTAAAGAAAGTCACTAGGTAGCAGCCAAAAGATACCTTCGATGTCTCAAAGCAACTCAAAATTTTGCGCTCAAATACTTCAAGGCAATGGACTTCAAACTGGTCGAATACTCAGATTCTGACTATGATGGTGATTTTGAAGATGAAAAATCTAATTCAGGTTTTCTGATTAATCTGGGAATAGCAGTTGTCAACTAGAAGTTAAAGAAGCAATCAGTGCCGCCAATTTCTTCAGCAAAAACAGAATACATGGCAACTTCAAAGGCAACCAAAGATATTTTTTGGCTCAGAAGGGTACTTTTAGAGTTGCAACAACAACAAATTTCCTCAACACCTCTCATGTTTGACAACACTTTTGCAATTAAAATGACAAAGAAGATAGTCTTTCATGACCAAGCCAAGCATATCAATGCCGAATTTCATTTGATTCGGCACTGTGAAATATGGCAATGTAAAGTTGCATCATTGCCCTACAACGGAGCAACCAACAGACAAACTAACAAAAGCACTTGGAAGAGAAAAATTTGAAAAGTTTGAAGGCATATTTGGTCTCACAATGGCCCTTGCAGATTAAGAGGGGGAGTAACATTATTGTACAATATATGTTATTAATCCTAGGTGTCATAGGTTTTTGTCTCTAGTGATAGATGAAGTCATCTGTAGGAATAAGAAGAGACACCTTAGAAGGTGAAATGAATAGCCATTCATTGGCTTTATATATTGTAATGTTTCTTCTTTTCAAATTGAATCATGAATACAATTTTGGCTTGCACCAAATATTGTTCATTGTCATTCCATTATTACTTGACCTGACATATATAATTGTGTTAAGTTTGTATACAATAGTGAAGTACATACTATTTGTGGCACAACTTATCAAAGACCTATTTTTCCTCAGCAATCACACATGAACAACTAGTGCACCCCAAAAGGAGCAAATCATTTATCCTTGTGTGATCCATGTGTCTATTCCATTGTCATCCTATAAGATACCTACTATATTTGAGACTACAATATCTCCCTCCAGTATAGAAGCTCCTAGAGCTTTGAATCCTAAAATTGAACCTTAGACATGCGACACCTAGTCATCCACGTACCAAGGTTGATTTGTGACTTAGAGCAGTTATTTACCGTGATATATTCCTACGCAATCTACAGTGGCTCCTCAATCCCATTAGACACATATTCTTCCAATAAATGATGCAGTTATTCACATCTTGCGATCACTTTTTAGATACATCTAGTGACATATCAGACTCCTATAGTCATGGGTTTGATGATATAGACCAGATCATTGGTTAGATGTGTTAGCCCACATCTTGAGCTTCTTTGATACATATTTTTTGCGCGCTAGCCTTCTTACTGTACATAGATTCTTCATTCTATATGTCATGCATTAATATGTTTTCTTCCCTAGAGTTTGATTGCATTCTTCTCTCTTCTAGATTTGGCACCTTGGCACTTGCCTTCCTTTATATTGACATTCTACTAGCCACTTAGTTTATGTTGATTGCTATGTTGCATTGGTCCTAGCCCCTTTGATTGTTTATCCTATTTTGAGTACTTGTATCATCTTCCCAATAATAACAACATATATATCGAGACCTCGTGTCCTAGCATGTATTGAGTTCTAAGGTAAGTTGTAGGTTGCTTGGAGTCCTCCTCCTCTTCTTCCTCTTCTCTGTGCCCTTTGGCTTCTATTTTCAATTGTGTGAGCCTTGCCCCTTCTTCTAGTTTGTGCCCCTATGTCCTCTTCATTTGTCTTCTTCTCGAAATGTAACAACTTAGAAATATTAATTTATCATTGGTTACATATCTACCTGTGCTAGAGGTTTGCATATTCATACACATATTTCTCATGGTATTTCTTTGAGTGGGTCTTATGCAAATGTACAAGTTACATATGACTATGGATAGTTCAGATGTCATGCAGCTACATGGCCAACACCTTGGGGGAGCATGATCACATTGGTGACATGCTTACGGTAGGGGCATCTTCATACAATAGATTAGAACTGTGATATTTTTCCTTCTTGTTCATTTATCATTTTAAGCTATTTTACATGGATCATACATATCTTGCTAGTATATAGATCTTGTGTGTTATGTGGATAATCACATGAATTGGTTACATTACGATTGGCTACATTGTGGATAGTGTGTGGATCTTCATTTGCGAGTGTAGACACATAAATTGGGTATTTGACACTTGACAACATCAATTTTGACATATCTTTGGCATAAATGACTTGTGTGTGCACATATGACTCTTGTTCACATTGTTTCCTAAACATTCACCTATCTATGAGCTTGGCCTTCCCAATTTGTCGTCATACATGTACGGGATCTCCCTAGTCTATCCTTGAATATTCTACTATCCTAAGTAAATTGTCACCATATTTCAGATCACTATTTTCTCCTTTCTAAACAATGCTAGCAATAATCGAATGCTTTCGATTACCAATAGTGTTCGCCTTCATCAGCAGTATTCCACATTCTCCAAATGGCTATTTTTCAAATTCAAAACTTTCCCTTGGGTTAGCCCACATGTTTCACATGTCAGTTATGGAGGGGTATTACACAAAGTGTCGCCTATTTATACACATCAAGCCTAAGGCTAACCCTATCTAGCTCTCACTTGGGATCACTTGGAAAATTACTTGCACATTGAGAGATTTATTTGCACATCCTTCAAGCACTATCCTAAAGCATCCAAATCTAAAAACCCCTTAAAGGAGCAATCTCCAACCCAAGCCTGAACACTTAAAGTAACGTCAAGGTTGCATATTGTCAAGTGTTGAAAGCTAAATACGTTGTGTTACATTCTAGGGGATCACTATTGAACACATGTACACATAGGTGGGAGAACTACATGCAGTTTGAGCCCTCTTCAGAATATTGGAATGTAGGCAATGCTCAACCACTCATTGGGGTGTGGCTGGGGTTGTCCAACCCATCTTTCTAACCCCTTTATATAGGCCAAGAAAAGTGTCGAAAATGGAGCTAGGGTTTCAAGGTGAAAGGAAGACAAATTTAAATCTGCACACAGGACCAAGCATCTGAAATTGCACAAAAAACATCTTGACGTGTAGGTGCAACGAGTTGCGGTGGAACAAATCGGAAAAAACACAGAAAACGAGCTCTAGTAAATAGAGGACATACCCAATCACCCTAAGTGTCTTAGCATTACCAGTAGAGTCCCAGCAGAATCCGACAGTCAATCTCCTAAGCCAAGCGACCACAGATCCATTTTAGGCTATATTGGGTGACTATGCATAAACAGAGATCAGAGCAATGAACAAGCTAAGTACCCTATTCTCTTGTCATTTCTATAAATAGTAAGCTTGATATCAATCTAATCTATACATTCAAATTTGCATAATTTATGTCATGTCTTATACAATCTGAATTATTCAAGTTTTGGCTCATTTAGATCATTAAATCTAAAATAAGTTAAAATAGCGGGTGCTTGTGTATGTTTGTGCATCCTTGTCCATAGAGGATCCTCTTTCTGTAATATCTTGTGAGTCTCATCCTTGCATGTTGTCTCATTAACTTATGTATAGTCACTAACTTATGTGGTACTAACCTGGGTGTCATTGATTGCTTTATCCTATGCTTGTTGCCATGATGTTTATCATGCATCTTATTATACTATGTTTGGTTCCATGATTTCTATCATGCACGTATATTACAACATACTTGTTTAATGCATACGTTGCCATGATACTTACCATGCATCTACGGGGGCATGCTACATGTGTGTTTCTCATTTCTATATATATTATATAGGCCTACTAGGGGCATGTTTGTTACATTGGAGCATGTTAGTTGTCCCAATTGTACTTTGCCATATGGGGCATTTTACCCTTGCATTAAGCTTTGTATGACATTATTTTTCCTGTGCCATATGACACTTCTATACAACACTTATACTCCTTAGAGTTGCATATTGTGCATTAAGTTTTACATGATTTTATCCATCTTGTGCAACACAACACATGAGGCATGCTAGTTGCATACATCTAACCTACTATGGAGCTTTGCATGTAATATTTTACCATGTGTTTTATACAAAATTGCAAAATGGTATTGGCTATATACAATTTCATTACACATGGTACTTGTAACTCTATTTCTTTTGAGATGAGTGATTGCAAGGACAAGTTAGCCAATCCTTCAACTCAAAAGGTAGGCATATATCAAAGCATTTTTAGAGTAGTTTTAAGAAAAAGTCAGATGTAAGTATTTTTTAGGTACTATTGACAAAAGGTTTCTTGGAGTGAAAACATTATCTACTTCATGATTAAGAAGTAGGAGGGTTCACATAACTCCCAGAGAAGTGGTGGCTATTGTCTAGCACTTGTCAAAAATGTTTTCAATTGGAATAATCGAAAAAATCAGAATAGGTGCATTTTTTCACATTACGGCAGCATTTGTTTCAATAGAAAACAAGTGTTTTCAGATTCAATTTTCAAAATCAAAGTTCAAACTTCAATTTTTTTATGGCAGCATTGACTACTTGTAGCAATTGGCAAATGTTTTCAGGTATGTCGACAAATTCAATGTGGATGGAACCTATTTTGAGCAGCATTCAATCCCTCCACCCTTTCCTAAGTAGGTGAAGGTGTGTGCTTCAATTATTTATCTTTATATACTTTGACGCGCACATGCATTCACTCACATATGCACAACAAAGAATGGGCGTTATGTAGACAGCTAATTTTGGTAGATGACGATTTTCCATAATGTCTTCCCTATGTTTTGTCATGCTTGCCGCACTTGTGTATAATTGATTGTTTATAGGACTTCTCCTACCCCACAATGAGCCTTCCAAATGCATCTAATACCTCTCTAAATCTATTAGTTCTCAACCCCGAGCCTATTTGCAAACATCCCTATGCTTCTACTTGAACCTTGCACTATAATTTTTTATGTGACAGGATCGTCCATCCCATCAATCTTGCCCTGGGAAGAGTTGGCGGGCCCTTCATCATTTTGTAGGTCTCATTCTTTTAGCAACGCCATGTGCCTTGATTGTTGCTTCTTAGTATTGCCTGAGTTAGCCTATGAGCAAAATATGTCCTAAAGCATCCTATTTAGACCAAATCATTCCAAGCCTTTTGACATGCATGGGAGAGAGAGAATAACCTAAGAAAGAGAGGAATCAAGTGTTTGTTATTCTACTCCATGATTCAAGTTAGTGTCAACCCATGTCGTATATATTGCCACCCTTGCAACGAAGCTATCTTTGTGCATCATCCTCTTGTACCAAAAGAAGGTTTTAGGCGAATGTTCATGTAGGTGCATCTTCACATCTAGGAAGAGGAGGTTAAAATCCTTGCTCGAGATTCCAATCACATTGCAGAAAACTGTATTAAGGTCTAATTTCGACATGTGACATGTAGTTACAACTCCCACACTGGTTGCCCTACCCATAACTTTGTGTTGTTATGAGTTGTTGGCAAGCTAGGTTGAGAAGAACGAAGAATACATCATTTTTATATTTGTGCCCATCAAATCAAAACAAGTACAACATCTAATGGCACATAGGCACATTAGAATTCAGAATCTAAAAGCCAACACATAATAAGTACGGCACAACAGAGGACACAATCATCGCAGTCAAGACAAGTGACCGACAATCCAGCCTAGGGCACGAACGACACAAGCACCAATCCCATCCCTGCATAGTCAGAGGTCCAAATATCATGCAAAGACAACAGACTTGCACAGTCCAGATCTGCACTTAGAAATTCAGAAAACATCAAGGTGTGATCACCTTATTCCATCATCTTTTGTCTTTTTTTCAAGTTCAATTGTCAATTTAGTATTTTCCATTTGCATGTTTATTGTTTTTAGCCACTAGGGCAGATCTAAAGGTACTCTTTTACATTGTCAATTGTTATTTCCTTAGTCCATTAAAATTATCTTATTTCATTGATAAACACTTAAAAAGATAAAACATTTCAATGAACCCCTCCGTTCTACAAAGCCCATACCTTCCTCCTAGAGTTTCATGGCTATTTTTTTATTGTTCGGATTTGATTTCAAATTTGAATCTTTTCTTAGATGTTTGGTCAAACCCTAGTTTCTATTTACCTAATTCTGCTTACAGATTACAACCACTTTCAGAATTAAATTCATGCACCTTTGTTCCTTGATTGCATGTCTTTGAATGTTATCTAGGTCATTTTTATTTCAAATCTGATTTTCAGATTTGCATCTAATTTATATTCATTAGCCATGACTACTACTTGTGATGTTAATCCTTCTATGGTTGATGTTGATGCCAAAAACCAACCTATTATTGATGGCTATGATAGTGACACGGAAACTTATTATGATCCCAAATATGTTGCAGAGGTTTATCCTCGTAGAGTCACAACCTTGCTAGCTTTAGATATGTGATTGATGAAAACCCTAGAAGTGTGGAATGTTTATTGCAAAGATTGAAAATTGTACAACAAAAACTTGGGAATAAGGATCATTTGCCTTGCAACCTCCATTTGATGGTTCTACTCATTCTACATCAAGGGGTGAGGCTAGTACCCCTCATGATACTAATCCTCCTATGTCTCCACCTCATGCTACTATACCCCCTCAGGGTCATGCTTCTATTCCTAATACTTCTATAGTCTCACCTACCAACCCAAAGACCAATGTTCCTCTAATGAGTTCATATATTCAATCTCTTGGTCTTGGACACAGTCATAACACTCATCATGCTTCACATATTAATGTTAATTCTTCAAGTTCCAGAACTCTATAGCCCAAGGTTCGCAACTCTTCAATGTGTGCATCCCTTACCCCTATTTATCGAAGGGCTCAACCAGCAATATCAGTATCATATACTTAGGCTAGGCACTCGGCTAACGAGACTATCTAAAGTTATAGTTATGCTTGAGAGGCTGAAGGGGAGGGCAGCTAAAACAGAAAAAACTGAAGCCATCCAACAATCCATGAGAAGTGTCATGTTGAAGCCCAAAAAAGTATATGTCATGTATATTTTCATGTAAGTCCCTATCCTATTGGGTGCAGAGCAAGGCAAAAGGAGGATTCTTAGAATAGATATCTTTCTTCATAGGTCAAGTTTTTTAATTGAAATTTCTACAAGTGTTAGCTTCAAGAAACAACCTTTCCAATCCACAAAGAACAAGGTGTACTAAATGTTCACCTATTATGAGTCTAGTACCCAAAGTGCACTTATTATTCATGGGGAAAAGTAATGTCGTTTCATCATTCAAAAAACATTAAAGTACATTTTCACTTCATTCTAGGAAAAATTCAAGAAAGATGAAGAGCATACCTTTATGACATTAGAAACAACTCACAAATGAAACCCAAAACCCTTGTGCCAAACCATGTGCAACAAATGGTTTGACACAAACTTGGTGTGTTTGGATCCACGCACACTTGACACTTCTTTTCCCTGTAACTTAGACCACAAATAGGACCCACTAAAACTACCATATTGTCATTGCATGGACCTACCAAACTATACCAATTATAATCACTCATTCTAACACTCCCCATTAATAATTTAAATACCACAAGCTTTTTATATCAAATAACATGACCACGAATATTCAGAATTGTCATTACTTCCATCGCTCCACTTAAAAGCAGTTTCAACTAGATTTCATGACTCATTTGGGTTATGTACATATTTAAAATATACGGTTTTCCTCTTGAACTTGACATGTACTGCATGACACAACTTGCATTACTGAATTCCTTATAACAAGGACTTTAAAAACTCTCACCATCCTCTACAGACAATAAATTCTTGCCAGAAGTGTCATTGGAATAGGGCTAGTGCAAGTGATATTCAATGGAAGAAAACAATCATAGAATATCCTCGACTTTTCCAAGCTTGATCATCTATCCATCCACAAAAATATTTGTATTGTCATTGAACATGCATTTTGCCATGATGTTGTTGATATTTGTCTTCAATTTCACATATTGTCAATGGCTTGCCATTTGTTCTATTGTCTTTTTAGTCTTGTTTCATAAAAGTGGGGATGCTCATAAATCTCAATTTGTATACAACACCTCAATTCAAATACTTTTGAATACTTATCTTGACTATAATTTTTTCAAAACATAAAATTGAAACCAAGATCCATACTCTTTCAGTCTCATCTATCTTCATAAGGACCATTATCTCTTGCTCATTTTTTCCTAGTTCTGATTTCTAACCCATCTTCTCTAAAATATGCCCATTCAAGCATGTTCTTTGCCACGATAACCCTCTATGCACTTTCATCAGGCAAAAAACATCTAACCAAGTTTTTTTAATGATTCTCGAGGTTCCCAATCTTTTCATTTTCTTTTTTTGATTGACTTCAAATTTTCAAGCTCTGCCTTGCAATTTCTCAATAATTGTTTGTAATCATGGCATTGAATCATCATTTTCTTCCACTTCCTGTTTAATTTGTCCTATACCTTGATCACATCTTTCTTCATATTTAATATTTGCTTCCATTTGAGTGACCTTTTCTATCAAAAGACTTTTTTTGTCTCATTTACAACTTGATTAAATTCTCTAATTTTGCCATATCATATATTCACTCTTTGACTTGTAAGTTGTAACAAATCTTTTCCATCAAGAGCCATAACTCAATAATAAAAAAAAACTCCTCTAAACAATAAAATTTCTCAAATCTCGCTTCACACTTGTATTCCTCTCAAACAATCAAGTAAGGTTTTTTTTTGATAATAACACACCATATGTAAAGGTTGAAGGATTTTCCAAAATTTAATACCTACTTGGCCCTGTTTTTCCCCTTCTGTACAAGTTCCTATTCACCCATATGACTGCCTACCTATTAGAACCTAAAGAAAAAAAAGAATTTAAAATGCTCTTCCAAAGGCTTTAAACCCCAAATATTTTGCTTACAAGACAAATACAACCAAGTATGCTATTCATTTTACACGCAACCTAATACTACCAAAAACCTTTTAATTTTACCAATATCATGAGGGCTTATAAAGATAAAGAGCGCTTGGTCATAGTTTCCATGTAACCTCATTGATTACAATATACTTAGAAATTTGTAAAGCCTTTCAAAAGAATATTAAATTTTAAGCCTGTCATTTTCTCTCACTGCCCTGGTCTCTACTTGTCAGCATGGAAGCTTCTTCAAACCGAAACACATCCTTCTTGGTGTTGCCTTTCCCCATAAAAATCTTTGGCAATGTCATGCACTCTTCTATATATACTTGATGCACGCCATCCACCAATTATACATAGTTCATCAAACAAACTAGATGCCACCATCAAAGATGATGACTTACCTTTCCTACCAGTGACCAACCAGATATCATGCAAAGCTAATCTTCACAACCTAACTCAAGTAGACTTAGTTATAAGCATTAATATAAAGTTTCTCCTTCTATATTTTCTTGTCTATCAAAAATTATGTAAATTCTCCTCTGTATGGTTCGAAGGAAGACATAACAATTTCTACAGTTTTGACTATTTGTTTCTGTCTCGCCTGACAGCAGTGTTCATCTGCATTTTGTTTTTACCTTTTTTACCATATAGTATAACTTCTTTATTTTAGTTAGCAAGAAAACAATTTCCCACCCGTTTACCATGAACACCTCTACTTGCTTACTAAGCCCCCACACGATTTCTCAACACTTTACAAACACTATCATGGCCTCTTGAGTGGCAATAAAGAGGAGAATTGACTTGCTTGATGATGAATTTCTATAGAACCTCTACCAACTGTGCTTTTATGGCCTTCTCTCGCACTACTTTCAATTTGTACAGACCTTCAAAATCTTCACACAAAGAAGTCACTTGTGGGTAAATCTGTAAACAGAAAGAGCGGCTTCCCACAGAAAATTTCATCAATGCATTTGCATCAATTCACACCCTTTCAGAAGCAAGCAGCAAGAACATCCCTAACAAAATAGCATTCACACAGTTAGCCCAAGCATTAGCATTGGCTATGATACAACATTGTGTCTGTGCACAATAGTCCGATAACATATCCATAAATGCAGAAGAGATAAAAAATGCTTCTATTATTCTACGATTGTTTGATGTTGTTATTTTATCCACAGCCACATATAATGCGCTTACACACCGTAATGACTTACCAACTCACACATGAAAGCTTGAACAACTTAAACCATACCATGTACAGACAATGGCTTAACACTAAATTAGTCTGCTGATCTCCCCACACATTTGACATGAATCTGCCCTACTTTGAATCCTACTAACTTGGATGACAACCTAGACTACTTAATGTACCACAACTACTTTCACATTGTGTGCTTAAAATTTACACAGAAATTATCATCACTCATTCTAACAGCAATCTTCCAGGGGATTGGCTGCTGATTTTGTACCAAACTGGATTTTTTTAGGAGAGATATTGACTCTCTAAACGAGGAGAGACATATTAGCCCTAGTTTTCTAAGTTGGAAGAGGTCTCCGATATGGTTTCTAAGTTGCCATCTAATTTACACTCTCACATGCAACGCCATTGATTTATAATGTAAAATAAAATGCAATGCTTTCGCAATAACTGTCAAAGAACTAAGCATTTAGAATGAACGTATGCACTAAAATATAAAACAGTAAATACCAACAAGAAATATAAGATGCAAGAAAATTCAAACCTATCTAAAATAAAATAGTTCCATAATGCAAAGAAGTCACCAAAATAACCTTTGCTTCAATCCATGAACTAGATGATCGTCCCTCCCACTTGCATATTTCTGCATATTGGCCCACTTTCAACTGTGATTCATAATCCATTTCAATTTCCCTTCCAAATTGGACTCGATAATCAAGTCTGCATTTCAACACCATACACTACACTGTATAGTATATTCCATGCTCTTCCGTAGTTTGATGTTTTCTTAATGTGTATTAAGTTGCTCCAATAATGAAATTAATAGTTCCCTTGACCTGCCAGAAGAACAACAAAGATAATATAAATAAGCAATATACAAACATAAAAGGAAACTAAAGTCTACAATTGAAGGACTCCAATTACACTATTTTATGCAGTCAAAATTGCTCCAATGCAGAACAGACATCTCCAATGATTTAATATACATAGATTGATGCCCTCAGTAATTTCATAAGACACCTACAGAAAATACAATTGTTGTCCCATTTCTCAATCTTTCCTACTCAATCCTAAAGATTAATTACTAAAAAGAGGCAAACATTTCATCCAATAACAAAAAATAGCTACTGTTTACAATACCCAAGAGAAACAAAATTGTGATCTATAATATCAATGTCCTAAAAGTGATGGAGATGATGGAGCCACTGCTTCTAGAGAAGAACTTGGCATCATTCCTGTGGTCAAAAGCACAAGATAACCATGTCCACAAAGAAGCAAAAGATATTGGAAGATTGAAATAAAATCAAATTGATGAGAAATTATGGCTTCCCTCCCTATACACTATCCATATTTTGAAAAAGGAACTTCTTACTTTCTAGGACACTAAAACACAAGAAAAATATGCCAAAAAAGAAGCCAAATATTTGTAAATAATACAAAGAAAACAACACGTTATTTTAAGGAAATACAAATTGTATGCCTGTAGACTAGCCCAATAACCCTCCAAGGAACACATGTAATCCCCAAATTAATAGTTCTAAAGAGAGGCTAAACCCCCAGAAAATTTAAAAACAAAAGGTACACATATAGACCCTTGTCACATAAAACCACTCATACTGCATGAACAAAAAACTAATGATACTCTCGAAGGCAATCATAAAGCATGCATAACTATAGCAAAAAGTGTTGGCAATGCAGGTTAGCTTGTAGAGAAACACCAGTCTTAATGAGTTCAATGCAAGAGTGGGATCCTCTCGGCCGACTTAAGACAAGGAACTTGACAGAAGAATAGAAAAATGAAATACCTACAACAAAAAGCGTTCTTATGCATCAACTCAAACTTCTCTCCCATAGAAAACTGCACACATCTGCTGATGATCTCCATCACATTAGATACTGAAATTTATTTTACTTAATTTTGACTTTTTAAAATTTTGAATTCACTTTAAAATTAAAATCAAGAGATTTCTAATCTTGTAATGAAGGAACAAGACATCCACTTGTAATAAATCTTGCTAAAGCATTTCTTCCCTATGATGATTTCTATACTTAAACATCCTCTAGTTCTCACAAAAATTGTCCCTAAGGGTTACGTTATCTTGCTAAGGTATATATCTTTCTTTCAATACTCTTTGTGCTTACACATACTCTAGTTATCATGAAAAACTTGTTATGAGGTTCAAAATACACCTCCTCTTCTAGTATGCAACAGAATACCAAGTAATTTTTTTGAAACTTTCTGATATCAAAGCTAAGGAATATGGATAGCCAACCACAAGGCTCAATGCTCCAAGCCAAAGAGATTTTAGAGCTCATGCTCCCTAAAATAAAAATCCTAACCAACCATAATAACAAATATAGTAGAAACAAGCGCATGCTCAGGAATAGAGTTGAAATGGCCACATAACGCCCATATCATTTTCCACAATGATATATTAGAGTTTACTTAAGAAGATCCTATTAGAGGACCATTTTAAATGCCTACAAGCCACATACGTGTTTTTGGGGTTGTCAATGCAAAAGAATTCAAAACTTCAACTGCTTAAAAAAAATTACAGAAAGCCATCCTTTAAACAAACATACATCCTTCAGTATTGGAAACAAAAAGTCAACCTACATTCACAACCTAATATTTGCAAAGAAGGAGATAGCCATCCATTACTTTAAATGGTGTTTGTGTGTTGTAGCTAGCAATGAACCCTTAACATAGCCAAATGTTTATCTTGGCAAAAATTAACTATCCTTCTACCCCACTCTATTAGTCAAATGCTTGCGACTACCTAGATATTTGAATAACCTCTCCTTAGGGCATCGTGTAGAGAAGCCAAGCTATCTGACCAATGCTGCCCTGTCTGAATAAGAAGTAGCTATAAAACAGGTATGGTGGTGGGGTATTGACTCTAGCTATTCATGTTCATCTTATTGCCAAGAGACCTTTGCTATTACTCTTTTATCAAATGGGAAAACAAATGGAAGGAGTACTTTAATAAATGAACATTGCAAATCAATCTGACAATCTGATCTCATTGACAAGCATATTTTGATTCACGAATCATATAGAAAAAAACCTAGTGTTTATTCACTGAGAACTTAGCATAAGTCAGCTTTGTGTATTATTACCCCGTTCATACACAGCATTCTTTGTTGGCAAGTAAACTTTGCATCCATGTGACTTCTATAATAACCAATGTATTAAGATTGCAGATAGTCCCAATTGTAAGCTTCTTAAAGTATGTTGTAAAAGTAAAATAACCAATTAACAAGTGATTAGTCAACGAGGCTATATATTCTCCCAACTATAACAATTCCTGAATAATCTACATATATATATGTGTCCCAATTAATCCAAAAACCTAAACATCATGCAATCAGAATGTTAGAATCCTGCAATTAATATGTCACGCCTCGTACATTCCAAGACACTCACATAAACAGTTTTAAAATTCTGCTCACTGTCTTAGAGAATCCAACTTACATGCACTTCCAATAAACAGAAATCATTTTGACAAAATTCCATTCCTTCAACCATTATCGCCCAACTCAAAGTCTAGAACAAATGTTTACTCAAACATAGTAAATGATTACATTAAACTTTTGAAGTGAAATGCCAAATAATAAAATAATTTATAACACGGCAGGTGTTCCCCTGTTTATAGATTATAAGCCCAAAACCCAAGGCTCAATTGAATACATCAGCTCCTATAACATATTTTTGCTAAGGTAAATTTACACACATACAAGCATAGTTTGTGAATGGGGGACAGCAACATGAGTCCCAGGGCCCTCCACTGCTACCACCCTTCTTTTATACCTGCCAACAACCACAGACCCTGTGGCATGTTGAACTGCATCCAAAGCTCAATTAAGTACATTGGCTCCTATAATATGTTTTTGCTAAGGAAAATTTACACACATACAAGCATAGTTAGTGGATGGGGGGAAGCAACATGAGTCTCAGGGCCCTCCACTGCTACCACCCTTCGTTTATACCTGCAGACCAACACAGACCCTGTGGCATGCTGAACTGCAGTCTTGCCTGAGCCAACATTTAGCTTGACCACTAGACCACCATTGCAAAGGCAGTCCTGCTTTTACAATTACCAACCAAAGTCACCAAAACAATACAGGTGATTGAGCAAAAATTTTGCTCCTGAACGCCAATATTCCCTTATACTTGGCCATAGCATCATCACAAAGGTGGTACAACATGGTTCAATGCACATTATATTTTCTTTGCATTTAACACAATAAAAAGATATTCAAATGCATTTTCCAGTAGCATTTGTCTTGGACACGCCTGTCCACCAAATTATTTACACCGTATCAAGCAGTATAGATCCCCTACAGCTATACAGGATTGCATCTGCACCATTCCGTGGGTGCAAATAATTTGCACGATAAACAGTTGCTTTCCATTTTCAAGAACAATGCCAGAGTTGTTTCCAATAGTCTCCAACACGATTCGGGACAGTTTAAGTTTCCCCAATGCTCCCAGCTAGGAAAGGGCGGGGCAGGGCAGAGTTTCATGCAAAATAATATGGAACACATTCACTATGGTAAATGTCACAAAACCCCTGCTGCGATCCCTACCCTAAACATGAGATAATGAGAGGAGTGGAAGTTTGAAAAGGAAGATCTACGTACCTTAAACTCTTGGAAGCATTATCTGTCTCCGCGAGCTTCAATTTACTGAGAGCCCAAAGTGAGATAGCTGCATGGCCGGCAAACTACAGCAACTCTGTGGGGACACGCCGCTCTACAATATAATGCATTGGGCTCAACCAACCAAATAGCACTCTACCTTTTATTTCCCTACTGCCTATGCTTTGCATTGTGCAAAATCTGCCTCTCGCGACATGAAAGGCAATTGTTGTTCTGCCTTAAACTCCAAGGCCTATATAGTATTTACAGCTTCCTTTTCCAAGTTAGCTTCGGCCGCGTCATCGCAAGACTCCGCACCTAAAATATGCCCCAATAATCCATCCGCGCAGGTTTGAATGGCGCCGATGTCGTCTCCTGCGCAAGTTGTAACTCGAAGCTTTTAAGTTAACATCGACTCACGTGATATTCAGCGATTTTGCTGCTCGTAAAACGTAATATGCTCGTTTCATACCCTATCGGAGGAAAAACAGACAATTTCGCAGCCGCAGGGGAAATTTAACGTCATTTCCATCGTCGCTATGCCGGTAAAATCAGCAGTGGGGCTTACAACCAGAATGTAAAGCGATTAGTGTTCCTACTAAGTTTAAATAGAGGCCCTCTCATGCATCAGCTAAATATAAGCGGCCAAAGCCCCATTTCCAAACGGCCATGAACTCGAAACCGCGACCGAGATTCTCCGCAGCCGCATTTATGCCAACAACAATATCGCCGCCTGCAAATACAGCTATGGACGGAACGCAAAACAGCGCCAACCCTGCCTGCAACAAAGATTTATAAAAACACGCTAAATTTTATCCCGAACTCAGCCAGAATATCAAGCAGTCAAAACAAAGTTTAGACAATTGTGCGAAACTTTTTCAAATTATCAGGCGTCCTGAGAGCACAGCCAAATTTTGTACTAAATTCTCCATCAAGAAGCCGACGTAAGGTGAACTCGCAGATATAGAGAATTCAAAACAAAATGTTAGTCCAACAAAACAACTGTGTTATTGTTACATCGAGCAGCAGCAAAACTGCTGAAGACATTTGTACTACGTTCGCACAGGGCAAAAGGCAGGGATTTAAAACAATTACAATCTACAGCAGAACAAATCGGGGCACAAATGTATAGGGAAAAGAGAAGTTAGTTTATTTGTTGTAGAGATTAAGAATTGGGCGGCATCGTCATCAACTTACCAGTATTCGATCGCAGCACCTTCGACTTCACAAGATTTGCAGGAGGGTTTGTTGATTTGCCTGGCTGATATAAATCGTGGCCGTCAACTTTGCTGATGATTCCGTCGTCGCAGGTTTCCCAGCTCTTCTCCTCCTCGTCATTTCATTGTGAAAAAGGTAGACCCCCGCCGGCAAATGGGAACGGAAAGAAAATACAAGAGCAAATAGGGAGAAGAAAGAGCGCCGTTGAACGTGGGTTAAAATACAACAGTAAGAAAATATATAATAGCGCCGGCAAATCACCCCCCTTCCGCTACTCCGGCTAAAGTTTATTTTTTATTTTTTTCCCTCGATAAAAACCCTCGTTAATACATATATATGATTTAAATAATTGAGGCTTTCGCACTTCAGGGTCATCGTAAAGTCGGAGAGCCGATGTAAAGGTCAAATAAGGATACTTGATCCGACTTGTTTTGAAGGTGTAAATTGTACTCTTCTTAATTTATTTATTTTTTAAATTTTAAGTGTTTATGAGTGTAAAATGGTGAAGTATTAGTAATAAATAAAATATGTTTTTTAAAATGTATATTAAGAAAAGTTATATATGTTATAAATATTGTGGAAGATATATTATAGTTTCTTATTTTTTCTGTTTTTTTAAGGTTCACATATTTACTATCTTTTATTTGTATATAGTAGTTGAATGTAAATACAGGGGAGATATGCATGTCTTATATTGAGTGTATTTTTGATATAGTAATGAAAATCAACCTTTAACGATCAACGTTGACAATGTCAATTGTTGTTTTATTGGGAGTCACTCCTTATACGTTATGTATGGTCAAACCCATGTCATTTTGATTGGCATTTGACGATGATTACCCCATGTAACAAGAGGAATCAAAAGATGTGTTATATTGCAAATATCTCATGTGGAGACCAGAGTATTTTTTGAAGGCAACAACCACATACATGGTTAAGGAAGGTGATTTTGTTTCTGGATTATAGACAAGTGAACAATTTTCCTAATGGTTCTATTAACTAACCCTACTTTTACTCATAGATTGGATGTTAACATAATCTTTTTTCCTTTATATAGAAGCATGGTTGGCTCGAGTTGAGTGTCGTAGTGGTTGGGTGTGTCTTGTCGTATATTCTATTTTGCTCTGCATATTACAATTAGAATGTTTAATGATTTAAACATATGCTTGTTATACATTGTAACCAATTTGTTAGTTACATACAAATGTGTTGAGATTTTAAAATTTGTTTGCTCTTATAAAGACATGAAGGACTATATTCTTAACATGGGCATATTCAATCTTCTTTTGTTGGGTCTACATTTCTAATGTTGGTTAGTAAATTTTTAAACATTAATTGACTTATCATACATCCTTGCTAATGGAATTTTGATTGTAATGTTACAACTGTGTCAAATATTTGTTGCAGTGTGTGACCAAATGACTTTCCTGCATACATTGACCTATGTCATTTACAGGGAGAAGTCTTAAGTCCCCCAACAAGTATAAGTAATCAAATGCCATAATATTTGTTATTATTTTGAGGGAACACCTTACACAATCAACTATTTATATTGTTGATCATCTTTGGGGCTATGAAGCTCATTTCATCAATAAGAGCATATTCAATGTGTCTCATTTATTCTTAGAAAAGTATATGTGCTTGTCCCTCAAATGCCTTCATTTCTTAGATAGGAATGTGAAGGCCTGAATGTATTGTTGATCCATTTATGTTTAATGTTATGATACCAGTTGGAGCAAGGAGAGAGTTAAGAAGATCCATTTATGCATACAAGTCCATTTAGGCCATGTTTAATGTTGTTAATCAAGTATGTTTTCCCTGTACCTATTGTTCCTTGAATAATCATCTTGAGTGGTGGAGTTTGTGTTTTTCTAGGGGGCATGGTGTAGAACAATTATGAAAGTTGTTTGTTAGTTACCTAACAACTCATTTGGCAATGGTTTGCTTGACCACTTAGCATCTATAATACAGGTGATTATGCCTTGTGAATATATAAATTGTGTCATCTTTGTGTGTAGATTGATTAATTCCTCATAATGGTTCCAATTATGGTTGTTGTCGAAACCATAAAGCCCAAACATGTTGACATTATCAATTTTAGTGTTACATAATAGGTGCATGCATTTTTCACCTTCTTAAATTTCAATTTATATAATCAGTGTTATTTCAAGGCTAATGCATTTTTATGTTTTTCAAAATTGCACTGATAGAATATCGCAGGTTATTTTTAATGTAGTCGCCCGTGCACTGCATTTATCTATGATTACACGTATTTTTGATATTTTATCACACATGGTGGTGGTTGTAAACATGACCTTATCACACATGGCTTTCATATTCTTATGTATTTATGTTGCCTATTAACCCATTTATTTCATTCATTGGATTTTTAGGTATTGATGATGCTCCAAAGAGGTAGTGGTGTCAAAATCGAAGGTAATGAACCCTTGGCTAAGTTGCCTACACTTTTGCAAAATTGCATGAAACATGTTCTTGCATCTCTAGTAATGAGTGTTCATTGATGTTAAGCACCTAGAACTTACTGCTCCACCAAACCCTGATTGGAAAAATATCACTTGCTCATATTTTACCACTTCAAATGAATGGGTGCACCAATTAATTATAAATACCCAATATAGACCCATGTTTCTACCTTATTGTTTAATCAATTTGTGTTCAATTTATTCCTAGAGAAAGACACAGAATCATGTATCATAATCCATAAAATCCATGTTTAATATACCATACTCAAGATTCGTACCTAATATTAGATATTTCAAGAGTGCACTACAATTCAAGTAAATCTTCAAAACTAAAATAGAATATAGATGCTAGTTAGGAAAATTTCCCATGCATGTATCAAGCATAAATAATTCCAATTAAAGTTGTAATGTCTATATGTAAATAAATTTCCAAAAAAGTACAAAAACTTAGGCTCCAACTACTACCAAACTCGTAAACAAAACACATACAAAAAATGAAGTATTAGCTAAGCCCACGTGGAATCTAAAAAAGAGCACTAACAAAGCTAACCCAAGTCTCTAAGCAATTATGTTATAAACAATATAACTAACAAGTATCAGGAATTCAACAATTTCAAGAAACAAAATAACAAAATGTTTCCTTAACTACAACAAATATAAAATTTTAAATCTTCAAAAGTTAAATAGGAATGTAGATAGATACATGGGAGCCGTTATATACTTGTTTATATCATATTATAACCCAGCACCTATAAATAAACATCAAAACTTAAAAAAGTCGAGGAAAGAATATTTCAACATGTTGCATCATCTCCCTAATGTTTTTTTTAAATGAAATTGGTGTGCGTTGAGGACCTAAGGAAGCTTTAGATATTGAAGGAATTCAAATTATGTGGCACTGCTTTAGCATTTGAAATTTTGATAGAATCATAAGATGCAAAAAGTAAATTTACCCTATGAATCAAAACTATAAATAAGTATGTGAAAATGAGGGTAGAGGAAGGCGAAGTGGGTTGTAAAGAATTTAAAATCCATATACAATTGTTGCATGTAATTATTGTTACTCACAACAACACGGTAAATGCCTCAAGTGGATATGCAATTATGATAAAAATATTTATGCAACCAAAATGGAGATCACAATTACATACCAATAGCAATGACTATTGCATGCAATTCTTAAACATGATTTTGTAAAATATAATAAAATATATGGGAAGGTGCCTATTTGATTATTTATTGTGTGTATTACCCATCTCCATTATTCTTGGGTTTATGGAAGGGTAAGTGCACGGAGTTGGGAGATAATTTTATGGATATTTTACGTAACACGATTGTGTTATTTAAATTATGGCTCAATAATTACCAAACCATAATGGGATCGCATTGATGTATAATACGATCGTGTTAATGTATAACGTGATCATGTTAATGTATAGCACGATCACATTAATGTATAACATGATCGCGTTAATGTATAATATGATCGCGTTAATGTATAACATGAAAGTATAAGTTTATATTTATATTGTTACGTTTATTTTCTTATACTTTAAATTTGTTTTATTAAATATAAGAAATTAGGGTCACTCAACATCTGATAAAGTTGGTCTCACAGCTACATGCCTTACGATGTGGAAAATGGTTTTCTAAAATCTAATTTGGTCAGTACTTAGACATTTTCAAGGTCTAAGTATTAAACCTAAGGATTTTAGGACATAATTTTTGCAATCGATGTCCATTTTTGGTAAACATATAGTCACTTTTTAGGTTTTTGTGCCTTCCAGATTGATTCCTCATATTTTTAGGAGTCTTAGTTTTATCAAAATTGAAGTTTACAAACCATTCACTTTGAAATTGATGAAAAGTGGTGTGATTGGGATAGTAAAGGTCACATTGATGACCTGCACACATCAAATGACCACTTTGTGTTAATTTCACTTGTTCATTGTCCCTCCCTCATCCTTGATCACTTCCTACTCATGCCTCATCACCCCTAATCACTCTCTCATCACTCTTCATTGTCCCTAATAACTCCCTCATTAACCCTCACTGTCCCTAGTCATTTATAATCACTCCCTCATCAATTCTAATTGCTCCCTCATTGACCCTCACTATCCCTCATCATCCTTAATCACTCATTCATTGTCCCTCATCACTCCCTCATTAACCCTCACCATCCCTCATCATCCCTAATCACTCCCTCATTGGCTCTCACCATCCCTAATCACTCCGTCATTAACCCTCACCATTCCTCATCATTTATAATCACTCCCTCATCATCCCTAATCATTCCCTCATTGACCCTCACCATCCCTCATCATCCCTAATCACTAATTCATCATACCTCATCATCTCTAATCACTCATTCCTCATCCATCATCACCCTTAGTCACTCCCTCATTAATCCTCACCATCCCTCATCCTCCCTAATCACTCCCTCACCATCCGTCATCATCTCTACTCAATTCCTCCTCATCCCCCCTCATCCTTAATCACTCCATCCAATACTTTGATGGTGGTATTTTTTTAGAGTTTAACAATGTTATGAGCTACAAGTGGAGAATTGAGTGCTAGCATAAAATATAAGACATAGTGATCAAAATGATGTGGAGGCAAATTTGAAACATAAATATTTAACAGGTATGAAAAAATATGGGCCTATTAGAAATGATGTAATTCACAATTGAAAATCTGCTAAAAAAAGAGAAGCAAGTAAAACCACCATAGCACCAAAAATGGGTAGTAGATATTTGAGGATCACCAAACTATGTGATTTCCTGAAACCAATCAATTGCTTTTCATATGAAGACATTTTATGATATGAATAATTACATTGAAGGCCTTTTATTTGTATGTATATTGATTGATTCATCATACCAGAGAGTGGAAAATAATTTTCAAATGAATAAAACAAGTAGTCCAAGATTAGAAAGTGGTGCTTATTTCATAACTTTAGTATTCAATCCAATAAAGAGTGTCACACTATGATCTCTCTACTTGCACATCTTGAGAAGTGGGTACAAGTTATATAGCACTATAAAAAGGTAAGTAGATAATAGATTATGAACCCAATGATATAGTTAGTACTAAAAATATCTCTATTTACCCCAATAAGAAATTATATGAATTAAAAATATTATTTCATTAATTAATATAGATCAATGGTGAGCCAATACGCTTCATCATTTCCAATAGAAGTCAAAAGAATTTAATTACTCATAAAGCATATTTTAGAAAATTGAACTTGAAATTTATACATCATCCATAACCATACGCTAGTGTAGGCCTTGAGAAATGGATCACCTAGTAGTGTCACTTGGTATACAAAATCAAACTTTTTAAAGATGCAATCCTTTATGACATCTCACCATTAGAGGTGTGTGATGTTTTACATGTGGTCAACCATATATCTACCATTGAAATGTAATTTATGAAGTAAATCCTTCAAATGTTGTGATAGATTGTCATGATCTAAAATACCATATACCGTAGTTAGTTCATAAGCTTTCAGTTATTAGTGCCAGGAAGTGCAAGAATCTTGTCAATTCTAGTATGAAGTATACTCTTGATGGTAATAATTAAATGTAATAACATCCTTATGTCACCATATCATAGTGTGGTTTATCCAACAATAACAAAGACAAAATAATTGAACCATAAACTAGATGAATACAAGGATATATTTCAATCACCTAAATAAGTTCCTACATACTGTACACTAAATAATAATATTGATTTGATCCCTTAACTACCTCTACCTCAAACCTCTTTATACAACATATCATTTCTAAAGAATGAATAAATCAAGTGGTAGACCCATGAAATCATGGATCATGGACACATCATACCAAAATCATTGCCTTATAAAAGCCTAATTGTGTTTGTGCCAAAGTTGTGAATTAATTAAAAAAATATTAACAAGATTAAAGTGAAGAACTATTATCCTCATTTAAATATTAAGTCATTTTTATACCATATCTATGGTGTAGAAGTCTTTTGCAAAATTGATCTTAAGTTTGGGTATCATCATATTCATGTTAAACCTCTAGACATTTGGAATATTGTCTTAAAAATAAAGGAAAGATTGATTGACTAGTTGGTTATGCCTTTTAGGTTAACTCATGTAGTGAAATCATTCATTTCAAGATGTTGAAAGACATCCTCAGGTCCTTTATCTATGTCATTTTTTAAATCTACCTTGATCACATCTTAATCTTTAGAAAACATGGGATGAACATCTACATCATGTTGAACTACTATTTCACATTTTGCAAAAACATAATTTTATGATAACATAAATAAATGTTCATTTTCCATGTAAGAGATAAAATATTTGGGACACATTACACACGTAAGGAGTGCATGTGCGAACCTGACCAAGATTCAAGTCATACAAGAATGGGAAACACTAAATAACTTTACATCTAATTCAAATCTTCTCAGAATTAGAAAATTATACAAGAGATTTGTGTTTAATTTTTATCTTTTGAACCAAACTACCAAAGGTGGAAATGAATAAAGTTTTTCTAGTCAACTGCACAATAAAAATAATTCAATGAACTAAAATTCAGATTGTATTTTGTGTTATTACTTGTGATACTTGACTATAAATTTAGAAGATCATCCAATTCATTGAGTAATAAAATTGACTATCACAATGGGTATTGACAACACAAGTTTTAGAAAAGAGTTAATTTCTACTATAATGGATTAAAAAAAATATGATTGGAATCAAATATATCTTTAGAGTATATACTTACGCTAGATGATGAGGGTGGGTATTGACAACACAAGTCTTAGAAAAGAGTTAATTTCTATTATAATGGATTAAAAAAAATATGATTGGAATCAAATATATCTTTAAAGTATATACTTACGCTAGATGATGAGGGAGCGATTAGGGATGCTGAGGGTTAATGATGGAGTGATGAGGGATGGTGAGGGTCAATGAGGGAGTGATTAGTGATGATGAGGGATGAAAAAATATTGATTAGGGATTATGAGGTATGATGAGGGAGTGATCAGGGATGATGAGGGAGTGATCAGGGGTGATGAGGAATGTTGATGATCAATGAAGGAATGATTAAGGATGATAATCTCGAGTGATTAGAGATTATGAGAGACAATGAAGGTCAATGAGGGAGTGATTAGGGATGAGGAAGCTATAAAGGATGATGAGGGATGAAGAAAGAGTGATTAAGGATGACGAAGTATGGGGAGGGATTGATGAGGGTCAATAGAAGAGTGATTATGGATGATAAGGGAGTGATTAGAGATGACTAGGGATAGTGAGGGTCAATGAGGGAGTGATTAAGGACAATGACAAATGAGAGAGAATGATTGGGGGTAATGAGGGATGAGTGGGAAGTGATCAAGGATGAGGGAGGGATGACGAGCAAGTGAAATTAACACAAAATGGTCGTTTAATGTGTGCAGGTCATCAATATGACCTACACTACCCTAATCACACCACTTTGGATCAAGTTAAAAGTGAGTAGTTTCCAAACTTCAATTTTGACAAACCTAGGACTCCTATAAATGCCAAGAATAAATCTAGAAGGCATAAAAACCTTAAAAATGACTATATGTTTACCAAAAATGGATATCAATTACAAAAGTTATGTACTAAAATTCTTAGGTTTAATACCTAGACCCTGAAAATACCTAAGATTGATGATATTGGATTTTGAAAAAACTATTTTCCATGTCATAAGGCATACAATTGTGGGACCAACTCTATTAGATGTTGAGTGGCCCTAATTTCTTAGAGTAGTAAATATAAGCTTCTATCCAAATTTGCCTCCATGTGCAACTCCCACATGCTTTTATGTGAAAAATAATAAGAATGCGATCGCATTATCAATAACATGATCATGTTACCTATTATATAATAGTCATTCCATCTACATGTTCATTTATTTAATGTGTAAAATAACACTAACGTGATAGCATTATAATTTTTAGAATAACACGATCATATTATCTATTAATGTAATCACATTATACATTAACACGATCATGCTATTTGAATTTGAATTCAATTTTTGCACCTTTTGGCTTGGGAATGGCTTGGATTCTTGATCCAAAGGCTTGGACGTCAATGTATAGCCGATTTTAGAGAGTTATGATTAAAAATAAAAAAAATTAAACTTTGATTGCCACCAAATACACTAAGAATTTCAACGTGAAAATTCAAAAACTTAATACCATCATGATGAGCATGCTCTCCTCTTTTCCAAAAATATGATTTTTGGACTAATTTAAAGTTTCAAACTATGTCAATTTCTAACTATACCTTTTTTAAGCCATTACATGTTGTAAACATGCATGCCTATACATGATTATGTAATTTGTATTTCATTGATCCAAGTGAAAAATAAGTTATACGGTCGCAAACTAGGCTTAATTCTACACACATTTAAAAAAAATTGATTTTCATTTTTTTGAGGTAGTTAGGCATGCCGCACAGATGGCTATCTATTTTTTGTTAGTTTTCAGGATCTATTTACTTGTAAAATTCATAAAAAAAGTATTCATTTAAAAAATATACGTCACAAACTAGAAGATCTTATCTAAATTTTACCCAAAGGATTTCAAATAATATTAAGTGTCTCGCAAAAAATGTTGCACTACACGGCTATCTATATACTATGTTTTCTAAAAAAATAGGAGTTTCTCTTCAAATTTTAGATGTTTGACCTAGTTATACTCAACCATTTTTTTTTTAAAAGTAGTGTTTTGAAAACTAGACTCTAAATGCTACATTTTATGTTCTTACATCATCTTTAAATTTGCAGTGTAAATATCTCAAATTATCTATAGAAGTTCAGATTTTTGCAATTTCATGAAAATCATGTTCATGAGTAGGCCACTTTTTGTCCCCTAAGTTTATGTACTTACCCAGAATGAGGAATGATGTACTCGATATAATATTTATTAGCACCCTTGCTATTAGCATATTATGTATATATTAATAGTGTGTCATGTCATTTTGGAGCTTCTCGAAGATGTGTTATGTTTTTTTAATTTTATATTGCACAATAATCTAGATTAAAATTAAATTTACAACCAAAGATGGATACAATGTGCAGGCCCAAGCCAAGTAAAACCAATAATTTTTGTGTAATTGAGTTTAATCATGTCGTATTATTAGGATATTTTATTTTAATGAACGACATATCAACCAAGGGTTTTAGACACTTTGTAGGTAAACTAACACAATTTTGCCAACAAACTGACTTAGATAACATTTTTTGAATTGGTATCTAAAGATGTGGAGATGAATCGTAGCATGTGGCTTGGCAATAAAACACCTTTGGCATAACTATTATTCACTTTATTTGGTCTTTATATTGATAAATTGGAAGTTTGGATATACACACTAGGGGTTGGTGGAGTCCACGACTAGTTATGCAATATAACTCTTTCTATATGTAAATGATCCTATTTTAACCATAACCACCACCTAAAAGCTAATAGATCATTTTGAAAACATTAGAATTTTATTTACAAAGAGGTTGGGATGCAAGTCAACACTAGCAAAACTAATATTTTGATATTCTCAAGTTGGGAAGATAAGAAACATATAAACTTCATATTTGAGGGAAGCCCACTTTAAATAGTCTTTGAATACAAGTACTTAATGTTTGAATTCACTGACAAGCTCAACTGGGAAACATGAATAATGAAGAGAATCCAAGGAGATTAGAGAGTGTTATACTCTATTTTAAATAGGTGCAAAGATGTTGATTTTTGGGATTGGAAGACCACCACAATTATGTGTAGGCTACTAATAGTTCCAGTGGTCCTCTACATATATGAAGTTTGGCCAATAGTATGTCCAATCTAAAGGGGAGATAAACTAAGAGTTCAGAAATGATTAATCATAAGTAACTTCAAGATTAAAGCATATGTCTTGTACAATATAATACTTTCAAAAATAATTACTTTTTCAGTAGAATAGACAAGGATAATGTCTCCTAATCTACTTAAATAAAGTAGAGAGCATGAAGGAGGATAGGTGGCCAAGGGTAGTAATAAAATAAGACTTAATAAAAAACAGGACATGGATGAAATGAAACAAAATATGGATTGATAAATGGGGTATCAATCTCCATGAATGTCTAGCCACCAGTCAAGTGATAAAGAAAATTGCGAGGAAAAAGTTTAAATGAAGTATGTGGACAAAGCAAACAGGGAGGAAAAAATAATGCTACATGACCGAGTTTAACCCCATTTATGAACGTGACAAAAAATCCTACATAAGGGATAAAATCAAATGGAGAATAAAGTTTCTCATAGTTCAATTGAGAAACAAATCATGCCAACTTTAATGTGAAATGGGTAGGTGGAAGATCCCAAAATAAAATTGTGAAGAGAGCATATATCTTTCATGTGCATCATATATGGTTGAGACAAAATGGCATTGTATCATAGAATCCTCCTCTTATGAAAACATTAAAGCTAGATACTTAGACTATCTATAAGGGGTGTCTATTTCCACCATATTCAAAGGAGAAAGCATTGGAAAAAATAGATAACTTTAGACCAAAATCCATAACATAAAAATGAACTTTTAAAGCCAAAACAATAGTAGATATTTGAACTAAGGTTTAGTTAATCGATCTTCTCTTTTTTACAGTGGCTTCTTCATTCCTTTGGTTATGGTTTTTCTCTTGAAGTCCCATATATTATTTTGGTCTCGTAGACAGTATTAAAATCTCTAACTATCTATCCATGAAATTAGGGATAAATTATTTTGAATAAACCACATATGGAATAATAAAATCTATGTACTTTTTCCAAAAATATTTCTCTATGAATATAAATTTTTTTATTGTGAACTACCGTATCACTAGATTTCACCTATTAGATAAGTGTTGTTATCTCACATTAGTTAGAAGAGGTTTGGTTTGTGGCACTACATAAACCCGACTTACCATGAACCCTATGCTAATGAAGGTGATGCTATAATGAAAATGGTCCTCTTTCCATAATGGTTGATGGGTTGAAAATTTACATATTACATGTCTTGGTTTTACCATGAACCTTATGCTAATGAAGGTGATGCTATAATGAAAATGGTCCTCTTTCCATAACGGTTGATGGGTTGACAATTTACATATTACATGTCTTGGTTTGCAGTAACATATATACCCAATACATTATGATTTGTATACAATTGATTATCTCACTTAGCAAATACAAAGGATATGTCTAATATGTTTATCTTAGTATTTGATTAACTCTCTCAACATAGATATGTCTAATCTATGTGCTTTGGTTTACAATTGAAAACCTCAAGGTGGATATGCCTAATTTATGTGTCTTGGATTTAACAACATATAAATTCAATATATCACGATAATTATACCATTGACTATCTTGAGATAGATATGCCTATGCAGTGTGTCTTAGTTTGCAACAACATATAAACCCAATATGTCATATCCTTATACTATTTATCATCTTAAATTGGATACACAGATATAAATTTATGCGTGTCTTTGGCCTTGGACAACATATAAACCTAATAGACCATGATCTTTATACTATTAACTACAAGAAGTTAGATATTCATAGTTTATGTATATTGGTTTGTGACAACATATAAACCCAATACAATTGTTTAATTATGCCATTGACTATCTCAAGTTGGGTACACCTAATGTATCTGTCTTAGTCCATGATAACATTATGAACCTAATACACCACAATCTTTGTGCCAATGGAGGCGATCCCACATAAACCCAATATACCAAAATCCTTATGCCAATAGAGGCGATGCCACATAAACCCAATAAACCACGATATTTATGCCAATGGAGCAATGCCACATAAATCCAACATAACATGATTATTATCAAAATAGAGGTGCTTTTTGTAAAAACCCTACTGGGTTTTACTAGGATAAGGTAAATTTATTTTTAAAACATTTACATAAATTCAATAAACATATTCCATCACGATAAACCAATAAAAAAATTATCTTTAACTAAATACATTAGTTTTAAAACTAACCATAAAAAGGTCAAGAGCTAATATTTTTAGCTAATGATCACAAGATCGAGATCAAGTACAATAATAAATATAGAAATGAATACTGCATGCATTTTATAAAAGTATATTTACGTATTCAACCAAAACTGATACAATATTACAAGCAACTACTATAATGATAAAATATACAAAATAATATAGCTTCAACATAATGCAAGGCTTAATAATAATCTACAATGATACAATGCTCCACATAGCATGCAAGTCTCATCGAATTTAAATCATTCATAAGTAATCATGAGTGTAGTCACTAGCAAAGTACTATTGAGGGGAGAGAGAACATCATCTAAGTACTTTTCCATACCAACCACGGACCAACAATCCCCCACATAATATCCCAATTAGCGAATGGCCCTCCCTTCATGGATGAGTAGATAATGATGGTAAGGGAATCAAGAGTAACAACTGAAACCCTTGTGTTGTAAGATAACTATTACATGCAGTATATCATAAAGAAATCCATTCTAACATGATATCATACAAAACATGTAAACTAAATCAAATAGATGAAATGACAATGTTTAACCATAAATACTACTTTGACCAAAGTTTTATTATAGTTATTTGATCACGAGGATCATTTAATTTCATACACACCACTCAATCAGATTATACCATCTTTGTGTGTTAGTGACATTATTTAAGCAAGTGAAATCCATCTCACTTGCTTATATAGGGTCATTACTACTAGATTGGTTCATATATTTAATAATATAAAAACCAACAGATTTCAACAATGAATTTTCCTTAATAGCAACTATATAGGTGCTAATATAAGAAAGTCTCTAATACTAGCATTTAGTCCATCAAATGCAACATAAAAAGCTTCAAACATCAAATTTTATTTATATCACAATAAAATTATATATATAACTAGATTTCAAACAGTCAAACCATTCATATAAGACTAAACATCATATCAATCAAACCATCTGGGTAAGATTATAAATAGCTAGACAATCATATCAACAATTAATAGCTCATTTAACAACCACTTTATTTTCATTTTCTAATTGCATAATTAAATTATTCATACAACCATTCGATACTAAAAGGATTGAACTAATTATTTTCAAATACTACACAACTAGAAGATCCTTCAATTCCTTAAATGCACTTCTAAGTTCAACCATACTAAGACTAGCGTATAAAGCATTTTTACCTCTCTATTGATACAAATAACGTATTTAATCAATCATCAGTATATGTAGTAGTGTCTATGACATACTCTTAGTATATTATAATTTTCTTAATAATTTAAGAGTATCACGTATATATTAATGCCTATATGAACACTTTATTATATTTAATTCATTTCCAAAAACTCGGTAAAGACTAAACTTATAGTGTTTCGACTATGTTCTGATCCTATTTACCAAACATACCATAACTTAAATTTCAAATTGCACACATTCCTCAATGAACTCAATCACATATATAAATATTAACATATTTGAATATAGGAAAGGTTTTGTAAAGTTATACTTCCTACAGGTTCCAATAACCATCCCATGGTCTCTTACTGCAATTGAAATATATAATGAGTTTACATGAATATCATCAATTAAAACTTAGTATCCAACAGTGTTATTGTTTCCATAAATCCAACTACTAACTCAAAATATGATTACAGTGATTACTCAATCCACTAACAGTCATGCATCGAACTTCTATAAGATTTAAATATAATAAACAATTAAATCTTATGTGTAAAAAAGAACTACAAAATTATCTAATGGTTACAAAGGGTTAATATGAATACAATTAGTGTTTCCATACAATTTGAGCACATTATAATACAACTGCATATGTATTTAAACAAATATAAACCTGTACATGGTTTATATATATATGCATGTCATGGGTCATCAACAACTTGTCCTTGACCCATTTTATATATGTATATATCTATGTACATTATTATGCATGACTTAGTAATTTAATCAACCAGTCATTATGTTATTTTGCCCAAATCAAACCCATATGGCTCATACACAATAGAAACACAGTGATATATGTTAGTGTAAGAATCGTAGACCTGGGTATAACATATTTGTATACATTGATATATTCGTATCATCAAGCCATCTAATAGAGACCTATAGGGTATATGAATATACCCTTGTATACTTATATAATTCTGGTTATCCCTAAATATAAGTTTCATAAATGAAACAAAACAAAACTTGTGTTATAACTACCTGAATTCTTCATAATTTTATTCTTTATAACCCTATACACACAACTATGCCCTATGTGGGTTTAACAAGTAGACCCATTTTAAAAATATGAACAAGACAATACATTATAAGGAGAAAGGTATAACCTAATACTAGGTTCAAAGGACCGAATTTAAAATCACATACCCAGTCGTACCCTTTTTGGGTTTTTGTTACAAAATCTTGGCTTGATTTACAACAACCTAATAATTTTTTTTATATTGAATATATGATTCAATACACTATTTAATATACTGAGTTTAACCTCTACAGGGTTTATATATAAACTCATCTAGCAATTAAATTTACCCTTGAAAACACCTAGGGTTTCATATGCATGATTTATTTTTGCAAATAGTCTAATGAATTTTATTTCTCTTGAATTTTACCATAAATAACTTAAGCAGGGTTTTCTACCTTTAAAACCTCATACTCAAAATTATCTATATTAAAACTTGTTGTTCCCAAAATCTATCACTCATTTTTGGGACAACATATGAACTATTTTGGTCCTGCAGGCCAAAAATTCCCTCTTCCCTTCTCAAAAATTGTTCTGGGCATTCAAATTCTCCATTTTTTAAGCTTTTTCAGCTAACAAACTTCGCTGGAAGAAATCTACGAACTCTGCAGGCTTAAATCTACGAACTATGCAAGCTTTCTACGGACTCTGCAAGCTTAAATCTATGGACTCTAGAGGCTTAAATCTATAGACTCTACAAGAAATAAACAAGCTCTCAACGCTTAGGCAATTTCAAGGTTGGTTCGATGCCAAGGTTCAACGACATTGGCAAGCTTAAAGAGTTAAGAGCTTCAACAAAAGTTCAAAGTTCAACCGCTTCAGAAAGTTCAACGGCTTCAAAAGACTTGGTGAGAAAGAAGAAGGCTTAAACCGTTAAACCATTGAACCTTGAACCAAAATGGCTTAAAGGTTCAACGGGTTCAAAGGTTTGATAAGCAGTTGGTTCAATCGGTTGGTTCAAGCAGTCAAGTGGAACACAAGAAGAAAGCGATTGAACCTTTGAACCTTTGAACTGTTAAAATGCATTGGTTTAATCAATCGGTTCAATCGGCCAATTTAAAGGAATGCCCCAAAGTGAAGAGACCAAGTGCCCTTGCGGAGGGCAGTGAAGAAAAGAAGACTTCAAAGAACAAAGGAATGAACTGTTGAACCATTGAACCTTGAACCAAATTGGTTCAACAGGTTCAACGGGTTCAATAGTTCAAAGGAAGCACCAGATAAAGGGATGGTTCAATCAAAGACCAAGAAAGTGATTGAACCAAGAAAGCGATTGAATTAAGAAAGTGATTAAACTGAGAAAGCGATTAAACTAAGGAAGCGATTGAACCAGGAAAGCAATTGAACCAGGGAAGCGATTGAACCATTGACGTCCCTGTGGACATCAAATTTAAGATAATGAAATATCCATCGATTTTCAAATATGGTGCAGACCCTGTGAACAAATTTGGTGACCGACCAAAGAGATAGCTCAAGAGCTCAGATTGCACAGATAAGGACAAAATACAACAAAAGTTGCCATGTGTCCCTTGTAAAACTCAGCAGAAAGCGCCAAGTGTCAACGTTCATCATTTCTTCCTTTTGTCTCATTATTAAGTAAGGACTGTGGTGGGTCCTAGGTGAATTGCTAAGGTAAGCATAGTATGCCAAGTGGCATCATCCATGTGAATCCAAATGAGTCTCGCATGTTTCTATAGTGTTTCTAAAAGCTCAAAAGAAGCCGCCATGTGTCATCTTCTGCAAGACTCTCAAAGGATATCTTAAGCTTCTATAAGGTAAACTGATGCTGCCAAGTGTCTTCGCCTGCTTCACAACATAAATCACCACATGTCCCTTCATCAAGAATAAAGTGCCCGAGAGCTCAAAATATAATAAGGAAAGAGGAAATGATGGAGAAAGATCAAAAAATATCTGCGTGTGGGATATGTTTTTAGAAGGTGAAGCAGCTGACCAAGTGGACATCAGAGAGCGTAAACATTCAATGGTGTAGCCTGTTCTCTTACATTGAATAAATCATAAATAGCTACGCACACATTAGGAAACACATCAGGTGGCCCATATTTAAGACCAATGCCCAATTCCAGCATAGCCCATGGATAGAATTTAAAATGCATTAAAGGAATTGAATGCATCATAGGCCATCATTTTTGTGAAATAAAGAGCCCAAGTCTTTCTTAGAGAATTATATATTGGACTCTCTCTTATTGTTTTAAGGGGATCTCTCTGTTATCAAAAACAAAACTCTGCCTAAATTGAAAGGCATTACTAAGACTTTGAGCTCAGATTGTTGATCATATTTCATTGTTTGAATAAGAAAATAAGTGACTTTTCAGACTTTGTGCTGGAATAGCTTGGTTGTTGGGGAAATTATTCTTATGTCTATTTCCTTAATACATTTTTTGTCCATTTAATTAAATAAGCAGAATTAGTGAAAGTAATCAGGAAGGTGTCCTGAAGCCGACTGTGGAGAGACTTTGTGTGCCACAATTGTCTTTAGTTTGTCTATTTTTTGTTTCTGTGTAAGGGATATTGGGATGACTTTGTACCTTCATTATCCTTCATATTTCACTCTTTGGCAGTTGAGGTGGAGACTTTGTGCACATTTCATCCTACTGTGTTACTATGCCTTGTTACAGTTACTTGTCACTACCTGAAAGGTTCTTGTTGTCTACTGAACAACACTTCTGAAAGAAGAGGAGTGCCTTCTGTCATTTCATCAAGATTTATCCTTTGATTGGTGAACATCATCTCTAAAAAAAGAGAGATGGATGGTGTTATCCTACTCCTGAGTGTTATTTTCAGCTTATTTATAGTAGATTAACAATTATATATAGCCCCATCATACTTACAGGGAACCTCCCCTTGATGAGAGGAGAGATTTGTCCCCTTTTGATGTAGTAAACCTGCACATCTGGCTGACCAATTTCCCTATGTTGTGGTTGAAGAGACCTATTTTTCTCATCAATTAGCTGATTGACAAAATATTCACCCAACAATTTTTGGCAACTCTACTGGAGATTTACTCATAATCTAAAGCCTCAAGTTTTAGATTGAAGCAATCCCTGCCCTTATCCATTATAGACTCTGGTGACTCCATTCTGTGTCTTACCCATTATCATTATAGCCTTACCATCTCCCTCCACCTCCACATCAACTGGGATAGAACGCACAATTTGAAGCCTCAAGCTTCAAGCTGAAGTAGGGCTAGTTCTTTCCCATTTTTATTTTACAATCTGGCAGATCCATGATATACGCAAAGCCAAAGGGCTAAAGGTATTATTGACCCTGTATTTGAGTTGGTACAAAAAAGTAATTTTGATTCGTTTCCTTCACCATCTCACCTCCAAAAAACCAGGAGCTTTCCTCCTACTAAAGTCAAGTCTCCATTATCGGGCAAAGCATCCATTTTCGCTATTAATAAAGCTTTGTCAATACTTACCCCTTTGAGATTTGTTATTCCACCTTTCCATAGTCATACTATGGCAATTCAAGGCCCTTGGGGTAACTCTTTTGGCCCACTCAATTTAACTCCACCTCTACATGAGCTACGACGCAGTTCAAGAAAAAATTTCCCCAAGTTCTATGGTAATGGGAAGGTCCATCCTGATGAACATATTACAGCCTTCAGCATAGCCTATGGCATAATAGGTGTGGAGTATGAGGATGTATCAGTCAGGTTGTTCATGGAAACATTATAAGGTGCTACTATAGACTGGTTCTATCATCTATAGGCCCACACTCTGATTGACTAAAACACTCTCAAAGCCAAATTTGAAGCCAAATTTAAGCCTACAGAAGATGCGCATGCCCTGCTGGCTCAACTCACATGAATGAAGAAGGAGCCTCATGAACCAATGAGGGATTTCATAGCCAAGTTTGACAAGCTGAGGAACATGATTCTTGTAATTGCTCAGCCTATAGCTGAGAATCTCAAATGTTTCTTCATCAACTCTCAGCTACCTGAAGTGAGTTTTCTGCTGAGACATGTTGGCAAAATAGACCTTGTTATAGCTCAGGATTTGGCCACTGAGGTGAAAGATGAACTTATCTTGGTAGGAAAGATAAGGAGAGATCCTAATAGAGGTAAATATTTTTCATCTTTTGAATATTCATCTACAGGCACCACTGATCAAATGGTGCAAAAGCTAGCAAATGAGCTACTAGCCTTGAAAAGATAAGTGGCCCAAGGTATGTCTACTCCTCCTTATCGGGATATGCTAAGGAGGACATTTTAGAACCAGTCATATCAAGGCAATGCTGCCAGAAGTCAAGGGCAACCAAATCGTCTACCTTCCCCATAGGGGAAACTTGCCATTAAAGTAGCACCAACTAACTCAGTAGTTGGATATCTGGAAATAGAACATGTTGTCTTTCCAACCTGAGTTTGAGCAAGAAAATGACGTTGATATTTTTGCAACAGAGCAAGAAGAATCAGCGGGTGACTCCAACATTGGTTTCCTAAATTACCCGGATGAACCCAGAGATAAAGGTGAAGTAGTTGATGGATCATACACTGTATTCACCTGGTCCCAAAACTAGTCAGCCCAGCAAATTGATAAATTAAAAATAGGGGAAAGTTCTCAGCCTGTAATTTCAATTGCCAAATGAGGAACTTCTCTGCCTTTCTAGTCAAAGGACCCAGTGAGTAATAAAAAGGTAAATACATCAAGCATTCCTCCATCTTCAACTTTAATTCCACAAACCAGTACCACCCCTCCTAAAAACTAGAAAGATGAACTACCTTCCTCTGTTCCTAGTCCATTTTAGTCATTTGACATAATCGACCATGTCAAGAAGAACAAAATTCAAATGTCTGAATTTAAATTCTTGCAATCCAATCTTGAATAGTTGGATAGGTTAGTTCAGTGTGTGAATAATAAAGCCATCCCTGCAGGACAAGATGTTAAAAAGATAACTCATGATCCCCCAAGGAACATATCCATCCTAAATAACCTTGTCATTGATCCTCCTGCTGCTTTCAAAAGGACTGAACCATTCTATGTCTTCCTACTGATAAATGAACATCAGCTGAACAATTACATCATAGACTCAAGTGCGTCAGACAATGTCACACCTGCCAAAGTAGCTAAATCCCGTAGTCTCACACTGACCAAGACATTTGGGAGATGTTTCTCCATGGAGAACAAACAAGTGCCACTACTGGGACAAATCAAAGACACCCAATTTGCATTTTCTGCCTTTCCAAAAAAGAGAATCAAGATGACAGTACTGGTGGCCGACATCCCAGCCTCATATGGCATCTTTCTTGGTCAAAATTTCTGCAAGGATGTTAGAGGAGAATTGAGCATGTACCTGTCTAAAGTGAGGATCCCTATCAAAGGCATCATGCAGGGGCTGCTTCGTTAAAAGGAGGCAAAATATGTTGTCACCTAAGCGTCAATCCCTGAAGCTCAAATTCTGTTTGAGTCTTCAGGCAGGGGTAACTATTTTTTGTCTACTGAAGGCGTTCCTGTTATAGTAGATGAAAGTCCTATAGGTGGTAATCCAGGAATTGGTTTAGATAAAACAACAGAAGGCATGAGAGAGCACAGTGCAAGCCCAAATGAACTCTCCTCTCTAAATGAAGAAAAATTTGAGAAAGGAGCAGTTTCTAATGATGTATGGATACTAGGATTTGATGGCAGTTGCTCTTCTAGTGGTGCTTGAGCCAGGACTATGTTGATATCTCCTCAAGGAGATATCTTTCCTTCTTCATACAAGTTGTAGTTCAGCAACACCAACAACATTGTCAAGTATAAATCTTTGTTACTCGAGTTAAAAGCTGCTCAAGACAAAGGTGTCAAACTCCTTCACGCCAAAGGAGATGCTGAGTTGATGGTTTGTCAAGTATTTTATGGGGACAATCAAATCATGTGTTAGACTGAATTAGAAGAGCAACAAGCTATGGTAGTGGACCATACTGCTGCATGCCAAAGTCAAGAAAAGGAACTCTTTGTCAAGAGAGCAGAGATTTATGGTTTTTATATTAGAGACCACACATTGCCATGGGGCAAGAAGAGAGAACCAAAATGAGTGCACAGAAAATGTGATTCCTGGTGGAGACTTCCATTCGCCCATCACTGATTCTGGGGAGAAAATGGTTTCTTACTGGTTTATCAGGATGGAATGCCATTTTCACTGTATCACAGTGGGTGGTATGTGAAGCGCTTCAAATCTTAAGGCATCAGATAAGATCATCTGTACATATGTATATTTGTATAGTCTTTAGTTCTATTTTGTGCTTTTAATTTTTGTTTTTGGCACCTTTCTTTTTAGATAGCATGACTCCATAACCCAATGGCACACTTCAAGGCACTGGAGATTCTGGTTTCTACTTCCCTCAGTTGTTCCAAGTCTTCAATTAAAAGAAGTTCCCCAACTGGAGCCAGCTGTTGTACCCAAAATTTGTCACTCATTTTTGGGACAACATATGAACTATTTTGACCCTGTAGGCCAAAAATTCCCTCTTATCTTCTCAAAAATTGTTTTGGGCATTCAAATTCTCCATTTTTTAAGCTTTTTCAGCTAATGGACTTTGCTAGAAGAAATCTACGGACTCTACAGGCTTAAATCTACAGACTCTGTAGGCCTAAATCTATGGACTCTACAGGCTTAAATCTATGGACTCTGGAGACTTAAATCTATGGACTCTTCAAGAAAGAAACAAGCTCTCAACACTTAGGCAATTTCAAGATTGGTTCGATGCCAAGGTTCAATGATGTTGGCAAGCTTAAAGAGTTAAGCGCTTTAGCAAAAGTTCAAAGTTTAACTGCTTCAGCAAGTTCAACGGCTTCAAAAGACTTAGTGACAAAGAAGAAGGCTTGAACCATTGAACCATTGAACCTTGAACCAAAATGGTTCAAAGGTTTAACGGGTTCAAAGGTTCAAAGGTTTAATAAGCAGTTGGTTCAATCAGTTGGTTCAAGCGGTCAAGTGGAACACAAGAAGAAAGTGATTGAACCATTGAACCTTTGAACCGTTGAACCGCAGTTGGTTCAATCAATTGATTCAATCAGTTGGTTCAAAGGAATGCCCCAAAGTAAAGAGACCAAGTGCCCTTGTGGAGGGCAATGAAGAAAATAAGACTTTGAAGAACAAAGGAATGAATCGTTGAACCATTGAACCTTGAACCAAATTGGTTCAATGGGTTCAATGGTTCAAAGGAAGCACCAGACAAAGGGATGGTTCAATCAAAGACCAAGAAAGCGATTGAACCGAAAAAGTGATTGAACTAAGAAAGTGATTGAACCGAGAAAGCAATTGAACTAATGAAGTGATTGAACCAGGAAAGTGATTGAACTAGGGAAGCGATTGAACCATTGACATCCTCACGGACGTCAAATTTAAGATAATGAAATATCCGTCAATTTTTAAATATGGCGCAGACCCTGTGAACAAATTCAGTGACCGACCAAAGAGATAGCCTGAGAGCTCATATCACACAGATAAGGACAAAATACAGTGGAAGTCACCACGTGTCCCTTGTAAAACTTGGTGGAAAGCACCAAGTGTCAATGTCCACCGTTACTTCCTTTTGTATCATTATTGAGTAAGGACTGTGGTGGGTCTCAGGTGAATTTCTAAGGTAAGCGGAGCACACCAAGTGGCATCATCCATGTGAATCCAAATGAGTCCCACATGTTTTTATAGTGTTTCTAAAAGCTCAACAGAAGCTGCCATGTGTCATCTTCTGCAGGACTCTCAAAGGATATCTTAAGCTTCTACAAGGTAAATGGATGCTACTAAGTGTCCTCCCCTGCTTCACAGCAAAAAGTGCCACCTGTCCCTTCATCAAGAATAAAGTGCCTAAGAGTTCAAAATACAACAAAGAAAGGGGAAATGATGGAGAAAGATCAGAAAATATCCATGTGTGGGATATGTTTCTAGAAGGTGAAGCAACCGACCAAGTGGACATTAGAGAGCATGAACATTCAATGGCACGGCCTATTCTCTTCCATTGATTAAAGTGAAAATAGCTATGCACACATCAAGAAACACATCAGGTGGCCCATATTTAAGACTGACGCCCAATTCTAGCATAGTCCATGGACAGAATTTAAAATGCATTGAAGGCATTGAATGCATCATAGGCCATCATTTTTGTGAAACAAAGTGCCCAAGTCTTTCTTGGAGCACTATATATTGGACTCTCTCTTGTTATTTTAAGGGGATCTCTCTATTATCAAAAACAAAACTCTGCCCAAATTGAAAGGCATTACTGAGACTTTGAGCTTAGATTGTTGATCATATTTCGTTATTTGAATAAGAAAATGAGTGACTTTTCAGACTTTGTACTGGAATAGCTTAGTTGTTGGAGAAATTATTCTTATGTCTGTTTCCTTATACATTTTTTGTCTATTTAATTAAATAAGTAGAATTAGTGAAAGTAATCAGGTAGGTGTCCTGAAGCCAGCTGTGGAGAGACTTTGTGTGCCACAATTGTCTTTAGTTTGTCTATTTTTTGTTTCTGTGTAAGGGATCTTGGGATGACTTTGTACCTTCATTATCCTTCATATTTCACTCTTTGGCAGTTGAGGTGGAGACTTTGTGCACATTTCATCCTACTGTGTTATTGTGCCTTGTTACAGTTACTTGTCACTACCTGAAAGGTTCTTGTTGTCTACTGAACAACACTTCTGAAAGAAGAGGAGTGCCTTCTATCATTTCATCAAGATTTATCCTTTGATTGGTGAACATCATCTCTGAAAAAAGAGAGATGGATGGTGTTATCCTACCCCTGAGTGTTATTTTTAGCTTATTTATAGTAGATTAGCATATATATATAGCCCCTTCATACTTACAAGGAACCTCCCCTTGATGAGAGGAGAGATTTATCCCCTTTTGATGTAGTAAAACTGCACATCGAGCCGACCAATTTCCCTATGCTATGGTTGAAGAGACCTATTTTGCTCATCAGTTAGCTGATTGACAAAATATTCACCCAACAAAACTTAGATAAATATTATGATAAAAAGTTCATATATATATATATCCATTTCGAACTAGGGTTTATGAAATCATATACTTGGTTTTATGGATTGTTGAGCCATCCACAATACTAGGTATATAACATTGGTTTTTAATAAAATTACAAATAATGAAAAATAAAAACCCTTAAAATTATGTACCAAAATTCATTGTTTCAATTCCATATAAAATATGTACAAATTTAAACAATAATACATGCCTGATAAAGAAGATCAAAGTGATAGCAACTGGTAATCTTTTCTCCAATTTCCTCAAATCCTTTTCTTTCTCATCCCTCTATTGTGTACCCCCAAGCATATCTTATCCCCCTTTTATCTATCTGCATATTTATTTTCATGCTAACTGAAACTTCCACTATCTCTGCCATAACTTATTGTACTTGTAATGAGCTCGGTGAGAAGTGTTTGCATGAAAACCAACTGGTAGTCGAACTGGTAAAGATTAAACATTTTTAGTATGCAAAACCAAAATAAAGTGTATGCTTTGCATAATGGCCTGATGAACTCAATTCAATGCCCAACAAAAACCTAGTTTTCAAACTTTCTAAGCAATATAATAATCCTTTTATATATTATGCAAATTAACATTGACTTCACAATAGTCAGTTAAGCATTATAACACTAGCTAAACACAATGACCATGCTAAATCCAATTTAACCCTTGCCTTGTATATATTTTCAATTTAATAATTAATTAACAAACAAAGTAATTGTGTCCCTTTTTACCTCTATAGTAATATATTATAAACAAGACATTGATGTTTCTAAAAACATTCATACTTACTTGGCTTATAGTCATTCAAGGAAGAAACAATGTTTGCAGAATTATTCACACACATCACAAAGACACTAGCAAGGCATACCAAAGATTCAAAGCACATTTTAAGGCAACATCATCATGTGAAGCAAGCTAAGTAAGACAACATAATTATAAACACATACCCTAATCAAGTGCAACAAACATGATTATAACTAAAAGCAGGTACAAGCTATCTAAATCAAACATTAATCAAAAGCATATTATAATACTATGGTGTATGCGGAATTTTTAGTCTCCATTTTGTCATCCCTTAATGCCTCCATCTACTCCACCTTCTCTGATGATGCCCTCTGTCCATCATAGTTTGAGGGCCATATCTATCCTGCATCCACCTTGAAATAGTAAAGGTAGTTATCTTGAATCCATATAAAATACATAACATATTGTTGTAATGAACTAAATAAAATGATCATCATTTACATGACATACAAGTACAACTAACTCAACTAGTTAATGATGATGCAAATAAGTGTTGGGGATCAACCAACAATATGATTACACTTGTGAAAGCAATAAATGCGGAATTAAATCAGATAGATAAGTAACTAGAATGATAAATAACAAAGAATCAAGAGATACAAGAAACCACCCTGAAAACTTGTATTAAACTCTTTACAAAAGGAATACAATTGAAGAAACTTCTTTCTTCCACACCTCTCTCAGATGCACAAGATCTCTATTCCTCAAGAGCTCTCTCTCTCAAGTACAATCAACTCCAACAACTTGGATTGATACAACTCTGTATTGTTCTTCAAAAATTCACAATGTTCTACTCCTTACAATAAGCTAAGAAGATCTTTCCTACATATAGAATTAGGAAACTTGAGCATGCACTTACAACCAACAGTTAAGCCTCTTGAACAAGGGCTCTAAAAACAATCTTACTAAAAATAGAAATGCAAACTTAAGACTAAGACTTAAACTCATCATGCAAACACTCGGTTCTGTCCTCGAAAATAGCATTCTGGACGCACAGGTAACCGACGCTGGTTCCTGCCTGCTTGCCTGTGACCGTCGTCGGCCGATCCTCTGTCGATGCCGGCATTTTTTCAACTGCTCCTAACAGACGTCGATCGCTTCTGACTGACGCCGGTGACTGTGTAGACCTGCAACTTTGGTAATGCGCTCCTTGGTGAAGCTTTTAGACTCCACACCTTAACAATATCCCACTTGGAGACAAACAGCTGCACCAGTACCTGTACAGCAACATCTTCTAGCTCCTCCATCTTCAACTCAATCATGAAGACCAACAGAAGTTGAATGAAAATTCAACTTCTCCTTTGTAACCGGCTTGGTTAACATATCAGCAGGATTCTTGTCTGTATGGATCTTCTCCAGCTTCAAACCACCATCTTCCAATACCTGCTATATGAAGTGGTACCTTAGCTGTATGTGCTTGGTTCTTGAGTGAAAGGCCGAATTCTTAGCCAAATGGATTGCACTCTGACTGTCACTATACAATCTGCAACTCCCATGCTCCCTTCCAAGCTCTTTCATGAATCGTGTCATCCATATCATCTCTTTGCTAGCTTTTGTGGCTGCAATATACTCTGCTTCTGTAGTTGACAAGGCAACAGCCTTCTGCAACTTTGATATCCAGCTAACCGCCATTCCACCAACAGTGAAAATATATCTTGTGGTGCTCCTCCTGCCATCCAAATCACCTGCCATATCTGAATCTACATAACCATGTAGAGAAGTATCTGAACCTCCATAGCACAAGTGCCTACTGCTAGTTCCTCTCAGATATCTAAGGATCCACTGAACTGCTTTCCAGTGTTCCTTCCCTGGATTGGCCATATACTTACTTACAACTCCCACTGCTTGGGCAATATCCGGTCTAGTACATACCATTGCATACATTAAACTCCCTACCGTAGAAGAATATGGAACTTTACTCATGTACTCTACCTTATCATGTGAATTAGGACATTGTTCTTTACTCAACTTAAAATGTCCAGCCAAAGGTGTGCTTACCGGTTCAGCATCCTGCATATTGAACCGTTTCAACACCTTGTCCACATAATCTTCTTGAGACAAAATCAACCTGTGATTTTTCCTGTCTCTCTTAATGCTCATGCCAAGATTTTCTTTGCTGCTCCCAAATCCTTCATAGCAAACGTTTGAGCTAATTTCACCTTAAGCTCAGAGATATCCTGCATGTGTGATCCTGCAACCAGCATATCATCTACATACAATAATAGAATAATATATCTACCATTATCCAATCTCTTAAAATACACACAATGGTCAGATTGACACCTAGTGTAGCCATGCTCAGTCATAAACTTGTCAAATTTTAAATACCACTGTCTAGGAGCTTGTTTGAGGCCATACAAGCTTTTCTTCAATCTGCACACTAACTTCTCCTTACCCTTGACCTCAAATCCTTTCGGCTGTTCCATGTATATTTCCTCATCCAAATCTCCATGAAGAAACGCTGTCTTAACATCTAGCTGCTCAAGATGCAAATCCTCAATAGCAACCAAAGACAATACAACCCGTATAGAAGTCATTTTAACAACAGGAGAAAAAATCTCACCAAAATCAATACTTGGCTTTTGTGCAAATCCTTTCACTACCAACCTGGCCTTATATCTCATCTGTCCATTCTCACCTTCCTTCAACCTGTAGGTCCATCTGTTCTTCAGTGTCCTCTTACCAGCTGGCAACTCAACCAAATCCCATGTTTGGTTCTCTCTCAAGGACTCCATCTCCTCAACCATGCCACGCTCCCACTGACTCTTGGACTCCACCTGTAATGCTTTGGTTCTCCACCATCAGTTAGCAATAAATAGTATAATGAAGGAGAATATCTAATTGGAGGCTTACTTACCCTTTCTGACCTCCTGATGGGCGTCTGAGACTCGTTCACAACACGTTTTCTGCCCAAATTCTCTAACAGTGATCGACCTCAGTCACTTGCAGACCTGTTTCTGGCCGACGCTGGTTCTTCCTGACCGACGTCAGTCTTTGTATGACCGACATCGGTTTTTGTACTACCGACGTTGGTTCCTACCTTACCGACGTCGGTCTCTGTGTTTTCCTATAAGTGATTATTTCTTTTTCTCACGAGCTCATTTTGGACCGTCACCTCGTCCAATTATCCATTGCTCTGCCCAGATTGATTCAACTTCTTCAGCTGATCACTATACATCACTTTTTCATTAAAAACAACATCACGGCTCCTAATTACCTTGTTAGTTCCTAGATTCCAAAATCTGAAACCAAAATCATCTGAGCCATAGCCAATAAACGTGCACCTCATAGACTTAGCATCCAGCTTCTTTCTATTTTCCTTATCTACGTGCATAAAGGCTTCACAACCAAAAACTTTGAGATATGAGAGATCTACCTTTTTACCTGTCCGTGCCTCTTCTAGAATTCCACCATCCAGAGCTGTAGAGGGTCCTTTGTTAATCAGGTACACTGCAATATCAATAGCTTCTGCCCAAAACTCTAAGGGCAACCCAGCATGCAATCTCATACACCTTGCACGCTCCATTATTATTCTGTTCATCCTTTCATCAATTCCATTCTGCTGAGGTGTCCTTGGAACCATCCTTTGCCTACGAATTCCATGCATATAACAATACCAGTTGAACTTAAAACTGCAGAGCTCTCCACCATTGTCAGATCTCAGGCACTTCAATCTTTTACATGTTTCATTCTCAACCATAGCTTTTCAAATCTTAAAAGTCTCAAATACATCAGATTTCTTCTTAATACAATAGATCCATACCTTTCTTGTAGCATCATCTATGAATGTAACATAGTACTGTGATCCTCCGATAGAAGCTACCTGAGCCAGTCCCCACACGTCTGTGTGAACAAGCTGCAACTTATGCCTCTTCTTTGTAGATCCAGTCTTGAGAAAACTAACCCTTTTCTATTTTCCAAATACACAGTGCTCACAAAATTCTAGATCCATGCTTTTCAAATCTGAAAGCTTACCTTTAGACTTAAGAATTGACATCCCCTTCTCACTCATGTGGCCAAGCCTTGAGTGCCACAATTTAGCATCCACATCTGAAGTAGATAATACAGAAGGAGAAATATTAGTAACACAATTACATAAATAGAGAGTACCTACTCTCTTACCTCTGGCCATAACAAGTGCACCCTTGGTCACCTTCCAAGATTCTGCTGTGAGAGTTACTGTACAACCCTCATCCCCTAACTTTCCTGCAGAAATCAAATTTCTCTTCAAGCTAGGAACATGCATCACATCTCTCAACACCCATGTGTTTCCATTCTGCATCTTCAGCTGCACTTTACATTTGCCAATAATCTTACAAGGCTCATCATCTCCTAGATACACTATTCCAAAATCTCTATGGATATAGTCACTGAAATATTCTCTATTAGGGGTAGCATGAAAAGATGCACCAAAATCTAAAACCCAAGATTCTATATTATTATGCAAAGAGAATATTAAAGCATCTTGTGCAATACCTGCAACCTTTGCTTCTTCCTTTCCTTCATGCTGATTGTCCTCCTTAGGCTTTGACCAGCAATCTCTGCTTATGTGCCCCATCTTTCCACAATTCCAGCATTGTGGCCTCCTGCCATTTCTAGATTTGGATCTACCTCTCACCTTAGACTTAGATCTTGATCTCCTCTTGCTCTTCTCTTTTTGCCTTCCCCTGCTCTCAAGATTTAACGCGTTCCCTGATGTTTCCTCTATGCTTTTCCTGCGAATTTCCTCATTCAAGATAACACTAACAACATCCTCTACTTTTAAAATATTCGAAGCAGATGCAGTATTAGAAACTGCCATTACCAAGCCATGCCAGCTTTCAGGCAAAGAACATAATATTAAAAGAGCTTTTATTTCATCATCAAACACAATATTGACTGAACTTAATTGATTAACAATTCCATGGAAATCATTCAGGTGATTAGATACAGATCCACCTTCTTGCATATGCAAATTAAATAACTGCTTCATAAGATATACCTTATTAGAAGCTGAGGGTTTTTCATACAAATTTGCTAAAGTAGTCATTAACTCTACCGTTGTTTTTGCTTGTGATAAATTAGATATCACAGTAGATGCTAGACTCAGTCTTATAGACCCCAGAGCCTTTCTATCAAGAACTTCCCATTCTTGATCCTCCATGTCTTTGGGCTTCTTTGCAATCCCACCTAACGGTAAGTATAGATCTTTCTGATACAGATAGTCCTCTATCTGCATTCTCCAATGTTGATAGTTCTTGCCATTAAACTTCTCCATTCTCAATTTACTTTCTTCTGCCATTGCTTCTCCCACTCAAACAAAAATCCCTGCAGAAACCCCTGTGAGCAACCTGTAATCAATACACACTACACAGATCTGAACCACCTGTTAGTGAACCTGAGCTCTGATACCACTTATTGGGGATCAACCAACAATATGATTACACTTGTGGAAGCAATAAACGCGGAATTAAATCAGATAGATAAGTAACTAGAATGATAAATAACAAAGAATCAAGAGATACAAGAAACCACCCTGAAAACTTGTATTAAACTCTTTACAAAAGGAATACAATTGAAGAAACTTCTTTCTTCCACACCTCTCTTAGATGCACAAGATCTCTCTCTAGATCTCTATTCCTCAAGAGCTCTCTCTCTCTCAAGTACAATCAACTCTAACAACTTGGATTGATACAACTCTGTACTGTTCTTCAAACATTCACAATGTTCTACTCCTTACAATAAGCTAAGAAGATCTTTCCTACATATAGAATTAGGAAACTTGAGCATGCACTTACAACCAACAGTTAAGCCTCTTGAACAAGGGCTCTAAAAACAATCTTACTAAAAATAGAAATGCGAACTTAAGACTAAGACTTAAACTCATCATGCAAACACTCGGTTCTGTCCTCGAAAATAGCATTCTGGACGCACAGGTAACCGACGCCGGTTCCTGCCTGCTTGCCTGTGACCGTCATCGGCCGATCCTCTGCCGACACTGGCGTTTCTTCAACTGCTCCTGACCGACGTCGGTCGCTCCTGACCGACGCCGGTGACTATGTAGACCTGCAACTTTGGTAATGTGCTCCTTGGTGAAGCTTTTAGACTCCACACCTTAACAGTAAGTAATATATAACTGTCCGTACATCAGTATATAAAATCCATCTTAAACCAAATAATAATTAACCAAATCAATAACCATAAAATCAACTAATCAATAAGTTATCAAGTATAGAGAAGAATTTATATGTAACACTTTTGGAGATCATTGATTGGCCCAAATTGTGTGATTAAAAGTAAACAAACCAAGTACACTAGTTTCAATGAATTTTTATACCAAAATTCTAAAAATTCAGCATACTCTCCCGGTTAACAAGGAACATATCATATATATAAGTTTTACCAATTTGTGTTTACTTGACTTCTCTTCATTTTTAAACTAAAATTTGAAAAAAAAAACCCTTACAACAAACTTCTAAAAATTTATTATTATCTCAAATCTAATACACCTTAAAATTATTTCTAATACTCTAAAATTCTTATATCATACCTATTGGCAAATATTTAGGTCGCTTACATTTTTCTTAGTTTTATTGACTCACCCAATGGGAACCGACAAAATTTTGCAACAATTAGATAGATCACCATTTGGAATGTGGTTTTCCTCTATGTTTGAGAGGGGTAGTTCCATTGTATGATTATGGATTTTTGGGGGTTTTATGTACTTTTAACCAAAAAACACAAAAAAGAAACAAAATTTGGAAAGGGTGAAAGTTGAATAGGAGATGAATGGAGGAGTGTAGAGGTGAAGGTGAGAAACCCACAATAGAGTAAACATAGAGGACCACCTAAATAACTTGGATTTAAATGAAGTGAATTGAAAATCTTCATTTCATGTGAAAATGGAATAAGAAGCAATAGATGTAATGGGAGCAAGAGGTTTACTTGGAAACACAAAGTCTCTTAAAAAATCATATTGGGTACACTTGGTGCAAAGTTAGGGAACACCGCAAGTTGCACATAACCAAGAAAAATGCAAAATTTTAATGAATTCTCTATCTATGAATAACAATACAAAATCTATAAAAAAAACATCAAAACCCACCAATCCAAATAATGATCTCACCCAATTACTTGCATTCCATTACTCAAATTTGAAAAAATAGACGACACAAAAAGTTACAGACAACTCTTCCCAAGAGCTTGAAATAAAAAATAACCCCTTATTGTGATCTAAATTTTCTCTTTTGTACATGATTTCACCCATGGAGGAAGTTGGACAACCAACCTTTGCATTAACTCAACCTAGAGCTTATTTCTTCTTATTAGATTTTTCCCATATTTGATTTTATTATTTGGACATTTTATAACATTAAATGCAATGGTGATTTTGTATTAATAATATATAATTAATAATTAAAAGAATAAATTTACTCAATGACTCCAAATACATAGTTATTCTTTAGTGTTATTTTTTGGTGCTCTTCCTCATCGTTCCTTTTGACGCTTCTCTTATGACTCTAAATAAATTAATAAACCATAAAAGAATTAATAATTTAATTAAATCATTTAATTTTTGGCTCGTACCCAGAAATGTTAAATTTAAAATTTGTTCCATGTGAAATTCCCTATAACATTATCTTGTTCATTGGGTTGTGGAGTCAAATATTTCATTATAGAAGATTGAATAATCCATATTAATGAAAAATGACCTAAATGGGTACTAGAATTTGAATGATTTTTTTTCATTATAATAACTAACTTTTAATTATGAGATTGCATTCCTTAACAGAACGCTAGAGAAATCTATAAATCATTAGTGACCAATGCCTCATCCAACCCATGGACAATGTTTAGTGCTCTTGCATATCTCAATCAGATCAACTGGAAGCCAATTCACCTATCCCAATTATATAGGAATGAATATGCATTATTGATCAATATCATTGTCTTCTAAGCTCTACTTATTTCCCTACTAGAACTCCATAAAAAAGGTGTGTAACACACACTCATGTCTTGATCTATCCAACTAGCAACCCATTTTCCTAACCCAATTATAAGGGAAAATAAGATGTGCTTCCAACCCAAATCATTACCTTAAAAATTCTATATATTTCTTTGATGGAATAACCTATTACATTAATCTTTTAAGATAATTTCATTGATTTTACATATATCATTGGGCTAAAACTCATCTCAATATTTAATTCTATGCATGCTTCACTACTTATATCTCTCTCTCACATGCAATGGTTTGTCCATTGAGTTTTCAATTTCAATTGGGTCCCTTCCCTTTTTTCCAATAAGAGGAGCCTAATTGAATTAGACATTAAAAACCACAACTATTTGAATATATTCCAACTATATGTGCACAAAATAACTAAATTTATGCAAAAATAACACCACCACTATCAATGAAATATGCACAAAAATGAGAAGAAAATTGTTCAGGATTTGTTTGTTATCCATCCTAAAAATTTGTTCAATAGATTAAATAATGACATAAAGAGTGGGTCACCCATGAAGTAAATGTGTTAAAATCTTATTTCTCATGTTCGATGGGACCTTGCATTCACAACATTTTCCCCTTCATAATGTAGATATTGACATCTTTACCACTCATAAGTTGATTACAAGCAAAAGAAAAAAATCCAAATGAATTGATAGAGCTTGCTTTTATCTATTTCTAAATTTCTAAGCTAAGGTGAAAATAATTCTTATCGAATGCAAATAGAATGATTGCTTCTAGACATGTATGTAACACATGGAAACTCATGGAAGGCACATGAAGTGTTTGACAAAATGCCTTAATGAAATTTGTGCCCTGGACTATGTTTGACAAAATATCTCAATGAAATTTGGTCTCACAACATTATTCTTCAATTTTTAGATGCATCCAAGTTATTTCCATCCTCATCCATACTTGCCTATATTTTTTTAATCTTAGGCCCTACATTTATATGAACTTTTTCATTGTTCTAATTACCCTTGGAAAAGAATGTAGGATGACCTACCTTCCTGTGAGATTCACTCATTTCTCTTTTTATGAAAAGAGTAACTCACTCACTAGGTCTATTTTGTATATACATATGCAAAATGTGGAAGCTCAAAGAGGAAGCACATGAACTATTTGACAAAATACCTCAATGAGATTGTATCCCTAGGACCTATTTGCCTTGACTTAATTAACATCATCCCAAACTTGGTATGGTTTTAATCTAAATCTGGTCTAATTTTCCTTTTTACTAGATAGAGTGTTCTCTTGAAGATTATCTAACCACCTAGGAGAGAAAATAAATTCATCCACATCTGAAAATATAATCCACTGGCATCTATTTGTAGCACACAAAACACAGCGTGAAAATCCAACTTCTTGAGTTTTGATCCATGGCCATAGAAGCCTGATCAAATTAAATTCACCTTCCATGCTAGCCACAAAACTAATTACTTCCTTACTTTGATCTTTGTTTGTACATGAAAAAATATGAACTTTAGTAGTTCTTGCATCTGGGCTACATCCTACATCTAACGTATGCTAAAAATTTTCCATACACTTAAGATACAATTTCTTCTTTGTAAGCACCAGTTATTGATGTTTAAGTAACTGAAAGATCCACTCACATATATGTTTTAAAGAGGCCATTACTTGGATTAGTTCAACAACTTCACATTATTCTACCTTCATTTTGATGGCTTGGCATTTGAGATTGTAATTGTTGTGATTTTATGTTTGTTTACTCTATACTTGTTTACTTCCATCCCAATAAAATTCATTATATGTTCTGAGCCATAAAGTGTTAGAACATCTGAAGAGGTTATTTTATGATTAGGATATCTAGAAATGGGTGCTCTCCATCCATCACAAAAATAATACACTTCCTACTTCCATCACAAAAATAATACACTTCCTACTTCCATCTCCTCTACTATTCACTTCATGAAAGTAGTGAGACCCTTTTGAGACTGATTTGAGTATACATCTATGATATCCTGACTACATCTATTGATCCACACCATGCCACCAAATATTTATTCAAAATGTTTTTATTCACCATTAAAAGGACTTATCAACTCATTGCAACACAACTGAAATGTTGCTCTTAGGCTCTTAAAGGTGAAATTTCATCACAAGAGCTTTCTAATTGTTAGCATATTCACTATCCCTTCATATAATTGATTAAAAAAACAAGTTTTCCATAAATAACATCACCAACCAAACACCTTTTAGGCACAAGATACCAAGATGGGGAGGGTAAAAACACTACAATAATGTTGTATTTATTGAAAATGAATGCGTGGATGCACACAAACAACATAAATATGAAAAGAAAGACACAATCCAAAATTGAAAACTAAAAAAAACTATTTACAAATGAAAAAGAGAAACAACAAAACTAAACATGGCCATTCACGGGCTAGGAAAAGTATGAGTCATTGCAGGATAATTTTTGCTAAGATGAGAACAACTCTTACAAAGACATAAGTAGTAACCAAAGCATTATTTTCTTTGCATCCGCAAGACAAGTATGAGGTATGGGTGGGAAGATAAATATGGACTCAAACACTTAGCCATAGATAATCATGATACAAAGATTATTTGTATTCATAAAAGGACGTATGACACATATATTCTTCTCATGAATGCAAGGAGTATGCTTAATTAGATATTTGGAATGTAAACAACATGAGACATACCTCTAAAATCCTTGATTTATGGCTCTTTTACCATGAATGGCTGAACCAAATATTCTTTAAATGCTTCCAAAGGTGGGCTTGGGGTCAAAAGCTCATGGCATTAAAAATTACTAGAAACCTCTTCTTGCTAATTATTCTTTACATTTTCCTTAAAAATAATTATGTGCTTGAAATCAATATCACCACATATCTCTTATTCACTAGAGTGAAGCTCACTATGTTCATGATTCATCTCATGTTCTAGGAATGAGGCTAAAAAAGGATTTTTAATATATTACTTTGTGACTTCTCTCTCTTGGGCTGAAATGTTAAGATCCTCTTCAAAACATAGAATGAACAAAGTTGATTCCACTATGGAAGTGTTCAAAATTGTGGAACTCAAACAACCATTTTCATGCCCAACACTATTAAATTATTTTTGTGTTTACTCCACTTTGTGTAGGTTTTGAAGTGGACACATTTATCTTTTATTGATTTGCATATCTCCATAGAAACTCTTTAAAAACTATACTCTCTTGGGATCATCAACAATCTCACGAATCATATTTTATTTAAAGATAAACTTAAAGAGGAAAACATATCTCTATGTATCATCACTTTCAATAATTCATTCAACCCTTAGATTGGGTTGTTATGTGATTTTTTTCTTGTTTATTTCTTTTCTTTGCTACCAACTATCCATGCTACCAATTTTTACAATCACAAATCAGAACTTAGGAAATGATATTAAATTCAAAATATCAAAAAGATGGGTTATGTTCCATAATTTACAATTTTTATTTCAATAAAATCTTCAATCATTGTTTGAAAGGGGAAGTTTTCCTTCAAAATTTAGAAATCAAATGTACTATTTGATCCCCAATAGAGTCACTAAAAATTATTGGAGAAAATTTATGTCACTTGGGTTTTTCTTGATTTTATTGAGTTGCCCAATAGGGAACGATAATTTTACAACAATCGGATAAATCATAATTCGAAAGGTGATTATCCTCTATGTTTGAGAGGGTTTTTATGTAGTTTTAGCCAAAAGCCACAAAAAAGTAACAAATTTAGGAAATGGTGAAAGCTAAAAATAAGAGAATAATGGAAGAGGATAGGGGTGAATGTGAGAAAGGCATGATAGAATTGATAAACTAGACACACCAATGCACAAGATCTAGAAAGTAATTGAATAGCAAAGCATAACACATTGACACAAAGATTAGGTGGGAAAACCTCCAAAGAATGTAAAAAACCCATAGTATTTGATATTTAATAAATGAGAAACAATAATAACCCCCAACACAAATTATTTTGCCTTCTCACTTATTCACTAGATGTCTTCACAAAACTCTTGATCACTCGAATAAGTTTGAATGAATAAGTGTTTTGAAAAATAGGGGTAAACCTTATTTTACAATAAAACTTGAAGGGAGGTGACTGTTCTAACCAATGGGTCCAACCATCCTGAGAACATTTAAAATCATCGATAATAAAATAAATAATTATGTTTTATTTTTACCAATAAGTAATAAATAATTTATGTTTTTATTATTTATTTATACGAGGTTGTTAACCCATGTTGATAAATAATAAATCATTATTATTTAATTATCTAAAATGTACTAAGGGTCTTATAATTACACCGCTTAGACATTAAATATTCTAACACTCTCACTTAATGCTAAACGAAGATAAATATCATATACACCATAAATGAATTATACTATGTGTAAAATTTAAGGATATAAGAACCTTTATCATGCCAAAAATCACCTTTTAAAGCAAAATGAATTATAATTCATAAATTACTCAAAAGTAAATTTAGGCTAGCATGATTGTGAGACTACATCTCACAGTTTCTCATGAATAATCAACCAAGCATATTTGCAACATTTTAAATACCAATATCTAATTTTTTAGTAGTAACAAGGTAAAAAAAATATCATTACAAAATATTTTGAGTTTCCTCTAGGTTGAAGGTCATACAAGTACCAGTAATGGTGTGACACAGCGTTTGAGTCTGATTTCTATGCTAAAAAAAATTGCTTGTTTGAATGGAGATTTGGATAATTGCTTGATAAAAAAAATTGAGATATGCCACCATATACTCCATAGGAATTATACTTCATTCAAGGCCATAAACAGGTCCAATGGCAAAATCTTAGGCTTTAAATAAGACTTTTGAATAAATTAAAATATTAATTATTGATATTTATCTCAATACAATATGTTTGTCGATCAAATCCTCTCCAGTAGCTTTGATACCATGATAAAATAGACACACCAATGCACAAGATATAGAAAGTAATTGAATAGCAAAATATAACACATTGCCACATAGATTAGGTGGTAAAACCTCCAAAGGAGGTAAAAAAACACATAATAGTTGATATTCGATATATGAGAAACAATAATAATCCCCAATATAAATTCCTCTACCTTCTCATATCTTCATTGGATGGCTTCACAAAACTCTTAATCACTTGAATACGTTCAAATGCATTAACTGTTTTGAATAATAGGGGTGAACCCTATTTTATATTAAAACTTAAAGGAAGGTGATCATTATAACCAACGAGTCCAACTATCTTGAGAATAATTATGTTTTATTTTTACCGATAAGCAATAAATAATTTATGTTTTATTATTTATTTACATGAGGTTGTTAACCCGTATTAATAAATATTAAATAATAATTATTTAATTACCTAAAATGTACCAAAGGTCTTATAATTACACTACTTAAACATTAAATGTTCTAACAAGAATAAACTCATATAATTGATTGAATGACTTGGATTTATATGAAGTGAATGACAATTCTTACTCTCACGTGAAAATAGAAAAAGGAAAAACAAATGTAGTGGGAATAAATGGTTTCCATAGAAGCACAAAGTATCCTCAAATCTAAGATTGGTATACTTGATAAAAAACCCATACACAGGGTTTTCAAAATAAATTATGGGAACACCACGAGTTGCACACAACCAAGACAAGTGTAAAATTTTAATGGTTTTGCCATCTATGAATAATAATACAAATTACATAAACAAGGAGCATTAAAACCCACAAATCCAAAGAATGATCTCACATGATTGCTTGTATTTCATTGCTCAAGTCTAGAAAAGTACATATCATATATAAAGTTATAGTGAACGCTTCCACAAGAGCTTGAAAGAAATAATAACCCCTTCTCATGATCCAAATTTTCTCTTTTGTACATGTTTAACCCACAAAGAAAGTTAGAAAACCAACCTTTGCACTAACTCAACCTAGAGCTTATTTCCTCTAACTAGAATTTACCCATTTTTTATTTTATTATTTGAACTTTTTTACAACATTAAATCCAATGATGATTTTACATTTATAAAAACATAATTAATTTTAAAAATAATTAATTTAATCAATGACTCCAAATATAGTTATTCTTTAGTGCTCCTCTAATGACTTTAAATAAATTAAATAATTTTAAAAGAGTTAATAATTTAATTAAGTCATTGAGTTTCTAACTTGGGCCCATAAATGTCATCTTTAAAATTTTGTCCATGTGAAATTTTTGTAGCATTGCCTTGTCCATTTAACTCTAGAGTCAACTATTATGTGAAATTGAACAATCAAAATCAATTAAAAATGCCCTAAATAGGTAGTGAAATTTGAATGACAAATTTTCACTACAACAATATTGTCCCACCCCATCCCTAGATGTGAAAATTTATAAATCTTAAATTTTATGATTTATTTTAGTAGATACAAACATTTTTACTGGTGTATAGTCATTCTTCATTTGAAAGTTACAACCATCTCTCCCTCTCTCACACACACACAAAAAAAAAAAAAAAACTATATGAACGTCAATGAGAGTGGAAGGAAACGTGTTGTAAAGGCATGTAAATGGAACTGAGGGGATAACACGAAATGATATGGAAAAATCATGATAAGTATATTTATATGCATTTATCATTTACAAGAGAGCATGAAAAATTTAAAGTGGATTTATAGAACTATGGACACAAATGAATGAATGAAAGATTTTAATAACACCCACAAGACCAAGCAATTTATGAAACCAATAGCTACAACAAATTTGTTTTGTGTTAACACAACTTCTTGACGCAAGGTTTGCCCTACTAATATTTTAAAACTTTTTAATCTCTTCTCAATGTTAACTCTTTTACTATGGATATTTATTAGAAAACTTCTTGTTCTATTTAACCCTTCCTCTTCAAACAAGTTAGTTATTTTTTCAAGCCTTGAGTTATCTTTATACTTGATATGAATGGCATTATAGGTTGTATGCTTTATAATGAAGTGCCATACTATCTCCGCTACTTCTTTGTCATAAAATAATCATGTTCTCATTTCCCATTCTTCCTTGGGTATTGCCCTCTATTGGTTTCATTCCTAAGATGATGTGAGCTAGTCCTCAATTGTGCAATCAACATCTTTGATTTCCATTTGATTTATGGCCTTGTGTTGTCTTGTCTTCTAATCTTGTGTGGGGTTAAAATTATTGATGTAGTATGCTTTCTTCCATCCAAAGTGCTTTGTCCATATGGTTGTCTTGAATTTATCTCTTACATACTTTTTTATATCCTCGTTAGTGTTTGGACATTATTGTATGTTGACGTCCTATTTACTCATCCATTTTTTATTTTATTTCATCTATATACTTTTTCTTCTCCTTAAATCTACTTCTATTACCATTTTGGGCCATTAATGATTCTCCATACTTCATGTCTTTTTAAATAACTTAATGTCTGAGTCATTGTTAATGCTTTCAATAGAAAAAGTACATGTTTTGATTAATAGAATATCATATGGAATTGAGGTTTTGACTTTGAGGTTGCTTGTGATTAATTGATTTTGTATTCTCTCTATCTATCTCCAATTTAGGTCAGACATGTTGCTACCCCAAAAATTACATCCATATAGAACCATTAGTGTGATAATTAGGTGTAACAAAGTTCTCTTGGTTTTCCAATCCCATAATTTGGCATTCTTGCATCTATTTTGCAGTGACTATAAGGTCTTGTACCCCCTTGAATTTTTTTTGCCTTGTAGGTCTCCCAACTAAGCTTGTTGTGAAAGTCAAGCCTGAGATATTTGTATTCTTCCAATACTTCCAATGGGCTTCCTTAAAAAGGAACTCAATTTGTTTCTTTTTTCTTCATATAGAAAAGATCATGACTTTTATCTTGCTAAGAAAATCAAATCATCAACATGTGAATCATAAGATCCTATCATACATTTTGAAAATCAATAACAAATAAAGAATAATATTTAATGGATTAATCTTTTGGGAGGCACTTAAGGTCCATCGCCTATATAATGAGACCAAACAAATATACAAATTAAAGCTAATTTATAGCAATATTAATAAAAAAAATATCATGGTAGAGTTAAGCACTTGCAACAACACCAAGAGGACGGGTATATTATACTTGAGAGGGATGAAGTTCCAAGTAGAAAACCCCACTATTGGAGATAAGGGATCTTTCAACTATCTTATTTATCAATAATTAAGGGATCAAAAACTCTCCAACTAAGTGGAGGAGGATCTAAGATACTAGTAACCTATGATGCTGAAGAGGCCCATCGAGAAAGTTCAACAGTAGTAGATACTTTACCATGAGAAGCAAGCAAATTCCATCCACCTCATTGAGAGAGAGGAAGTGAGGAGCCAATAAAATATGGGTAGATGTGAAAACCAAAACATAATTATCAAAGAGTCAAAGGAGTATATTATTACATTTGGAGGTTAGGCAGACCTTGACTCATGGTGTATGGGGAAACTCCCTTGTGGTTGAGTAAGTATTACAAATGCTGAAATTCAAGGGTGACATTCCCCACTTGGGCATAGATCTAAATATATATGGAGATGAGCCTATCAAATTTTTCTTAGGAGAAAATTATTGAGATAACATCCCACTATTAAAAATGGCATAATTCATATATTTCAAAAGCTAAAAAACAATAAAATATCTTAATAAATTATAAATGAAAGCAATATAAATTGGCAGTTGTGCAAAATCTATATTTAAAAAAACAATCTATCAGGTGACAAGCTCATGATGAAATGATTACAAAGACTTTGAATCCACTTCTAACCACATTGGGCATGAGGACAAGTCTGGAAGAGATGCTTGAAGCTCTTTGGCCTATCACAAAAAGGATATTTAAAATAATAAAATCCTGGATGGTGCATCCATTCTCCCAAATACAGGCCCTAATAAATAAGACACCAACAAAGTAAGCCAACTTTGGTTCAAGCTTGGCCTCCCAAATACACTTGAGGCAAAGAATTAAAACCCCACAGGTTATTGAGCTTATCAAAATCCAAGGAAAAGGGGTTAAGAATTTTATACAACAAGCTAAGATAATACTTTTTGAATGGTGTATCAAAATTCAAATTCTAATATTTTCACCAAGAATATGGTGGTTAAAGCCCTAATTTGTGAAGCATAAAATTAGGCATGAACTCCTAAAACTACATAATTGAAGGAAAGTCTAGATAGTGAAGCTTGTGCTTATTCTAGAAGATGGACCAAGGAATCTAATCTCTAAAAGAGACAAGATATCAAATAATTCAAATGTCATTTTAAAAGATTATAAGAGCTTTGACTTTAGAAGTCTCAGCTAATGGCATGTTGTTGCTATAAATAATTAAGGATCACCATGAAATATGGTCATTAAAGGACATCATGCTCCTAAAACCATCTACAACCCACTTAATAAAAGGTTTGACATACTCAAAAGGATTTTTAACTACTTCAAGCTACCAAAGTGCCTTCAATTTGACAAGGGCATTAGTGATAAGTAAATTATGAAACCCCAACCCATTCCAAACCTTCTTACCATAGGGAGAACCTATAAAAATACAACATGTTTGAGAAGAATTTTCCAAGCCTCATACCCTTTAATACCCTAAATGACCCATTGAGCACATAAAATACTACTTAGTCTATGAATATCAATAATTCCCATTCTTATTTCTTGAGGAAGGTAATAGATATCCCAAATAACTTGTAGACACCTAATTTTGGCATAAGTGTAATTTTAGTATCAAATTACATTATTGTAAAGTACTTGTGTGTTTTTCAATTATCAATTCATATTAGGACCTTATTGTCGCATTTTACCTTACATTTAAATCCTAATCTGACTCTTTTTTTTGTTATTTTTCTATCCTTTTTCTCTTTCATCCATAATTTTAGTTATTTTGGACCTACTGCCTAGAACTATGCATTATACAGTTATGGGTTACCAAGACCGCATAGTGTATAATTCTAGTGTGGGCCCTTGTGACCCTTGTTTTGGGTCCCACATATTTTTTATCCCTATTTGTTCGCATTTCCCAGTCATTATATGTCAGCTCATATTTCAATTTTCTCCTAAGTTTAATTAAAGAAGTCTATATATACACAAGTGAATTTGAATTTGAGAAGTTTATAAATACATAGGTGTTTTAGTGCATATATGACACATGCAGTGATTGAAATGATAAGATGTTAGGCACAAATTGAAATCAAGAGTCCAAAAATTATTGAAAAGACCTGTTAAAACAAAATTTCTACATTTAGAGTTGAATTTGAATCAAGATTTAAAAATTTAATGTGTTGTGTTACTTGTTCATCCTAACATCAAAATTCATATAGGATTAGGGTTTGCATCCACAAATTTATTATTAAAGTGCATCGAGTGTTATTTTATTTTTTTTCCAAACTTGGGGCTTAATAATAATGGAAGGATAACACATGCCCCTCATTGATACCCTTATTTTTTGTTAGTCTATGATGAATTGTTAGGGTTGTAGAGAATAAGATAATTTTCTCAGAGATTTGCTTTGAATTTAGAAAAAGCAATCAAGGTTTTCAGAGCCCTAGAGTAGGCAAACATGATAATGTTGTTAGAATTCAAATAATGAAAAGTTACTATAACTATCCCAATGATTTTGGCATGCCTATAATAGTCCTCCCATTTATGGCACTCTAAAGAACTATCTTTTTTTATCTCAAATTTTATAGATTTTGTTCATCTCACCTTCTAGACCTATTTTCTATTGTAATTTTCTACCAATTGTTCCTAAATAATTGATAAATTAGGCATTCTTCTAGATCCCTCTCTTCACATTTATTACTTACTCTAGAATATTCCTTATTGAAGTTAGACGTAATTCTGTTATTTTATTAGAGAAAATATGGTTAGATCTAGTTGTAATGTTGTTAAACTTATTTTACACCCAAGAGATATAAAATTAAGGAAACTATAGACACATTTATATTATGCACGTAACACATCAATCTGAATTAAAACAAGTTGATTGAATTTGTGATTACTTAATTTAGAGAGGAAAAAATGATAGAGGGATGATATACTTAGTTATTTTTGTGTATCTATTGCTCATAGATGATGTTACTGAATCATGAAATGCTATATATATGATTTGTTAACCACTCAAATCAGAAATAGGAGCTATAAACCTACTTAGACACTGCTAATAAATTCAAACACTTGTAGTAGCCAAAACTAATAGGGTTTATTGACAATGTCCCTATGTATAATGGGGGTATGATATATTTGAGAACCCTACACCTGTGCCTATAATGTGATTCTGTGTGTGCACACGTATGTGATCCTAAATTTAAATGCATGTATTACTTCTCTTCCATCTAAACCCTAGTTGTGCTTTAGACCATAAGATGTCCTTAAAAGGGGTTAATATTTTAAAATAGATATACCCCAATCACTCCCCACTAAATGGATGAATGTTTCCTTTTTTCTAATACTCTGGAGAGGGATCAAATTTCATGTAGTTACCCCACTTAAGTGTGTGTGCTTGAAACAACAAGAATAATTAATAATGTATTATAATTTTTTACCTTTAATACTTAGCACCATGCAACTTAGTCTTTGTTTATTTATATTTTTCTCTATGGACTATTTTAGGGCTACTCTTTGAAGGGTTTAGACATGTTTATTATTTTTTCATAATGTATTAAGAGAGTGTTATGTGTTTTCCCAATGTTCCTTGAGTATTTAAAGTGATGCTTGAGTGTAGTATGAACTTAGGGGTGATTTGTATTTATAGATGACTCTTCATTGATTCCCACTATGACCGACCAATAAAATGTGTCTAGCTCAACCTAATGGAGACTTCCTAGTTTTAAAAATATCCATTGAAGATCCGTAGACACTATCAGTAGGGGGTGGTAACTATGATAACTAACATTGTATGGAATTACCCATAATATCCTAGAAGTGTAAAATAGGGTTATGAAATATTGAGACAATTTGTTTAGGATTCTAGAAGGTTCTTGTACAGACTCAACTAATCTTGAATAAATGTATCAAAAAAATAGAGGTGGCTAAGAAATTTGATAGGTAGATGGACAAAGGGAAAGTAAGCTCAAGGGTCAAATATATATGTAATATCCAAGCATGTCAACTTATGTCAAAGTTATTTTTGCTTAAGTGCCAAAGACCAAATTTAGGTGTCTATAGATTCCCCCTTTAAATATAGTATTGTAAATTTTGAATTATAAGGATAACAAAAGTGAATTTGGTACTTGTGATAAACGTGCTTGATATTGATATATATAATCAAAATGTGTTATTTGATCCATGTGAAACCTATAACAAATATGTATAAACAAATGTCTATTTATAATAAGAAAATTAAAATAAATTGATCTACTGAAAAGATTGAAATTGAAGAGTTAAGGAAGGAATACACTTGATGGTATGCAAACCCAAGATATAACCTATTGAACATGGCTGAGAAAACCATGGAGTAACCATGCTCGAAGGAAATGAAAGTGATAAATATATACTTTAAAAAGGTTGTGTTAGAAGTTGAGGAATGTATTACCTTAACCACATTTTTTTTATTATGGGTAAAATAGTGTTTTTTGAACTAGGGACCCAACCCCATATAAGATAAATGTAGACATGACCACAACAACCCAAAATATTTTTAATGTCTACTACAAAACACAGAGATTACATCACATCAGGAACATAGATAAAAACAACACCAAAATAACAATAACATAACTAGATTTTTTAGCATCCAAAGGCTTCTTCCCAGCTATTGATCATCCTTTTCAATTCCATGTCCATCCGATAATACACCTACGGGGTCTACCAAATCTCCTTGGCAAACTCACTACATTTAAATTTTTTTTGGTATAAGTCTCACCTTTTTTCATCAAGTCTCCCAATAGGTTCCTGAGAGACTATATACCCCCATTGCCTCAGATAATAGAATACCTTTTATTTGGAACCCTAAAATCAATTTTCATATGTAAAAAGATCAATCATTGTATATATATATATATATATATATATAGACCTAAAGTGCTTACATAGTTACCCTCATTTCCCTTCGTTCCATCATTCCTTAATATAGAAAATAAAGAAAAGTTTGTCGCAAAAAAAATGTAGAATGCCAAAATCTATCCCTAAATATCATAAAATGTCCCAATTGTTCTTCAAAATCATGTGAGATACATCTTAATATGTTCAAATCTGACCCATATGAACATATAATATGTCTTCATATGTAAAGTGATCTTATCTAGCATGTATGAATCTCTAAAATAATCCCATTGTATGCCCCCCATTTGATATAAGAGATGAAGCTTGTGAATCATTCATCTCTAAATAAATAGTCATGTGCAACATGTGTTATATAGAAAAGTATAATCATGTAAAGTATATGTATAAACATGAAAAGGTATGTCCTCATAGAAATATTTTGAAAACCATAAGCGTGTATGAAACATGTAACCCATGAAAAAGGTAATTGTTTCTTATTCACACATAAGATATGATCATAATAATTCATTTGAAAATAGTTGTTAGATATAATTAGATATGCCAATGAAACACACAATAATTAAAATTGTATTAGATGCATGATATTAACCATGAAAACATACAGTAGAAATAAATAGTAGATAGTTTAACTTTGCATGACATAAATCATAACACCAAACACATAGAAATAATAAATTTATTCCATATAAAAATATGTTAATGTATGTAAATAAACACGCATACACAACATCATAGTGAATACTTCATAAGCACACAAGTATATAAAATATAACTTGACTTTGACCTGAAACAGACATAACATGGACTAGAGGATCCTCTAATATAATTGACACACAACTCAACAATACATAGTCAATGTACCCACATAAAACAAAACACACAGTATAGAAAACAATAATTATCAAGCAATGTCATAATCATCAACATCAAATAAGCATAGAACAACAATGTTAATTTGCATAATCAATTAATGTCACCATCTAGTATAACAAAACATGATATCCATTAGAAATAACACTCTAATAAATGTATGAATGTTTTGCCCTAATTTTGATAAAAAAATAAGTGTATTAAGTTGATTATATAGATGTAAAATTAGAAATATCAAAATGCTAAAGATGAATTAATTAATTATTTTAATTTTGACAAATTGCTAAATATAGAAAGTTTCTATTTTAGGAAATCATGAAGAATAAAAATACCTAGCTTACACTATGATATTTTTTTTAGTTTTGGTTGTTTTAGTATGAAAATCAGAATAAGAGGTAATTATGCAGTCTCAGTATCAGGCACATAATCAAAAACAAAATCTAGACATGTATGTTATAGGTGGATGGTGATGTAGTGTGCTTCAATCTGTTTACCATAGAATTGTCTCAGTTGATTATGATAGATGGAAAACATAAAAGATAAATAAATTATAATGTTGGACCTTATAGATTAGAGGCAGAAGTAAAAGATAAATATGGACACGAGCATAGTCAATAGACAACAACATAATATGCCCAAGTTTGTCAACCGTGGACTTGTCCTAGTTGACTTTGTGTAAAAACTGATCATTGCACTTGTGAATGATGAGTAATCTGATATAGCACACTTAGGGTTTGGCCACACAAAAATCATTGTTTTTTCTCTCTATTTGTTAAAACTCTTAGGGTAATTTGATAACTTAAAACCTACAAGAAAAAGAGGGGAGTGTAATGGGATGAGTTAACTTCAATCATCCCCATGATGATTGATCATTGCCTATCTCTAAGGAGGGAAATCAAGCCCATGTATTTATCTCACCTAAAATGATGTGGAATTGTGCTTCTTTGACTATGTGTATGTAACTAGAAGATAGCTTTGATTCTTGAAAATTATAACTCTTAACTTGATTTAGAGGTCTCTTGACTTGGCTTATGGTTGCTCCTTAAGAATGATTCATAATTTAGGAAAAATAGGGCATATTTTCTCAATGTGCAAAATTGTATATGTTTGTTCTAATTGAATAGAAAGTGGGTTAAATAAATGACTCGTGACATGTATTTATAGGATAATATTTTGATAATTTAATTTAGTTGATCTTATAAAACATGTAGGAAGACCCAAAAGGTGAATTTAAAGTTAGAACTAGATTTTTTGGTGTAGGACGTAACCAACCCAAGTAGATACAGGTGAAATGTGCTAAAGTCTATTTAGAGTGGACCTATCGAGAAAAATCATAGACAACTATATTTTACAAGGGACACTTTGAAGGTAATCCTAAGCAATTTGAACATTTGACATTGAGTGTTTTATGTAGTGATGATGATAAGCAAAGGGTTAAATCCTGCATATATAAAAATGTTGAACAAGAGTCATGTAATTGTTTGCAAGTCATGTGGTTTTAGATACGTCAAGAATTAACATTATCAAGTACCTATGACCAAATTTATGGCTTACAATGAACAAGAACATGTCCTAAATAAACAATCTAAGTAACTTGATATGATTAATAGAATTGCATAGAAAGATATAAGTTGAAAAGTGTACCAAGATTCCCATAGCATAGGAATGCCCAAAATGTGGAAAGGTTGCATGTGAGTGTGATAAATTTCATGCATCTATATGTCCATGTATCATGTGTAAATGTATGACCTACATCTAACTCATGTATACCATGAAAAACATATGCATAATAAATGGATATGCAACTCACCATATATATGATAAATGACATGAAACAACCATATGTACCAATAAAGCACGCTGTGTATATATTCTAGTTTTGTATTTTTTAATATTTGAAATTTTTTTCACTTTTTAAAATATTTGTTTTATTTTTACATTTTTTGAAATGTTTGAATTGAACAAGCACTTAGTGAATGAAAGAAGGCCAAGGGGAAAGGATGTGAAATAGAAGAATAAAAGGGATCCAAATAATCGATAGCATATGTAAATGTATAATGTGCACCACATGTAATATCAAATTATTCTTGAAGAAAGCAAGTGATATGTTTTACTATATGGTAAAGTCATGTCTCAAAGTAATATATATTAGAGCTCATAATAGGTGCATTCCACCTGTGGGCAAAAGTCAATGCACAAATGTCATAAAATGTGTAGGCATGGAATATATATGATCATGTAAGCTCAATGTGTGCCATGACAAAAATAAGTACAGATAGTCAATATAAATAAGTGGGAAATAGTATGTTGTTTCAAGGTGTAACATGCCTTAAAAAATGGAAACTAAAATCATACTATTGTAAAGGATGTATGTGCATATATCATCATAGGATATATAGTTCAAATGTTTGGATTAGGACAAGAAATCAATAGGTAAGGGCCAAAAAACATGATAATCAAGTATAAATCAAGGGATAGAAAATTGATCAAAACAACCACATATGTACACACCAATATATATGATCAAATAAATCAATAAGTCAACTTGAGAATGTGATCAAGCAATCAAACAATAAAAAACTATGTGCATTATTATTGTATAGTATATGAATTGGTTAGGCCTCTAACATGCCATATTTAACATTTAATGTCTATTAGGGGGACTATTAGTATTCTCCCAATATGTTTCATCATAAAATAAATGATCATTTTCATCTAAGGTTTGATCACATTGGAACTAATTATTGATTTTGAACATTTTTGTACTATAAATGTCTTCACAGAATGATTTTATTTATTAATGGTACACTTTACTATTGAATTTTGAGGAATCTTGATTTTTACTTGGTTTTATAAGATCTTGCATTTTTATATCTTAGAGTAATGCATCTTGTATACATGCAAAATTAGATCCAATGTAAATAGAAACTCAAAACAACATCAAATTCATACTCTAATCAAACGTAATACCTATGATAGAGTTAGAGAGGAGAGAAATATACCTCCACTTACCACAAAGACCTTGTTGTGTAGTTTTTATCTTGTTTGATGAATTTTGTGGATGCTCAAGTAGACCCATGTGATAATTTCAGCAATATGTCCCTTAGATAGATGATGAGACGTTAGGATGATATTGATGGCTTATTCTCATAGTGGCATGATCTCCTTAGGATATTTAAGTTCATTCAAAATGAAGGAGAGGGGATCAATTTATGGATTATGGATGGGGAAATGGACGGTCAGATTTGATTATAATTGGATGGCTATGATTGAGTCAACATTATCATTAAATAAGGGGGGTTGGATATTAAATGAGATAGGTTGGATATGAATGGTGTTACTTTGATGAGGGTATTAATTTGATTTCACTTGCTTCTTATCTTTGATTTTGGGTGATTTGATGACTTGATTTAAGATTTGATGATTTGATTTAACTGATTTTCTTTTATTTTTATATCTTGGATTTTAGATTGTGTATGGATTTTATTATTAGTACTAATCAACTAATTAATAATGATTAATTATTTGATTAATATTGTGTTTGATTTTGGAGGGATTGGGTAGGGTCATGATAAAATTAGGATAACATGATTAATTAATTGGGGGTGATAGTGTGGTTAAAGCAGATTGGCTATAGATGTGTTGACAACATGATTAGTGTAGTCTAATGGAATATGATAAATTTAGGGTTACGATAACATAATTATGGTTCAATGATATTGGTGTGGATTATTGGATTGGATGACAATGAATAGTAATGATATCAGGGTGTTAGAATTGGGATGTCTATATTTTACCTCTATTTCAAAGGGTGTTACAACTAGGAGAAGCAACAACTTTTCAAGGAATATAAGAAAAAAAGGATGAGTGCTTGAGGATAACCCTAGTGGAATAATGGTTAGGGAAATGTAATAAATTGAGTGATGATTTGGTTAGAGATGATACCCCCTCAAGAGGGCATATAGGCATTAAATACACATATGGGCTTTCAAAATAAGAAGAGGGGTTGAAATGGAATAATTATGGCTAAAAGCGAGGGGTGGGGGTGAATAAAGAGGGGTTGGGTTCATGTAGAGTATGATGATTATGGATATATATTTTGGTAGATGTCATGGATGGATGATAGTAACTCACTTGAGCTAAGGCTTGCATACTTGGATTTGTGTTGATTATCCCCAAATAACAATATGTGTGATGGGGTTGGATTGATAATGATATATCCCAATAAAGTTGTGAGCTTGATGTGCTCTAATCAATGATGTATGTGAGGTAGTTGGATTGGGAATAATATATCTTGATAAATCTATGATCATAGATTTGATTGATTGTTTGGATGTTCAAGCATAAATCAAGGAATTAACCAATTACATGGATTGATAATGTGATGATTAAGGATTATGGATTGTGGATATGATGGATTTTATAGGTTGTTGTAGATGTATGTGATGATGTGATGGATGGATGGATTAACATTACCGTTATCATTATTGATGATGCACACTTAGAGAGAATGGATGTTAAGTATGGATAGTTAGTTGAAGAAATGTATGTTTAGAAATGGGTGTTGATGATGTGATTTAACATGTTATTCTTGCATAAAACTCCAATTATTTGATCAATCTTATTTACTATAGCATATGGAAGGATGCACCATGATATAGATAAACCATAATGACATTGTTGCAATATGACTTAAGATTAACGTAAACATAATAAATAATAAAATACATAAATAATGAACAACAAGCAAGTAATAAAAACACACAAAAATAGGTTATGTTTGTCCTTTATTAAGTCAAAATGCTTAATATTTGGTGACTGATGATACTGAAAATATTAGGGAAAATGTATCTCAATAAAGATACAAGCTTTGATTTTCCTCAAGCAAAAATATTTGAAAGGGAGTTGGATTGGGAATGATATATCCGAAAAAAATTGGAAACTTCAATGTGGGAACGATATATCTCGATGAGGCTACAATGATTTGTTTTAAATTGAACAAGGATTTTAACTGGACTAAGGTCAAGACAAATTGTTGTTTTTTGGATTTTGATGGCTTTTCTATATTTTTGGATTTTATAATTTTTATAATATTTTTGGATTTTGTAGGTTTTTGATGAGGCAACAAGCAAAGAGAAAAGTTGTTCTAGCATCAGGATAAGAGGTAGTAATGGATGGAGTGGTTTAGGGATTTAGGATAGAATGGATAAAGGATTCATGATAGGATCTCCAAGGAATGCATCACATAAAGACCATGTGTTGAATCATCTATGTGTTATTCTAATTCCATGTTGTAGTGAATCGGACATACCAAGATATTACCAAAACATGTTTTCAAGATTTCCTCTACCCTTACCAAGGTCAAACATGGAAGAATGTTGGGCATGATGGGATGATTTAGGATGCCAATGGGTGGGTGGAGTTGATCTTCTCCCAAGTGTATGGTACTTGTAGACAATGGATTTATGCATGATGCCTAAATGATTCTCATCATGGTACTTTCCCAAGGTGGCATAAAGATGGGTTTCACTTTTGGATGATTTTTCTTTGTTTTTTCTCTTTTTTTTTTTCTAGTAACATATGAACCTTCAAGTATGTGCTCAAGACATGTTTATACGAAGTTCATTCATTTTTGATTTGGCTTCCTCCAATCTTAATAGAGTACCATCATATCCTCTACAATAGAGGGTGCTGCCAAGGAGAGTAAAGTGGGATGCATATTGGATGAAGGATTTTCTGTGATTGTGTGAAGGATTTGGAGGGATGATATCATAGTATAGGTAAGTGTAAATTTTTAGATACTGAAGGGGATTGAAACCAACAATCTCATACACCCTTATTTATTCTAAATCCAATCTAGGCATATCAGTATGTGACCAAGTGAAGATGTCTAAAAATTATTCTAGGAGAGTGATGAAGGCTTCATATTCTTTGGGATTGAGAGTAGTTCCAAGCTTGATGATCTTGAGATTCTTCCATATTCTAATATTGATGTCAATGGTTTCTTCTATGAGATATTTATATCCATCTTGAAATTATGTTGGCACAGGGGAGATTGAGTTCCTTGTCTTTATTTTCTTTATTTTGGCCTTTTTTGTCCAATAGTGCCTCAAAGAGGTTTTCACTAGGGGACATTGATTTTGTAGTTTATATATTTTTTAATTTAATTTGATTGAGGAGATTTTCATGTTCCCCAAAGTAAATTTATGTGTTGATATTTATTTCAAAACCATTTTCATGATCTCATGGTTGGATACCATATCAAAGTCCCATGAATTGTATGAAAATTGCATCATTTTCAAAAAGGTCTAGTGGTAAATGATCTTGTTTGTCTCGATTGACAAGTTGAGGATAGTGAGGTTCAAGATGGATGACATGGACAATGGTGTTGTTAAATAGGTTGGTAGTATCAAGATATTCATAGAGACTATGAGAGGAGCTTGTTTCAATGGTGGCAAAAGCTTCTTCAGAAATCATGGAAGTGTCACTAACATCCTTGTATTGATCACCAAGGGGTTTGTAGCCAATGTCTTGATGTAATTTATTTGTGCTCATAGAAATAAGCTATTGTATTCATTATTCATGAAATCTAAGTCTTTTGCCTTTATAATTCATGATGTTACACATCTTATTTGATATAATATATATGTCAGTTTAAAAATAGGAGGGTAGGTCGTCAACATACAACCAAGAATCATTGAAGCTTTCAATCTTCTCATCTACAAGGTTGGATTCAACAAATAATTTTGAGCCAAACTAATAGGATGTTGGTTCTTTATTCTTCTTATTCATAGTGGGTCTACTAGAACTTATAAGAGAGATGGGGGGTTTTCCACATGAAGGGCATCTTGTATTATATTTTCTATAAGTACCTTCTTAACTTTAGGCTTGGTATTGGAGGCCTTAGTATGTAAAAGGGAGATTGGGTAGTTGGTCAAAGATGGGTTAGTAAAAGATGAGTTGGTCAATATGCATTGACCTTGATTTATCTATGGAGGAGTCTAATTATGCTTTGGAAATGGATCTTGGTATATCCCTAGTTGTTAATTCTCAAATGTGGATACACTTCATTCTTGAGTAAGCAATGTTCCTTGGAGTACCGATGATAGGATATAGTTGGATTATTGTGGCTCAGAGGTCATATTGGTGTCAGATTAATTATGTTTGGATTATTGATGGTTTGATTATTGTGGCTCAGGGGTTTGATTGGTTTCAAATTGATTAGGTGATTCTTGATTGCATAATTATTGACTAGGTTGTAATTATTTTTGGGATTATCGATTTTGGGATTGTTGTTCATGAATTTTTACCAAAGTTGGGGAAAGTTGAGTTTTTATGGTTGAAGAGTCAAAATGGTATGGAATGGTTGACGGTTAGATCATAAAGTGTTAGATTTTTGGTTGTATTTATTTAATAAGGGTAGGATAAGTGGGGTTCACATGAATTAGGGGCATAATGGATATTGTATCTTTGATTGGGTTGATTATTATGGGATTGATTAGACAATGAAGGTCTTGATGTCAAAGGATGGATATTGCCAACTATTATTTGATTTATTAAATTTAGTCAAGTATGATTTGATTTTGGGATTGGGATGGCAAAATAAGTTTATCTTTATAGTTGACATGGGGATATCATGATTGGGATTGTAACTAGTGGATGAGATATTTGCTTGTAATTGGCTAGCATTGTTAACACAATAGGATGGATTATAAAAAAATCGTTATGATTATTTAGGCCTTATTTCTATTGTGTTTGAAACCTTGTGTTGAATGCCATGGGTCTAGATCAGGTTGGATTTGTAATGGGTTGTTCATAAAGGGGGATGCAATCAAAACACACATGCAAGCACAACCTATACTAATCAAGTGGGACTGCGATAAAATAATGGCCCACAAATAACACCTTGAAGGGTATGTTGTGGGTGATCCTAGGGAATGTTGTGTTTCTGACACCATTATTTGTCTACAACTAAATGGTTCTTATGATAGGTTTCACTTGATAACTAGGGGATTCTTATATACCTTATGGTACTATAGGGCCCAACTTTGTGAGGTAAGGGTGATATCTAGGGCCCGGTTTTTGGTGGATAAACCATGTCAATTCAAAGTACTAGTAAAATAGGTCACTACTTAGCCAATAAAAACTCTTCCTTGAATATTTAGAGTCCATTGGAACACATGCTTTATATTAACTATTGGTGATGAAATCCATCACTAGACCCTAAAAAATAAAAATAAAAAGGCAATAACTATTTTTGGTTCCCAATATCACATTACAACATGAGGAAAAAACATATGCATTTGTCCTTAGGAGATACAAATGACCTAGACCATTTATAATTTCTAAAGTCACCTTACGGCATAAGTAAAGAGTAGACACGGTCATAAGTTGAACACACAAGCAAAACTAAATAAGAATATACAAAAAGATTTTTGAATAGGATTAAATGATTAAATATGAGATTGGTTTGATTTCAAGTCTTCGTTGGGCAAATGTGCATGACAAGTGTTAGTAGTTTGATAAGTTTTAGTCTTCCTATCATGTGAGTACCTGCAAGTTAAAAAAATAGAAGATGCAGATGCTCAAACATAGTGCACAAATGAAAAAATACATGGTGCAAATTCCAAATATTAGTGCACAAACATCAATGGATAAAGGTTGTAGATACCAAAACACAGGGTGTAGATGCTTGAGTACAAGGCATAAACACTACAGTACAAGGCATAGATGCTAAAACATATTGCACATACATTGATATATGTACTTATCTTACCTCATACCTATGAGAAGCATTTAGAGTAAGATAAGAAGGATTAATCTCTTGTATTTGATGAACAACATTAGTTTGACCTAGTTTTTATTTATTACCATCATACAAAAATACATCACTAACATGTCCACTATATCCATTCACCTAATTATCATCTATGTCATCATTTATATATTCATTATCATAAGTGTAAGGCCTATCATGTGTAAAAAAAGGAGTCTGTAAGAGAAGACATAGTAGGGTTTGAAGGATGTGCAAGCATGTAAAATAATTTGAACCCTAAGAGGATAAATATAAAACCATAATTCCTAACCTTAATATAAGGGCAAACAAATAAAAATTTGAATAAAAAACCCTAATGTAATAAGGGGAAATCATAAATCAAATATGAAATTCAAACCCTAATAAGGGATAAGTATTAAATTTAAGAGCTAATGAGATGTAGAAGGGTTGGTTAAGTTGGTTGGTTGTGCCTAGCCCCACCCAGGTTCAAATATCACAGGGCATTTATATGTTGGATGTGCCCATTTGAGTTAACTTAGTGGTTTCAATGGTCAGTGGTGGTTGTTTGTGTTGGTTTAATGGTTATTGGGGATTGGGCCCCTTGATTGTGTCTTAGATCTAGTTTATAACTTCGGTTAAATCAATATGGGTAGGGGTCCCATCAGCCCTAATATATATATATATATATATATATATATATATATATATATATATAATCTAAGAAAATTTTGGAACCCTAATATAAAAGGAAACCAAGGTTTTTTTCATTCGATGAAATTTTTGAGTTCACCAAAATGTTCAACTTATTTTACACCTAAGAGATATCAAATTAAGGAAACTATTCACACATTAAGATCATGTAAAATAAAACATTAAATGCATTAATTTAAATTGAAATGAGTTGATTGAATGCAATTACTTAATTTAAAAAGGAAAAAAAGAGTTAGATGATGTACTTAACTATTTTTGCTTACATATTGCACACATATGACATCATTGAATCTATAAATTATTTGTATATGCTTCGTCAACTACGCAAATAAAAAATAAGAACTAGAGAACCTCCTTAGACATTTCCAAAAAATATAGACACTTACAAGAGTTAGAGCTATCAGGGTTTATGACAATATCTATGCACATAATATGGGTCTGATATATTTGGGAGCCTATGCCTTCACTTGTAATATGGGTCTAATATCTTTAAGAGTCCATGCCTTCACTTGAAATATGATTATATGTGTGCATACCATTATGATATTACACTAAAATGCATTTATTATGTCTTATATCCAAACTCTAATTATTATTTTGACCATAAGATGCCTTAAAAAGGGTTAAGATTTTGGTTTGGATGGACCCCAACCACTCCCCATTGAATGGATGAGTGTTTATTACATTCAAATACTTTAAATAGGGTTCAAACCACACATAGTGTTATCACTTGTGTGTGTGTGTGTGTGTGAAACATCTTGAATAATATAGAATGCAATGCAATCTTTTACCATTGATACTTGGCACCATGTAAATTTGACTTCGTGTATTCAAACTTCTCTCTATGGACTACTCTAGGGACACTCCTTGAAGGGTTTATGTATGTGTATTGTTTTTGATAATGTCTCAAGAGAGTATTAAGTGTTTTCCCAATGTTCCTCAAGTATGCCAAGTGATGCTCAAGAGTATAATGACTTTAGGGGTAGTTTTTATTTATAGATGGTTCTTTATGAATTCCATCTATGACTGACCCATGAAACATGTCTAGGCCAACCTAATGGAGACTTCCCAATTTCAAAAATAGTAGTTAAAGGCCCTTGGAAATTTTTGGTAGAGGGTTCTACCTATTTTAATTGAAATTATTTGGGATTACCTATACTATTCTAGAAGTGTAAAATAAGGATATGAAATATGGAGATGGTTTATCTAGGATCCTATAAGGTTCTAGTACAGATTCAATTGATCTCGAATAAATATATTTGGTAATAATAGGTGGCTAAGATAATTAATGGGTAGATGGATATATGGGAAGTATTCTCAAGATTCAAATATATGCACAATGTCCAAGTGTGTCAAAATATATCAAAGTTGGTGTTTCTAAAGTGCCAAAGACTAAATTTAGGTGTTTATAAACGTTTATGGGTAGCTGTTTATATTTAAATGTAAAACCCATTTCCCATGGATTTTTTTGGTGAAACCATGCTCTCTTACACCCATTTTGGTGAGATTTTCATTTCACTATGGTACATGTACATTTTATAGGGCCTATTTTATTTGTTTCCAATTGTTCACCCTAGTTCTTATGTGTCATTTGTAAAACCTAGTTTATCATGTTTAGATATTATTCAGTATTCAAGCCCTAGGGTATGTACATGTTACGTGTGTTTTCCTCTTATGCCATCTTAGGTGAAGTGTTATATTAAATTTCAATCATTTTTTTTTGTTGAAATTCCTTTGGTTAAATATAGAGCTTATTTGGAAAAGAAAATGTATCTTAGTGATGTTGTTGTTCCTTGTATCATTAAAAATGATGTTGCAATGCCTTTGAGTGATATTATTGTAAATGGATCTCAAACTAATAATGCCTATGGTATTGATCACCATGATGAAAATAATAGAGCTTAAACACTTTATTTATTTATAAAACACATTCAATCTAATCATAAATAAATAGATATAATGTTATATGTGTTGAAATATGCCCAATACCAGACCTTAGGTCAAGAGCCTCCAATTGAAGATGTATCTTATAACTTCAATAATGTACATTTAAGGTAAATAATTTTGATCAAACTCCCATAGGGTCCCATTTCATTCCTACCAATGTGGTCTTTTCCAAAATTGCTTTTGAAACCATTCCTCCTTCTATTTTTATTACATCCACTCTTGTTTCTTTTTCTTTTCATTCTCAAAATGCTTTCAATGCTTCGAGAGTTATTCCAAACCCTTAATTTATTACTTCTCAAATTCCTAAACCATCTCAACATGCTTCTCACCTTTGTATCTTCTTCAAAATGTTTTTCAATTGACTTCTTTGAACAATGCTTTGTGTTGGTGCATTATTCTACATGTGTTAATATTAAGTTAACTTACGTTAGCTTATATATGCTAAGTGTGCTTAGTCACACTTATCTAAACTTAGAATATGATAATTGAACATTTAATTCTCACATAATTTATTGATCCCACATCTATGTGGCCCAATCACATGTGCAACTTAAGTGACCAATAAAGACAAAGGACTTTGCTCTTGAAAAAGTTATTTATATCCATCATCTCCATTTATATTATGAATGACTCTCTTGATGGATTCCATCAAATATATTAATATGACATTTAATCATTTCGTCATATGTTTTCATTATTTTAAATCTAATAAAGTGAGTTCATACTGAGTAGTGTTTCCAGGCATTCATACTCAGATTTATTTCTCTTGTGGTGATCAGAGCTTTTTCCCAATGTGTACTAGAGCTATTTTTCCTTCAGATGGTTTTTGGAAATTTCTAGATACATTTTGTGTTTTTAGAATTCCAACACCACTACTCCAATCCCTTTCTAAGCCACCCATCATTATGGGTTCCCAAAAATACCATTTGGATATTTTTGTTTGGACACAAGCTACATTTTAAAGCCATTTTCATGGGGTTTTCAAATATATTGAATGGTAGGATCTAGTAGTTTTTTAAAAATATTTAGATTTTTTTATTTTTTTTGAATTTTAGGTCATAGAGTTGATTTTCAATAGATTTTTTGAGTTATACACTCTAAGGAGAAGCTAGGACCATCAATATCTTTATTTTTTTTTTACATTTTGTGTGTAAGTAGAAGATATGAAATATAATTTTTTGGATTTTACATTTTGATATATGTTTTGGACAAACTGTGCTCTTACAATATGTAGTTTAAGGTTATAGTTGCATTGGAAGGGTAACATTGGAAAGGGTTGAAGATATGATTTTATTAAGGAAATACAATTTTGGAGATTCTTGGGTGAAATCTACCAATAATAACGTGGTGTAAGCAACATAAAACCTATAGGTTAACTTTTATTTTGTTTGATTTTACCTCCATTTGAGAGATCTAAAGTGGAAACAATGATTTTTATGGCCCAACATCTACTACAACAGTGCACATAGTTAGGTAATTGTCACATGTGAATAGTTTAAAAAACTATCATCAACAGTCTAATAGTATTCATGTGCAACATCTAGGTATCCATTTGACTATTGACTCTATTTTTTAGCTCCCAATGGCTGCCCCTATGCTATATGACCTTGTTTCTATCCTCTTTGTACTCTATTGATTCATGAAGGCTATAAACCTCTTGTTTTTTACTTAGATTTTTTGTTTCTGCGTAAGCACACTGAAGTTGGTTTTTAAAATTTTGGGCACTTAAGTTTTGCTGCAACAGAACACTATTGGAGATCCTGTTCATGCACCTTCCTAGGCTCATATCTTGAGATATATTGGAAATTTTTGCATATTATTATTATTTTTTAATTTTGTATGTTTTTAGTAGAATCTCCTTGTATGCTCAAATAGGATTTATGCTATATGTTATTTTACATATTTCTCTCTTTTTTGGGTTTTTTCCTTAATTTTGTCATTGTAACTCACATTGTAAAGTCATAAGTAGAGATGAGATATTTTTCTTCTGGTTTCTGTAATGAATAATCATTTTTTGTTTTACAAGAGCATTTTTTCATCTATGAAACCTTGGTTTCAAGAAAATTTGTAAAAATTACATCTTTATAAGTAGTTTGGTGGGGTTTTCTCATCGTTTGAGTGTGTTTTTAAGGTGAAGGTTCATTCTAAGGCCTTTTTTGCCTTATTGTAATGGCTTTGTACCAAGACACCCTCACACAGGTCAATGATAACCCATAGTTAGAAAATGATCTAATATTCTTAGAAGTTTGTGGAATTCAGGATCATATGGTTAAGTTAGTTGAAAAGAATAGGAAAATTAAAAAATAATCCATCCTATCTATCTCCCTAATTTCTAAAAAATATGTACTCATTCACTATTACATTATACAATTGCGTACATTTAATGTAAGACTGGTATTATGGGCATACCTTCCACTGAGCCTAGTCCATCATGTGTCACACTACATGTTACTAAATCTAGTAAGCATCCACATAATGTTTTTCAGGTTATGACCTATTATATCCTAAATTGAATTTTATATTTGAAACACTTATTGTTACAATTGTTAGAAACCCCACTTCAGATCCACCTACATATGTGCTTAGCTCATTTGATAATAACACCACTAAGTTTGGATCCCACATACGATGTTCCATGGGTCATCTTAGTAGAGGTATTTGTAAACACTCACAGGACATTGTTTCCCCCATATAGCATGTTTACTGGACTATTTACAAAGGAAATGTCTATTGAGTAGGTCTTTCACCTTCATTAGGACCACTTCATGTAAGCTCAACTCTAGTTTTTATTCATTCCACTCTTTAAGAGGAAATAAAGTGACACATGATTTTTATTACACCTTCATTCAGGCATGTGAGACTTGAGACTTATTCTGTTAGGCATGAGAGTGCTAACATAATTTAATATTCAAATGTTTCTTTATGTGCCCCATTTGTGCACATGGCACTGAATCACATGAAAACATCTTCTTCTATCATTTATACTCCTTTGGGATGGATTTCATATCACTTATGGTAGTGACATCAACCATATTTGTGAGGATTGTATTGTTGTGGTTCCTCTCCCTTTCAAATATATCATCCACACACTTTTCATACTACCTAGTAGTGTTTCTTTATTTTGGATCAAATATGATGTCCTTTTTTGACCTATAGATAGTCTCATTATATGGAGTTATTTTGATGTATATAATGCCTTATTTGTATTTTTATGTGTTTTAGGGATGTATCTTTTATTTGAATTGAACTATAATGTACCATAAGGGGTTTGTTGTTTCAACCTTTTCTACATTCATGTATGTGTGTGTTTTGTCTTGTACCCTTTTCCTATATCAGTTGCTAGGTAATTCATCTATTCCATCACCATTAGTTCCATCCTTGATATCTTTTAGTTGTTTGGTGATCTCTTTTGTACCTTTGACATCTCTTTGGTGTTAGGGTAGTGGATTTGGGCTATTCATCTAACTATTTATTAAAAAAAACACCATTTTTTTACTCCCATTCTACACAACCATGTCTAAGTGTGGATCAACCCACCTTGATGTCTAGGGAAGCCTTCTATTTTTGAGTAAATCTCACCTATATGATGACCTTTATGACAATTTTTTTTGTCATCCCTAAAATCTCGTTGTCTTGAACTATATCTTACGATCTTTTTATGTACTTTTCAAACTTTACTTGATAGTGTTATCATCTAGCATCCCTAACATCTATTAGTTCTTTAGTGTTAGATTAGTGGATTCATACCACTCATACTGATATATTCATCCACTACACCCATTTAATATTATGGGGGGTATGTGAGGTTATATTAATTTCTTCTAGTATTGTGTTTGCTCCTCCTAATGATGGCACATCTCAACATCTACTTATGGTAGTCTCTTTAGTTGATGACATCCATTTAGTGGAATCTTTTGTGTTTTTAACATGATATTGGATATACTAACACTCTCCTTATATGGAGTTATTTTAGTGAATATAACATTTTCTTGTCTTCTTTAGTGATCAAGTAATGGCTTCAAACCACTCACGTAGTTTTGATTTCTTCACTAGTTGGCCATTCAATAATGGATTTAGCCATTATGGTACACTTCCTTTAGTGATGGATCAACCCACCTAATGTACTCTCTTTAGTGATGGATAAGGACTTCATATTTCAACATTCATGTTTACTATTTGTGTGTTGTACTATTTCTTGGGACACCCTGCTACATATTTCAGTACCTCCAGTCACTTATGTTGTTTTTACTAGATTTTTTAGATACCCTTATGGTGTGTATCATAATTTATAGTGCACTTTATTTTACCTAGATACCTCATTAGTTCTAGTTTTTAGGACCCATTTTCAGAGGATTCTTAGCCTTTTTTTTTTATGCCTCCCTAAGTTGTACTTAAGAGGGATTGTTACTGCATTATTCTACATGAAATAATATTAAGTTAACTTAGGTTAGCCTATCTATGATAAGTGTACTTAGTCACATTTATCTAGGCTTAGGATATGATAAGTGAGCATTTAATGATAACATCATTTATTGATGCCACCTCTAAGCGATTCAATCACATGTTCCACTTAAGTGACTAATAGGGAAAGCGTAGTTTTATCTTACACATGCTATTTATACCCTTCATATCCTTTGTATTTTGATTGAATGTATTATTATATTCCATTATATATATTTATATGACCTCTTGATCCTTTCCTCATCTGTTTGTACTATTTTATAATGGAGTAAGTTTATATTGAGGAGTTTTTATCAAACTTCATGCTCTTAGATATATTCATTTTGTGGTAACTAGATTTTTTTTCCAAACACTTATATTCCCAACAATTATACCACCATATTCCAACACCTAAAATGAGCACTATGATGAAAACCTTGTGTGATGTTCAATAAAAAGTAAAATTTCTTTTCTAAGGGTATCAAAAGTCATGTATTAGGGTCACTTCACATGATATTTTGCTTAACCCTTTGGATTATGAAGTTCTTGCTTACCCTTTTCCTATATTATTTGTTGTTTTAATGTCTGAATTATTCAATGATAAAGAATATCCTTCTCATCATATTAAATCATTTTATGCTTCTTGTATATATCTTTCTCATAATGATAAATTGTTGACTAAGCTCTTTCCTAGAAGTTTAAAAGTTTATTCTCTTGATTGGTTTTATGCTTTGCTATGTGGATCTATGCATTATTTCATTACTTTAGCTAATGATTTCCTAGCTCATTTTTTGATCAATATTAGCATGAAAGTTATAATTTACCAATTACTTAACTTCATCAAATATCTACTGAGAATGTTAGTGAATATGTGCTTATATTGAAGATAATAATTTTAAAAATGACTCAGCAAGTACCTAATAAAGAATTGCAAAGTATATTTGCTCAAAGGTTTTTTTAACTTATTAAGGAAAAAATAGTCTTCAACACTTATCTGTGTTTTGATGTTCTTTGTCATTAAATTAAAAAATATGAAATCAAGATTTTAGAGTCTAACATGCTTAAATATGGGACCAAGGCCCCTACCTCTAGTGGAGTCAAATTTGAAAATTAAAATAAAATTTAAGGCTAAAGGTCATAATAATGCTTTTAAACCTAAGAATGAGGCTAAGAATGTAGTAAGTGTGGTGGACCAAACACCAAACATGCTAGTATTATCAGAACAAGGAGAATGAATAAAATTTAAAAGGTAAGTGAAACTCTTGAGAATGTACCTAAATGATTACTTGAATGCACTATACTTAATTTACATCCTATAGGGACTTGGATCCATCTAAGAATTTAACCAAGAGCTATGATTATAGTATATTTTGAAATTATTATATTATCATAAGGCATTTGCCAAACATATGCATTACTAAAAGGGAGAGGAACCACTATGTTTTCATTTGAGATATCTCTATTTCATGTACAAAATTTACTCAAGTTTATTTCCTTGTTATTGAATCATTTTTTCCTTTTTTTTGTTTGATCTTCAATGTTCCTTTAGTGTGTAGCTTTTGAGAACCCTTATTTCTTACGCAACCTTCTTATGTGTTTTATTTCCCTTGGGTCTTTCTTTATTTCCAACTCCTTCTAGCTTTCTATGTCTTCTATTTTTCTTGTTTGGATTTTGAAGTTACCTTCTTCTTTATTCAATTTAATTATTTATATTTTATTTAGTTTCATTCTCTTGTTTATCTTATTGATTGTGTGTGCCTCATTCCCTTCATCTTTACTTATTATTGCTTCTTATAGTGCCTTCTTATCATACATATTCTATCATCCTTATAACCTCTCTCTCTATTTTGTTAATTTACCTTTTTCTACCCTTTTTATTTGTTAGTGTAGACATTTAATTTTGGGCATAGGAATAGTTACTTTCTATGGTATTGGTGTGTTTATGTGCATATAGATCTTTGGTTCAAGTTAAGCTCTTATTGACACATTTTCCATTGTGTTAGGTCTCATTTCCCTTGACTTTTGTTATCCTTAAAATTTTAATTTTTTTTCACTTTTGGCTAATGATAATGCAATCATTCAATCTAGAAGCCTAAAAACATATGAATCGACTATTTATTTTCCTCAATACAATACTAGATGCCCCCAAAATGTTGAAAACATTATTTTAGGGTTTTTTGGCTTGACTAAGAACATACCACTTCACCCCTAGTTCCTTTTGGGTATTTTTTTTTGGGCCACTTAGCTTGTATTCTATATTTTTAGTGTTTTTACCCTTTTGGTCACACATTTATTTCCTTTTTTGATTAACTTATGTGGCAATAGGCTCTTAATGTACTACTCCCATTTTTTACGTCCGTACAAGGTGATTTGAGGTTATTAGGGTTACAATGAAGGAAAAAGATTTTAGGAATATCTATGTTGAATTGCAGCAAGCATAGTGTAGTTTTTGTAGAGTAGAAGCAAACAAAAACATCCATTAATTTTGTTTTTAGATCACACACTATTTGACTAGGAGTCTACTCTACTGACTAGGAGTGTACCACTACATGCTTAGTAATTTTTTGCACATTTTCAATTCTGCACAAGTTTTTTAGGTTTTCTTTGTGACTTCTTCTAAACCTGTTTTCAATTGAATTTAACCTATATCAACATAAATTTTTATGTAGACACCTAATTTTGGAACAATCCTTGTGTTTTTATGCATTTTACACATAAGAGATATAAAATCGTGAAAACTATGCACTAATTTAGATTATAAAAAATATGATAGTAAACACTTTAATCTGAATTGAAACAAATTGATAAATGTTACAATTAATTAATTTAAAAAGGATAAAGTAAGAGATGGTTGATATACTTAGATAATTTTTATTTATTTTTGGTCACACAAGCTATCACTTAATATGGAAATGGTTTTTATGTGCTTTGTCAACTACTCAGATTAGAATAATGACTGAAAACTCATCTACATGCTGCTGACAAAGTTAGACATCTATGGCAACTAGTAGTGTTAGGTTTTACTAGTAATGTCACTACACATAATGGGAGCATGATAATTCTAGGATGCCTCTGCCTACATATGCAATGTGATTATATGTGTGCACACCTCTCTGATCCTATGATAAAATGTTTATTTTAGGTCTTTTTCATCCAAAACATAATTGTTCTTGGTTGACCACAAGATGCCCTTAAAAAGGGGTAAATATTTTGGGTGAGACTGTCCCCAACCAATCCTTGTTAAATGGCTAAGCATTTACTACATTCAATTACTCTAAAGTGGGATAAAACCACACATATGTCTCCCTTTTATGTGTGTGTGAGACATCTTGAACAATCTAACAATGCATTGCTATAATTTGATTTTTGACACTTGACACGATGCAATTTTGAACTTGCATATTCACATTTGGTTCTATGGACTACTCTATTATTACTAATTACAATATGTGTGTATGCATTTTGATAATGTTCAAAAAGAGTGATAGGTGATTTATTAGTGTTACTAAGACTTGCCCTATGAATGAAAACCTTAGGGGTGATTTTTATTTGTAGATGACACTTTCTTAATTTCCCATTATGATCGATACATGAAACATGTCTAGGCCAACCTAGTGGAAACTTCTAATTTTGAAAAATATATGTTGAGGGATCGTAGACACTACTGGAAGAGGGAGACACCTATAGTAAGTGACAATGTCTAGGATTGTCGATACTATCTTGAAAGTAAAAAAAGAGATTTGTGATAAGGAAAATGTCTATCTATAATTTTTAAAGGGTTTATGTATAGACTCAACTAATATTAAATAAATATATCTGGTAAATATAGGTGCCTAATAAATTAGATGGGTAGATAGATAGAGGGAAAGAATGTTCAAGAGTAAAATACATGTGTAATGTCTAAGTGTGTCAAAGTATGTCAAAGTTGATGCTGCCAAAGACCAAATTTAGGTGTCTACACTTTGTAAATATAAAATTTTATCATGTATTTTTACACATGGATCATTATTTTATATTAACTTGATATTGGTGATTTATATTAGATTTTTCATCTCTCTATTTTTCTTTGTGTGCTCATGTTTTCTTCGTATTTTCTTCTCAGTTGTGTTTTTTGTGTCTTATGATCTATGTGCATCTTGTTTTGATTTGTGATTTGTCTTGTTCAAATATTGGGACTATTCTAATACTAGTCTAATTTGTATCATTTTTTTTTATATTGGTTAATGTGATTTTGGGCCCTTTTGGGCCTTGGGTCTAAGTTACATTACTTTACCCCTATTTTTTTAGAGTTTATACATTTCTTTGTGTTGGATTATATCTCAATTTATCCCTAATTTTAATTTAAGAACTCTATAAATGCAAATATTCATGGGAAATTTTAAAGAGAAAAATATATATTGGTCACATCTATTCTAAAATTACAAGGTCTCTTATTCTCTATTTGTTAAAGTACTATTGTTGCACCTGTACCACAAGGAGGAAAATTGCATTAGCAAAAGAGCATATAGATATCTCCCTTGTTACATTTTGCATCTCACATAGGGATAAGGGATGAGAGTATCATATACACAAGTTTATTAATGAAATGTATGACCATTGATTTTATATCTAAATAAAAACCTACCCTTATGTAAGTAGGGGTTTGAATAAGGTGGGTCCTTAAACAAATCCATAAAATTTTACATCCTTTCTAGGTTTTCTTAGCTAGGATTAGGGTTGGATCAAAGGATAAATGATTTAGGTAGTTTATTACATAATTATAAAAAAATAAAGGAGGTTTCTCGACATCATGTTTTGACAAGGAGGTTTATGAAGTTTCAAGCCATACATACATGCATTATCATTATTGAAAAAATACAACCACTTTTAAGAGAATTGTCACCACCAGAGGATTTTAATTTTGGTCAAATTATTATGAGATGGTTTTGATTTTGGTCACATTAATAGAGATCATTCTTCTTCTCATATCTTATTTTTCATTTATCTAGAGCCTCTTTATAATCATATATAATGAATATCTAGATCCATGTGAGTCTGAAGTTAGGTATGAGTTTCTATCTCCTCTTGTCAATTATTTATTATTGTGGTTACTTTCATTCATTTATCCATGTTTACACTAGGCATATCTTGTTTATTATATTTAATTAAAAGTGTCCTAGTTCCCTTTATTAGTGTGGTTGATTTAGTGTTTTCAACACTTGTGTGCACTCTATAGTATAAAATTTTGGTAAACTTGATCCTTTTGACCATCCAAACTTAAGCTTTTATTTTCCTATACATTATAGGGTTTGTTTGTGCCTATATCAAATCTGATTTTTAGGTATTCCTTATACTATTTCCCTCTTAGGGTATATTCCTACTTGTTTCTTATGTTGTGCCTTTGTTTAGTATACTTCATGGTTTATATTAGGAAAATGCATTCATGCAATGCAAATGATACATTTCATTTGAAAGAAAATATGTGTGCTTTAAATGATTGTGAGTATGATTTTACATTAAATGAAATGCATAATGATGAAATTATTTAAAATATTAAGAAAAGTATTATGTCCATCATGCTTATTAAAGTTATGAAAATGATGAAAGAATTAGGTAGTGTAAATTAGGTTTGCATGTTAAATTATGCCCTAGTTCTTTGTAGTGATTTTTTTCCTTCTCCTTCTAAGTTTGAACCTCCTAGTACTCCCATTTTTGAAACTAATAAGAAGTTTGATCCTTTGAATTATCCTCTTCATAGTTTAGTTCTGCCAACCAATGAGATAATTACTATGATACATGTAATAGATGAATTACAAATACAAGTCCATGCGTTATCTCTTGATTCCATTGCATTTAATGCGAGGGTTGATTTCAATATTATATATGGAAAACCCATAATTTTTGGGGTTTTCAATTCTCCTTTTCCACATGCTTTTGTCATGCATACGATTTATTTAATCGATGGCCATGGAGATCCTTTTGTACACTGTAAAAATATTATGCTTCTCTTAGGAGCTATGTTCATAATGATATAATATTTCTTAAGATATTTCTCATAAATTTGAGGGGCCATCCCTTAGATTTTTTTTTTCTTTTAATTATTTTACACCTAAGAGATATAAAATAATTAAAACTATGCACTAATTCAAGTTACAGAAATAATTACAATACATACAATAATACAAATTGAAGTGGGTTAACATATATTTCAACCACTTGACCTATATTTGACAAAATGAAAAAATGTTCATTTACTTAGCTAATTTTGACTATATGTCACTCATAGAAGATGTCAAAATATCTGGAAATTATCAAGATATGTTTCATTAAGTGCTAAGACATAAAATAAGTGCTGAAAAATTATCTGGATGGTGCTAGTAAAGTAAGACACATGTCGTAACTATCACTTTAAGAGTTTATTGTGTTAGAAAATTTTATGTCATTTTTTGTTTAAAATATTGAATTTATAAATGGAAATTGGTACAATTTTGTGACATTTGATAAATCACCATTGAAGAGATGATTTTACTTTGTGTTTGAGAGGGGTATCTCCCTCTTAGGATATGGATTTTTTATGTACTTTTAACCATAAAACATAAAACACAAAAACAAAACAAAAATGGGAAATGGATAAAGCTAAAAATGGAAAAAGAATGAAGGATGGAGGTGAAGGTAAGAAACCCATGACAAAATAAACTCAAAATACTACCTAGATAACTTGGATTTAGAAGAAATTGATAGAATTTATTCCTCACACACATAAAAAATAGTAGCAATAGTTGTAATGGGAATGAAGGCTTTCTTGGAAGCATATAGTCTCTTCAAAGATCACATTGGGTGGACTTGGTATGTAGCCCATCCACAAGCTTTTCAACACAAAGTTTGTAAACATCATGAGTTGCACACAAGCATGAAAAGTGAATAATTTTGATGGATTTTTTATCTGTAAACAAAAATACAAATTTTAAGAATAAAGAACATTAAATCCAAAAAGCCAAAGAATGATTTCAATAATTTACTTCTACTCCATTAACAAATCCATGAAACTACATGCAACAGACTAAGTTGTAACCAATCCTTCCCCAAGAGATGAAAGAAATAAGAATCCCCTTCATAATCTAGATTTATTCTTTTGTACATATTTTTGACCCACAAAGAAGTTTCAAATCCATCCTTTGTCCTAACTCAACCTAGTGCTTCTAAATAGAGTTTGCCCATTTTTTATTTTATTATCCAGACATCAAGTATAAAATTAAATGCAATTGTGAATTTGCATTCAATAAAATAAAATAATTCTAAGAAGAATGAATTTAATAAATGACTCTAAATACATATATCTTTCTTGGAAATATTTTTTGACACTCTTTTATGACTTTAAATAAAATTCATTAATTCTAAAATAATTAATAATTTAATTTATAGCTTGGGTCCACGTACATCATCTCCAAAGTTTTTACCACATGGATTCCCCTATAGCATTTCCTTATCCATTGGGTTATAGAGTGATCTAGGGTGTAGGAGGAGACTCAGTGGACAACCTACTCAAAAATATTCAAGAGGGTTATTAATGGAAGTAAATTATGAATGGAAGAGGATATAAAGGTACAATGAATTAAACAAAGAGGGAAGAAAAGAAGATAACAACCAATGTAGAATTGTAATAGCAAATTTTTATTATGCTAAGTTATATATAAAATTTGAGAGATTAGATGTATGATGTCTATGTGCTCCCTAACTCTATTCTTGTTTACGTAACTAACTATTATGAATGGAAGTGTACATTAATATAAAATGGATGGAGATGAAACACCAGTTGAACCATTACAAGAGTTGGTAACAACCAATGAATGTTGTGACATCACTAATTATAGTTATTGATGAAATGTAGTCTATGATATTGACACTACATGGGCTATGCAGTAACATAAAAGTGGAGTTAGATATTTTAGACTCGCATATAGGTATGTAACCCAATGCTAATGCTATTGGCATTAATTAGAGGTTAGATATGTAATGATGGTAAACTGCATTAAGATATAGTGACCTAGATGCTCTTAGATCAATCACCCATCCTTGAAGAGAAATAAAACCTATTATATGTAGTTGCAGTAAGAGATGTGGAAATAAATTAACAACTTTTACTTTTGTAAACCATCTTCCTCAGGGAGGCATTTGACCTACTTTGACAATTTGTAAGAAAGTGGTCTCTTATCTATGTGTCTATTTGACCCAAACATCAATGACTTGGTCTGATTCTGATGGGATGGTGTAATATGGATTGATATCTATCTTCTGAAAAGTCTTTGTAGTATTTAAAGTATGCAACATATGTGAAAAGTAATGGTGCAAGAGTTTTTCATTAAATATCGGATGCAACCCAAGATAATAAGTTAGATTAAGCTCAAAATCATTATCTCCTACTTTTTTGGTGATGGTATAGGGCCTATACTAAATTGGATAAAGCTTGTAGTAAGGTCATTTCAGTATTTCCTTTTATAGGTGTATCTAGACTCGATCACCAACCTAAAAGGTGTGTGGTGTCTATGTTTATGATAACATTACTTGTATTTCAAATTATTGTATTGAATAATGATTTTCACTTAATTTTAAATGTGCTTAATGAATTGAATAACTTTTTTAACTTCCTCTTGAGCTTAATAAGTTTCTACTATTGATGATAGGATAAGATAAACTACATCGATGGGTGTTAGAAGTTGGAAACCTAAGCAAAACTAAAAATGGCTATGTGTGGTAGAGATATGCAAGGATCTATTGTAGTTATGCTAAATAAAAGGTAATATTTCATCCTAAGTGTGTCACTTATTTTAATTATACATTCTCAAAATGTGTACTATCATTCTATTTACCACTTCCATGTATCCATTAGCCTATAGATGAAAGGCAGTAGATTTGTTGAACTTTGTGTCTATCATAGACTAAATCATTTCCCATAAATTACTAAAGAACCTTTTATCTCTATCAGATATAATGGTTTCTAGGATTTCAAATTGAATCCATACATGCTAAAAGTACAGTTGAGTTGTTTCCAGAGTTGTTATTGATATATTACAAGGTATGCAAATTTATATTTTTGAGAATCTATATAATACTACATAAATGTTTTCATTACCATGCTTGATATTAGGGGTAACCAAAGATAAAATTCATGGAAATGGATTCCTATGGTATCATTGGGATAGTTACATGTGTGTACAAACCTTGATTTTTGTTAACTGACTTGGAAATTGCACATGCATTATAAGACTTGATGTATTTGGATACATAAGACTTAAGACATTGCTTGAAAAAGTACTTCTCCAACACTATTAGATTATTTTCAACTCCAAAATTTCATACAACTTTTCTAAAATGAGCCTCCTATATTAGTTTATGTCTCTCAATCTCATGGGGAGCGCACAAGTGCCCAAGATGATATAGGATTCCATCCTGCAAGTAGAAAGCTAGAACTAAATCATTGCAAATAAAATTTTAATAGATATCTAAAAAATATATGTTAGATGGATAAAATTTGGACCTTATGTTGACTTCGTGTCCACATTTTTAAAATACAAAAAAGAGAGCTTGAGTCAGTGGATAGCTTAGACAATCAATGATTGGTTTGACACTTCCCTTATTATTTTTGATGTTCAGATAAAGTTGTTAATAATAAGAAGACCATTTTTTATTCCTCTCTTTCTACAACTTAATCTGAGTCTACAAGAATTGAATTGGATTGTGATCTATGTGGATCACAGTCTTCTTACCCAAAATATAATGCTTCCAATACGTACATGCTTGAATAATATGATAAAGCTAGCAATCATGGGTCAGGTAGTTTTTAGCGGTGTAGTGAATATTTTGATGTGTTTAACAATTAAATGACTATACTAAGTGAGTACTGCTCCAAGTGTGAAATCAAAGGCACTTATCTCAAGCTCAAATAGTTGTTACAGATCATGTAACATAAGTACTGGTGTAGAACAAAGTCTACATTTCAAATCCTTGAATTTATATTGTATGGCTTCCCATATTAAATTTGATTTATCAACACCTTTGGTAAATTAGTTTAGAGGCGAAGTCACACAATAAAAACCAAGAACAAATCACCTTTATAAATTTACTAATCCCAAGAAACTATGAAGCTCTATGAGATTATTTAGTTATGGTCCTTATTAGATGAATTGAATCTTGTCTTAGTCCACATGCACTCCTTATGCATCTACTATGTATCCTAGATAATGAATTTATCACATAGCAAATGGGAATTTCTCCATTTTTGCATACGACTTATGTTTCCGCAAAGTGTCAAGCACTTGATCTATATGGCATAGATTTTCATCTTATGTTTTACTAAAGATTGGAATGTCATCAAGGTAGACTAAAACAAATGAATTAGTGAATGCTATGAGAATGTCTTTTATTATTTGTATGAATGTATATGGTGCATTGATTAAGTTGAAAGGCATGACTAACCATTTAAACAAATCTTCTTTGGACTTAAATATTGTCTTGCATACAATTGTAGGTTCAGTAGAATTTTGATCATACTGAGACTTAAGATCATTTTTTTTGAACTCCTCAATCCTTAGAAGTGGATAAGGTTATTCATTGTGATCTTGTTAAAATATTGGTAATCAATGCACAACCTCCATGTGATATCTTTATTTAGTGCAATCACAATTGGTTTGTCATAAGGTAATGAGCCAGGGATGATGTGTCCTTTGTCCATGAGTTCATGGATTTGCTACTTGATTTATTCATTCTTAAAAAAAAATATAAAGTATAATGAACCATTAGGTAGAGGTAATCTAGGAATCAAATCAATAGCCTCACCACATAATGTGTAGGATCTTCATTTGTGACTGAAAGTTATACTTTTATTCTTCTAACTTATGGTTCAACTCTGAGGTTTCTACTATTACTGATGGAGGAACTATGGTATGTATTTGTACTAAAATAATGTTATTACATTTAAATCTCACCATTAAAAGTAAAAAAATATTACTAGACATAATTAGCTTTTTATATTTCCTGGTGATAATGAGTGATAGCTTAGGAATTACTTCTGATATATGGTATCTCTTATCACCAAATATATGAAAACATTTATAGGATTTGCCTTATAGACTGCATGTCGATTATAAATACATGATTGATAAAGTAAAATGTCACATACCTCTAATGGAATGATGTCATAGAGGACTTTATCTAAAAAAGGCTTAAAGGTTTATGCCAATAGACACTACTAAGTGACACATTTCTTAGATCCCACATTAAAGCATCTAGTAGATTATAATTGTGGGTGAGGCCTCATTAGCAAGTTCAATCTATGAAGTACTTTTGGATAAGTTAGGTTCTTTTGACTTCCATTATCAATGATGAAGTGTACTAGTTAAACATATCCACATTTGAGAATGGAAAAAATATTTTGACTTTGTCTATTTCTACAAGGGTGGTAGAGATGTTTATGGTACCCACCATGGTGCTAGGTTCAGACTCCATGATATGATTACCTCTATCAAATGATGTAATGTTTTTAGATTTTGTTTCAAGTTATGTAAGTAGAGTCTTCTTGACATGACATTCCTCATTGGAATGCCTATTGGGGTTATAAATTAAACACTACTTTCCAAAATTAGATTATTTATTTTAGTCATTTGATGATTATTGTTTCTTTTATGGAGGGTTCTTGGAGCTATTCCTTGGTTTGGAATTCTACTTCAAAGTATAGACTACTAATTGGTTTGAGACTTGGAATCTTCTATCTTAGTCTTAGCCTTAGCCTTAGCTTCAAACTTGCAAGTAAGTTCTTAGGATTTTTTGATTGAAGAGATATGTAATAAATCCACATTAGATTGGATATGTGGTCTCAAACACCACCTATACTTCAAAACCAAGTTTTATTCTGAATCTTTTGTTGTTCCCAAAATCTGTCACTCATTTTTGGGACAACATATGAACTATTTTGGTCATGCAGACCAAAATTCTCTCTTCCCTTTTCAAAAATTGTTCTGAGCATTCAAATTCTTCATTATTCAAGCTTTTTTAGCTAAGGGACGAGCAGGTCAATAGGTTCAATGACTTGAACAGGCAAGCTCTCACAAAGGAACAAGTTCCCAACACTTAGGCAATTTCAAGGTAGGTTTAATGCTGAGGTTTAACCAAAAAGTCCATTGGCAAGCTTCAAACAAAGGATTGAACCATTGAACCCCACTTCCAAAAAGGTTCAAAGTTTCAACGGGTTCAAAGGTTTAACGATGTCGGCAAGCTTAAAGAGTTAAGAACTTTGGCAAAAGTTCAAAGTTTAATCGCTTCAACAAGTTCAATGGCTTCCAAAGACTTAGAAGAAAAGAAGGCTTCAAAGAGTAAAGAATGAACTGTTGAACCTTGAACCAAAATGGTTCAACGGGTTCAAAGATTCAACGAGTTCAATAAGATCAGAAGGATTCGAAGAGTAAAGAATGAACCGTTGAATCGTTGAACCTTGAACCAAAATGGTTCAATAAGTTCAAAGGTTCAACGAGTTCAATAAGATCAAAAGGCTTCAAACAAAAGATTGAACCATTGAACTGTTGAACCAAAGTTGGTTCAATGAGTCGGTTCAATCGAACAGTTCAAAGGAGTTCCCTAAAGCTCAAAGGGCAAGTGACCTTGCGGAGGGTAATGAAAAAAAGGGAACAAAAAGATATCCTTCTGAAAGATTTTCTGTGGCTAATTTTACAAGGGAATTCCTTCGGGCAAAATGTCTGAAGAAATTCTTTTAGACATTTTGTCTGAAGGAATGATCAAAGGCCCGACAGAAAGCGGCTAAGGCAAAGGAAAGATTTCCTTCAGACAAAATGTTTGAAGGAATTCCTTCAAACATTTTATCCAAAGGATTTGAAGAAGAAGGCCGCTCGAAGGACCCCAAAGGGTAGGTACCCTTACAGGGGGCTCTTAGTGACCAAGAAATGGACCTTTCTTAAGGCCTGAAGAGACACCTTCCCTTTGGGAGGTTTCAAAGACATTAAGCTGAAGGAATGATCAAAGGCCTGTAGACATGTTTCTACAGACTCTGCAGACATGCTTCTATGGACTCTGCAGATATGGTTCTACAAACTCTGCGGGCTGATTTCTATGGACTCCACAAGCTTGATTCTATGGACTCTATAGGCTGGTTTCTACGAACTCTACAGGTTAGTTTCTACGGATTTTGTAGGCTAGTTTTTATGGACTCTGTAGGATTGGTTCTATGGACTCTGCATGATTTGAATAAGGCCACCCAAATGACCCTGAAGGGCAGGTACCCTTGCGGGGGGCTCCCAACGACTAGGAAATGGACCTTTCTCAAAGCCTGAAGGGACACCTTCCCTTTGAGATGTTCTAAAGACATAAAGCCAAAGGAATTTCAAATATCGAGGGACTTAGAGAAAACAAAGGCTTCTAAGAAAGAGGATGAACCATTGAACCTTGAACCAAAATGGTTCAACGGGTTCAAAGGTTCAAAGAAAGCTCTAAGCACAGGAAAGTGAATGAACCAGGAAAGTGAATGAACTAGGCAAGCAAATGAACCAAAGAAGTGATGGAACCAAGGAGCCGAGAAGGCCACTAGAACCATTGAAATAGTGAACCATTAACGTCCTCATGGACGTCAAATTCAAGATAATGAAATATCTGTTGATTTTCAAATATGGCATGGAACCTGAAAACAAACTCAGTGACTAGTTAAAGGAGCTAAAAAGGCCAGTAGAAAGGGGAAAATATAGCCCAAGAGCTAAATTTGTAACAAGAAAGAGGGAAAAACTAGAAATATCTACATAAGAGTTAATTCCAGTAGGTGGAACAGTCCACCAAGTAGACATCTGAGCTCGCAAGCATTAAAAGGTGCAACCTATTTTTCTCCCTTAGAATAAAAGTGAGGGGACAGTCGTGCACATATTGGGATAAAGATCAGACAACCCATGCTGAGGAGACATATGAGATGAATTGACATGCCATAGTTAAGGCCGATGCACTGTTCCAAGCATGGCCCCCTGACAAAACTAAAAATGCATTCAAGGAATTGAATGCAGCATGGGCTGTTCCATGAAACAAAGCAATAAGTCTTCCTTGGCTGCTATATATTAGAATCTCTTATTTTATGCATGGGAGATATTTTTGGTTATAGAAGCAAAACTCTGCCAAAATTGTGAGGCAATCACTTAGACTTTGAGCTCAGATTGTTAATCATATTTATTTGTTTGAATGAGAAAGCAAGTTACTTTCAGACTTTGTGCTGTAATAGCTTGTGTCATTTAAGAGATTGTTATTATGTCTATTTATTGAATGCATTCTTGTCCATTTAATGAAATAAGTAGAATTAATCAGGAAGGTCTCCTGAAGCCAACTATGAGAAGACTTTGTGCTGCCATAATTGTCTTTAGTGTGTATGTTGTCAGTTTATTTCTATGTAAAGGATCTTGGGATGAATTTATGCCTCCATTATCCTTCGTATTTCACTCTTGGGAAGTTGAGGTGGAGACTTTGTGCTACACCTCATTCTACTAGTTACTATGCCCCTTGTTATCAGTTACTTGTTACCTATCAAAAAGAACTCCTGCTGTTTGCTACAAGACCACTTCTGAAAGAAGAGAAGTGCCTTCAGTGTTTTCACCTAGATTTATTCTTTATTTGTGAACATCATCTTTGAAAAAAGAGAGATGGATGATGTTGTCCTACCCCTGAGTGTTATTTTTTGCATATATATATAGTATATAGCTCCTCATTTTTATAGGGAACCTCCCCTTGATGAGAGGAGAGATTTATTCCTTTTTGATGTGGTAAACCTACACATCTGGCTGACCAATCTCCCTATGCTATGGTTGAAGCATCCTATTTTACCCATCAATTAGCTGGTGAAAAAATATTCACCCAACATTTTTTTAGCGACTCTGCTGGGGATCGACGAGCATTTCCAGTCCTGTTCCAGTCTATTTAAATTGAAGCATTTCATATCACTGGGGAACGACATGAAGTAGGAAAGAGCACTGCCAGCTTCACGCTAACAATTTTTGGTGAATCTGCTGGGGAAGAGCGCATAGTTTGAAGCCTCAAGCTTCAAGTTGAAGTAGGGCTAGTTCTTTTCCATTTTTATTCTATAATCTAACAACTCCACACTATACTAGAAGCTAGAGAGCCTAAGGTGTTGTTGACCCTATTTTTGAGTTGGTGCAGCAGGCCAATTTCGATTTGTTTCCTCCACAACTTCAAGTTCAACGAACTAGGAGTCTTTTTCCTACCAATATCAGGTCACCAATACAAGGTAGAGCTTATTTTTCTACTATTAGCAGAGGTTTGCCTATACATACTCCACCCAGATTTATTATCCCCACTTTTTATAATCAAATCATGGCAGTTCAAGGCCCCTGGGGTAACTCTTTTAGCCCACTCAATTTAACTCTGCCTCTACATGAGCTACCTTGCAGTTCAAGGAATAATTTCTCCAAATTATTTGGTGATGAGAGAGTTCATCCTGATGAACACATGCAGCTTTCAGCATAGCCTGCGGTGTGATAGGTGTGGAGCATGAGGATGTAGCAGTTAGGCTGTTTGTGGAAACATTGCAAGGTCTTGCTACAAACTAGTTCTATCATCTATAGGCCCAGACTATGACTGATTGGAACACTCTCAAAGCTAAGTTTGAAGCAAGATTCAAGCCTGTAGAAGATGTACATGCCCTGCTGGCCTAGCTCATACAAATGAAGAAGGAACCTCATGAACCTATGAGGGATTTTATAGCCAAATTTGACAAGCTGAGGAATATGATTCCTACAATTGCTTAGCCAACAACTGAGAATCTCAAATGCTTCTTCATCAATTCTCAGCTGCTTGAAGTGAGTTTTTTGTTGAGATGGGCTGGCCACATAAAACTTGCTGTTACTCAGGATTTGGCCACTGAGGTGGAAGATGACTTTATCTTGATAGAAAAGATAAGGAGAGATCCTAATAGAGGTAAATCTTCTTTATTTTTGGAATATCCATCTACAGGCACCACTGATCTAATGGTGCAAAATCTGGTAAATGAGTTGCTTGCTCTTAGAAAGCAAATGGTGCAAGGGATGTCATCTGCCCCTTCATATAGAGATATACCAAGGAGGACATTCCCCAATCAGTCATACCAAGGCAATGCTGCCAAGAATCAAGGGTAGCCAAATCATCTTCCTTCCTCTCAGGGGAAATTAGCCATTGAAGCACCTCCAACCAATTCAGCAGTTGGATATCTTGAAGCAGAATCAGATTTCTCCTTCCAACTTAAGTTAAACTTAGAAGATGACGCTAATCTCTTCATAGAGGAAGAAGAAGAATTAGCTAGCAACTCTGACATTAGTTTCTTGAATTACCAGGATGAACCCAAAAGTGAAGGTAAAGTAGTTGATGGATCATACGCTATATTCACCTGGTCCAAGAACCAGTCAGCCCAGCAAGTTGATAAAGAAAAAATAGAAGAGCGACCTCAACCTGCAATTTCAATTGCCAAACAAGGAACCAGTCTGCCTTTTCAAGCAAAGGACCCATTGATCACTAAAAAAGTAAGTACATCAAGCTTCTTACACCTTTAACTTCAAATTCATAGATTAATCCTCCCCCCCTAAAAACTAAAAGGATGAACTCCCTTCCCCTGTTCATAATTCATTTCAGACATTTGACATAGTCGACCATGTCAAGAAAACTAAAATTCAAATGTCTGAATTTGAATTCCTGCAATCCAACTCTGAGCAGTTGGATAAGTTAGTGGAATGTGTGAAGAATAAAACCATCCTTGCAGGACCAACTATTTCAAAGGTGACTCCCACATCCACCTAGAATAACCTTGTCATTTCTCCTCCTGCTACTCCTGGAAGGACTGAACCATTTTATGTCTCCCTGCTGATAAAGGGACACCAGCTAAATAATTACATCATAGACTCAGGTGCATTTGACAATGTCATGCCTGTCAAAGTGGTAGAATCCCTTGGTCTCACACTAACCAAGACATTTGGGAGATGTTTTTCTATGGAAAACAAACAAGTGCCACTACTGGGACAAATTAAGGATGCCCAATTTGTATTTGCAACATTCCCAGACAAGAGAATAAAGATGATAGTCCTGGTGGCTGACATCCCATAATCATATGGCATCCTTCTTGGGTGAAATTTTTGTAAGGATGTTGGTGGTGAGTTGAGCATAGACCTGTCTAAAGCAAGGATCCCAATCAAGGGCGTCATGTAGGAATTGCTCCCTGAGAAGGAGGCAAAATACGTAGTCACTCAAACATCAGCGCCTGAAGCTCAAATTTTATTTGAGTCTTTAGGCATGGGTAATTACTTCCTAACTGCAGAGGATGCTCCTTTCTTAGTTTATGAAACTTCTAAAAATGACAATCTAAAAGTTGGTACTGATAAAATAGCAGAAGACATGATAGAGCACAGTGCAAGTGTAGAAGAATCCTCCCCTCCAAACAAAGGAAAATCTAAGGTAAGGTCAGCTTCTGATGATGTATGGATACTAGAATTTGATGGCAGCTATTCCTCTACCAGTTTAGGATCTAAGATTGTGTTGATATCTCCTCAAAGAGATATTTTTTCTTTTTCATATAATTTACAGCTCAACAACACTAACAATACTGCTAAATATGAATCACTGCTGCTTGGATTGAAGGCCGCTCAAGACAAGGGCATCAAGCTCTTTCATGCTAAAGAAGATGTTGAGCTGGTGGTTTGTCAAGTGAGGAACCTGTACCAAACCAAAAATGAGAGATTGTGCCACTACCACAATCTGGTTTGGGATCAAATTGAAAGCTTTAATGCTTTCAATATCTCTGTAGTGCCCATGGAATTCAATGATCAAGCTGATGCATTAGCTATTTCTACAACTCTTTTGATTCCTTACCTAGATTTTAAAGGAGACAAGTACACTATCGAACTGGTCTTTTGACCAAGTGTGCCTGATAATGCCAATCATTGGCAAGTGTTCAATGGTGACAACCAAATAATTGCCTTCCTGGAACAAAAAGACAACTTTGAACAGTTTCACTTCGAAGATAGTGAGCCCCAAAAAATTGAACCAACCCCTGAATAAAGTTTAGATGTAGGTGAAGAATTTCTATAGCTAAAAGGGAATAAAATCTCAAAAGGCCTGGTTTCCTTTGAAAAACTATTTGACAAGCATGACAGATTCATCAAAAAACAACAAATAGATTCAAGCTCCTCTCAGGAGTTTGATCAAATAAATTTGGGTACCAAGGAAAATCCCAAGATGGTGAACATTGGCAAGTGCTGCACTCAAGAAGAAAAGTTCAAGATCACTGCTCTACTCTGTCAGTACATAGATGTTTTGGTGTACTCCTATCATTATCTAAAGTCACTTAGGGCTAAAGAAATTTTCCATGAAATTCCTCTCAAAAGTGATTTGGTGCCTTACAAGCAAAAATCCAAGCAGTATAATCTGAAGATATCAGGTACTATTCTCTCTGAAATACAAAAAAATTTGAACGCTAGGATAATCTTCGTAATTCATCATTCCATATGGATTGCAAACATAGTACCTGTGAGAAAAAAATGGCAAAATTTGCCTCTGCATGGACTTCAAGAATTTGAATCAGTCATCTTTAAAGGATAACTATCCTCTGCCCATCATGGACCAAATTCTTCAAACGCTGACCGGTTCAGAGATGTTATCAATGCTAGATGGCTTCTCAGGATACAATCAAGTTGAAGTTGGTGAAGCAGATCAACATAAGACTACCTTCACCACACCTTGGGGCACCTTTGCATATCGAAGAATGCCATTTGGCCTGATAAATGCTGGCACCACTTTCCAAAGAGCAATGGACCTTGCTTTCAGAGATGAAATGGGTAAGTTCATTATGGTGTACCTTGATGATTTAATAGTCTTTTCTAAGTATTTCCCTGATCATGTGTGCCATTTGCAACAAGCGCTAGAACTATGCCATCAGAATGGCTTTTCTCTAAATCCCAAGAAGTCTATTTTTGGAGTAACAAAATGGAAACTTCTTAGACACATTGTATCTCAAGGAGGCATAAAGATTGACTCAAAAAGAGTCAAGTTCATCCAAGAGCTTACTTTGCCCACAAGTAAGATTGTAGTTCACTCTTTCTTCGAAAAGGTGAATTTTTTACGAAGGTTCATCCCTGAGTTCACTGAGAAGACTCACCACATTGTGAACATGATGAAGGGAAAGGCCACTTTTAGCTAGACTCAAGAAGGCAAATTGGCATTTTGAGACATCAAGACAACTATTGCCCATGCCCCAATTTTGGTTTATCCAGATTATACCAAGGATTTCACAGTGTATAGTTATGCTTCTGAGCACACACTCTCAACAATTATGGTTCAACAAAATGAAGAAGGTGTGGAATCTCCTATATCCTTCATGATTATTCCTCTCAAAGCTCATGAGCTGAAGTATTCAAATATGGAGAAGCATGCTTATGCAGTGGTAAAGGCAGTAAAGCACTTTCACTTTTACATCCTCAATTCACACACTTCTGCCCTGGTTTTTGATACCACAGTCAAATGTAGGAGTTTGGAACCAAAAGAGGTAATTGGATTGCTAAAATCTAGGAGTTTTATCTAGTCATCAAACCAACGAAGCTGGTGCAAGGAAGGGGTCTCTACCAATTGATTGTTGATAATAGACCAGCAAAAATAGGGCATAGAGAAATAAAAATTGAAGACATGCCAACAGTCCTCTTTGTCTCCACAATGAATGAGTGGTATTCAAGTATTGCTCATTTATTTACTTATGGTGAATGTCCAACTCACCTGTCTCATAAAGAAATGAGGACTGTCAAGTTAAAAGCTATTAATTTTGTCTTGTAGGACAACGGCCTGTATAAGAGGAGCCTTGATGGAGTGTTCCTTCACTGCATGGATAAAGAACAACAAAACCAAATTTTGAAGTCTTTCTATAATCTAGCCTATGGAGGACATTTTTCTACACCTGTAACTACCCACAAGATTCTATGAGCCAGGTATTACTAGCCTACTCTATTTCAAGATGCATACAAATGGGTACGAAGATGTGAATTGTGCCAACAGTTCATTGGAAGACCCAAGTTAGCTGCTCTACCTCTCGAGCCAGTGGTGATGAAGAGCCATTTCAACAATGGGGAATCGATTTCATTGGTGTTGTAAACCCATCTTCAAGTGATGGACATGATTATGTCCTCACAGCTACATATTACTTCACCAAATGGGTGGAAGCAATTCTAACCAAGCATGGTACTTCAGAAGTGGTATGCGATTTCCTCAAAGAAAACATCATTTCTAGGTTTGGGGTCCCAACCAAGATTTTAATAGATAATGCAACTTATTTCTCTTCTCATGAGATCACTCAGTTCTATTTTTACTATGGTATTACCCTCTCCCATTCCTTTGATTATTTCCCATAAGGGAATGGCTAAGCAGAATCAAGCAACAAGAACCTGGTGACCATCATCAGGAAGCTGGTGGATGACAACCAACGAACCTGGCATAAAGTATTGGTTGATGCTTTATGGGCAGACATAATTATGCCCAAGAGAGCAATAGGTATGTCACCTTTCCAAATTCCGTATGGTCTCAATGCAGAGATACCAATCACCCTGGAATTGCCAACACTAAAATTGGCAAAGGTGGTCAAAGATCAGACATAAGAAAGCTCCATCGATAAGAAGATCATTTGCTTAAATGAGTTGGATGAGTAGTGAACTATGGTGGTGGACCGAATTACTATGCATCAAAGTCTGGTGAAGAAGCTTTTTGACTAGAAAGCAAAAAATTGTGAGTTCTAGATTGGAGACCAAGTCCTATTATGGGACAAGAGAAAAGAACCAAAGGGAATGCATGGGAAATTTGATTCCCTATGGAGAGGTCCGTTTACTATTCATCAACTCAATGGTGAAAATAGTTTCCTGTTGAAGTATCAAGATGGCACGCCCTTTTCTCTACTTCATAATGGGCAGCATCTGAAGCACTTCAATTCTTGAAGTATCAGATAAGATCATATGTATATTTGTATAATCTTTAGTTCTATTTTGTGCTTTTCATTTTCATTTTTGATGCCTTTCTTTCTTTTGGTTAGCATGACTCTGTAGCCCAATGGCATACTTAAAGGCACTGGAGATTTTGGTTTCTACTCCCCTCAGTTATTTTAAAATTTCAACTAAAGGAAGTTCCCCAACTGGAGCCAGCTATTATTCCCAAAATTTGTCACTCATTTTTGGGACAACATATGAACTATTTTGGTCTTGCAAGCCAAAATTCTCTCTTTTATTTTCAAAAATTATTCTGAGCATTCAAATTCTTCATTATTCAAGCTTTTTTAGCTAAAGGATGAGCAAGTTCAATAGGTTCAATGACTTCAACAAGCGAGCTCTCACAAAGGAACAAGTTCCCAACACTTAGGCAATTTCAAGGTAGGTTCAACGCTGAGGTTCAACCAAAAAGTCCATCGACAAGCTTCAAACAAAGGATTGAACCATTGAACTATTGAACCCCACTTCCAAAAAGGTTGAAAGGTTTAATGGGTTCAAAGGTTCAATGACGTCGATAAGCTTAAAAAGTTAAGCACTTCGACAAAAGTTCAAAGTTCAACTGCTTCGACAAGTTCAATGGCTTCAAAATACTTAGAAGAAAAGAAGGCTTCAAAGAGTAAAGAATGAACCATTGAACCATTGAACTTTGAACCAAAATGGTTCAACGAGTTCAAAGGTTCAATGAGTTCAATAAGATCAAAAGGCTTTGAAGAGTAAAGAATGAACCGTTGAACCTTGAACCAAAATGATTCAACGAGTTCAAAGGTTCAACGAGTTTAATAAGATCAAAAGGCTTCAAACAAAAGATTGAACCGTTGAACCAAAGTTGGTTCAATCAGTCGGTTTAATCGAACGGGTTAAAGGAGTCCCCCAAAGCCCAAAGGGAAAGTGCCCTTGCGGAGGGCAGTGAACAAAAGGGAATAAAAAGATATCCTTTGAAATGATTTTCTGCAGCTAATTTTACAAGGGAATTATTTCAGGCAAAATGTTTGAAGAAATTCCTTCAGACATTTTGTCCGAAGGAATGATCAAAGGCCCGATGAAAAGTGGCTAAGGCAAAGGAAAGATTTCCTTCAGACATTTTGTCTAAAGGATTTGAAGAAGGCCGCCTGAAGGTCCCCAAAGGGTAGGTACCCTTGCGGGGGGCTCTTAGTGACCAGGAAATGGACCTTTCTCAAGGCCTAAAGGGACACCTTCCCTTCGGGAGGTTCTAAAGACATTAAATTGAAGGAATGATCAAAGGCCCACAAAAATGTTTCTACAGACTCTATAGACATGTCTCTATGGACTTTACAGACATGTTTCTATAGACTCTACAGACATGCTTCTACAGACTCTGCAGACATGCTTCTATGGACTATGTGGGTTGGTTTCTATAGACTCTACAAGCTTGATTCTATGGACTCTGTAGGCTGGTTTCTACGAACTCTGCAGGCTAGTTTCTACAAACTCTGCATGTTGGTTTCTATGGACTCTGCAGGCTAGTATCTACGGATTCTGTAGGCTTGGTTCTACGAACTCTGCATGATTTGGTTCTACGGACTCTGCATTGATTGTGTAATATGAAAAATTTAGGTTAATGTAGTTATATAGTGCATTTGCAGATATTTTGCCTTAAAAAATAGGGATGTATAGATGGAATTGTATCTTGTATGGAATTTCACCACCAAATGACTGATGGTAATGAAAGGTGTGGGAAGGATTCTGCTACATGAGAATTAGTGAGAAATGATCGATACTTACTCATTCATGTGCATGAATTTATTATAAATTTTTTTGTTGTCTTTTCAATGCTTCCTCTATCATATTTTGGAATATTTTTGAAGTTGGCATCATCAAATATTTGTCTCCCATTTGGGGATGTGAAGGAATGAACATGAAGGGTCATGACTCTCGAGCCCTAACTTCCTATAATTAGACCTCATGTGAGTGGCCATATAAATAGGGATGGAGTTAAAATATACCATGATACCACTTAGAAATGATATGAAGTGTGTATGCTCTTATATTATTGGTATAGGGCTGAGGAGGAGACCTGGTAGACAACCTACTCAAATGGATTTAAGATGGTTATGAATGAATGTGAATTATGAATGACAAAGGATATGAAGGTGCAATATGTTAAAGAACAAGGAAAATAAAGAATAAGATAATAACCAATGTATAATTGTAATATAAAAGTTTTGTTATGTTAATTCTTATACAATATTTGAGAGATCAAATGTATGGTTTCTATGTGTTCTCTAACTTTATTCGTATCTATGTAACAAACTACAAAAAATGGAAGTGTAAATAAATATACAATAGAGAGAGATGAAGCATTGATTGAACTGTTACAAGAGTTGCTAACAACTAATTCATAATCTATGAATGTTATGATTTCATTAATTATCGTTATTAACAAAAGTGGAGTTAGATCTTGTAGATTGGCATGTAGGCGTGGAATCGAATGTCGATGCTATTGGTGTTATGACAAGGATGGACATCAACAACAATAAAATATGGTACGAGCTAGTGATCTAGATCCTCTAGGATCACAAAGTCAAGTAGATCATTACATAAATTAGAACAATTAAAATTGATGGAAATTGAATCAATTAGATAGTAAAATTTTGATGACAAAATTTTACTAGAATAGCTAGTTTTGACTATGGGATCACATTCCCTAGTGAAATATAGGAGAATCCCATAACTCATTGCTAACTAATGCATTATCCACCCTATGGATCCCTATAGATAGTGTGTAACACACACTTGCATGTCCTAATCTGACCAATTGATATCCAATTCACCTATCTCAATCATATAGGAAATGAACATGCACTGTCAAAAAAATTATCATCTTGAAAACTATGTCTATTCATATGCTCACCCAGGATAATTTATCTAGATTTGCATATATCCTAATATGCTTTCTTTGAAAAATTAGTTAGAATGCTACAAACACCCATATCTATATGTTTTAGTTTCTTGTATATCTCAATAAGCAACTAATCCTTTTCCAAGTGCACTATTACTTGGTCATCCATTGTCAATGGTTTCACTATCGTAGATTCATATACCTTTCTACTTGAAAAATATGACTACTTGCTCATAAATATGTGTATATATTATTATGATATAGGACAAACATATTCATTTTACAATAAAATATGTCACACCTCTACATGAATTAGACTGTGAACCCTCTACCCATGCCAAAATCATAGATTCTAATGTGGTCATTTTAATAAAAGATTTTCTACTAGGTTTGGGACTGGATTCAATGGCCTTTATAGTATACCCTTTATAATTTGATTCTATATTTGTCACCATATTATTGATTTTGTAATTTATGGCTTCTCTAAAAATGTGAATATATTTGCATCTACTAAAGGATTTGTTGGGGATCAACCAACAATGGATTACACTTATGAAAGCAATAAATGCGGAAATAATCAGATAGATAAGTAACTGAAATGATAAATAGCACAGAACAAGATATACAAGAAAACACCTTGAAAACTTGTATTAAAAACTCTTTACAATAGGAATACAAATGAAGAACTTTGTTCTTCCACACCTCTCTCAGATGCACACAAGATCTCTCACTAGATCTCTATTCCTCAAGAGCTCTCTCTCAAGTACAGTCCTTCAAACATTCACAATGTTCTACTCATACTCAATTACACTCTCATCATCATACAATAGCTTAGAAGATCTCTCCTACATATAGAAAATAGGAAACTTAAGCATGCTCTTACAACAAACAGTTAAGCCTCTTCAACAAGGGCTCTAAAAATAATATTGCTAACAATAGAGATGCGAGCTTGAGTCTACAACTCAAACTCATCATGCAAACACTCGCTTCTGTCCTCGGAAATCGCTTTCTGGACACGCAGGTAACCGACGTCGGTTCCTGCCTGTTCGCCTGTGACCGTTGCCGGCCGACCATACTACCGACGTCGGCGCCTCTGTAACTGCAACTGACCGACGTCGGTCGCTCCTGACCGACGCCGGCGTCTGTGTAGACCCGAACCTGTTTGTCTATGCTCCTTGGTGAAGCTTTTAGCTCCACACTCCTAACAATCTCCCACTTGGAGATAAACCAGCTGCACCAATACCTGTACAGCAGCATCTTCTAGCTCCTCCATCTTCAACTCAATCATGAAGACCAACAGAAGTTGAATGAAGATTCAACTTCTCCTTAGTAACCGGCTTTGTTAGCATATTAGCAGGATTCTTGTCTGTATGGATCTTCTCCAGCTTCAACTCACCATCTTCCAATACCTGCCGTATGAAGTGGTACCTTAGTTGTATGTGCTTGGTTCTAGAATGAAAAGCTGAGTTCTTAGCCAAATGGATTGCACTCTGATTGTCACTATGCAATCTGCAACTCCCATGCTCCCTTCCAAGCTCTTCCATGAACCGTGTCATCCATATCATCTCCTTGCTAGCTTCTGTAGCTGCAATATATTCTGCTTCTGTAGTTGACAAGGCTATAACCTTCTGCAACTTAGAAATCCAACTAACTGCTGTTCCACCTACAGTAAAAACATAACCTGTGGTGCTCCTCCTGCCATCCAAATCCCCTGCCATATCTGAATCTACATAGCCATGTAGAGAAGTATCTGAACCTCCATAGCATAAGTGTCTACTGCTGGTTCCTCTCAGATATCTAAGGATCCATTGTACTGCTTTCCAATGTTCCTTTCCTGGATTGGCCATATACCTGCTTACTACTCCCACTGCTTGGGCAATATCTGGTCTAGTACACACCATTGCATACATCAAACTTCCTACCGCGGAAGAATATGGAACCTTATTCATGTACTCTACCTCATCATGTGAATTGGGACATTGTTCTTTACTTAACTTAAAATGTCCTGCCAAAGGTGTGCTTACTGGTTTCGCATCCTGCATGTTGAACCGTTTCAACACCCTGTCCACATAATCTTCTTGAGACAATATGAACCTGTGATTTTCTCTGTCTCTCTTAATGCTCATGCCAAGGATTTTCTTAGCTGCTCCCAAATCCTTCATAGCAAACGTTTGAGCTAACTTCACCTTAAGCTCTGAGATATCCTGCATGTGAGACCCTACAACCAGCATGTCATCTACATACAACAATAGAATAATGTATCTACCGTTATCAAATCTCTTAAAATATACACAATGGTCTGATTGACACCTACTGAAGCCATGCTCAGTCATAAACCTGTCAAATTTCAAGTACCATTGCCTAGGAGCTTGCTTGAGGCCATACAAGCTTTTCTTTAACCTGCACACTAGTTTCTCCTTACCCTTGACCTCAAAACCTTCTGGCTGTTCCATGTAAATTTCCTCATCCAAATCTCCATGAAGAAATGCTGTTTTAACATCTAGCTGCTCAAGATGCAAATCCTCAAAAGCAACCAAAGACAATACAACCCTTATAGAAGTCATCTTAACAACCGGAGAAAAAATCTCGCCAAAGTCAATACCTGGCTTTTGTGCAAATCCTTTTACAACCAATCTGGCCTTGTATCTCATCTGACCATCCTCGCCTTCCTTCAACCTGTAAGTCCACCTGTTCTTCAGTGTTCTCTTACCAGCTGGCAATTCAACCAAATCCCATGTTTGGTTCTCCCTTAAGGACTCCATCTCCTCAACCATGCCATGCTCCCACTTACTCCTGGACTCCACCTGTAAAGCTTCTTCAAAACTTTCTGGTTCTCCACCATCGGTTAGCAATAAATAATATAAAGAAGGAGAATATCTAATTGGAGGCTTACTTACCCTTTCAGACCTCCTGATTGGTGTCTTGGACTCATTTTCAACAATCTGTCCATCCAAATTTTCTGACAGTGACCGACCTCGGCCACCTGTAGACCTGTTACTGGCCGACGCCGGTTCTTCCTGGCCGACGCCGGTGCCTGGTCTGCGGACGTCGGTCTCTGTATGACCGACATCGGTTTCTGTACTACCGACGCCGATTCCAAACCTGCCGACGTCGGTCTCTGTGTTTTCCTGTAAGTGATTATTTCTTTTTCCTGCGAGCTCATTTTGGACCATAACTTCGTCCAACTCATTATTGCTCTGCCCAGCTTGATCTAGCTTCCTTATCTGATCACTGTACATCACTCTTTCATTGAAAACAACATCACAGCTCCTAATTACCTTGTTAGTTCCTAGATTCCAAAATCTAAAACCAAAATCATCTGAGCCATAGCCTATAAACGTGCACCTCATAGACTTAGCATCAAGCTTCTTTCTATTTTCCTTATCTATGTGCACAAAGGCTTCACAACCAAAAACTTTGAGATATGAGAGATCAACCTTTTTACCTGTCCATGCCTCTTCTGGAATTCCACCATCCAGAGCTGTAGAGGGTCCTCTGTTGATCAGGTACACTGCGGTGTCAACTGCTTCTGCCCAAAACTCTAAGGGCAACCCTGCATGCAATCTCATACATCTTGCACGCTCCATAATAGTCCTGTTCATTCTTTCAGCAATACCATTCTGCTGAGGTTTCCTTGGAACCATCCTTTGCCTACGGATCCCATTTATGTAACAATACAATTTGAACTTAAGACTGCAGAACTCACCACCATTATCAGATCTCAAGCACTTTAATCTTTTGCCTGTTTCATTCTCAACCATGGCTTTCCATATCTTAAAAGTCTCAAAAACATCAGATTTATTTTTAATACAGTAGATCCATACCTTTCTTGTGGCGTCATCTATAAATGTAACATAGTACTGTGATCCGCCAATAGAGGCTACATGAGCCGGTCCCCACACGTCTGTGTGAACAAGCTGCAACTTCTGCCTTTTCTTAGTAGACCCAGTCTTTAGAAAACTAACCCTTTTCTGTTTTCCAAACACACAATGCTCAAAAAATTCTAGATCCATACTTTTCAAATCTGAAAGCATACCTTTAGACTTAAGGATAGACATCCCCTTCTCACTCATGTGGCCAAGCCTTGAGTGCCACAATTTAGCATCCACATCTGAAGTAGATAAAACTGAAGGAGATTTGTTAGTAATACAATTACACAAATAGAGAGTACCTTCTCTCTTACCTCTGGCCATAACAAGTGCACCCTTGGTCACCTTCCAAGAATCTGCTGTGAGAGTTACTGTACAACCCTCATCACCAAGCTTACCTGCAGAAATCAAATTTCTCTTCAAACTAGGAACATGCATCACATCCCTCAACACCCATGTGTTGCCATTCTGCATCTTTAGCTGCACTTTACCTTTGCCAATAATCTTACAAGGCTCATCATCCCCTAAGTACACTATTCCAAAATCTCCATGGACATAGTCACTGAAATATTCTCTGTTAGGGGTAGCATGGAAAGATGCACCAGAATCTAATACCCAAGATTCTATGTTATTATGCAAAGAGAAAACAAGAGCATCCTGTGCAATACCTACAACCTTTGTCTCTTCCTTTCCTTCGTGTTGATTTTCCTCCTTAGGCTTTGACCAGCAATCTCTGCTTATGTGCCCCAACTTTCCACAGTTCCAGCATTGTGGCCTTCTGCCATTCCTGGATTTGGATCTGCCTCTTCCCTTAGACTTAGATCTTGATCTCCTCTTGCTCCTTTCTTTTTGCCTTCCTCTGCTCTCGAGATTTAAAGCGTTCCTGGATGTCCCAGAAGTCTCTTCTGTGCTTTTCCTGCGAATTTCCTCATTCAAGATAACACTAACCACATCCTCTACTTTTAAAATATTCGAAGCAGAAGCAGTATTAGAAACTGCCATTACCAAGCCATGCCAGCTTTCAGGCAAAGAACATAAAATTAAAAGAGCCTTTATTTCATCTTCAAATACAATATTAACAGAACTTAACTGATTAACAATACCATGGAAATCATTCAGGTGATTGGAAACAGATCCACCTTCTTGCATATGCAAATTAAATAACTGCTTCATCAAATATACCTTATTTGAAGCGGAGGGTTTTTCATACAAATTTGCTAACGTGGTCATTAACTCTACCATAGTTTTTGCCTGTGACAAATTAGATATCACAGTGGAGGCCAGACTCAGTCTTATAGACCCAAGAGCCTTTCTGTCAAGAACTTCCCATTCTTCATCCTCCATGTCCTTGGGCTTCTTTGCTATCCCACCTAACGGTAAGTAAAGATCCTTCTGATACAGATAGTCCTCTATCTGCATTCTCCAGTGCTGATAGTTCTTGCCATTAAACTTTTCCATTCTCAACTTACTTTCCTCTGCCATTGCTTCTCCCACTCAAACAGAAATCCCTGTGAGCAACCTGTAATCCGAACACACTACACAGATCTGAACCACCTGTTAGTGAACCTGAGCTCTGATACCACTTGTTGGGGATCAACCAACAATGGATTACACTTATGAAAGCAATAAATGCGGAAATAATCAGATAGATAAGTAACTGAAATGATAAATAGCACAGAACAAGATATACAAGAAAACACCCTGAAAACTTGTATTAAAAACTCTTTACAATAGGAATACAAATGAAGAACTTTGTTCTTCCACACCTCTCTCAGATGCACACAAGATCTCTCACTAGATCTCTATTCCTCAAGAGCTCTCTCTCAAGTACAGTCCTTCAAACATTCACAATGTTCTACTCATACTCAATTACACTCTCATCATCATACAATAGCTTAGAAGATCTCTCCTACATATAGAAAATAGGAAACTTAAGCATGCTCTTACAACAAACAGTTAAGCCTCTTCAACAAGGGCTCTAAAAATAATATTGCTAACAATAGAGATGCGAGCTTGAGTCTACAACTCAAACTCATCATGCAAACACTCGCTTCTGTCCTCGGAAATCGCTTTCTGGACGCGCAGGTAACCGACGTCGGTTCCTGCCTGTTCGCCTGTGACCGTCGCCGGCCGACCATACTGCCGACGTCGGCGCCTCTGTAACTGCAACTGACCGACGTCGGTCGCTCCTGACCGACGCCGGCGTCTGTGTAGACCCGAACCTGTTTGTCTATGCTCCTTGGTGAAGCTTTTAGCTCCACACTCCTAACAGGATTCAAACTCAAATGCAAACCTATAAGCATCACACCAAGAAAAGTCATAATTTATGCATGCTCATGAATCTTGACATTGAATATTATTATTACTCGTTGCACTTTGGAAGTGATTTACATCTCCATAATTTTTGGATCTAATTCTTATTATTTTAGTTAAACCCATCCTGATACATTTCATTTCCATCAAATATTCACATTTAATACAATAAATGAAATTAGTACTTAAAATTACACCATAAAGGCCTCCATAAGCAATCTTCAACCATTTCTCATGGCTTTTATAGTATCGGTGTCTGGTATATTGATCAAGTTTACTTTAGTGAGTTCAAAAATATGTATAGGAGGGTTGTAAGATTATTATTCATGTATGCATTTCAAATTCCACACCAGACTTTAAGTAGTATTTACAAGCACAAAGCCTACAACTAGAAATGTATGCAAGGTGTGGATGCTCATATAAGGCATGTGAAGTGTTTGAAAAAAAGGCCTCACCAAAATTTGGTGCCCTATTTGGATTGATCCATTTTTTATCTTAAATATCTAATACTTGTAGGATCTTTTCATATTTGGTTAAATCCAAGGAATTATGTTGTCCATTTTTTTTAACAAAACCTACACAATAAATTGAATAATTTCAAAGGTTATCACTTGTGACAAATTTCCTATAATAGGTCTAGTCCACTTCATGAGTTGAATCAATATTAAATCATCCTCAAAACATAAGACTTACAAAAATGTTGAATTTATGTCATCAACATAAAGACATTATATATTTCTTATCCAAACATTCCAAAAATGACCATTTTCATAACTTGAAGAAAAAAAGTGTTGATGCCTAAAACTTTTGCTTTAGGTTAAATAGCCATTTATGGGAAGCTTTACAGATGTGGGACCTAATGTGGTCTGTAAAACAACCTCTTAGATTTTAGAAGCTGACTCTTCATTTAATTTTGAGGGGTGAAAAGGGATGGAAAGAAGGAAAATAAATAACATGCAAGTAAATCTAATCTAAGGTGATGCATCAAGAGATTTCGAACATTAACCTATGATTTGATAAAATAGATTAGATCTTCAAGCATAACAGACCATAAGGGAGCATAAATCATGAACTATAATCTATTATGCAAATAAAGACCGAAACTATAGAAGCAAAATAAGAGAAACAATAGATAGAGATAATTTTTCACTCCAAGTAACATAAAACATTACATCCTCTTCATTGTAGGTGGGGAATGAAATACAGAAGGCTCCAAGTGGCACATAAAAAGCATCCAATCATATCTATGAGGTGTACCTACCAAGGTTTCAGAACATAAAAATGCTAACTACTACTATTCCTAATCTATTACAATGGTTGGTCATAAAAATGGAGAGAGATAAAAATGATAACCAACCCCTTCTAAAAGGGATGAGCCCAAAATAAATAGGCCAAGAGGCTGTAGGAGGAGAACAATATTTGGAGATTCTTGCACTTGCATCCATGATGATGTCATTACAACTAGAAAGAGGATCTTGAGCTCATGAGTGTAGTTAGCCTTTGGATCCTAGATATGGCACAATTGCATCATTCTATTTCAACCCCTACGCTTAGGAAAAGTGAAGTGGTGCCATGTGTATACTTCTATAGTTGTCCTAATTATGCCACATCCCATGGCCTAGATTCCTCCTCAAAATCAAAATACTTTAATATTTACTCAACAATAGGGGCCCACACTCTCATCCAATGCCATTTCCTTAAGTCATGTCAAACCAACATTGCCCCTGGTAAGCGTAGGGATGACACGTGTCAATTTGGTACTCTACTGGGTTGAGAAAAAAAATTCTTGAGTTAAATGAGCATCAGGTTACCACATTGAAGGATCAGATAAAGACTGGTACTTCAGTAAAATTAAAAAAAAAGGGGGTTCTAAGGAAAGGAGCTGAAAGGGTAGCCATCAAAAGGTGTCGAAGAGCTTCGAATTATTGAATAAGCTTGAATCTAGGGATGAGTTGATTAAAGAATAAAAATCATGGATTTTTGATCCACAGTTATTGATGACTCAAAGGGACATCCACCTATAGGCAGGATAACTCAAAACTCTGGTACTCAAAGGCTCTATCTAGATCTATTATCTCCTTGAAGGAGATGTTCCCCAAGCCTTTAATAACTGCCAACATCTAGAATTCTAATTAGGTGAGTGGGTGAATTTTTTTTCAATGTTGAGGACATCAGGCATCTGACCAAGAGCTACAAAAATGGTTTGGTCATTCTATTTTTGCTCAAGTAGTGTCTTGATTATTCCTCAGGGAGGATGTTGTTAACTGCCAAAAAATGCGAGGGGAGTCCCAACTGGACTAATTGTTGTATATGTCCCTACCTCTTTTGGTTTTCTTGATCTAAGGCATTGAAGAATGCCTTACACTTATTTTCTCTTTTATTGGAGCTTAAGAACTCATTGACCTTTGTCATTTCCTGCCTTTGGTTGACCACCCCTGCTACTTGTAGTTCTTAAGGAGAAGCACTGTAGAGCTTTTGAGCAAGGCTCTGTGAGTTCAAAACTTTAGAGGAGATAAAGGTGATCACCTGATCAATAAATGTGCTCACTTGAATTATCTACTTTTGCACATCTGTGATGAAAGTTAGTGTGTCTTCAGGTCTACCACTATGACCTTGATCCTCTCCCACTAGGATTTGTACAGTTACTAGACTAGGGGAATGATTTTTGCAATTTATGGGAAAGTGATGAGGTCTTTCTTTAGCTTCTCGATCTCTTGGTCCTTGACTGAGGAATCTTGTTATGCCTTGTGTCATAATTTTTAATATTTTTAACTAGTTCTATCTCTTTCTCTTATAGTTTGGTTTTGAAAACTATTCATAGGTTGGCTTCTACCTGGAAGTTTTTATTCAAGATGTTCACGTAAAGGTTGACTCTTACCTTGTTCAGCTTGACATCCTTGGATTTAGTCTTAGTATTATGGCAGTCGATCATAGCCTTCACCTTTGTGAGATCTTGCTTGGTATTTTCTAATTGTCAAGCTACCTTGATATAGTCTATAGTCATGGACTTTTGTGTCTCCTCTATGAGTTCGACCCTATTAATGGGTCTAGCTTGATCAAGGTTGAAACTAACATCTTGAATCGTGTAGTCCCTTGGCTGCATCTATTCTTGGGGTTTGACTACTTTAGGGATCAGATGAGTAACCATAAGGGATTTCTGTGTAGGGTCATGAAATGACTGCATGTGAGTATGGGCATTGGCCTTGGCCCACTTTCCCCTCTTTTGTTTCATTCAAGCTTCTTGGGCCACCCTTGCAACATCTACCTACTATTGGTACCAATATGATGCTTGAATTATCTCTCTTGCAAAGTGAATTTCCTATAGTAGCATGAATGGAATAGCGATTTGTTGTTGTGAAGCAATACGCCCCACTCTTATGTAAGTTAGTGAATGAATGGTGAGGGTTGAAGGGGAAAAATATGGGAACCTATGAGGTGAGGTGAATTGTGATTTCATTATGAGGGAGGACAAGGATGATGTAGGTAGGGGGTGAGGAAAGGCATGTGAGAAGAGATAGGTATTGTGGAAGGAAAAGTGGTGAGCCCAGTAGTAGGTTGGTGGATGAGGAGAAGACTAGAGCTAAGGTGGTATCAGGTTGAGTGGTGGAAAGTGTTACAACTTATAGTAGGATTGTGAGGGTAGATGAAAGGGTGATGAGAGGGGTTGAGGTACTTGTATGGGTAGTAGGTGATGCCACAACCTATACTTCACTTTGGAAGGAGATGGGAAAGTAAACAAGGAAGTAAAGGTGTGTTGGGTGAATATTTTGTCAACCAGCTAACTGGTGAGCAAAATAGGTCTCTTCAACCATAGCATAGGGAGATTGGTTGGCCAAATGTGCAGGTTTACTACATCAACAGGGGATAAATCTCTCCTCTCATCAAGGGGAGGTTCCCTATGAATATGCAGGAGCTATATACTATATAAATAAGCAAAAAGTAACACATAAGGGTAGAACAAACCATCCATCTCTCTTTTTTCAGAGATGATGCTCACAGCTTAAAGGAGAAATCCTGGGTGATTGGTGAAGGTGCTTCTCTTCTTTCAGAAGTAACATTCAACCAAGAGCCAGATCCCTTCCTAGATAATAGAAATCCTAGTGAAGCAATAGAAGGCACTTCTCTTCTTTCAGAGATGCTTGTCCTTGCAGGCAATAGGAATATTTCTAGTAACAAGTGACTGGTAATAGAGTATAGAGTAACCAACAATCTAAGATGTAGCACAAAGTCTCCACCTTGACTGCCCAAGAGTGAGATATGAAGAACAATGGGGGCACAAAGTCGTCCCAAGGTCCTTTACACAGAAAGAAACTAAAAACACACACTGAAAACAATTATGTCAGCACAAAGTCTAAAAGTAACTGGTTTCAAGACACCTTCCTTATCACTTCCACTAGCTCTACTTGTTAAATTAAATAAACAAGAACACATTCAGAAGATAGACATAAGAACAATCTCCTAAAATGATACAAGCTATACAGCATAAAGTCTACGAATCACATGCTTTCTCATTCAGATAAAATAATATGAAATACAATATGAGCTCAAAGTCTCAGTATTCGCCTTTAAATTTGGGTAGAGTTTTTCTTCTGTGGTCAAAAAGATCTCCCTTGCATTGAATGAGAGATTACGTTATATAGAGGCCAGGAGAGACTTGGCACTTTATCCTATGGAGCGACCCATGTTGCACAATTAATGCCTTGGATGCTTTTTTGATTTTGTCAGGGAGGGCCATGTTGGAGCAGGGCAGCTGCCTTAATTGTGGCATGTTGGTTCATCTCCTTTGTCTACTCCCAAGCCTAAATTACTCATTCCATCACCTGCTAGCTATGTAACTGTCTACTCTACCTTTATTCTAAAGGGGACAAACAGGATGCACTTTCAATGTTTGCAGGCCCCAAATATCTACCCAATGAACTGCTTCACCTACTGGAATTAATTCCTACCGAGTTTCCCTCTTTATCTCTTCTCGCTTGGCTCTGACTTTAGGGTCTTTATATGCGTTCAGATCTGCATTTTAAATTTGCAAAGCTCAACAGACACTTCCTTGTAGCAAATTTGCTACTCATAGGTCTTTTATCTTTTGAAAGTTATCAGCTAGCCAATCATCTTAAATTTGATGTTTGTGGGCCTATCATTCTGCTATGATGCAGGTGAGGACACGTGGCGGCATCTGTGGCTTTGAAGTTGGTAGAGACGGTCTCAACTTGTGACACTTGGCAGCTTCTGCTTCCCTTTGAGGCTCAACCCCTCTTGAAGGGAACTTACCCTTTGAGGTCTTGAACAGGGTCCATTTTTGAGTGTCGAGTGTCCCCCCGCAAGGGCATATACCCTTCAGGATCCTCCAAGTGGCCTTCAGGCTTTGATCCTTTCGGAAGGCCGTTGTCTCTTTTATTTCCTTTAGACAAAATGTCTGAAGAAATTCCTTTAGACAATTTGTCTGAAGGAAACCTTTCCTTGGCTTTGTGCCTCTGCATTTGAGGGAGCTCCTTCTTTGACACGTGGCATCTTTCACTACTTTGAACAAGTGACACATGGCATCTTCCATTAGAACAAGCGAGGACACGTGGAAGCATCTGCCTAATTCATAGGATCTCTTAGAAACTTTTGAGAGTCTCACAGAAGAAGACACGTGGCGGATTTCATCAAACTCTAAAAACACATTCAGAAACAGTCGAGACTCACTTTTAGCAATCTCGTAGATGATGACACTTGTTAGCTTCTGTCGATTCTCGTCAAGGACATGTGGCATCTTTTGCTACACTTATTGAAACCCTCCGCCATTGACACGTGGCACTTTCCACTCTCGGGCTTTTGTAACATCGTAGAAATGCTTGGGGCTCCTTTGGGTTCTCTTGAATGATGACACTTGTCGCATCCCATTTGTTTTAGTCACTCACCTGGGACCCACCACGGTCCTTGCTCAAAGCAGTGGAAATAAAGGAAGGGACCACGAATTTTGACACTTGGAGGCTTCCGACAAGCTTTTCTTTTGCGCGCTCTTTTCCTTGACTGAGGCCACCTTTGAACTGTTTGAAAGTTGAACCCATTGAACCTATGAACCAAAATGGTTTAAGGTTCAATGGTTCAACAGTTCAAGCCTTTGAAATGCGTTAAGTGCTTGGAGCCGTGGAACCTTTGAAACGGTTAAACTTTGAACCTCTGACAAATGCGGCTAGCTCTTACTAATGACGTTGAACCTTTGAACCCATTGAACCCATTGAACCAATATGTTTCAAGGTTCAACGGTTTAATGGTTCCATGGTTCAATTCTTGCTTAGATGCTTGTCGATGGACATTTTTAATTGAACAAGGGCACTGACCCAATCCTAAAAATGACCAAGTATTGGAAACTAGTTCTTTTGATTGAACTCACCTGCAGAAGCCTTTGAACCGGTTGAACCTGCTAATCCCTTTACTAAAAAAGCTTGAAAAATGAGGAATTTGAAAGCTCAAAACAAATTTCAAGAAGGGAAGAGATTAGTTTTGGCTGTGCAGGACCAAAATAGTCATATGTTGTCCCAAAAATGAGAAGTCATTTTTTGGGGACAACAAGGTGGAGAGAAGGGGATTCACAAACTAGATTTTCTTCTATGGGGGTACCAAAAGAGGGCTAAAAATGGGTACCTTGGTCTACTTGAGTTGGGATGAATAGCCATGAGGTGCTTGAAGGGGTCTTTTTGTTGCTACGGGCATGTAGGAAACAAGAACATGGTTAGGGGCCCTGTTGGAGGCTTCTAGGTGGCCACAACCTTTGTTATCACTTCTTTCTCTCAAGGTGCACCTTCTACCTCCTTAAGAGTGTCTTCTTATTTTCCTACCTCAATTTCAAGAATGGATTATTTTCTTGAGCTACCCTCTTCTGGGTGGAACTCATCCCAGAGTTTCTCAAAGGTCTCATCTTGATCTTCATCATCTAAACTAAGATAAGGCTTGTTGATTTCATACTTATATTTCGTGAAGGTAGCCATCTTTTCTTTGTTCTAGTTCAGCTGACTAACCTATTTTTTCATCCCCTTTGATAACTTCTTAGTTGGTTCATATGCTTGGAACTTAACATAAAATACTCCCATGGTTCAAGGGCATTTTGTGAGATTTGAATCAAGTCCACATAATTTTGGGGAATGTCCTCTATGGGTGATTTCCTTTACTCCAGGTAAGGCCATGCTAGATGCTCGGGAGCATTTACAATCTTTAAGTTGGCTATGTATCCTACCAGATCATAGTTCCATCTATCATTTATTAAGTCAAGGTTGATATCTAAAATCTTAGTCATGAGTAGGCATCCTTGGTGCCTTTTTAGCACTATAATGCAATCCCTTGTAAAAGGGACATCATATACACCTTTCTTCTTCTTCCCCACCCTATATATGGAATCTATTGCATCGAATTGGTGATTCAAATCTAAGGCTAAGGTTTTATCAGTCATCATGAAGGGGAGCTAGAAGGGCTCTCTTTGGAATCTATACACTTGGATAAATGAAAAGTGGGCTACCTAAAACTAGTCGATTGGGACTCTACTGCTTGCAAGCCAAGCTTGTTGCCAATCTGTCATCCTAGAGGTGATAGCCTATCTACTGAGGTTCATAAGAACTAGAGTCATAAATAGCTCTAAGAACTCATAATAGTCTCTAATTATTGACAAGATGTGAGTCCATACAGTGATCAGGGTCAATACATTGGGAAGACTTTTGTGTCAGAAGTGTTAAGCTGGAGGTACCTAGAAAAGAAATAGGAGTGTTGGTATAGAATGAGGTGCATGAGTACTGAAAGGTACCCCTCAATGAGAAATTATCTAGTTCATACCTTATGGTGGAGGTGATGGCTTTAGTAAAGTTCATCTTGAACTCTTATCCCTTCTCCATCACAGTCATGAGGTGGAGAATGCCCAATTAAAATTTGTTGATGCTGCCATTGACATCCATACCCAGGATGAGGGCTAGCATGGAAAAAGTGTCCCTTAAAAGTTGTGTGGGGAAGTTGATAAGCACATGGGTAGAGGAGGCATCTTTATGACCTTGCTTCCAATGAGAGTTCCAAGAAAGTGGGACTTTTCTTTGACTTGGGAATCTTGACGCTCTAAAGGCTCTTGATGTTACAGATAATGGCCTTAGAATTATAATAGAACCACAACATCTCTTTGATGTCATATACATCTATTTTCACCCTTAAATGGGCATTTTCAGTGATCTCTCTAGTGTTGACATCATATATATTTACGTAGAGAGTGATGATTTCTTGGTATGGGTGCATGTACGACACCATGTATTGTGCCAATGTGCATTCCCAAATTTTGCATTTGAAAGACTTGTACTCTTTCTTTCTAACCTTGTTAAAAATTTGAGTGTGGGTTATTTCTCTCAAATTCTTGGGATTTTGGGCCAATTTTGGATCAAAAAATTTGTCTACAAGTTAGTTACCAATGTTAAATCCTTGCAAAGTCCCTTGGTCACCTTTTTGGTGTTTGTCACCTTTTCCTTCATTTGAGCAGGGGCCTAAGCATAAGGTTTGCTCATAGCTTATTTGGGGGGAAGATCTCCCCTACTACTTGAATCATGGCTTCTTTTTTTTGAAGGATGCATTCCACTCTTAGATGAAGAGCTAGAAGCTTCCATTATTAAGTAATCTATTCCAAACATGCTCTCTATTCTTACTGATTAATGGCTCATTGTCTACTTCATCTAATCTATATATTCTATCTCTACCCTTCTTAATCACTTAATGTTTCTCTAAAATCTCAAAGTGTCAAGTATTTAGCTCAAATGGGATACGGGGTATTTATGCATTGGTTCCACTAGGTGGGTCCATCATTGGAATGTCAAAATTTAATCATCCCCATAAGTGATAATAGAATCACACACACTCAAAGAGCCATAAGTGAGAGATTTTACAATGATCTTTATGGGAAAACATACATAATGGGGCGTCTGACATTAATGGTAGGTAAGGTGGGTAGATAACCATATTTTAGAGAACATTTTTGAATATTTAGGGGGGCAAGGGAGAGGACATGTGGCAATTTGATTAGCCACTGATGCCAACAACACTTATTTGAAAAATGAAACAACAAAGGGAGAGGAAATAAAAAGGGAAATAATAATAAGAAAGAAAACACACGACAGAAAAGGGACACTAACTAATTATGTACAAGGGGTGAACAAGCTTTTTAGTTAAAATTCTTCAAGTCTATCCCATTAATAGGGATTTTTAATGCATTTCCCTCTTGATATTCTAGTTTGAAATCATTTCCTCACCTGTTATTGATGATGCAAAAAGGTCCTCTCCAAAGAGAAACAAACTTTGCATGTTGTCCTGGATTTATGGCCCACTGTTCATATTTGAGAACTAAATATCCCAGTTTAAATTCAAGGTCTGATGACTTTATATTGAACCATCACTTAACCATTTATTGTTGGATGATCTTTGCATCACTTGCATGTTCTCTTGCCTCCTGGATTCTCAACAATTCAGTAAGCTAAACCTCCATTACTATGTTTTCTTCAATTTTGACAGCCTTCAAAATCTATCATGTGAGTATTTCTAATGATACTGGCATAATCACTTCTCCTATACAAGTTCATTTGCAGAATTTTTTAGAATCTACTTGGGGTTGATACGGTCCACTCATAAAGTCATATTTACATGTAAGTGTCATTCCCTCTGCTTGTCTTCACACATCCTTTTGATCAGCTTGATCATATTTTTATTAGTAGACTCTACCAACCTATTCCCTTGTGGGTAGTAATTAGATGACGCTTTCAGAAATATACCATTTTAGAGTAAAAATTTGGTAATTTTGGATCCAAATAAGGCTTTTGCATTGTCAAAAATTATTGTTTTACAAGGGCCAAACTTGCCACAAGTTCTTCTGAGAATCAAGGATCACATTCTCAATTGCTTCCCTTAGTGGAACTACTTTGGTCCACCTAGTGAAGTAATCAGTGGCTGTTAATATCCATTTATGATCAGTGTTACATATTGGATTGATCATCCTGATGAAATCTAGTCCCCACTATGTGAAGGGTTCATCGGTCATAATTGGTTTTAGAGGCATGGTTGAATGTTTACTTTTTCTTGTAAAGAACTGACATTTTTGGCACTTTTTGACTGATTGATGGTAGTCTACAAACATGGTTGGCCAGTAATACCCTATGTGCATGATTTTTATCATGGTGGTTTTGGCTAAGAAGTGGCCACCTAGGGAAGCAAAGTGCATATATTAGAGAATTTTCTCTACTTAGGGATTATCAACGCATCAAAGGAGATCTTTGTCAAAATTTATCTTGAATATGACCCCTTGAACTAGCATGTAGCTAAACCCTTATATCCTATAAAAGCACCTTTTATGTATGTGGAGCTCATCAAGATACCAACCGGTCTACATAAAATGGACCATGTCGATCACCCAAGACCCATTGACTTCAAACTTGTTTATTAGAGTTACTTTTGGCATGTTTTGATCTTCTTTTGGGACATCTGTGCATTGAGCTAGATACTCATAGATTCCTCTTCCTCTGATTAATTTTATCAACCTGAATTCCACATCATATTCTAGGATCTTGGTAATCCAATTGGCCCTTTTTATGTAATTTCACCTTCCATGATGTACTCATGGATGTTGGAGTGTGCCACATACACCATGATTTTGTTGCCTGCCACAAGGTGATTGAACATTTTAAGGCCCTTGATGATGGTGAAGGTTTGTATTTTAATGAAATTATATTTGGCTTCATACCTGTGCAATATTCTAGAGTAGAATGCAATCAGGTGTTCATTCATTTCTTCTTCTTTTTGAGTTAACATGGCTACGAGGTTGTGCTCACTTCCATAAACATACACAATGAAATCCATATAAAATTTGGGGTTAACAAGCACAAGCATGACAGATATTGCACCTTTGATTTATTCAAATATTGCTCTTCCTTTCAGTGTCCATTTAAATGTCTGGTCCTTTTTAGCATTAAAGTGATTGGTCTAACCAATCCTACAAAATCAAATATAAACTTGCTAATAAAATTAGTTTTCCTAAGGAAATATTGGACCCCTTTATTATTTACTGGCAAATCCAAGTCTCTGATGGATTTTATCCTCTTTGGATCAATAGAGATCCCATTCTTGGATACCATGCATCTAAGTAGCTTGCCCTGAGGGACTGTAAGGACACATTTCTTGGGGTTTAGAGACAACTTGTATTTTTGGCATCTTTGGAAAATCTTCTCTAGATAATTGAAGTGATCCTCCTTCTTCTTGAAAAAAATAGTGAGGTCATCTAGGTAGATGAGGACAATCTTGCTAATTATCCCCTTGAATGCTACATCCATCACTCACTAAAATGTTGCATTGGCATTGAAAATGTTGAATGGCATCTTTTCATATGTGAATGTTCCCCACTTTTCGGTGAAGTTGCTCTTGTGTTGGTATTTTTTATTTACCCATACCTAGTTATATTTGAAGAATCCATCTAGTAGGGAAAAACTCTTTGCACCCACTACCATTTAGAGGATATGATCCATAGAGGAGAGGGGGTATTGATCTTTTAGGGATGCCTTATTTAGGTCTCAAAAATCTACACAGTCAAATTTCTCTGCTTTTATTTTACACAGGGACTAGATTAGATACCAAAGTTGAATGCTTTATTGGGTATATGATCCTTGAGTCAATTAGTTTCCTTAGCTCTTGGACCATCAGGGAATTGATCTTTGGGTTTACCAGCCTCTATTTCTATTAGACTAGCTTGGACCCTTCCACCAAATCTATGGTGTGTTGGATAATCTCGTAGTCATACCCATTTAAGTCATCATAAGTCCATGTGATGACTCCATATTTATCACAGAAAGAGACTAACCACTCCTTATCCTTCAAGGGAACTTCTTTTTCAATTTTCAATTTTTTCCACCCCTAATGTTGAACTCACAGTAGTCATCCTTGTCTACAACAAATTTGCATTTGTCATTCCTTGCATCATCAGAGTCAAAAAGATTTTTTAGGCTGATGAGAACCTTTAGAAGCTTATTGGTCTTAAGCTGTATGATTTGGTCTCCATATGCCTCCTTAATTTTTGGCTATAGTTATTTCATGAACTCACATGATTTTTGGAGGAACATCATAATCTAAGCATCACTTTCGAACACCTACTAGTTTTGGTTATTGTCAGGGATAGCTGGCCTAATGATTACTCATACTGATTATTTAATAGTGAATAAGGCCATTATTGGGTCAAATTGGGAGCCTATCATTGCCATCCTATCAGCCTCTACATTCATAGTTTTTGGGATGATCTAAGTGTTGAAAATTTTAAAATATTCAATTAGGTCCCATATATGATAGTGGTAAGACCTCATGCACACATTCTCTATGGTTGTTACCCCTCTTACCTACCTCACTACTAATTTGGAATCATTGAATACCTTCAATTATTTAATGTTCATTTGCTCAGTGAGCCTGAGGCTATAGACTAGAGCCTCGCATTCAGCCTCATTATTTATATAGATGAACTAAAATTAAAATGCTTGGAGGGTTTCTTTTCTAGAAAGAGATGTTAGTCATATGCCAGCTCTAAAACCAATCTTACACTTTGCACCATCAAAATACAAATTCCAAAGTTCAGACTCATTATCAAGTCTTTCATCTTGATCTACTTTATCCCTTAAGACCTTTGGAATGGCCCGGTCCTCGTCATGGATCACGTAAGTTTTGAGGCTCATGGCATCAAAGTTCGTGAATGGGTCATTTTCAAATAAACTAATTGACAAGGGCCTCTTCTTTAGGGCTTCTATTGTCAACTACCTTTTCTTCTTCGAGCATTTTTAAATAGTGTGTCTCTGTTTTTGAGAAAGAGGTGTGTGTTGCTTCAAATTTCACCATCATTTCATCCACTATGTGCTCCAAGTGGAGTGATTCAGATAACACTTTTAAATTTAAACCATACTTAGTCCTTAGAATCAAGTGAGACCAATCTAATGATAGGTATCTTCCAATCTTGTTAGTAAAATCTCTTGATAGACATAGCCTAAACACCGATGGAATGTCTATTACCATAATGTCCTAAGGTACAATGATGATAGGGCAAGAGTATAATGTGAGGGGAAGACTTTGGATGATCACTAGGATTTGGACCTTCTTCCCATTTAGATACATCACCCCTTTGTTCAAGAGTTCCTAATTCAATTACAGTGCATTAGCTATTTGTTTGGGCATTACTATTGTGCTTGCACCTGAATCTATCATAGAATTGTGCCATAATTTCTTTCCCATAATCAATGTTAAATATAATGGGGTAGGTTTTATTTTGCTTACCCCTTCCTTAGCATTGACAAATACATAGGATATTTGGGGTTATGCATTCATGTTAGCTTCTTTCCCTCTCATCTTCGTAGGCTTTGTAGTCAGCTTTCTTTACACGGGCTCCTCTTTCTCCTCTAAGGCATCCTTCAATAAAGTCTTCTATTTTAGGATAGACATGACATCCTAGAGGGAAACATTGGTTAGAACCTTCTTCAAGTGCTATACAACACTATATGACCCTGGAGGTGGGACCTTAGGATATTTTTCTTTGCTCTTCATGGCCTCACTCCACCTTGGGTAGACTGAAAGTGGAGGTTGAGGTGTCTTAGTATTTTCAAAAGTTACTTTGGGCCTTGTAGAAGCTTCAAGGATTTCGACCAACCTTTTTTTCAAGAAATTGTAGTAGTTTGATTCTACTTGAAAGGTTATATATATAGTTACCTCATTTATATATACCACATCTTTGCCCTCTACCTGGGAGAATAATGTGTGTTTTGGGGATATTTATTATTCTTACTCCAAGGACATCCCTTGCATTTGCACCATCAAGACTACATCCTTAATCCATAGGGATTAGTATGCGTAGGTCGATATGGTGCATTCCCCTATTGCCATTGCTCAAAAACCCTTTGTTATAAGTTTCCCCTTAGATAATTTTAGTGCTCATGAGCATCATTACAAGGAAAGCACCATGAGTTAGAATCATCAGCCAAGTTGTTCTGACCATCTACTAGTTATTTATTCACATTTGGTGACATCGTGTGTAAAGGATCTATAATTATAACTATTTGATTTACGAGTTGCATTCTATGGCTCGATGCTTGATGATTTGGTGCTTAGTAGTTTGGCCTTTGCCTCTTCTGGTACTAATTCCATTGGTAAGGTGATCTATTTTTTTGGTAGCTATTGAAAGAAGGATTTAGAGGTATAGCTTGTTGTCTTTTGAGATTGATTATCTCATTAGAGAAATTTTACAAAATACTTTTCATATCATTCATCTTCACCACTAGCGAAGGTATGGTAGATGCGCTCGTTGCATGGTTAGGTACACATACATAAAAGGAGGTAGGGCTCCTGAAGTGCTTGGGACCTCTTCTTATAGAGGTATGGACATCTCAAGGAATATTATCATTGAGGGTCAAGGGGGAAGCCTTATTGCATTGATTAGGTTGTTCTCATCCCTCACCATGATGTCCTATACATCTGGCAGTGTCTATCCTCCAAGTGATTTAATCATGATCACAATGTCCAAATTGGGAGCCTTAAGGTAAAAAATAATGGCCATGCCCATGGGTGGTCGAGCAGCCAATGAGATCCTTTTTCAAGTTTTTTCAAAACTTGGTGTTAAAATCAACCATGGCCTCTTGTAGGGCCTTTTTGATGTTTATCAACTGTTGTAAGAGAGATGATCGATCCACCTTCTCATTGAACCACTCAAAAAAATTATCACTCAGTTCATCCTAGGTTCTGATTAACTTGGCTGGAAAATATTGATACCAATCAAGTGCTCGTCCCTTGAAAAAAACTACTAGTATCCTTAAGTCTACGTTATGTGTGTTGATGTTGTGAATAGTGCACACATTTGCCATATATTAGAGATGTTCAACTATTGTATTGAAATATTCTCTTGTAAACTTGGGGAGCACCTTCAAAGCATTTTTAAGGATGGGGTCCCATACAGCTGGTGGTGTTAAAGGAATAAGCAGGTTGTCATTGTCTCATGACACAAAGTTCCTTGGCAGACCTGGGTGATCCATTTATTGTTTTTATTGTGCAACATTACACCCTAAGGCTCTTTGGTGAATGGGGGTTCCCAAAGGTAATGTTAGTAGACTTAGATTATTTTTAGTTTGTGATATCATTACATGCCTATGGATCATAAACTCATGTTTCTAGTTAGCCAGACTAGTAGAGTCCCATCGGGCATGCCAAAAAATATTAAACTATTGATGCCTAATACTTTTGATTTAGGTTAAACAGTCATCTATGGGAAGATTTACAAATGTGGGATTGAATTCATTCTGTAAAACAACCTCTGGGATTTTAGATACTAACTATTCGTTCAATTTTGGGGGGTGAAAAGGGAAGGAAGGAAAACAAATAACATGAAAGTAAATCTAATCTAAGGTGATGCATCAAGAGATTTGGAACATTAACCTATGATTGCATAAAATATATTAGATCCTCAAGCATCACATACTATAAGGGAGCATAAAGCATGAACTATAGTCGCGTATGCAAACCAATACCAAAATTATAGAAGCAAAAGAAGGGAAATAATATAGAGAGATATTTTTTCACTCCAAGTAACATAAAACATCACATCCTCTTCATTATAAATGGGGAACAAAATATAGAAGGCTATAAGGGGCACATACAAAGCATCCAATCAAATCTGTGAGGTGCACCTACCAAGGTTGTAGAATAGAAAAATGTTAACTACTACTATTCTTAATCTATTATAATGGTTGCTTATAAAAATGGATAGAGATAAAAATGATAACTAGCCCCTTCTAAAAGGGATGAACCCAAAATAAATAGGCCAGGAGGCTGCCTAAGGAGAGTGGCATCTAGAGATTCCAATACTCATGCCCATGATGATGTCGTTACAATTAGAAAGAGGATCTTGAGCTCATGAGTGTCGTTGGCCTCCAGATCTTGGATATGGTGCAACTACATTGTTCTATTATGGCCACTATGTTTAGCAGAAGCAAAGTAGTGCCATGTGTATACTTCCAGAGCTATCCTACCTATGCCACATCCTATGGCCTAGATTCCCCATCAAAATTAAATCCTTAAGCTTTGCTTAATAGGAGGGTCCCACACTCTCATCCAATGGCATTGCCTTAAGTTTTGGCAAACCAACATTTCCCCTAGGTAAGTGTAGGGATGACAAGCATCGAGCTAGCACTCTACTGGGGTTAGACAAAAGTCTTCTCAAGCTATATGAGTGTTGGGTTTCCACATGGAAGGAGTGGATGAAGACTGGTACTTAGGAAAAATTCAAAAAAGGGGGTTCTGAGGAAAGAAGGAGCCAAAAGGGGAGCCACTGAAAGGTGCTGAGGAACTGTCAACTATTGAACGAACCCAAATCTAGGGACAAGCTACTCTAAGAATAACAACCATGGATTTTTGATCCATACAAAGCTTATGGTTGATAGGTTTGTTCTAAATTTTTTGAATTTTATCTAGTGGTCTGACCAGTGGTTTATTTTCTTCAATATCACCTAACATATGCCTCTTAATATAATTTGGAGATGAGTCAACAAGTCTCTTTTATAACATTGTTGGATATTTTACAAATACATGCGTCACAAACCTACTTAGCAAATGTACATAGTTAAAATTATCATGTGTATATGTGAAACTATATCTAGATCTATATGTTACTTCTCTCTCTTTGATTAATTCCTTAAAGTTTTTTTCACTGCAATTATGATATTATTTGGTAACACACCCTTTTATACTATTCCAAACCCACCTGAATTGACTTTATCTTTGAAAAAATTTATTAATTATTAGAGATAGTTATAAGAAAATTGAACATGACTCCAGATGCATACTCTAAAATAATGATTTATTTAGTTAATAATGATAAAAACTTGGGATTGTTTCTACAACACATTTACCAAACCCATGTTTAAAAAATAGTCAAGGCAGTTACAATACCTATAACTACTACTATTATTCCAACTATAGATAAATTTAAGGAATTCTAAGTTTTTATTGAAGGTGAAGATGATAGAGACATAAAATGACCTATTCCACATAGTTTTACATGTGAAGTTCTTAGAATATTTATTTAGGCATACCCATTAGTGAGATTATATGTCATCAATAGGCATGTGCCTAAACCATCACTCAAGATTGTGTATATAGTGAAACTTATATTGTTGAAGCAATTTTATAAATAATTAGTAGTGCCCAATAAATATTTATTAGAGCTTAACCCTAGAGGATAACATAAGATTTAAATATGATTTAACTGCACCATGATTTGGTTGTTAGAACATGACAAAGTGCCTTTCAATCTTATACACCCTTGCTTGGAAATGAAAAGCTTGGGATCCACTACAATAAAAGGTAGAGAAGGGTAGAGACAAAGTGACCTTGTGTCATTGTAAATGCATATTCCATTATCCCCATACCAAAAATTAAATATGCATTGGTCTTATAAAGCACTCTATCCCACTTGTCATGATATAATGCCTTTATTCCATCCATATGACCTCAAAATTCCCATTTGAATTCAATGTCACTTTTGTGACTATGATTATGTTGTCTATGTAATCACTATTATAAGCTATCTAATACTAAAAACCTTCTTATTTTTTTATTCTTCTTGAGAAATACTAATGTAAAGAGACACAAGGAGCCATGCAACTAGTTGTGTAAAGTTAGCATATGCTTCCATGGAAACTAAGTTGCCTTTAATGAAAAAATAAAGCTTTTCTCCTTGATTGTTTCAATAAAATAGACAAATGTAGTTGGTGAACATAATTATGAATCATATACAAATCTTGAGTTAGATTGCTTCCATTTTTACACAAGCTGGGGGGATGCTAGAAAAAATCTCGTGAAGTTTGGCTTCATTCAACAAACCATCTTAGGAGCTATTTTATTTATAGTATATATATAATATTCATTCATCCAATTTTTAGTTTTTAATAACATATATGAAGACCATGGAAATAAATAACACATGCATAAAAAATATACAACTCTAAAGCAAGTATTGATGTAATATCCTTTCTAAAATTTCACCAAAATACTAAGTTCTTTGGCAAATAACACAATCAACCAAACACCTTATGGGAACAAGAGACTAACATGAGGAAGGGGAAAACACCACATAAAATAAAGCAAACTATCTACAAAGAAAAATGAGAAACAATGGAACTAAACATGGCCACTCATGAGCTAGGCAAAATACAAGCCCTTATAGGATAATTTTTAGCAAAATGAGGAAATATTTTTCAAAGTGATGAGCAACAACTGAAACATCATTTTCATTGTATCCATTATAAATATGAGGCATGGGTAGAAATAAAAATATGGATTTAAATACTTAACCATGAATATTCGAGGTGCAAAGATCTCTTATATTCTTAATAACACGTGAAAGGAGTATACTTGAGATAGATATTTGGAATACAAACGAATTGAATAATACCTCCAAAATCTTGATTATGTGGTTGTTCTTGTGACTCTTATATAATGAATGGTTGAACCAAATCTTCTTTAGATGCCTCCAAAAGTGGGCTTGGGATCAAAACTTCATGATGCTAAAAATTATTGGAAACCTCTTCTTGTTGATTGTTACGTTGCTCTTCTCCAAAATTTTCTACATGCTTGTGCTCAACATTACCACATGTATCTTCTTCACTAGTGTGCAACTTGATATGGCCATGATTAATCTCATGATTTTGTAAGGAAGATAAAGGTGGATTTCCAATACATTCTTCCATGAATTCTCTTTCCTACTCTGAAATGTCAAGATATTTTTTGGAGCATCGAATGAAGGAAGCTGATTTCACTAGAAAGTGTTTACCTCGGTGAAACTCAAATCGTCATTTTCATGCCCAACACTAATAACTTTCTTTGTTTAATTTACTTCAAATTATGTAACTTTTAGAGTGGGCACATTTCGTTATGCTTGATTTAAATACCTCTATATAAATCCTTTAAAGATTGCAATTTCTTGGGGTCATCAACAATTGGATTTTATTTAAAGGTAGGTGTAAAAAGAAAATCATTTGCCTTTTCATCATCATTTGAAAAAATATATCAACCATTGGTTGAAGGTGATTTATGAAAATGTTCTTGTTTTATTCTTCTCTTCACCACTGAATCTTTATGATGCAGGCATATTTTGGTTTCATCTATAATCTATTCATGCCATCAATGTTTACAACCATAAATCAAACCGTGGGAAATGATAGCAAAACTCAAAATATAAAAACATATATCAAATCCCATTGTTCTCAAGTTCCATTTCAATAGAGCCACTAATATTAATTTGCAAGGGGAAGATTCCCTTCATATTTTAGGAATCAAAGACATCATTTGATTTCCTATTAGAGTAGCCAAAAATTATTGGCAAAATTTTATGTCACTATTGTTTTTTATTTATTTTATTGACTTGCCCAATAGGTAACAATACAATTTTACAACATTGGATAAATTACCATTAAAGAGGTGATTTTCATAAGCATTTAAGAGGGGTAGATCCATTATAAGATATGCATTTTTTATATAATTTTAACCAAAAATTATAAAAAAGAAACAAAAATGGAAAATTAAGAAAGTTGACAATGGAAGAAGAATGGAGGATGGAGGTGAAGGTGAGAAACCCACATTAGAATAAAGATAAACTATTGCCGAGATAACTTAAATTTAGATGAAATGGATGAAAATTCTTAACATCATATAAAAACAAAAATAGTAGCAACAAATGTAATGGCAACAAAAGGCTAGATTAGAAGCACAAAGTCTCCTAACAAATTATATTGGTTGCACTTGGTATAAAGCTCATCAACAAGGGTTTCAACATAGAAATTTTAAACACTATGGGTTGTATACAACCATGAAAAGTGTATAATTTTAATGGATTCTCTATCCATGAAAAACTATACAAATTTAAAAATTAAATAGAATTTAAATCCCAAAAATCTAAAGAATGATTCCACCAATTTAATTCTACTCCATTAACAAATCCAGAACAAATGTTAGACTCTAGAAAAAAGAGGCATTCAAAAATATTCTTATTCAAAAGAACATTTTAAGGGAATAGTTATCTAACTTAGAGGCTAACATGGATATGCATGGATTAGACTCTCATACTAATTTGAAGGAGAAACAACTGTTCCATGAGTATCGTACTTTGGCTGATAGAGAAGAAAGATTTTGGAGGCAAAAATCTAGAGCTATTTGGCTAAAGGAAGGCTATATGAATACTAGATTTTTTCACCTCTCTACTTTAAAACACATAGCTCATAATTTTATTAGGGAAATAAAAAATAATGATGGGGAAGTATGTTCTGCTAGAGATATCATCAAGGAATAAAGTGTAATTTTTTTAAAGAAACTTTTTGATAAAATTCCCATAGCTAATGTTAGAATGGAATAGGAAATTTTGTATGTGATTCTGGAGTTGGTTAGTCATGAGGATAATTCTAATATTTTTGCTATGTTTATTTATATGAAGTTAAGTCATCCATTTTTATATTAAACAAATATAAATAATTGGGTCCAAATGGATATCCCATTGATTTTTTCCATTTTTTTGGGGAAATCATTAAGGAGTATCTAATCTTAGTAGCTAATGAATTCATCTCCCCAAGATAGTTGCTAAAAAAGTTAAACAAATCTTTTACTATTATAATCCACAAGAAAGAAGGAGCTGCTAACTTTGTTGGTTTTCAACCTATTAACATTTTCAATGTGGTTTACAAGATTTTCACCAAAATCACCTCTATTAGGATGCAACCTATTATGGAGAAAATCATAGACATCCATTAAGGGGGTTTTATTTTTAGAAGACAGATTCAGGATGACATAATTGTGGTTCATGAAACTTTGCACTTAATGGGAAAATATAACCAAACAGGAATGATGCTCAAGATTGACATGAACAAAGCTTATGAAAAATTATATTAGAAGTTTTTGAATAAGGTAATGATGCAGTCTAGTTTTCAAGAAAGATTTATATAACTTATAATAACATGAATATCTTATGTCATGTTTTCTATTCTTATCAATGGGGTACCTGAAGGTTATTTTAACAGTAAAAGGAGAATCATACAAGGTGATCTTTTATCCCTATTTCTTATTATTATTATTATGGCTAAATCTAGTAGTGTGTCTCTATTAACATCTCTTAGAGATGGAGTCTTAAAAGGATTTCAACCAACCCAGAATATGGATCGATATTTACATCGATAATTTATTGATGATAGTATTATGGATAAATATTCTATGAGAGAGGCTAGAGAATTGAAAAGAATAATTATGAATTATGAAACAACCTCAAATTAGAAAATAAATTTTGAGAAAATCTCTCTTTACTTCTTCAATACTCCTGAGATTAGAAAAAATAGGATTGCTACTATTTTAGGTTGTCAAATTAAAGAGTTACCAACCATTACCTTAGAATAAATTTATTTGTTAATAACTTACCTTCCACAATGTGGAACCCTTTGTTGGGAATATTTTAGAAGAAGCTAGTTGGTTGGAAAGGGTCCATTTTAACTCATGCAAATAAATTACAACTCATTAAGATCACCTTACAAAGTTTACCAATTTACATGATGTCCCTATTTAATATTCCCAAGATGATAGCATAAAAACTTGAAAAGATTCAGAGAAGATTCTTATAGGCAAGTTCAGAAGAAAAAAATAGATTTCCTTTAGTGGCTTGGGATAGGGTGTGCACCCCTAAGTGCAATAGGGGTTTAGGCCTAAGGCGACTAAGGTGAATGAATAAATCCCTAGTCACCAAATTAGCTTGGTAATTCATAATGAATACCACTAATTGGAATAATATTCTTCAGGCTAAGTATTTAGACTCAAGAGACACATTATGGTTTTTAAAAGAAGTTCAGTTTGTTAAAGTTTCTAGCTTTTGGAATTTCCTTGTGACTGCTAAACACAATATCATCAATGGTTGTAAATGGAAAATAAATAATGATGATAAGGTGAAATTTTGGGAAGATGCATGGTTATTATACCAACCCCTCATTACCATGGAACCTTGTAATAAAATTGGTCCTATCATTCAGAATTATCAAGGGTATAAGGTGTAGGAATATCTTCAAGTTTTTGAGGAAGCCAAAAGTTGGAAACATATTAGGAATGATAATTTTGAAGCTGAAGGTAAACAAATTCTTGATAATCTAAATAGTATTTTCTAAAACTTTTATATTTCAGACATTATGCAAGAGGATGAACTAATTTAGAAAAACTCCTTTGATGGAAATTATAATGTGAAGTATGGATATAATATGATCTCTTTATTTCCTAAATATGATATTCCTTGGTCTAAAATATGGAACAAGACTCTTATTACTAAGATAAATATGTTTTTATGGTTGGTTGTGAAAAACAAAATATTAAAAATTGATAATCTTAGGAAAAGGGGCTTGTTCCTTATGAATAAATGTCCTCTTTGTGAAAATGAGAATGAAACGGGTGACCATTTGTTGATTAGTTACAATTTTTCTCATGAAATATGGAGTATGATCTTGAATAAATTTTAGATCAATTGGATACATATTTTATCAATTTTAGACTTACGGATGGCATGGAATCTTTCCCCTTTTGCTAATGAGAAAGTGAGAATTATTTGGAATTTTTTTATGCCTCACATTATATGGGGTATTTGGAGGGAGATAAATAATAGGTTATTCAAAGACAAGAATATTCCTAGTGAGAAGGTGGGCATAAATATTTATGCAAATATTATGGAAAACTTCAGAGTTAGACCACCTATTAAATACAATGGAATGATCAAGGAGGAGATTAAAGTTATTGATGATTGATAGATTGAGTCTATAACAAAACTAAAATTGATCTAAAAGCTAAAGTAAGAAAAAACACAAGGTGGAGAGCCCCATCCCCTGGTTGTGTAAAACTCAACTTCTATGGGGATTCCAAGGGAAACCCAAGGGCTTTAGGTGGAAGAGTTATTCTTTGTGATGATAAAGGAACATTTATAGCAACCTTTACAAGAGGAATGGAAAATCACACTAATCATTGGGATGAAGCACTTGAAACTTTATGGGGTCTGAGATTTGCAAAAGAGATAGGTATAAAAAAACTTATAGTTGAAGGAGACTCACTTAACATCATCATTTGTCTATCAAGAAAGAATTTGATTAACTAGAATATCAAATAAATTATGGAGGAAGCTACTATCTTGATCAATTCCTTGTAAGAGATTTGTATCCATCATATATATAGGGAGGGGAATCAATCTATAGATTGGTTTACTAATGAAGGAGTTTTTTCAATGATCATTAAAAAATAGATCAATAAAGAAGATCTGCTTATAGCAATTTATCAAAGGATTGAGTTGGAAGTGTACCTTACTAGTCAATGAGTTAATATTTATGAGGAGAGTTATGATTAATGGGACCAATGTATTATATTTTATCATGAATCTCTTTGTTAAGATCATTAGGTGGTAGAGATCAAGACTCAAGGAGAAATATTTAGCATTAATGACCAATAATTATAATGACGACAACAACTCATACCAAATTATCAAGTATTGTGAAGAGTCTTGTGAGAATCATGATACCACCATTGTTAATGCTATAGGTAATATTAATATCTTAGGTAGAGCTAGACATATTTTTAAAGGAGTAAAGATGGGTGGACATCTTGGTAGGATTGAACCAATAATGTCATATTACGTCAAAGAGGATGGAGAGTTATGGTAAATCCTTCATAAAGGGGAAATAGCCAATTTTATGCAGCGGGTTGAGGGAAATGATGAACATATTTTTGAGTTGTTTGTGAAGGGATGGAATAAAAAAATCATGGATTTTAATGGAGTAAAAATTGAGATAAGTAAAAATTGAAATATTGGTCTTAAATTAGAGGTCACTAAAGTTTTCAAGACTAGCAAGAACTTTAAAGAGGAGAAAAGCAAATTTTTTATAGAAGGGGAAGATCTTATTCCTTTACAAAATGGGTTTTTGCATGAAGACTTCCCTCAACCATTTGAAGAAGTGATTAGATAGGTAATATTGTATATAAGCCTTTAAGGTAGGTAGAAAGTGATGCATTGGTCCCATTTTATTTCTCTGAATTATTTTTACCATAATATTCCTCTTAGCATTCCTTTCTACACCCTTCACTCTCTTGAGTGTTCTATTTTGGATGTTAAAAGAGGAAATAAATCTCAAATTCTAAACCAAGTTGTAATTTTATTGATTCATAAGTTTTTAAAGGGGATTAACAAGAGTCTAACATGATTTATGGTTAGGGAAAAATAGAGTTCATATAAGTTCATAAGTTGAGGAGATTTACTATAAAAAAAGTATGATCTAGACATTGGTATTTCCAGGGATGGTGAGAATTTGGCCAAGGAAAAATCTATTAGTCTACATGGTAAATAGAGTTCCCAAAGGGAGGGATTCAGATGAAGTTTAAGGATCAATTTAAAAGCCATAATTTCTGGTCTTAGACAATTGGAAACTAAAAGTGGTGAAAGAGAATCCAAAGAAAATCCATTGGAAATTCAGGAAGACATAGTAGAAGAAATTATGGAGAGCCTTCATTTGCTGAAGAGTAAGGTTGTGGTTTTTTCTTCAGAAGACAAAGGAGCTGGTTATGTTATGATCACCAAAATGCAAAAATAAATGTAAATATAATCATCCCTTGATGAACACAAAACATTTTAACCCTAATGCAGAATTTGACAAGTTAGAGGAGATTCTTAGAAATTAGAGTAAGGAGGATAAGCTAGGGGAGAAACTCATATTATTAAAGGCATTTATCAAGTGAATTTTTAGAGAGTATTCTGCCCTAAAGGAATAGGTAATAATTATATACAAGAGATTAACCTTCATCATAACAATGAATAACAAAGATAAGTGAATACACAACTGAAAAGGCTTAGAGATAAAGTGAGTTCTCTCGAACATGAAAATGTTGAATTAAAAGAGAAAATTAAGATCTCAGTGATTGTAAGTAAAGTCTCTATGAAAAATATCATAAATGGAATGGATTCTATCATAGTCATGTTGGGAGGAATGATTAAATAGGTCAAGACATCCTTTAGTAAGAAGGTCAAGTGTAGTGGTTGCATTAAGGAAATTAGTCAAGTTCCCTAGCTACTTCAACAATTAGACGTGGATCTAAAGAGAATGATCCAAAGCTGGGAAAGAGACTTTGGAGGCTAGAAAGATCAATTGTTTTTCTACTATTTCTTTTCCATTTTTAGGTCATGTTTATTTTATTATCTTAGTGTTGGACTACTTGTAATTTTTATTGTATATCTAGGCTGCTAGGCTCTATGTTTTGACTTATTATACAAGGTTAGGACCCTAATTAAAAAAACCCATTTGTTTACCAATAATTAAAAAACTTAGAGCTTCTGACTAGAGTTTTCCCATATTTGATTTTTTTTATCAGGACATTTTACAAAATTAAATGTATTTGTGACTTTATATTTAATTAAAATAATTAATTATAAAAAGAATTAATTTAAATAATGACTCCAAATACACAAATATTTATTGGCACTCTTGCTTTTCTCTATTTTTAACATTATTTCATGACTATAAATAAATTATTAATAATTTAATTAAGTCATTTAATTTCTGGTTTGGGCCCATGAACGTCATCTTTAATATTTGTTGCTTGTGAATTTACTAATAAAATTTTCTCTTGTCCATTTGGTTGTAGAGTTAGGTAGAGAATTATATAAATTAGAGTAAATAAAATTTATGAAATTTGACTCAAATGGGTAGTGAAATTCTAATGAAAAAATTACACAACAACATTCCTGGCAATGTCTTTGCACAGAGTGTGGGTCTACAACTTCCTAGTGCATTGCACCTGCACCTATAGTTTTTTATTAAATGTGCAGATACTTTGAGATTATACAATAATACCTATTTTCTACCTCTTTTGTATAAAACCCTAATTATGTTTGGTTAAGCACAAGATAACTTAAAAAGGGGTTAATAATTTAGGTTAGATTTACCCAACTACTCCCTGTTAAATGACTAAGTGTTGTCTAGGTTCTAATACTCCAAATAGGTATAAAATAGTTATCCCACTAAGGCGAATGTGTGAAAAGTCATGAATAATATAGAATGTAATCTCCTCTTTGATCTTTGACTTTTGTCACCATGTAACTTTGAACTCTTTGTATTTAGATTTGTCTCTATGGACTGCTTTAAGGCTACTCTTTAAAGATGTGATATGTGCATATGACTTTTGAATAATGTTGAAAGAGAGTGAAAGATGACCTAAGGTATTCTTAAGGAATTCCAATATGATTTAATAATATTAAGGATGATTTATATATAGGTGACTCTTTGTTAATTTCATGTTATAATTGACCCATGAAACGTGTCTAGGCTGAACTAATAGAGACTTGCCAATTTTAAAAAGAGTTATTCAGGGCCCTTGGACATTGTCAGTAGACGGAGATACCTATGATAGTTGGCATTATCAAATATTATCGACAGTGTCCTATGAGTGAAAATAAGGATTTGATGTATGGAGAATGTTTGTCTAGGATTCTAAAGGTGTTTTTGTATAGACCAAGCTAATCCTAAATAAATATGTCTAGAAAATAAAGGTGGCTAAGACCACATATGGGTAGACATATAAAGGGAAAGTGTGCTCAGAATTTAGATATATGTAAATTGTTTACACATGCCATGTATATCAAATTGATGTTTTCAAAGTGCGAAATACCAAATTTAGGTGTCTACATATGTCTCCCTTTACAATAGTATTTAAAATGATAAAATAAATAATTTTTTTACCAATGATAATTATTCGTAAACTAGGTGGATATTCTACATTAAGTTTCACTAACAAGGATCCTATAAATTCAAGGTGGTTCCCTCAAGTTCTATGACATAGAAAACACCTAAAATGTTTTTTTAATATGTATTCCAGTTCTAATGACTGTCATATACAACATATAAAATGATACCAATTTGAGCTTAAAAATAATGAGAAACTAAAAACCAAGATTTAAATTTACAAAAATGGTGTAAATCCAATTTCTCTTCATCTCAATAATAACCAAATCTGATATCAATATGATCCTATACACTTCTAACAATACCTTGATTACTTATATAATTGTTTGCTTGTCAAATTGATTAAAATGGCCATTGAATGTGATTTAGAAATAAACTTCAAGTGCAATATATTGAAAGGAATACAAGAACAAAGAACATGATCAATAAATTAGAGACAAAAAATAATTGAAAGAGACACCATATTACCTTAGGTAAACTCAAATTGAGAAAACTCTAGCTAAAGTGAGGGATATCCTCCTTATTCCACTATCTCATTATGCACATACAAGCTTACTGCCTTCTTGGGGCCTTCATTAACATACTTTTGTATATTATTGTGTTCAAACACTCATATGCTCTATAACTTTCTCACTTGTTCTTTCCTTTCCACCCTCTAATTCAAAAACCACATACAATCAAGAAGATTACTTGCTAAGAATCTCTTTTTTGCTTACAAAGACTCTCTTCATACATACATACATACATACATACATACATACATACATACATACATATATATATATATATATATATATATATATATATATATATATATATATATATATATATATATATATATATATATATATATATATATATATAACTTAGGAACCAAAGGGAGCCCAAAATGGAAGCCTAAAAGACTCAGAAGATGAAGAGGAAGCATTTTCAACCATTTCCCATACTGTTATTTGCATTGTGATAGAACCATCATAATCTGAAGGGGAAGTTATATAATTACCATAGGGTAGTTATGTAACTGCCAAAGAGCTTACAGAACCACCGAGGTGTTTTCATTACCAAATAAAATACACCATCTTCCGAAGGCCATAACATACACATAAGAACTCAAATTGACATGTCATTGTTTTAAAATTACATAATTTTATGAGAGAAACAAAAATATGCAATCAAATATTATTTTTAATGAAATGTTCATTATGTTTTAATGTTTATACCATAACCTATCCATTTTAGATCATAGAGTGTTGCAACTTCTTCTTGGCCTTTCTCAATGGTTACAACCAACAAAGAGCAATAGAAAGAGTGTTTCAAGTTAACACATCATACAATGAAAATATGTAATAAGCTAACCCATGTGGCTAACATTAAAGATCCAAATTTTGGATCATACCTCCCCAATTTTAAGGATTTTTAAGTCCTAAAAATCTTAGGAGCTCATATGTTGAGAAAATTTATTCCTCCCCTTCTTCGAATGCCCTTTTAGATGTCCTTGGAAATTACAATTTTAACTCAATTCTCAACTCTCTTACTCTCCCATTCTTGACACTCTTCCTTTCATCTATAGAAATATTTTTTTTCCTACTCTTGGCAAATAGGAGTAAGGATCACCATTGAAGATATAAAAGACATTCTTTGTCCCACATGTAAGGATTAAAACAATGTCCATTTTCAAAAGAAAAAATAACGACATATCCAATTTTAGGAACATTCCTCTTAAGCTTCCTATTGTTACCTTGGGATCATTGCCATCTTAATAAGAATAATTTCACATCCCTTGGATGGCTATTCCATCAAATAATTTTGGATAAAACCATCACTTCACATAGTCCCAAGAGGTCTACATCATCCCAACAACAACAATAGTGATAATTTTAACCCACCTTATTGACAGTGAATCAAGAATCTCTCCTCTAACACTTTATTATTTGTGTAAGGGAACATTTGTACAATGGTCACACCACAAATACCTCAATATAACATGAAAAAATTTAGCACAATTGTGTAAATGTGTTAGCAACCTTTTAAAATAAAAAGGATAACCTTCTTTGATATCAATATGATCCATAAACTAGGTGGATATTCCTCACTAAGTTTCACCAACATGAATCCCATAAATCCAAGGTGTTTCCCTCAAGTTTTATGCCATATAAAACACCTATAATATTGTTTTACTATGTATTCCAATTCTAATGACTGTCATATACAACATATAAAATGATACCAATCTGAGCTAAAAAATAAAAATAAACTAAGAACCAAGATTCAAACTCACAAAAATGATGTGAATCCAATTTCCCTTTATCTCATTGATAACCAAATATGATATCAATCTCATCCTATAGACTCCTAAGAACACCTTGATTTCTTATATAATTGTTTGCTTGTCAAATTTATTAAAACAACCATTGGATGTGATTTAGAAATGAACTGCAAGTGTAACATATTGAAAGGAATAAAATAAGATGAGTAAAGAATTAGAGAAGAAATAAAATTGAAAGAGACACCATATTACGTTGGAGAAACTCGAATTAAGAAAACTCTAGCAAAAGTGATGGGTCTCCTCCTTATTCCACTAACTCATTATTCACATACAAACTTACTGCCTTCTTGAGGACTTCATGAACATACTTTTATATTTCACTATGCTCAAGCACTCATATAATCTACAACTTGCTCACTTTTTCTTTCCTATTCATCCTTTAATTTAGAAACCACATACAATCAAGAAGATTAATTTCTAAGAATCTCTCTCTTGATTACAAATAATCTCTCCATACATGTATATATAACTTAGGCAACAAAGGGAGCCTGAAATAGAAGCCCAAAAGACTCATAAGATGAAGAGGAAGTGTTTGCAATCATTTCCTATACCATTCTTTACATAGTGATAGAACCATCATAATCTACATGGGGCAGTTACAGAACCACCATAGGGTGTTTTTGTAACCGTCAATGAGCTTACTGAACCATCGGGCTAGTTTCATCACCGAATAAAATGCACCATCTTCTAAAGGTCATAACTTCCACATGAGAACTCAAATTGACATGTTATTTTTTGAAATTGTATATTTTTTCAAGAGAAACAAAAATATGTAATAAAATATTATTTTTGATGACATCTTAATAATGATTTAGCCTTTGTACCATAACCTATCCATTTTAGGTCATAGAGTGTCACAACTTCTTCTTGACCTTTCTCAATGGTTATAACTACCAAAAATCAATGAAAAGAGTGTTTCAAGTTACAATATCATATAACGATAATATATAATAAGTTAACACATGTGGCTAACATTAATGATCCAAATTTTGGATTAGATAACCTTGCTTGGTGTGGTTAGGTGTATCCATAATATACCATTTGCTCCATGTGAGACCTACAATAAAAAATGTGTGTATTAATGTCCTCTCATGATAATAAATCTGAATCATTGAAAAAATTTGAAACTAAAAATATAAGGAATGAAGACACCTGAGGGTATGTAAACCAAGTTTTCACTTATTAAATTTGATTGGATAAAACCATGGGGTGCACATGCCCCAATGAGATATAACTTTTGAAATGGAAAGGTAAGAGGTGTAAATTCCCTACTTGTCATTGGAAAAGGTAGTGCTATAAGTTGAGCAATGCAATAACCTCAATGACATGAACTTCTATATCAAGATAACCCCTACTTGAGAGACCCTATAACTAGGTTCATTTGTAAAAATAAAATCATGAAACTATGTTTGTATGTCAATAATATCAACTGTACGAGATGGATATAAACCAAAGTTCTCACTAGTACCATAGTTCCCCACTATTACTCAATATCAAAAATATAAAAGTGTAGGCATGAATCAATCCCAAGCCCCATATGATCCATTTGTACATCAAAATGATATAAAATATTAAAATCTATCTTGAGATGTCATTGATTGTCTCAATTATTCCCTCAAATCATGTGAATATGTCTTGATATTCTCAATATAAGCCATCTAAATCATATAACCTATCTAAAAATGTGAAATACTTTATTTGATATGGCCCGACTCTGAAACAATCCCATCATATGGCCTCATTTTGATATAAGGTATGAATCTTGTGAATCACTCATCTAAAATGAAAAAGTTATGTACATCATGTGTTACATATAAAAAGTTTAATCATGTAAATTACATATGCACATTGTTGATGGTGAAAAATGTTATGTCAATGAATCAACCCTCTTGCCTATCACAAAGGTTGAGATGGAATTGTACCAGTCTAATCGTAAGGGTCTAAGGAATAAAATTGATTCTAAATATATGCAAAAGTGGTTTTTAAAGTTTTTTGGATTAATATATTTATTAATAAATCTAAATTAAGTTTATATAAATCAATCAAACGTAACATTATTATCGATCATGTTAAGAATAATATACATATAAACAATGCTCTTATCAAATATGCCAATCACTGCTTTATTATATTGTTTAATCAATCTTAAATTTGATTTATAACTATTATCTAACCTATCTAAAAGAGCAAATCCTATGGGCTAGGCAATCCCGTAAAGGACATACTACTCAAATTGATGAGAAGTTGTGACTCATATGCATGCTTATATTTCAAGAGGAAAGAAATGAAACAAACAAGAGAGGAAGAAAAAGAAATAAAGAAAGAACATAAATAACATAAAATCAAACTAAGAAACCTAATAAAAACTAACACAAATATAAACTATCACAATTAATAAAAATAATTACAACATAAACAAACACCTAAGAGAAAAAGAAATGAGCCTAAGGTAATCTGAATGTTAAAATTAGTTAGCATTTAAGACTATTGTTATCAGAGTAAAAATTAGAAATCTATAGCTATAATAAGAATAAAACATGTTTGTGAATTAAAAAATCACAAAGAAACTAAATAAAAAAATAACTAAACTAACAAAAAATTTAAATATAAAACTAAATAAAATTACTAAAAGACTACATCTAAGAAAAACATAAATATGAAACGTAAATTGCGAGTCTTGAAACAAGAGTGGTCTTAGCAGAAATATAATAAGATTAATTGAGAAACAAGCTTTAATACAACATGTCTTCAAAATGACAACTATTATAGTTGGAAAATATCAACAAAATGTTGTACATAGTGATGTCATCATTATTATTCAGGTCAAGTACTTTGGATTTTGCTCATATGATTGCTTATTTACAATCATCATAAGATATTAGACTTAATAGACTTCAAATAATTGATTTATAAACTAAACAAGACCCATGGATATATATGTGTTGATTAAGTGAGTTACTTAACCGTCATAAAATGTATCATTGGTCTATCTACAAAAGTTGTATTATTTCATAGATGTTGCACATAAGAAGAGGATAATGAATAACTTTGAAATGACTCAGAGTCTTCAGAATACTTGTGTCATATTCCTCCTCTTATGATGTAACTTTGATCTCCTTGTAAATAATCTCTTCAAGAGATGTTTATGAAAGTTATAACTAACTTTAGTCAGTTATTTGTTAACTTTAATTAACTCTTAAAAGGTCAATTAATTATCACAAAGTTTTTTTCTAAATTATTTGCCAATGCATTAGAAATTGATACATGTACATTAGTATTCAATGCAATATAATGCCAAGACTTGTAACAAATCCCAAATAAATCTTCACACCAAAATCCACACAATACCATATTAAATCCACCTTACTCAAACCTCCATGGTGGCACCATCACTTACTTGAGTTAAGTTAGGTTTCACCTTGATTTGACAAGTCATCAAATATCAAAAATAACACTTTAACCACATTATAGTTTATGTCACAAAAGAAATTATATCATATCTAAGAATTTTAGGTCTTAGTTATATATGTGAAAACTTAGGTATACTCTGTTGTATATAGCTTTCCAATCAAACATGTAACTATAACCTTGGCTTTTATAATCATTTTGTTTCACATATATAATTGAATTTGATATCAATATTATAAATCATACTTAGTAAATCTTCATGGTGGTGAATAATGAACCAATAAATATGTATCATCATACCTTCATTACTAATATATGCAAATATACAAGATAATGAAATCTCCTCATATATGTCAAATCTTAATGGATAAAGATAAATCATTTATAACTGAAAATAGGCAAAATGAAAGCTCACAATTTCCACTGTTTAACTCTATCATATAAATATTGAATGTGTTTCATTAAAATATCTTATGCTTTAGAAACCACTTGTTAACATTCAATTAAAAAATTCATTAAATGTAACAATCATTAAGATTATTTGACACAAGAATATATATTCAAAATGAAAGTAATTAACTATGACCATCGTAAACATTTTTAGATGTCATGACACTTAATCATCAATATGGTAGAACAAGTACACTTTAATTTTAGAGAAAGAGAGGGGTGTCAAAACTAGGCATAACATTGGCAACCTTGCTAACCAATTTCAGTTATGAAATTGGGTAGCAACAATAAATTGTCTATTAAAAACTAAATCACTTGAGAGTGTGATCCAAGTTCAATCATTTCTCAACTAGCTATGCATGATCCCCTTTCATAATTATAAATTATTAAGGGATGAAGTGTTTGGCTAGCATGACACAGACAATGGGATAGATTAGACAAGGGAATTCAGGTTGGATATACAATAAAATCCAAAATCCTCAAATATAAATTCTAAAAATTAGTATTGTTTTCAACTCATTTATAACCCAATTCATGTTTATTCATAGAATAAAAATTTGAGCTTATCATGTACAAATGTCTTAACATAATTTAAAAACTTACAGTGATATGACAGTTTCTATTGTACATTCCTTCAGAATAATGAATGCTTCAACCAATGTTACCAAGAGTTGATCTAAACCAAATAAAATAGGAAAAAAAAACAACAAACCAAAAATAAAGAAAAAAAATTGAAAAGGAAAGCAAAACAACAAAAAAAATATACAAACTAAAGAGAAATAAAATAACTAAAAACTATTGAAAATCTTCTAATGCGAGATAAAGCAAAGGATAAACCAAAGTTGAAAGATAATAAAAATAAATAAATAAGGTTTATCCCATAAAAGAGACAATAGAATAAAAGGTACATGGTTTATTTTAGTACCATCATAATGTAAGTTATTGATTTCAGCATGAATAAATTCATCATACATCAAACTATAATCCCTAAAAGTAACAAGACAACATGATAACCATATCATATAGCTTTGAATAAGTAGAATTGAATCATGACTATATGTAGTTTTAGTTATTTCTTATTCTTGTACTGTATATGGAGGATTATCCATGTGATCTGAAAAGAGATGAAGATTTTTAGGATAAAGGGAATCTAGATCAAGAAAATAAGTTGATTATTCAAGTGTATCTTCCTTATTAATCTTTATTAAACAACATTCAATATTTTTTCATATTTTACACATTCAATAGGAATTATTGTTTCAAACTTTAGAGGGTCATTAAATTAAAAACATTCATAGTCAACATTACTTATCAAGTCTTCTAACTCTGATATAGGAAAAGAAGAAAAATGATAAGTGTCATACTTACCTATTAGTGATGCATCATGATTTAGAAAATTAGGAAAATCAAACTTTTCATATTCAACTTCTTTTAATTAGTTTCTCATTGAACAATATCTAATCAAGATATTCAAAATCTTTTTATGTTATTATAGCACTAAATCCAGCATCAAAACGCTCAAAATTTTCATCGTGAGTGTTGCCTTTTGAATTAAGAACAATAGGATAGTTATCAAAAGAATCCAAATTAGATATGAGATTGCTATAGATAGTAATAAAATAATAAGGAAATGAATTGCTTTTATTCGGAAAACAATTGGATTCTAATTCTAAGGGAATTTCCATAATTAAGTCAATATTTTCCAGTTCAAAACATTGCCATCTTCTCCATTAATAGGAATAGTTCTATTTGTTAAAATTTTGTCATTAGCAAATAAATAAAAATTAAGATAAATGACATTATTAGATGATTGATTAGGTAAATCACATGAATCAAATTGTTCTAATTTTGATTTTGATGAAAAATCAATATTTTGTTCTAAATCATAACATTTTGATGAAGAATCTGAATTGTATGATAATTCTAGAGAAATATTTTTAGAATCCATTGACATGATCTAATCATAGACCCAAAAAAAAAAAAAAAAAAAAAAATCCTTAAGAAATTTATGTTCAAAATCTAACGTTAAATCAAAGAACCTTTTATATTTGAACATATCATGATTGAGCAAGCAAAGCTTACAAAAATCTTGATTTTGTCTTCAAATGTGAGCAAATCTTAAGGCTATTCTAAAGCCAACAATACCAATTTTTCAAATAATTTGAATGTAATTATATGGTAGGTTATTCTTCCAATATAGAAATAAAATTTCACCACTTGGTCTAAAAAAACATGAATTTCATTTAATTTTTTAAGAAAGTGTAATAAATATTCTCCTATGGATTCATTTTCTTCTAAAGAAAGCGTAAACCAGGTTGTTAGTATTTGGTCTACTTCATTTTTATTAAGATTTTGATGTAAATCCATTCTCAAGTGATCTTATCCATATTTTACATGAATGAGCAAGAAATAATTACTAAACTGGAATCAAAATTTGGGCGACGGATTATGATAATTATGGACTAAAAATTGACAGCCAAAAAGGAGTGTCTATAGTTTGCCCCTATTTGAGAAGTTGTTGTGAGACACAGGCATAATAACATATTTTCAAAGAATTAAAAATACATTAATAATAAAAATAAAATAATGATTGAGGAATAATGCTCCAAACAAAGTTTGGGAAGCCTATGATGCCCCCTCAAGGGAGTGGCCAACACATATGATTGATAGACGATCGTTTTAAAAAAAAAGAAGAATAATGAAATTAATCCATGGATGAGATTAATATAATCAAGATGATGTTTGCACGTATTGATTAAAACTAATGATTTATTCAAAGGTGGTTATAATCAGTAACAGAGGTTGAGTCACTGATTTGCCCAAAAGGTAGTTATAATCAATGGCACATGCATGTGCCCCAGTAGGGTGGATGGATTGAAATAATGATTTATCTAAAGGTGGTTATAATCATTAAGATGACCTAGAGTGAATAATGATTTTTACCTAGTAAAGAAGATTTGATCATGATAAATTGGTTGTGCCCTAGTAGGGCAAGTTGGTAAGCATAACTCAAGGATATAACCTGTGACACAAATTAAATATGAGAAGTCACAAACATAGATGTGATGGTCCAATGAATGAATAAGCCACAAATAACCAAGCACATGAGGATGCATAAATTGTTGAAAGAGATGATTGGAAGATTAATGGTGACCGAGATGACTTGAGATACGTCATGCATCTAAGTGTTATCACATAGTCTAAATAGACCTCAAGCCAATGGAGTTCACCCATAAGTGGGAGAAAATTGAATGAGGAATCTAATAAAATAATAAGAATTGATCAATGTGAATGATTAAATTCTACCTGCCAAGCAGAGATGCTCATCCTAATTAGCATTAATATAACTAGAATGGTCAATGGGTTGATTTGATCAAGGAGGGTGGGAGGATTTGCCAAAGTGAACAAGGAGAATTTTCTACAACACCATTTTTTGTAAGCTCCACTGAACTAATTTTTTTTATAGCACGAGATGGTATGCACCATGATATAAAACATCATGATGACCTAGCCATAATGTGCATAAGGACTGACTCTCGATCTAATAAATAATTGAAAATAATGCACCAATATTAAAAACAATGATGATAATGTTGGTGTATGAATAGGGTGGACTTAAGTACAATCTGCAAGGAATCACCCAATGAATTTATATACACTGAGTCAATGGCACAACAATGAAAACAAATAAATAGGCAAAGAAACAAACACACAACTAAGTAAACAAACACACAGAAATCCTAAAAGTAAAAGGAACATAAAACATCCTACTATTTAACCAAGTCAATACCTACATGTGAAGGCTTAATGGAATGATAAATAGATGGTGCCTCCAAGCAAGGCTATATGCAAGGGAACAACATATGGGGATAAGATATCCTGGTATAAGGTGCATGATTTTTTGTTGCCCTGATAGGGTGAAATATTTGAGCTTGGCCTAAAAGTGCAAATTGGAAAGTGCCCTTAAGTAAGGATACATACAAAGGGAAGGTCACGCCCCCCAAAGGTAGTGGAATGGATTATAACCAATAGTGTATTTTCCTCAGTAGGGCAGATTGAGGATGGATGACTAGGTTTAGATAGGACAAATGTTTTTATATTTTTTTGGGGGCTTTGTATCTCTCTAGATGATTGTAAGCCATTTTTTAAATTTTTAGGATGTTGACATGTTTTGAATGTTTTTAGAAATTTTAGGGTATCTTAACTCACCAAAGTTTTATAATATACCACTAAAAAAACAAAAAAAGCATAGGAAAAACCAAGGGTGTAGTAATGCATCAATTTTGAATTCATAATGCACACAAAAGTGACTCACAAAATGGTGAAAGTGTTTACTGAAATTGTTCGAAAAGCGGCGAGGGCATTGGAAAAGGTGTGACCGAGTTGACCTCAATGTAAATTGTGTATTGCCTACATAGTCTCAAGGACCTCAAGTAAATATGGTTTGAAGGTATGGAAAGGTATGAAAGGATGGTAAGTTGAGGCAAAATACAAGGCAAGGCACATAGAAAGGTATGAAATAATGACAAGGCAAATGGAAAATGGAAAAGGCAAGGTAAATGGTAAGGGTAAGTCATATGGAAAGGTATGAAATAATGATAAGGTAAATGGAAAATGGAAAATGTAAGGTGAATGGAAAAACAAGGTAATTGATTATATTTTTCCTACTAATGTGGAGATGCACATCCTAATTATCATACAATACAACCAAAATAGTCAATTATTTAAGTTCTTATCTCACACCTCTTCTAAATTGATGCTATATCAAGAACCTATTGCTGATTTGGACTACAATAGCATTATTATGATCTTCATTAGTATTTGATTCTATTTCCTCCAAACTTTGAGACAAGATGTCTTCATATCCTCTATAAAGGAAAGTGTAGACAGGGGTGGTAAATTAAGGATAAAAAATAGATAAAAGGTCTGATTTGGCAATGGATAGATGGATCATAATGGAATGTATAATGGTTGGGAAATAAATGAAGATTGGGATTTTTAGGCACACATAATGTTATTGACTCTAGATTCGGCATAATTTTGGTTATAGCATGGCCAAAGACTTTTGAATATGCTCTTGATAATATGACTAGATTTTTCTATTGTTTGGGCCTAAGAGATGTTACCATCTGATTATGTTGTAGATTGGAAGTTGTAATGATGTTATCTTTAATAATGTCATCATCAAGCATTGAATAATTATTGTGTTTAACTATTGGCACCTTGAAGAGGTTTTCACCAATAAAGTTGTCTTGATTATCCCATAACACCTATAATAAGGTTTCACTAAGGAATGTTGAATTTTGACTTTGATTGTCTTCTAGTGCCTCAAACATGGTTTCACTAGAAGATGTTGAGTTTGGTCTTTTATTTCCCCCTATCACCTCCAAAAAGGTTTCACTAAGAGATTGTTCTTCTTATCCATGAATGTGGTCTTGGTCCCCCTGATATTTTGTAACTGATATGTCACCATGGATGCAATTCAACAAGGTGTGAATCTTTCGATCCTAATCGACATTTGTGGGGGTGGAATGTTAATATAATGTCTATGTTGGTTGGTGGTAATGGCATGTGGAACATTAATGGAATGGGAAGATATAATACAATCCTTTTAGACATACTAGGAGAACTTGTGTCATTGCTAAAGTAATCATCCTCCAAACCTATGGAAGGATGACAAATGTATTCAAATTGATCTACAAGGCATGTATAACCAATGTTGTAATAGACATGAATGTATTTTAATTCTAAAGCTGAGTCTAACTCAAAGGACTCTGAATCAGATGTTGAGACTGATGTTGATTCTATTTATGATGCTAAATCTGATATCAATTCAAAAATAGAACCTAACTTCAATTCTAATTATTCATCTAATGTGGAAATAAAGATTCTATGTTGAATGCTTGGTATTGGAATAGTAATGGCTTAGGTTTGAACAATGGGCTCTTCAAAAATAGGCTCAGATAAGGACTTCACAGAGAGTGGTTTTTTAAAATGAGGATTCTCAACAAAAGTAAAATGGTCAACATGAAACTCCATAGAGATTGGCTCATCAAAGTGAGTCTCCTTAAAAAGAGGGTAATCATAAGTTATAATCATCAGGGGTGACTCAACAAAGAATGAATTATCAAAGTGAGACTCCTCAACCAAAGGTAAAGAGTCAATAGGTAATTCCACATAGACTGGCTTGTCAAAGTGAGGCTCCTTAAAGAAAGGGAAAGGGTAATTCAACAGAAGTTAACTCATCACAAATAGGTGATTCAACAAAAATACTAGGGATTAGTTGGTTCTCTTAGCCTTGGATTATAATTTGTTGTAAAATATCAGTTTTGAACACATCTTAGTCATTGAATGATGGCTTTTGGAGAGGTAATAATTTGCTCTATTGTGGCTCAAAGACTGTTTAGATTTTCTAAAGTGGGGGAAGGTCAGTAATGGATGAAGAATGACCTATGGTTTAATAATGAACTATTTTTAAATAGGTGCATCTAATATGGGCTCAACAAAGAATAGCCATGGGTTTGGGAGGTAACTATGATCTGTATAATCACAATTGTGCAACCTTGTTGGGATAATGAGCTACCGGTTTTGGAATGGCTTATAATGGTAATGAATGGGCACTATGAATCTTAGTTGCTAACATAGGCTAAATGATGAGGGCCTATAATGTCAATGGATGGGTGTTATGAAGCTTGGTTGTAATACAAGCTAAAGGAAGAGGGCTTGGAATGGTAATAAATGGGCACTGTGAAGCTTGGTTGCTAACACAAGATAAAGGAGGAGGGCCTAAAATGGTAATGATTGGGCATTTTAGAGCTTGGTTGCTAATGCAAGCCAAAGGAAGAAGGCCTGTAATGGTAATGAATGGGTGTTGTGAATCTTGGTTACTAACATAATCCAAAGGAATATTATTGGCATAGGTATTAGTCAAGTACTAATTTCATTAAAAGTACACACTTAGAACTTTAATTGGCCCAAATAAGGGCGATCTTGGCATATGATAATTGACATAGATGGGTTTGGTAATTAACCCAAAGAGGGTTATCTTAGTCTATGAAAATGGTTTTGGTCTGGGTCTAGGTTTGAAAACAACATTACTCAAGGAATAGGTACTATGTCTATTACTACAAATGGTTTAAAATTGGCCTAGAATGGAGCTCTTCTCCAAAAATTGTAAATGATAAGCTTGATCTTAAATATCTCCAAGGTTTAATGTCTTACACACAAATGGTCAAATGAATGGGAAATTTGAATTTGGGTTTTGGCAAAGTGTTTCAAACAAATCTAATCTAGATTTAAAATGAAAACAGTGCTAAGTTTTTAGAAACAAGGCACAAAACTAAACTCAAAAGGCATGAAATGAATCTAAAAATGTCAAGGTAATGTTAGGTCTTTGGTAAGAAGGCACAAAGCTAGACCTTAAAAATAAGTTAGGTCTGAAAACTGAAATACAAATGCTAACTCTAAAATAATTTAAAACACTTGGACTCAATTTAGGCACATGGATTCTAAAATAATTTTGACATTGGTATAACACATTTACTTTAAGAACACACCTAAACTTATTAGAAAATTCAATCTTAAGTAATTAAAAATAAGATTGATGAGTAAAACATTCAAGCCCAAGTGATAAGCAAGGCTCCAATGAAAAGTAATTGTGCTTAAGGTTGTACTTGAAAAGAGATTTTTAATTTTAGTTCAAGGCAACAAATATATTTGAGGCACATGAAAATAGTCAACTTCCTAGATTTAGGCAAAAGGGTCTTCAAAGTAAGCAAGTAATTAGTCCAACTTGCATAATTCAAATCTGAAAGGTAAACACCCAATTCAAAATGAAGTAAGGCATAAGTATAAACCACTCAATTTTGAATATGAACTTTACAAGACAAATTTCAAACTTGGTGTAAAAGACTTGGATGCTTCAAATGGATAAAATCTTAGACTCAAATAGATGATATAATGACACCAATTGCAGACCAAATGCATACATGGTTTTGAACTTGGTTTGAAACAAGGTAATGGTTTTGTAACAATATGAGTAGCATAGCAATGTAACTTTGATCAAAAGTTATGAAAAATGGTTTTAGAATCAAAACTTCAAGGCAAATACTTGGGATGAAATGGTCAGCATAACAACACCCTATTTAAACAAGTGATGCACATATAAATGTTTTGAAAAAGTCTAAGGCAAAAGTGGGGTATCAAACTGATAGAATAACACCTCTGAGGATAAAGGGGTTTAAAAACACGTAATGTTTTTGGACTCATTTTGATGCAACAATACAAATAAATAGTTTTAGTCTAAAAACATGCATGTAGATCAAAGTAAAATAGAAGTAGGATAAATGGATCATCCTATTCCATATAACTAACATGTGTGTGCATAGATTCAACCAAAATTTCCATCGATATACCAATGCTTGTGAGGAATTAAGTGTTAATACAAAAATTAAAGTATAGGTGTATGTAGAGCTTTTACGTCTCCTCTATCTCTCAAGCATTTGTATGTGACATGAACTTAGAGTGAGGAGCACTCAACATTTGGCGTGAACTTTTGTGAAAAGTGGGGTTTGACTAAAAAATTATAAGTTTCACATATACTAAATGGTCCCAAGTGTGGCTAACATAAGGGCATAAACACCTTAGTTGAATCCAAACCATCTAGCTTATTATGCAAGGGTTTATTCCTTTACATAATAAATTCAACTGTGTATTACTTAGTAGAGTTTGATGTTTGGTTATCGCATAGCTTAAGTATTTATTGGGATAGTCAATTTAATTGCTCACAACTATCCCATTCAATGATTTTCCTAATTTAGATACCCCATTGTGGAGTAGGATCAATATGATGCTAAGAGATGAAGCCCTAGGTTAATGCACCCCTAAAGAACTTGTAGGGAGGCGATGAACTCCCACCCACAAGCCAAGTGCATAAAATAAAAGATGGAAAGACTTTAGAGGTCACTTTTGAATCACCCAAGTCACTTGGATCTTGGGGACAACATACACAACATTATTTCTGACATAAATTTTTACAAATAAGGGAAATAAACTAAGCATTTTTGGTCATTCGAATTCCCTAAAGGGGACGGGGGGAGAGCATACACGCTAAAGTTTGTGTTTATCAAAATCAAAGAATCTAATCTAAGCAATTTTAAAATGAGTCTAAAGAATAAATAAGAATAAAATAATCTCTTAGGAGCTCTAACTAAAGATGTAAGTTCTTTTTAGTAACACCAAATTTAAAATGTTTTTAAAAAATTTGGCCCCTTGACCATGTTTGCACTTGTAAAAATTTGTAAAGCTGCTTAAAAGACAAATTGTTAAGTAAATTGTAAAACACCTTAAAAAAATGTGAATGATTTTTTAACCTTTTTAAATTTTGACTTTACAAAATGAAATTTTGATTAAAAACCACCTAAACATCTTCTTTATTGGCTTAATTCCCTACAAACAAGTTAGTGGATTAATTTGTGTTAGAACTAATATTATATTCCTATAAGTTAGCTCAAAAAAATATAAATTTTAACTCTCAGGTTTCTTAAAAATAAAAACATAGAGAAATCATTGATGATCCATTGGGATCGTGGCCTATTCCTATGATCGTGGTCAATTCCTATGATCATGGTCAATTCTGTTTGCGATCGTTACCGATTCTAGTGATCAATGTTGATTTTAAAACCACACAAAAAACAAACATGTTTTAACATAAAAAATTGACAAATAATGTTTTAAACTTCAAAAATTTCAATACCCTACAAGAAGGTAGTTAGACAAGCAATAAACAGGGCTTAGACACCAAGAAAAGGTAAGAAAAACTTGATTTTTAGTAGGTTTCTAGTTTCTGGTTAGAATATGTTTTTGACGCAGTGATTGTTGTATATTTCTTCAATCAATATTGATTATAATGATCGACATCGATTCCAATGATCAACCTCAATTATTTACATCCATCATCGATCCTTGTGGCTCAGTTGAGAGTTCAAACTTCTTCACTTTTTGGCAATTAAATCAAAAATTTGGCATAAAAACATTAGTAAACATCTTAATAAATAGATAGAAGAGCTTTGTGGGGTGCGTGTCCCACTAGGCGTGCCATTATGTGATCAATAGGAATCTAAGATGGGAGATTACTATCATTTGTAAAAAAAATTGGGAGAAACTATGTTAGATTTTGATGATCAACGCATTTCGGATCCACTATAGTGATCCTTCATCAGGAAAGAAACATATGTTTAAGAAATAAACTTTGATTCTTAAAAATAAATGAAATAGCCATTGTAAAAAATTACCTAAAAAGAATAAAGTAGCCATTATATTTAGTTTCTAAAAACAAAAAAATAAATTTTAGAAAGTTTCAGATTATCAAAATTTTATCCTATTTAAATTTCTATAAATTGATTATTAAGAATTATATAATTGGTATAAATCTATTAATTTAAAGTGTTGTTAAATGAATTAATGGAAATTTATTATATTCATTATTTATATTTAATTCTTATGAAGAGAGCTAACTAAATAAATTAAATTAAAATATCAAAAGAGAATGAAAAAATGAAATCTAAAATGGAAAAAATAAAGAGAGCACCAAAAACCAATCGTAAAAATAAACTATCCTCCTACACCTTTACTGAACAAAAAACATTAATTTCTAAAAACCATAATTTTCCACACATGACTGATCCCTAGTCCATCATCTTTGTTTAAATTATTAGGGTATTTAAAAATCTCTATAGCTTCCCTTAACTTACGCTTGTGTTAATGACCTTCCACTACTATAATTTTGGCTTCCTCAATATTGATGGCATGTTTTGACTTAAATGAATGTTCAACAAGTGTATATTTCTCTTTTATTTCAAGATGGATGTTATCAAAATGTTCTTTACTTCTAGTTTTAACTGACCTACCTGTCTCTCCTATGTAACGTATACCAAAAGAAAAATCAACCTTGTAGATTCCACTCCTAAGGTTTGGGTCCAATTTATCTTTAGCAGATCCTAACATCATGCGTAACTTATTTATGGTAAGGAAAGTGGGATAAATATTCTGGCATTTGAGAATTTTAGCTAATTTATTATAAATTCCTTCATGAAAAGGCAAATAAGCTATAGGTTCATCTACAAAAGACTCTTTTCCATTAGTTATATTCATATTATCTTTCACTTGTTTGATAGCCTTAGATATTTGTCTGCCTGAGTATCCATTCATCTTAAAAACTTTGTTTAGGTGATTAATTTCAAGATCAATATTCTCCTCATCACAAATTTTAAATTCCCTAGTGATTAAAGTTTTTGTGACCCCTATTTTTTTAGCAGGATGATGATGGGAAGAGGCATGCAGGTAAAGGTTTGTGTGTGTGCCCTTCCTATAAACCTTTCTAGCTAATGAACCATATTCCTTCTTAAGCATAAGGACATCTAAAAAAGGTAGTTAGTGATCTGTCTCAATATCTTTGGTGAATTTAATGTTAGGACAAAAGTTTTTGAGGTGGGAATGGAAAACTTCCAAACTATCCAAGCCATATTGCCAACATAAGCTAGTGTCATCAACATATCTTTTCCACCATTTAGGTTTCAATGGAAAAGAATAAAGCACATACTCTTCAAATTTTTTCATAAAGAAGTTATTAACCATAAGAGATAGAGGAGATCCCATTTCCATGCATTCACATTGTTCATAAATAATGCCTTTAAAAGAGAAAAAAGTTGAGTTCAGACACAAGGCAACAAGATTGGCAGTTTCACCGTTAGTAAGATTTTAAACCACTTCTACTGCTTCAATAATGAGAACCTTAGTATAGAGCTATAACACATCAAAAATTACTAAAAATTATTATTTTCTACTTTTTATCCTTGATAAACTCAATAAAGTCACTTGAGTCAAGAACAAAATAGGAAGTTTTTCCTACAAGGTGTTTAAGAGTATTGGCTAGGCACGCTGCAAGATTATAAGTCAGAGAGTTAGTAGTATCTACGATAGGTCTCAATGGAACTCCTACTTTTTGAATTTTTGGAGCACCATATATTCATGGGGTAACATCTTTTTAATTTAATCTTTAAAGGAAGAAGATTTAATAATTTTAGTGACATTCTTAATAAAATTGCAAACTAGGTTGTGCTCAAGCTTCTTATAGTTGGCACTATTGGAAAGGTGATCTATCATATTTGTATCATAGTCGCTACGATTAAGGACCATTGTAGCATTCCCCTTATCATCTTTGAGGGTTGTTGTTCCCCAAAAGTAGCAGTCATTTTTGGGACAACATTTGAACTATTTTGGTCCTACAGACCAAAATTGTATCTTCCATTTCCAAAAATTTGTCCTAGACATTCAAATTCCTCATTTTCCAAGCTTCTCAAAAAATATACAGACTTTTCAAGTCAAGTTCAATGGGTTTTACAAGTTGATTTCCATGGGCTTTTTTTCTACAGACTCTACAGGTAGGTTCATTTATACATGTTCAAAGGTTTCTACAGGCAGTTTCAGTCAAAAGAATCAGTTTTCAACACTTAGTCATTTTCAGGGATTGGTTCAGAGCTTTGGTTCAATCGAAAATCTCCATCGACAAGCATCTGAGTACAAAAAGAGACTTGAACCACTGAACTGTTGAACCATTGAACCACTTTGGTTCAAAGGTTTAATGGGTTCAAGGTTCAACAAGTTCAACGTCTTTGGCAAGAGTTAAATGCTTCATCAAGGTTCAAAGTTTAATCGCTTCAATTGGTTCATCAGCTTTAAGACACTTGGCCAAATCAAGGCGGCTTGAACCATTGAACCATTGAACCAAAACTTGGTTCAATGGGTTCAAGGTTCAATGGTAGGTTCAACCAAAGGAACAGTTCAAATGGCTTGGTTCAACCAAGTGGTTTAACTCTTTATTTCATTCAGTTGGTTCATTCTTTCAGTTCATCCTTTAGTGCAACGTCTACAGGTTCAACAACAAGTTCAAAGACATTTTTCAAAGCTTTGTTTGAACCATTGAACCAAAATTTGGTTCAACGTCTTGGTTCAATGAACAGGTTCATCCACTTGTTTCATTCACTCGGTTCATTCGATTAAACCATTGGCTTGAACCACTTTGGTTCAAAGCCTTGGTTCAACTGATTGGTTCAATGAGATGGTTCAACTGTTGGTTCAAAGGCAAATTTATATGTTTGGTTCAATGCTTAGTTCATCAGCTTGTTTAATTCATTAAACCATCGGCTTGAACCATTTTTGGTTCAACGTCAAAGTTCAAAGGGGCAGTTCAATGCAGGAAGAGACTTCTCGAAGGACAAGTGCCCTTACGGAAGACACTTAATCAATAAAAGCACCCTTCGAAAGGGTCATTTTTCAAGGAAGCTGAAAGGTAATTCTTTCTGATTTGTTTAAGGCATTTGAAAATTGGCTAACACTTAATTCTTTCAGACTTCTGTCTGAAGGAATTCCTTCGAACAAAAAGTCTGAAAGAATTCTAAGTAGCAAATACAGGCAAAGTCCGAAGACCAGTCAAAGATTTTGTGGAACAAATTTCTGCAGACTTTTGTCACGAGAATTTTCCTCGGGCAAATTGTCTGCAGGAATTTTCCGCGGGACAAATGTCTGTGGAAATTACCCATGGGAGAAAACACGCAAGGAAAATGTCCGCGGGGAACTTTCACGAGAGAAAGCCTGGGGATTTGTCTGCGGGAACTGTCAAGGCAAAGGGCTGCCGAAGGACCCCGAAGGGCATGTGCCCTTATGGGGGACTCTCAGTGGCCAAAATAAAAGGCTATTCTAACTTGATATAGGTCATTTCTCAAGGCCCAAAAGGGTAAATCCAATCTGGAAGAATACAAAGCTGAAATCCAAAAGAAGACCAAGGGGTGACACACTCGAAGACGTCAAATTCAACATAGCCGACTAGCCATTAGAAACATAGTGACGGGTGCACAAACGTCGAATTGAAGACATTGAAATAGCCATTGATCCTTTGAATTCACAGATTCGAATGCATTCCCAGAATTCAAGACCAAAACCAACAAAGAGTGAGGAAAGACATAACAATGAATGAATTCATGGCTCGATTCAATTACCCAGGAAAGGAGGAATGATGAAGACAAGATCAGACCGCCAGTTAAACATTGAAAGTTGTAATCTTTCAATTGCGTGGCTTGTTTATCTACATTGAGAAGATCAAATGGGTAAAATGCCCCAAAGTTTCAGCTTGTCTTCCTAACAGTTCTCAACGCATCATGATGTATTATTGTTCCTGAGTTCTTCTTGAAGTGGCTATATAAGGGACTTTCTTTCATTGTAAAAGGATCTCTTTTTTGACAATTTAAACGAAACTCTGCCCAAATTGAGAGGCATCATTGAGACTTTGTGCTTAGTCTATTGATCATATTTTGTTATTGGAATAAGAAAGCAAGGAACTTTTTCAGACTTTGTGCTACGATATCTTTGTTGTTAAGGAAGATGTTCTTATGTCTTTTTCCTTGATATATTTTCTGTTCCATTAATTTAACAAGCAGGATTAGTAAAATTAGTCAGGAAGGTGTCCTGAAGAATCAACTGTGGAGAGACTTTGTGCCCCCATAACTGCCTTCATTGTGTTTTCTTTTCATTGTTATGTAAAGGACTTTGAGAAGACTTTGTGCCCTCATTGTCTTTTGTATATTACTCTTGAGCATTTCAGGTGGAGACTTTGTGTTGTGTCTCGATTTGCTGGTTACCATACTCTCAATTACATTCTTCTTTTATTTCAAGGAGTTTTCTTGTGGCTGGCTGAAGAGTTCTTTTGAAAGAAGAGGAGTGTTGTCTATCATTCCCTTGAGTTTTTCCTTCGTTTTGTATACATCATCTCTAAAGAAAGAGAGATGGATGACTTGTCCTACCCTTGAGTATTATTTTATGTTTATACATATAAATAACATATCCACAGGGAACCTCCTCTTGATGAGAGGAGAGAGCAGTCTCCTTCTGATGTAATAAACTTACACATTTGGATGACTAATCTTCTTACTTTGGCTGATAAGACCTATTTTGTTTACCAGTATGCTGATAAAAAATATATTCAACCAACAGTTTTTGGCGACTCTGCTGGGGATATACCCATTATTCATTTATAGTCTATCCATTCCATTCACCTCCACACCAACTGGGAAAGAACGCACAGTTTAAACCCCCAAGCTTTAACTGAAGCAAGGTCAATTCTTTTTCATTTTTGTTTTACAATCTAGCAGATTCAAGGTATACACGAAGCTAAAGGGCTAAAGGTATCATTGATCTTGTGTTTGAATTGGTACAACAAAGTGATTTTGATCTGTTTCCTTCACCATCTCATCTCCAATGAACCAAGAGCTTCCCTCCTACTAAAGCCAAATCTCCATTACCAGACGAAGTATCTACTTCTACTGTTGATAAAGTTGTGCCTATAATTACCCCTTTGAGATTTGTTATCTCTCCTTTTTATAATCCTATAATGGCAGTTCAAGGCCCTTGGGGTAATGCTTTTGGCCCTCTCAATCTTACTCCTCTACATGAGCTTCCACACAGTTCTAGGAAGAATTTCTCTAAATTCTATGGTGATGAGAAAGTTCATCCTGATGAACACATTTCAACATTTAGTATAGCTTGTGGAGTAATCAGAGTAGAATTTGAAGATGTAGCAGTCAGGCTTTTTGTTAAAACATTACAAGGCGCTGCTGCAGATTAGTTTTACCATCTATAGGCTCAGTCTGTGACTAATTGGAATACCCTTAAAGCTAAGTTTGAAGCCAAATTCAAACCTACAGAAGATGCGCATACACTTTTGGCTCAACATACACAGATGAAGAAAGAGCCTCATGAGCTTATGAGAGACTTCATAGCTAAATTTGATAAATTGAGAAACAAAATTCCTGTCATTGCTCAACCTACAGCTAAGAATCTCAAATGCTTTTTCATTAATTCTCAGCTCCCTGAAGTCAGTTTCCTCTTGAGACGTGCTGGTCAAATAGATCTCGCTATAGCTCAACTTTTGGCCACTGAAGTAGAAGATGATCTCATCTTAGCAGGGAAAATAAGAAGAGATCCAAATAGAAACAAAACTTCATCTTTTGAATTTGCATCTACAAGCACCATAATCCAATGGTGCAGAAATTAGCAAATGAGTTGCTTGCTCTCAAAAAGAAAATGGCCCAAGGAATGTCTTCTGCTCCTACATACATAAAGACATTCCCAAATCAGTCATATCAGGGCAACGTTGCCAGGAACCAAAGGAAACAAAATTGCCTTCCTCCCCCACAAGGGAAACTTGCCTTGGAAGCTCCTCCAACCAATTCAACAATGGGATACCTTGAAGCAGAATTATAATTCTCTTTCCAGCCTGAATTGAATCAGAAAAATGATGTTGATATCATTGAAGACAATCAAGAAGAATCAACTAGTGACTCCCACATTGGTTTCCTGAATTACCAAGATGAACCTAGAAGCAAAAGAGAAGCTTCAAACGGATCATATGTAGTGTTTACCAAATCCAAGAACCAATCAGCCCAATAAGTTGATAAAGTGAAGACAAAAGAGCAACCACAACCAATAGTCACAATTGTCAAGCGTGAAACTAATCTGCCTTTTTAGCCAAAAGATCTGATAATCACCCAAAAGGTAAATACATCAATTGTGCCTTCCTCTTCTACTCTCAATTCGCAAACCAGCCCACCTCCCATCCCTCTGAAAACTCAAAAAGTTGAAGTACCTTTCTCTATACCTAGCTCAATTCAGCCATTTGACATAATTGATCATGTCAAAAAGATAAAAATAAAGATGTCTAAATTTGAATACTTGTAGTCCAATCTGGATCAACTGAATAAGCTAGTTCAATATGTTAAAAATCAAACCGTCCCTGCAAGACAAAAAGATAAAAAATTAATTATTGATTTTCCAAAGAATACGCCTATTCCAAATATATTGGTCATTACTCCTCCAGTTGCTCCTAAAAAAATAGAACCCTTCTATGTTTTCTTGTTAATCAATGGCCACAACCTGAGTAACTGTATTATAGACTCAGGCGCATTTGATAATGTCATGCCTGCTAAAGTCGCTGAGTCTCTTGGTCTCACACTAACCAAGACATTTGGGAGATGTTTCTCCATGGAGAACAAACAAGTACCATTGCTGGGGCAAATCAAAGATGCCCAATTTGCATTCACAGCCTTTCTAGACAAGAGGATTAAGATGACTATTTTGGTGGATAACGTCCCAACATCTTATGGCATTTTTCTTGGATAAAATTTCTGTAAGGACGTGGGAGGAGAACTAAACATGGATCTATCTGAGGCAAGGATCCCTGTCCAAGGCGTGATGAAGAGATTACTTCTTGAAAAAGAAGTAAAATATGTAGTGACCAAGACATCAGCTCCTGAAGCTCAAATCCTTTTTGAATCTGTAGGTATGGGTAACTACTTTTTATATACAGATGAAGAAGGGCCCTCCAACTCTGATGAGGGAAAGTCTGAAGTAAAGTCATTATCTGATGAGATTTGGACTCTAGAATTTGATGGTGGCTATTCCTCTACTGGTTCGAGAGCTGAAATTGTCTTGATATCTCCTCAAAGAGATATGTTTCCTTCATCTTATAAATTACAATTCAGTAATACTAACAATATAGCTGAATATGAATCGATGTTGCTGGGCATGAAGGCTGCTCAAAAAAGAGGCGTCAAGTTTCTTCATGCTAAAAGGGATGCTGAATTAGTGGTCTGTCAAGTGAGAAATCTATATCAGACCAAGAATGAGAGGTTACGCCACTACCATAACCTGGTTTGGGACCAAATTGAAAGCTTTGATGCTTTCAATATTTCTTCCATACCTAGAGAGTCTAATGACAGAGCTGATGCACTTGTTATTTCAAGAACTCTCTTAGTTCCTCATTCAAATTTTAAAGAAGACAAATATACCATTGAGTTGGTCTATAGACCAAGTGTTCCTGACAATGTTGATCATTGGAAAATATTCAATGATGATCACCAGATCATTGCTTTCTTAGAATGAAAAGACAATTTTGAACAGTTGTATTTTGAAGGCAGCGAATCTCAGAAGTCTAAATCTTTTTTTGAATCTAGTTTAGATGTAAATGAGGACTTCCTACAGCTGAAAGGAAATAAAATTCCTAAAGGCCTGGTTTCTCTTGAGAAGTTGTTTGACAAGCATGATAGGTTCGTTAAACAACAACAAACAGATTCAAATTTCTCTTAGGGATTTGACCAAGTAAATCTGATCAACAAAGAAAATCCCAAGATGGTCAACATTGGTAAGTGCTGCACACCTAAAAAAAGATTCAAATTCACCTTTTTGATCTATCAATACATTGATGTCCTAACGTATTCATATGAAGACCTGAAGTCTCTCAGACCTGATGAAATTTGCCATCACATTCCTCTCAAGGCTGATTCAATGCCCTACAAGCAGAAATCTAGACAATACAATTTGAAAATTTTAGGTATTATTATGTCTGAGATATAGAAAATGTTGAATGCTAGAATTATTTTCCCAATCCATCATTCTACATGGATTGCAAACATAGTGCCTGTAAGGAAAAAGAATGGCAAAATTTGCATTTGTGTAGATTTTTAGAATCTGAATCAGTCATCTCTGAAAGACAATTACACTTTGCCAATCATGGACCAAGTGCTTCAAACAGTAACATGATTAGAAATGTTATCAATGTTGGATGGCTTATCAGGCTATAATCAAGTTGAGGTTGGTGAAGCTGACCAACACAAGACTGCATTCATCACACCTTGGGGTACATTTGCATATAAAAGAATGCATTTTGGCTTAATAAATGCTGGTGCTACCTTTCAGAGAGCTATGGACATGGCTTTTAAAGATGAGATTGGCAAATTCATAGTGGTATATCTTGATGACTTAACTATCTTTTCAAAGCATCGATATGATCATGTACGCCACTTACAACAAGTGTTGGAGCGCTGCCACCAGAATGGTATTTCTTTGAATCCTAAAAAGTCTATTTTTGGAGTGACAGAGGGAAAACTCCTTGGACACATTGTGTTTGAAGAAGGTATAAAGATTAACCCAGATAGAGTCAAGTTTGTTCAAGATCTGAATTTGCTTTCAAGTAAAAATGTTGTTCACTCTTTCTTTGGAAAAGTGAATTTCTTACAGAGATTCATCCTTGAATTTGCTGAGAAGACAAGACACATTGTGAACATGATGAAAGGGAAGACTACTTTCAGCTGGACCAAAGAAGGCAAATCAGCGTTTCAAGATATCAAGACTACCATTGCTCACACTCCTACCTTGGTTTGTCCAGATTACGACAAGGATTTCATCATTTATAGCTATGCGTTTGAGCATAATCTTTCAGCAATTCTTGTTCAACAGGACAAAGAAGGTATGGAATCCCCCATCTTTTTCATGAGTTGCCCTCTCAAAACCCATGAAATGAAGTATTCAAATATAGAGAAGCACGCCTATGCCTTGGTAAAAATAGTCAAACATTTTCGCTTCTATATTCTGAATTCACATACTACTGCCTTAGTTCTTGACACTACAGTCAAGTCTATATTAACTCAGCAGGAGTTTGGCACAAAGAGAGGTAATTGGATTGCAAAGATCCAAGAATTTGATCTGGATATCAAGCCGACAAAGCTAGTCAGAGGTAAAGGCCTTTGCCAATTAATGGCTAACAATAAGCCAGAAGATACACAGCGTGAAGAAGTTGAAGTGGAAGATACGCCAACAGTATTTTTTGTCTCCACTACCAATGAATGGTACTCAGATATTGCCTATTTTCTGACTTATGGTGAATGTCCTATTCATTTGTCTTACAGAGAAAGGAAGACTATCAGGTTGAAAGCTGCCAATTTTGTCCTTTGGGATAACGGCTTGTATAAGAGAAGCATAGATGGAGTATTCCTTCATTGTGTAGACAAAGAATAACAAACCCAAATTTTGAAATCTTTCCATAATTTGGCCTGTGGAGGACATTTTTTTCTCCTGTGACTGCTCACAAGATTCTGCGAGCCAGGTATTACTGGCCAACTCTATTCCAAGATGTACATAAGTGGGTGAGGAAATGTGAACTTTGTTAGCAATTTGTTGGAAGACCCAAGTTGGCTGCCCTACCTCTCAAGCCAGTAATCATAGAGGAACCTTTCCAGCAATGGAGACTTAATTTTATTGGGACAATAAACCCATCTTCAAGTGTTGGACATGATTATGTCCTTACAGCAACTGATAATTTCACCAAGTGGGTAGAAGCAATCCCAACTAAGCATGCTACTTCATAAGTTGTATGCAACTTCCTCAAAGAGAATATCATTTTTAGGTTTGGAGTTCCACTCAAAATTATTACTGATAATGCAACTTCTTTCACCTCTCAAGAGATTACGCAACTCTGTTTTCATTATAGAATTATTCTCTTTACGCAACTCTCTCATTATTCTAATTATTTTCCACAAGGGAATGGACAAGATGAGTCCAACAATAAGAATTTGGTAACTATTATCAAAAAGCTAGCAGATGGTAATCAAAGGACATGGCATAAAGTATTGGTTGATGCTCTGTGGGTAGACAGGATCACACCAAAGAGGGCAATTGCTATGTCTCCTTTTCAACTTCTTTACGGTATTAATGCTGAGATACCAATCACCTTAGAGTTACCAGCCTTGAAATTGGTGAAGGCCATTGAAGATCAAACATATGAGAGTTCTCTTGACAAAAGAATCATGTGCTTGACTCAACTAGAGGAACAGAGAACCATGGTGGTGGATAGAATTTCTGGTCATCAAAGTCTGGTAAAGAAACTCTTTGATCAGAAGGCTAGAAATCATGATTTCCAGATTGGGGATAAAGTCTTGCTGTGGGACAAAAGAAGAGAACCAAAGGGGATGCATGGAAAGTTTGACTCCCTTTGGAGAGGCCCATTTATAATTCATCAGCACATTGGTGAAAATAGATTTCTATTAAAATACCAAGATGGCACACTCTTTTCTCTACCCCACAATGGGCAGCATCTGAAACACTTCAACTCTTGAAGCATTAGATCATTGCCTCTATATATATGTATATTTGCACAATTTTTAATGCTGTTTTGTTTTGTTTATTTTCTTTTTGATGCCTTTCATTTCCGGGTAGCATGACTCTGAAGCCCAATGGTACACTTGAAGAGACTAGAGATTCTGGATTCTACTCCTTTCAATTCATTTTGCAATTGACAGAAGTTCCCCAACTAGAGCCATCTGTTGTTCCCCAAAAGTAGCAGTCATTTTTGGGACAACATTTGAACTATTTTGGTCCTACAGACCAAAATTGTATCTTCCATTTCCAAAAATTTGTCCTAGACATTTAGATTCCTCATTTTCCAAGCTTCTCAAAAAATCTACAGACTTTGCAGGTCAAGTTCAATGGGTTTTACATGTTGATTTCTACGAACTTTGTTTCTACAGACTCTACAGGCAAGTTCATTTATACAAGTTCAAAGGTTTCTACAGGCAGTTTCAGTCAAAAGAATCAGTTTTCAACACTTAGTCATTTTCAGGGATTGGTTTAGAGCTTTGGTTCAATTGAAAATCTCCATCGACAAGCATCTGAGTACAAAAAGAGACTTGAACCACTGAACTGTTGAACCATTAAACCACTTTGGTTCAAAGGTTCAACAGGTTCAAGGTTCAACAAGTTCAACATCTTTGGCAAGAGTTAAATGCTTCATCAAGGTTCAAAGTTCAATCACTTCAATTGGTTCATCGGCTTCAAGACACTTGGCCAAATCAAGACGGCTTGATCCATTGAACCATTGAACCAAAACTTGGTTCAATGGGTTCAAGGTTCAATGGTAGGTTCAACCAAAGGAACAATTCAAATGGCTCAGTTCAACCAAGTGGTTCAACTCTTTATTTCATTCAGTTGGTTCATTCTTTTAGTTCATCCTTTAGTGCAACGTTTACAGGTTCAACAGCAGGTTCAAAGACATTTTTCAAAGCTTTGTTTGAACCATTGAACCAAATTTTGGTTCAACGTCTTAGTTCAATGAACAAGTTCATCCGCTTGTTTCATTCACTCGATTCATTCGATTGAACCATTGGCTTAAACCACTTTGGTTCAAAGCCTTGGTTCAACCGATTGGTTCAATGAGATGGTTCAACTATTGGTTCAATGCTTAATTCATCGGCTTGTTTAATTCATTGAACCATCAGCTTGAACCATTTTTGGTTCAATCGATTGGTTCAACCGATTGGTTCAACATAAAATTTCAAAGGGGCAGTTCAATGCAGGAAGATACTTCTCAAAGGACAAGTGCCCTTGCGGAGCACACTTAATCAATAAAAGCACCCTTCGGAAGGGTCATTTTTCAAGGAAGCCGAAAGGTAATTCTTTTGGATTTGTTTAAGGCATTTGAAAATTGGCTAACACTTAATTCTTTCAGACTTCTGTCTGAAGGAATTCCTTCAGACAAAAAGTCAAAGAATTCTAAGTAGCAAATGTAGGCAAAGTCCGAAGACCAGTCAAAGATTTCGTGGAACAAATTTTTGCGGACTTTTGTCCATGGGAATTTTCTGCAAGACAAATGTCTGTGAAAATTACCCGCAGGAGAAAACACCCAGGGAAAATGTCCACGAGGAACTTTCACGAGAGAAAGCTCGGGGATTTGTCTGCGGGAACTGTCAAGGCAAAGGGCTGCCGAAGGACCTCGAAGGGCATGTGCCCTTGCAGGGGACTCTCGGTGGCCAAAATAAAAGGCTATTTTGACTCGATACAGGTCATTTCTCAAGGCCCAAAAGGGCAACTCCAATATAGAAGAATACAAAGCTGAAAGCCGAAAGAAGACCAAGGGGTGACGTGCTCGAAGACGTCAAATTCAACACAACCGACTAGCCGTTGGAAACATAGTGACGGGCGCACGAACGTCAAATTGAAGACAATGAAATAGCCATTGATCCTTTGAATTCACATACTCGAATGCATTCCCAGAATTCAAGACCAAAACCAACAAAAAGCGAGGAAAGACAGAACAATGAATGAATTCATGGCCCGATTCAATTAACCAGGAAAGGAGGACTGATGAAGACAAGATTAGACCGCCAGCTAAACATTGAAAGTTGTAATCTTTCAATTGCGTGGCTTGTTTATCTACATTGAGAAGATCAAATGGGTAAAATGCCCCAAAGTTCCAGCTTGTCTTCCTAACAGTTCCCAACGCATCATGATGTATTACTGTTCCCGAGTTCTTCTTGAAGTGGCTATATAAGGGACTTTCTTTCATTGTAAAAGGATCTCTTTTTTGACAATTTAAATGAAACTCTGCCCAAATTGAGAGGCATCATTGAGACTTTGTGCTCAGTTTGTTGATCATATTTTGTTATTGGAATAAAAAAGCAAGAAACTTTTTCAGACTTTGTGCTACGATATCTTTGTTGTTAAGGAAGATGTTCTTATGTCTTTTTCCTTGATATATTTTCTGTTCCATTAATTTAACAAGCAGGATTAGTAAAATTAGTCAGGAAGGTGTCCTGAAGAATCAACTGTGGAGAGACTTTGTGCCCCCATAGCTGCCTTCAGTGTGTTTTCTTTTCATTGCTATGTAAAGGACTTTGAGAAGACTTTGTGCCCTCATTGTCCTTCGTATATTACTCTTGAGCATTTCAGGTGGACTTTGTGCTAGGTCTCGATTTGTTGGTTACCATACTCTCAGTTACATTCTGCTTTTATTTCAAGGAGTATTCTTGTGGCTGGCTAAATAGTTCTTCTGAAAGAAGAGGAGTGTTGTCTGTCATTCCCTTGAGTTTTTCCTTTGTTTTGTATACATCATCTCTGAAGAAAGAGAGATGGATGACTTGTCCTACCCTTGAGTATTATTTTTTGTTTATACATATACATAACATATCCACAGGGAACCTCCCCTTGATGAGAGGAGAGAGCAGTCTCCTTCTGATGTAATAAACTTACACATTTGGATGACCAATCTTCTTATTTTGGCTGATAAGACCTATTTTGTTTACTAGTACGCTGATAGACAAAATATTCAACCAACAAGGGTCACAATATATTTATTATTTTTAAGGGCTTTAAGAGCTCTCCATTCCTCTTTAAAAATATTACAGGAAGGTGGTTTAGCTTTACGTAATGCCACCACACAATCTTGTCTAACTTCTTTAGCTAAGATGAAAGGAAGATGTTTAAGAGCATAATATATACCTATATTTAAATCTTCTTCAGGTATGCTTTCAGGGGTAATATCAAAACCTAATCCCCTTTTTTTTATAAGTCAAAAGAAGGGTTATCTAATAAGAGGTCGGACAGATTGACAACTAGCTTATTCTCCTAGTCTAGAATAATGTCAAAGGTATTTGGAGCTTTAGAACAAAATTTTAGTTGATTCTTAGATGGAGGAATGTTTGACCCATAATTATGTTTATTCCCAAATTGAATAATATCATTCTTAATATTATTCATGTTTAGAAAGTTATTATTAATATTATTGTTATTGTTGTTGTTGTTGTTGTTATTATTAATAATATTATAATCATCAATACCAATGTCAATAATACTCTTATTTTTATTAATGTTAAAAGTGTCATTATTATTATCATCAATATAATAATTAATATAGTTATTTTTATAATTATTAAAATCATTGTTATTAACCATAGTTTTATTAATATCAAATTTATTATTAATATTAATGAAAGAATTAATACCATTATTATTAATACAATCCATATAAAATCTAGTGTTCATGTTATTAATATAGTTATTATAGCTATTGTCCATAATATTCTCTTTTTGCCCCAACATAGGGGGACACAATAGCAGCTCAAAGGCCGATTTTTATTTATTATTATTATTATTATAAACAAAACCTAAATTCATGGTATTAAAACAATGATTATCTTTATTAATGGCTGCTTTTTTCTTTTTAAGTAATTTTTTGCAACGTCTATTTTCCTTCTTTTTAAGAATCGAAGTTTTGTTGTTCAACATATGTTTCTTTCCTGATGAAGGATCACAGTAATGGATCCAAAATGCATCGATCATCCAAATCTAACACATTTTCTCCCAAAAATATTTTTTGCAATTGTATGGACTATGGAAGTATAAAATATTTAAAAATTACTATCATGTTAGTATGATCAAAACCAAACAAAAACACACTAATAAAAATAACACCTCTAGCCTAGACACTCAAGGAATAAGAGAACAATACAAGTAGCTATCAATAAAAGATAAAAAAATAAGTATTTACCTTCCTTGAAATAAAGAGTTGTATGTTGGCTATGGATGGATGTGATCGGTCATGTGATCAAAGATTCTTTGGCAATGGTGCTCCTTATATCATCTCTCCTTGTCACCTTGGCAATGCTTGGCTTTGGCTTGGCTTGGCTCTCTCTAAATAAATAATCATTATAACACTATAAAGAGGGTCTTTGAAGGTATTTTTTCATCATAAAATTACACCAAAAGAGCTTCTTGAAGGTGTTTTAACATAATAATCTTACATAACAAAAGCTTCTTGAATAATGGGTGAAGCCTTACATTTATTGCTTTCCAAACTAACTCTAACCCAAGTGTAGTTAAGTTAGAGTTAACCATAGTTAGGTTTTGGAGGGGACAAGCCATTAATATTTTCAATTAATAGGCATGGCTCATAAATCTAGATATTTGTTTGATATTTTCTGAGTGTTTGATAACTCACAAAAGATGATGTCATGATGGTGACATTATTTCAGATATTTGTGTGATGTCACGATAATGTCATCAATCTAGATTTATGAATTTTTAAAAATAGAATTTCAATAATTAATTAACCACAATATTTTTACCTATGTATTTTATTGGGTTTAACCAAATAAGCAATCCTTCTTAAGTTAATTACCATTTCTGAATTTTGACAAATTGTCCCTCACACATGGTCAAAAAGATCAATTTGTTAGGTCTCAACTAGACCAGAGATGTATTAGGGGAAGGTGATGATTTCATACAATGAATTTCCCTAGTTAGGGATACATTGACATGGTTTAGAAAATGCACATGATGTGCATTGATAAATATGAACATTCTAATGATTTCTAGGGTTAACTTGTATTATTTATAATAAATCACTCCAGTGTCTGTTTAAACATGAAAGTGATAAAAAAGGAGTGTCTACAATGGTAATGTAAATCATTAAAGGCAAAAATAAATAATTATGTAATGAAATAAAATTGATTTAAAAGTCCACAATGGAGTCGCCAAATTTGTTGATGGTGAAAAATGTCATGTTAACTAATCAACCATTTCCCTTATTCTGAAGGTTAAGATGGAATCGTACCAGTCTAATCGTAAGGGTCTAAAAAATAAAACTGATTTCAAAGATGCGTAAAAGAAGTTTTTAAAGTTTTGGGAATTAATATATTTAATAATAAATATAAATCAAATTTATATAAATCAATTAAACATAAAATTATTATCGATCATATCAAGAACAATATACTTATAAATAATGCTTTGATCAAATATGCCAATCGCTATTTTATCATACTGTTTAATCAATCTTAAATCTGATTTATAACTATTATCTGACCTATCTAATAGAGTGAAATTTATGGGCTAAGCAATCCATTGAAAAATAGAATACTCAGATTGATGAAAAGTTGTCTCATATGCATGTTTCTATTGTAAGAGGAAAGAAATGAAATGAACAGGAGAGGAAGAAAGAAAATACAAAAAGAACAGAAATAACATAAAACCAAACTAAGAAACTTAATCAAAACTAACACAAATCTAAACTACCGCAATTAATAAAAATAGTTATAGCAACAAATAAACACCTACGAGAAAAAGGAATAAGCCTAAGCTAATCTGAATGTTAAAACTGGTTAGCATCTAAGACTACTATTATCATATTAGAAATTAGTGAAATTAGAAATCTATAGTTACAATAAGAAGAAAAAATGTTTGTAAATTAAGAAACCATAAAGAAACTAAATCAAAAAATAACTAAACTAACTAAAAATTTAAATATAAATCTAAATAAAATTATTGAAAGACTAAATCTAAGAAAAGAAAAGAAAAACATAAATTGTGAGTCTTGAAATAAGAGTTGTCTTAGCAAAAATATAATAACATTAATTGAGAAATAAGCTTCAGTATAAAATGTCTTCGAAATGACAAATATTACAATTGGGAAAGATCAACAAAATATCGCACATAGTGATGTAATCATTATTATTCAAGTCAAGTACTTTGGATTCTGCACATATGATTACTTATCTGCAATCATCATAAGATATTAGACTTTATATAATCAATTTATAAACTAAAGAAGAAACTTAGATATACATGTGTTCATTAAGCAGGTTACTTAACTGTCAGAGAAGGTATCATTGGTCTATCTGCAAAAGTTATATTATCTCAGAGATATTTCATAAAAGAAGAGAATAATGAATAACTTTGAAATTACTCAAAGTCTTCAAAATACCTGTATCATGTTCCACCTCTTGAGATGTAACTTTGATCTCCTTTTAAACAATCTCTTCAAGAGATGGTTATGAAAGTAAGTTATATCTAACTTTAGTTAATTAAATGTTAACTTTAATTGAGTCTTCAAAGGTTAATTAGTTAGCTTTTATAACTTGAATTTAATTTCAAGACTTTAATAAAGTTTAAAAGATCAAAATTGAATAATAATAAACCAAATACAACTCTAACAGGTGGGGGGCCTCTAATTAATGCAATCATTTAAGAATACATTCAAGTATACCAAACAATATAAAAATTATGGCAATTAAACAAAATTAAATACCAAAAATGCTAATTCCATATGTATTTCCATAATAATTTACGTAAACATTCTCATACATTGATCTGTGAATGAAAGTGTTTTCATATAATATATTGAAACTACCAAAATTATCATTTTTACCTGGATTATGCAAATCTTGGCTTCATACTGAAGACTATATACTGAACTAATATTGGTGAACAACTCTGACATTTGACACATTAAATCCCATACTAAGAAAACAAAGACCACCAAATACAACAGTCTTTACAAAAACCTCGAGGCTTATCATTTCTCTAAAATGATGAAAATAGAATTCAAATGAGATTTCCACAAACACAAAGGTGAAATAAACAAGATCAAGTTTGAACACTTATATTTTTCCAAAAATAAATCAGCAAAACCTTTGCACTCATATGATATCAAAATGAAACCTTGTATCCTTATGCCCAAAACTAAATTCATATCCATCATTGTATGAAAATATTTGACTAAATAACATGAAGGAGAACTATTATATAAAGGTGAAACAACTTTCACCTTCATGAAAATAGCTAGTTTAACATTAATTTTATCCATATTAAATTTGATGTTCAAATGGCTAGCACACCATGTGATTTTTGGTATGCGGTGATGGTCATTTGGTCATCAAATTTAACATAGCAAAAATATTTATAGGTGATCAAAATATAGATCTTGCATAGCAAAAGGCACTTCAACCATTTTCCATCTCAACTACAAACCCATCATTTTTATCTTCAATATGCGGATAAACAGAGCACAACCATTCACATTATAACCTCTATTTATCAAAAAAAATTATAATTTCTAAAAGATGCAAAGAGTCACTATAATTCACATTCTCCCAAAAAATGTCTTTACAAAAAAACTACATGTTTAAACAATTACTTTGTTGACCACCTCTTTCAGATTTGTTCAAAAACAAACATTTCCCAAATAATTACATTATCAATTGAAACTATTCCAACATGTATTCCTCATTTACTATCATGACCCAGCAAAAGACACACTTCTCTTTATATGAAGTCATCAAGATTTGAAACCAAATCACTTCAGGAACACAAAAATTACAAATATAATAGGTCAAAATGATTGGAAATGTTTGCATATAATTAAAAATTCCATTCATCCATATTGATTTTCAAATAGTTGATTAAAAAAAATAACTAAACTAAATAAATGTACTTCAAAAACATATCATTTGTATACAATTCAGAATCAAATCCATGCTTATACGGTTCTCAAGTTGACCAAAATTTATATACAAGAATATAAAACCATACATAAGATTGAACTCAAAATTATGCCAAGTCACAACAAGAGAGACCCATTATTAACACAGTCCTGAATATTTCATTCCCAAAATGTCAATCTTGTATTCCATCTTATGATTGTTTGTATATTAAAAATTATATCATGAAATTCAAAAACTATGTATACAAATTCAAACCCAAGACTAAACAGGAATACGTTGCATGTATGATATTTTCATAACACAAAACCAAAATAGCCACATCTTTAAATTTATGCATTGAATCTGAAATGAAGAGACTATATCAACCAAAACCCAAAATCATAAATTATTATGACCCTGTATATAATTTGATAATCTTATATCACAACCTAGAATCCAAAATTACTTTAAATGAAGCTTTTGAGGATTGAAACCAATTTTATATCAAACACAATGCATCTAGATTATGCTAATTTATTTTCACAATGCCATGTAGGTGATATAAAAAATAACCTCTTGAACTTAATCATCATACTTAAAAAAATGTCAAATCGAAACTGTAAATTTGAATGTAATAATAAACACAATAACTTTGACATACCTCGTTGCACAAAAAATTAGATCTACAACCATTGTTAACAAGCTTAATTCCTTTCTCCATCGATAGGGTTTCATTTCCACTTGAAAACTTTGAGACATGACTAGCAAAATGAAAATCACCACCCTTTTGTATGACCTAGGTAAGCATTTACAATTAAGGTCTACGTGTTTGATCCTGATTTGATATCAACTCTACCACCAACTATTTTAGTGGTTCTATCAACTTAGACACATCAATACCAATTTAGTAATCACTAAGTTTTTTTCCAATTTATTCACCAATACATCAAAATTCGATACAAATACCTTAGTATTCAATGCAATAAAATTCCAAGACTTATAACAAATCCAAAATAAATCTTTGCACCAAAACCCACACCATACCATCTTAACTACACCTTACTCAAACCTCCATGGTGGCATCGTCGCTTACTTGAGTTAAGTTAGGTTTAACCTTGATTTGATGAGTCATCAAATATCACAAATAACACTTTAACCACCTTATAGTTTATGTCATGAAATAAAATTATATCATATATAATAATTGTAGGTCTTAGGTATATATGTGAAAACTTAGGTATAGTCTATTGTATATAGGTTTCCAATCAAACACGTAACTATAACATTGTCCTTTATAATCATTTTGTTCCACGTACATAATTGAATTTGATATCAACATTATCAATCATACTTAGTAAAGCTTCATGGTGGTGAATAATGAACCAATGAATATGTATCATCATACCTTCATTACTAACATATGCACATAGACAAGATAATGAAATCTCCTCATATATGTCAAATCTTAATGGATAAAGTTGAATCATTTATAACTGAAAATAGGCAAAACAAAAGCTCATAAATGCCATTGTTCATCTCAATCATATAAATATTGAATGTGTTTCATTAAAATATCTTATGTTTTTGAAAATGATTTTTAATGTTCAATTAAAAATTTCATTAAACACAATAATCATTAAGATTATTTGACATAAGAATGCATATTCAAAATGAAAGCAATTGACTAAGACCCCTTATAAGTAGTTTTAGATTTCATGACACTAAATCATCAATATGGTAGAATAAGTACACTCAAATTTCAGAGAAAGAGAAGGGGTAAGGTGGGTCCTCATATAAGAAAATTAATCACTACATGCACATAAGAAATATGTGTTGGAACAATAATATTTGTGAGGTTACATTGTGGCCCACATTGTTCCATAAATCAAATAAATAATATATTTATTATTTACACACAAACAAATATTTAAAATTTGGTTGTGCGAGTAATAAATTATTATGATTAATTTAAAGGGTTGGATCAGTTGGTTGCAACTACCCACACCCCTTATAAAAGTGTTTTAACTTTTGGTTAAAGATCAAATTTGATTATTACAATATCATGATTTATGGGAGTGGTGGTATTTGAATTCTATTGAATAATTGTGAGAAATGTGGTGAAGAAGTAATTTACTGGATCTGTAAATGTTTCTCAAATAATGGAATAAGCTTTGTGGCTTTTTTACCTCATTGAGATTTTCCCACATTAAAACTATGTAATGTGCCTTCTCTTTTGTTTCCTGCATTATTTCATTATTATTGTAAGTTTATGTAATTTATTAGTTTATTTATTTACTTGTCATTCATATTAAACAAATATTAGATAAATTTCAATGGTTATTCTAACAACATTTGATTCAAGGCAAGGGAAATTGTTTGTTAGTAACACACTTAAATATGGTCATGATAATTTATTTGAAAACATGTGTCAATGTCAACTATAAATTTCAATGAAGCATGCGATAGTTAGAATCAAAGTAGATGCATGATATAAATCATGGAAATACCAATATAAATAGATAGCGTATAATAAACATGCACATGATATAAATCATGACACCAAACATGCAATAACAATATATTAGATCTCTAAAAAGATATGAAAATATGCACACATACAAAATATCATAGTGAATAAGCCATAAGAACACACATCATGATTAAGAAACACATAAGCATATAAGACATGACACGACTCAGATGCGAAACATACACAACATTGCCTTGACATGGAGTAGAGGATCCTCTAACACACTGACACATAATGCCACAAGACATAGTTAGTGTACTTATGGAACATATAATAAGTATTATAAACCACATCAATGAGCAAACAATATTACAATCATAAAAAACAAGTAAACACAAAGAATAAAATTTTAGTCCACATAATTAGTCAATGTCATCATCTAATATAACAAAGGGCATTATCCATAGGAAATAACACTCTAAAAATTATGAACAAGAGCATGTCATGTATAAATAATGTATGTATATGAGCATGATCAATGGAATAACATATAAAGATATAACCTAGAAAATGCGCCAAGATGTCCCCAACATGGGCATGCCCTCAATGTAGAAAGGTTTCTTGTAGGAGTGATCAATGTAATGCATATGTATTTCCATGTGTCATATATTACATATATGTCCTACATCCAAATCTTTTATAACATGAAAATAATGTGCATAGAAACTAAATATATAATTCACCATGTATATGAAATATGACAATAAACGACCATGTACCATCAAAGCAAGTTGCACACAGGTCTTAGTTTTTATTTTTGAATATTTGAATGTTTATATACTTTATAGTGCATTTCATCATTCTTCATGTCAATTAATTTTAAATAACCTCACAATATTAGGTGATCAAATTTGATTTCCATATCCTCCAACTGACCAATAGTTTTTACCCTCCCGTAGTGTGAGAGACTTAGCGTTACTAGACTATAACTAAGAGCTAATCATCTAATAGCTTCCCATGTGGACCAAGGGATCATATTTATTATGATTCCAAAATTAAATATAAAATTTGGGACCTTGTATCCTGCTAATTTAATATCCATTCAGGAGTCAACATCCCATGATTTCTTAGTATTCATATACCAAACCTCTTTTTAGTACGTTGTTGAGCTCTTTATGCATAGTCTAAAAAATTATGTAGAAGGGTTTTGATGTTCTACGAGATATCCTCATTTCATAGAGTGATTACCTACTCAATTAGATCTATCAGAGAAATAACCACTCCATCCTATCTCATAATACACATGATTTAACCATACATCTATGCATAAATGATTATGGCCTTTCCCTTCGATGTAATATACTACTATATGTTCTATAGAACCTAAATTGTTTGATACATCAAACCCTTTTATTTCATAGGGTCAAGATATTTATCCTATTGAACCTTCCTAATTTACTGATCTTACAACATCTCCAAGGGTGGTAATCTTTGTTTTGTATGATGGTGTTGAGTGACAACTTGTATGTATGTAGGATCCCTTTGGTGCGAATTCACCATGTTTACCTTTCACGCATGATTCTCTTTTCTATATTTTTTCAATACTAGACAATATTTAGTGTGGTATTATCCCAAAAACATATAATAAGTGTAATACATTTGCCTCTAAGGATTAGTTGAATAATTTTGTATGAATTAGTTATATTCCCCACACAAATAGTAGACAATCGATTGATGCCCATGTCATTCATATTATCGGTGATTACCTCCTTATTATCCATCTCATTATCCTCCTCCATATGCACTTTATCTCTATTACAAGCCCCAACCTTGTTTTTATTGACCACATTTCATACCTATCACTATGGTAAACCCTACCCTTATTGCTATTGACTCTCATATCCCCATATGGCCCTTATGGAGAAGATGGGGTCCATCTTGTCCACTATTATTGAGGTGATATAGTTTTTCATAACTATTGATATTGAGGACATGGTAAAGTTCATACTATCTAGTAGTATAGAGATTACGGTGTCCATCCAACTAAATCTAAGGCTAATATTGAGTTGCAATGGTCTTTTATACATCTAGGCTTAGAATCCCAAGTTTCATAGGAGGGATTTACAATGCTACATAGCTATTGTGAAGATATTATTAATGATGTATTATTTCAATTGTTAGAGAGATCTATAGTTTTTATCATGATGATTGTGTGACTTACATAAATTATAGTATAAACTCTATGCTTGGTGGGTATATGATTGTAAGAGATGACATTTTACAATTAAATATCCTACTACTCGACAAATCCCACAAAATTATGTTTTGAATTTTGGGCAATCATTCCTATGGTGCCTATATTTTCTACACTCCATACACCACAATCATATTTTTGGATTTCTCCTTTCATGCAACTCATCTATTTTTCATAAAATAACTTCTAATGTTGTACCAACCTTCATAGTAAACTATGTACTTTCCCCATTGTCTTATATCTACTCAACCTAGAGTGCAAATATTTTAGCATTGAACTTGAAAATGAATTGGGTTTGAGTAATTTCAAATCTCATATGAGGTTACAAACCTTATACAAAAAAATAATCTTAATCATATCTTTAAACCAAAAATATACTTTTTCATTACATCAAAGAACCTGTGAACATAGTCCCATACTGATTCTCCATATTTTTGATGAATTTATTTCAAATCTTGTATTATTTGACTGGTATAATTTTTATTTTTAATTCTCCTATCAACTAGTCTTTAACATCCTAAAATCTCAATTTGGCAACATTCTTTTGTATATGAACTCTAAAACTAGTCCTTTTAGGGCTCCTATGAGTTCACTCTTCTTCACATCCTATGTACTTACATTTTTAATCTCCCATTTCATTTTGTAGGTTAACAAATACTACTTAGGGTTATTAAACCCATCATACAATGTCAAAGTTTAAAAACTCATGAATTGAGATCCATGCTTACAATGTTCACACTTGAAACTAGTGGGTATTATGGACTAGACTTTTGCAGCATCTTAAGATTTGCTATGATCTGAAATCTAGCCTTAATAATTTTCTTCCTATCTAACACTTTCTTGGTGTTTTCACTATATTACCCAATTTTATCTATAAAATAGTCAAACCATGTACTATATTTACCAACTTATGCACTTTTCATCTTCTTTATTTTGATAAATTAGGCACATGGGATGTGTATCCTTGAAATGAATGATCCATGTCTACAAATTTTGCTTTATTTGAACTTGAACCGTCTCTCATCCTATGACTTAACATAACTTCTTCAAAATATTGTTCCTTCTCTTCTCCAAACAATATTCCCCCTTATAACTATGATATAAAACTACCTTCTAACTAATTTAATCACTCATCTTCTCTCTTTCCACTTTCTTCCATCTCTTATGCATCCCTTTTACAATCTCCATCTATCTCTATACTCTCACCTACAACTTTTATTATTTTTGGCCCTCTCATTCCTCATTCTCATCCTCTCTAAAATATCTCTCTTGTTTGAGCTCTCATTCCTTATTTATCTTATAAACTCTCTACTCTACTCCTACTTGTAGCTACATTAGGATTACTCTACTTAATTCACCTTATTTGTTGTCATAGGTCTCACTCTAGTCCCAAAATTCACTTTTTATGTTGACTCTCTATGTCCTCCATCTAGATTTACATTCAAGTTTATCTTATCAATTCTTCATAATTCACTTCATTATCACACACATCTACATAATGCCCAAGGTGATTACTCTATATTATCTTGAATAGGCACCATGGTCTTTTCCATGACCAACATTTTTTAGGATGATATGTAGTCACTGTAGAAATTTTCCCTAGATACCTTTACAAACAAATCCTACGTAACTTCAAACACGATACCCTTTCATGTAAAAATCAGTAGTATAACCATCAATGGAAGTCTTTATCCAATGATATATTGCATGCATCCAATTGGTGTATAGATTTTGTATCTGTTCTATCTTTTCCTCAATATAAACAAAGTTTTTTGTTTCTCTTAGCTTGAATTAGTAGTACTCAATTGTTGACAACCATACAACTAACAACCCAAGAAATTCACACAAAAATATTTTATATATCTCACCATGTATATGACTGCTTATGACTTATCTCATAGAGATTCATATCTTCTTTGCCTCCTCTTTTGAGAAATTGTGAATTCTCTCATCTAGCCATCACTCCAAATCTATCTGACCAGATATCCATCTCAACATGTTTCAATGATCCATGTTCACCACACCATTGTTACCAAAGGTTCCTATAAAACCCTAAAGAACATGATAAGTGGGATTGTTTTAATGAAATGCAATATAAAAGAGGCTAAGGAAGCTATGACAACAAATCAAATTTAAACCAAATATATAATTGTAAAGGAATGAAAATGATTCACTATCTTAATTTTCCTAAAATATTTAGTATTTAACATGATTAACATATTACAAGAAATTAGTATGCAAATACATAAAGAACATATATAGACATAAATAAGAACCATTATGTAATATATATATATATATATATATATATATATATATATATATATATATATTAATCTCTATATTTCAGAACCCCTTTACAATATAAATGAGCACTATATATAAAGCTTAAAAAGGCTCTATCACTTAATATTCCATCCTTTCACTACAAACAAAAGAGGGACTACTCACACTCTATAGACCCTTGATGTGCATTTATGTGCCAAATACATCCAAAAAGATATATGAAGTAGAAAATAGTGCAAATTGCACACTTATCAAATAATTATACTCTATGATTTTATAGCCTTGTTCTACTACTAACAAACAATGTGTCTAAATTTGAATTCAAAGAACTTGCTTTTACTTATTTTATGATTAATATGACCTAAATGAGGTAAAACTATTAATATTCTATGTAAAATAGATAAATAATCATATAAATTTGAATGTAAAGTGATAGATTGATATTTCACTTCCTATATTTGTAATTGAAAAATAAATGGAGGAGAGGTCCACTTAGCTTTATTATTATTATTATTATTTTTAACTCAATGTGTGTATCATTATCCTTGAAATGAATTTGTACCTACTTTTTAACTACTTATATTAGGAAACACAAACCCTACATACATTTTGCCTTTGAAACTCAAACCTTTATGGTGACTAATAGTGTCCTTATTGACTATGCAAGTATATGAAGCCTCGTATCACTACCCTTTCAATTATAGATATCCTCTTGTGTGTAAATTTTCATTCGGTTATGTGTGATGATCCATGCTTTCCTTATATCTTCTTTGAAACCTTAATTTCATTTTTGACACTAGACAACCATTGAAAAATGGGTTAGTAAGTTATGTCGGATACCCCAAACCAATCCCTATTGAGTGACTGCACATTTCCTACATTCATGATGTATGTGCGCATATAGTTATCCCATCTAGGTGTTTGTGTGCACTATCATGATTAATATAAAATGTAATGTAATGTTTGTATTTCAAACACTTGGCACTATGCAAATTTGACCCATGTTTGTATTTAAGCTTGCCTCTATGGCTACTCTTTTTAGGGATATTCATGTATATATGCCTTTGTGATAATGTATCAAAATAGTGTTATTGGATTTCTAAATTTTTCTTAGGACTTGACAAGGTAGGTATAACCTTATGATTTACTTGTATTTATAATTGACTCTATGATATTTCTCACCATGACTAACCCATTAAATGAGTCTAGGATGACATAATGGAGACTTACCAATATGAAAAATAGCCATTGAGTGTTCCTCAACACTATTGGTAGAGGCAAACCTGTGCAAAAAAAATCTATCAAATTATTATTGGTACTATCCTAAGAGTTAAAATTAGTAGTTTAAGATATGGAGATAATGTGCTTGGGATTATGGAAGGTTTCTGCATAGACTAGGGTGATATTGAATATATGTATCTAGTAAATTGGGTTGGCCAAGACAATAGGTGTGTAGACAGATAGGGGAAATTATGTATAAAAGTCATATGTGTATGCAAAGTCTAATTAAGTCCAAATGTGCCAAATTTGATGTTGTTAAAGTGTCTAATACAAAATTTAGGTGTATAAAAATTCCCACCTTTTAGCGTAGTATTGAAAATGCTAGATTAAACAACTAAAAATAAGAAATTGGTATATGTGATTAACCATAGTTGATGTTAATATGTATGCCCCAAATATCCTACTTGCTCCATGCAAAAACCTTCAAGGAAACATGCATATACAAATACCCATTTATGATATAAAATTTGAAATAATCTAGATCATTGAATTATTCGAAATTGATAAGTCAATGAAAGAAGACACATTAGGATATGCAGACCAAGATACCAATTACTGAACTTGTTTGGAGAGTACCATGGGGTGAATATGCCCCAAGGAGATGTAATTGATGAAACCATATGTTGAGGAATTTTAATGCCTCAACCACCATTAGATAAGGATAAAATTGAGAATTTTAGCATCATAGAAACCTCCACTACACTACTTTAAATATCATCATAATTATATTGTGAAATCTCATAATCAGGTTTGTATGCTAAGGTGGAACCCAAAAAATAGGTTCATGAGTAAATTGGGACCCCAAAATAGGCTTGTACATAAATTGAAACTCTAGATCAACCATTGTACATATGTTTTAGATCTAAAGTGCTTATGTGGTACCATAATTCTGCAGTGATCCTTAATACGAAAAGTGTGTATGTGAACAACATTCATAACCAAAATTAGATCCATCTATACCTCAAAATCATACAAAATTACACCATTTGTCATAATGTCATATAATGACTCTCAAATTCTCAATTTGATAAATATGATAAAGTATCTCAATCTATACCATATATTCTACCTCAAAATGTCATAGCATATCCCAATTTTCCTCATAGTTATGTATAATTCCCCACATATGCCTCAAATTTCTCAGTCTATCCCATATGAATCACATAATCTGACCCAAATTATGAACTATCTATTTTTCATGTCTTAAATCTCTAAGACAAACCCACTATATTCCCCATTTTGATATGAGGGATGAGGCTTATGAATCACTCATCTCAAAAGAAAGGGTTATGAGCACTATGTGTTATATATAGAAATGTAATCATGTAAAGTGTGTATACCAACATGATAAGATATGTTATCATTTTAATATTTAATCATTAAATCATGTATGAAACATGGAACCCAATGCAATAGGCATACAAGTATCATGTCAGGAAGATATATTAGTTAGGCACACAGTAATAAACATCAAAACAGATACATGATAGACATCATCTCATTGCACACAATAGAATTATGCATAATATAAATCATGATACCAAGCTAAAAAATAATCATATATGTAATCATGCACATACACACAATATCAAGATCATGAAACACACAAACATTTAAGACATGATTCAAATCTGACCTGACACAAAAATAACATGGTTATGACTTGGAATAGAAGGTTATCTAATACAATGGATGCACAATGTGACAAGACATAATTAATGAAATCATAGAACACATAATATAACACACATTAATAATTACAAAATTTAATAATCATCAATAATAAACACACACAGAGAAGCAATGTTAGTCAAAGAAATCAATCAATGTCAACATCTAGTATAACAAAGCATAATATTCATAAAAAATGGCACTCTATAAAATATAAGCAAGATAAATTCATCTATAATAATATATTATGATCCCCATTAATAGGTCAATAGTAGTTGCTGGAAAAAAAGTAATAAAGGGTAAGTGTTTTTGGATTCCTCCACCAGCAGGGTGGTTCAAGTTAAATTTTGATTGGGCTTCCAAAGGAAATCTAGGGACTGGTTGTATTATTTGTGATTTTAGTGGATCTTTGATCAAAGTTATGTCTAGGAAACTTTCAAACAACACCAACAATGAAGTAGAGGTGCAGACACTTGTTAATGGGATTGAACATGCAATCCAATGCAATATTGTTAAGCTCATCATTGAAGGGGACTCACAAATTATCATTTCTACTTTCTAAAAAAGGGATGCTACTTCTTTAAAACTAGAAAACATTTTGTTGAGTGTTTGGGATAGATTGGTTCTCTTTGCTTCCCTATAATCTAATCACTATTTTTGTGAAGCCAATGTTGCAGTTGACTTCCTAGCCAATTGTGGCATTGATCAATTTGAAATGAGTCAAGTGGATACTTTATGGGAAACCTGGGAGGATTTTTCATCTCTTATATCCATCGATTTGGGATGTTAATTTTTATTTTCATTCTTTTTGTACTATTTCTTAATAAAAAATAAAAACAATTACAAAAATGGGAAGTCTTGGCATATTGACAATCTAATAGAGTTGTGGTAATGTCTATCATCATTTTTAGTGGACGTGTCAAATATTCTACTAAATATTTCACCATAATCTCCCATAATGATTATTCCCATAGAGATGATTATTCCATAAATGCAAAAGATGCCTATTTATTGGCTCGCATGATGGTAAACCTATGGCATGTGTGCCTCTAGATGTTTTCATGATGTCTTTTGATCACTCTTAATGGCCTTGATTTGGATTGATCTCCGCATATTGAATGGTGTTTATTATTCTCCTTTGGCTATCCACCTGGCTCTTCACCTGGTTGGTGACGTGTCTTTTTTGGTTGCTATTGGCTTTATCATGGATTTTGGGGTTGTAATTGTGCTCGTCACTCCTATTGTATATGGAAAAATTTATGCTCATAATATGGAATTTGAAGGTGGAATTTATCAGACAAGATTAAAAACATTTTCTAGGTGCTAACATATGATATTTCTGAGGCTATCTCACTGGTGTTGGGAACTGATTATCTGAAGTAGGGTATCCATAGTCGTGTCAACACAAAGGTGGATGTCTTGTGTGCTTTGAATCTCATGGCATTAATTTCTGACATCAAGGTGGTTTCTAATTTGGTGTCCTTCATCAAATAGAAACATTACGTTGGCCTCATGGAAGACATCACCAAGCATGATTTGGGTCCTCTTCCCAAATTGCCATTCACTAGCTTGGATGGCTCTAGCTTGGTCCTAATGTCAGCTTTTCATGCTTTGGAAACTCATTCTATGCTCCTAGTGAGCTTTGTGGAAGATTTTCAGTAAAATGTATGTTCTTCAGATTCTTTAGAAGGACATTTTCTTACACTACCACCCATGCTACAGGGACCAAGCCCAATTACAAAAATATCCCAATGGAGGGAAGCCATCATAATAGTGCTAGGGTGGAAGCAATTGAAAAATTGAAAAAAATGGTGGCCTACGACTTAGTTGTAGCTCCTCAATGGCTCAAGAAATTATCAAAAAGGGTAGTTTTAAAGGTGATGTAGGGCCGACTTGACAGTAACAATGTAAATACTTTTGTTGGAGGTTGTAAAGTGGCTTCATAGGTACACAAGTGCTTGGTTTTTGGTGATATTTCCACCAATGAATTTAAGGATAGGGATTTTTTTTTTGAAGACCTGGATGATATGGCATCATCCTATGTAAAGGTTTAGTTCTATGTCATTTGGTGTTTTTGGTTATCTATTTTTGCTAGTTGGCCATGGGGCTGTGTTGGGTTTTTCTATCAAAACTAGTATTGTAATCCCCATTGTCATTTGGTCTTTCTTAATTTTTGTTTGGCTTGCCTCTATGCTATTTTTGTTGATCTTTATTTTTAGCCATATTTCTCTATGGCTATTTTTGATAATTTTTTTATATGGCTGGGGGCCACACAAAACCCTGTATCTATTTAAAAAAATAATATATTATGATCAATAGACCAATACAAAAATATATAACTCAATAAGTGTGGAAATATGCACACAATGTAGGCATGTCCCTAACATAGAAGGTTAGCCCAAGGGTGTAAATAATGCCACATTTTTGTATGACCATGTTTCATATGTCACATGTATGTCCTATATCCCACTCATGTATACAATGAAAATCATGTGTGTATAAAATGGACATATATTTAACCATGTATATGATAAATAACATCAATTGATCATGTATAATAACAAATCATGTCATGCCTAGGTATTGGTTTTATATTTTTTAAACATTTGTTTTTTTTTTAATATTTGATGTTTTTTATTTTTTGTTAGCATATTGAATTTGATATTAATGTGTGTGTGTGTGTGTGTGTGTGTGTGTGTCAATGTAAATGATATAGCATGGTATTACAAAGTGCTTATTGAAATTATAACTATCCAATGATATCGTCACTATATGAAAAATCAAATGGGATGGAATCATTAACCAACCATGTATATAAAAAAGGGTCCTAAAAAAAGGAAGGAGTATCTCCATTCAAGATCAAACCTATCTCCTTCATCCTAATGGGTGGATTTTCCCATATGAATGGGAAGCCAAAATAGGTTGTTTCCACACCTATGAAGTGCTCCCCTACCTAAAATCTTGGTGCTACAAAAGATGATCAAAGTTCAACATCCAAGCTTCAGGAGGATGAGATAATCTCTCATGAAGAAGAAAAATTCCCTCAAGTCAGGAAGCTTAGGGTTGGTAAGAATAAGGTGGAAGTGAGAGAGGGTCCCAAATATAGAGGCAAGATGACAATACAAAATTTAGGAACATGAAAACTAAGGAGGTAGATAAAGGAACCCAGAAGACCTTGAAGTTAGCTAAGTTTTTCCCAAATCTTAAAGAATGAAAGTCATCTATTAGAATATTAGAGGGATTAATAATCCTAAAAAAAAGAGAACTGTTAGTAATGTAAGATTAAATCATAGGCTAAACATTTTAATTTTGTAAGAAACTAAGTTGTCTAAAGCCAGATATGGATAAATCCAAAGATAGTGTTTGGAAATTTTATAATTGCACTAGGATCAGTGCAATGGGTGATTATGGAGGTCTTTCTATGTATTGGAACCCTGCAAATTTAGATTGGTAAATTTTTTTGCTAAATCCCCACCATATGGTTATCCTATTTTTTGACAAGCTTTATAATTCTTAGTGGATTGTGTCCAATATTTATGCCCATAAAACCAAAACTAGTAGGAAGTTGCTCTTGGATGCACGTAGAACTTTCAGATTAAATAATATTAACTGTAAATGGATGTTGGTTTGGGAATTCAATACTCCCCTTTTTCCCTCAAAAAAGGAGTAATCCAATACTATAATGACAACATCATGGACCTCAATGACTTCATTGCCACTAATGGATTGGTTGATGTGGACCTTTGCAATGCCAATTTCCCATGGAATAATAGGAGAATTAGAGAAAAAAATATTCAATTAAGGCTTGATAGGGTCCTCCTTTCTTTGAACTAGGATTTAAACAACTGTTGTAGGCTAACCACTCTTCTAAGAGTGGGTTTAGACCTTAACCCAGTTGTGTACTACGAGGAAAAAGCTGACAAGATCAACTATCTTCCTTTCCATTTTATGAAGATGTGGCTACATCACCCAGGGCTCATTGACTCGATGAAATATTGGTCGAAGAAAGAGGTATAGGGATTGGATATGTTTTTCTTACCCTAAAAGCTCAAGGCAGTAAAGCATAAACTAAAAATCTAGAACAAGAAAGTGTTTATAAATTTTTTGAACATAAGGAGAACATAGAGGATACTCTACAAAAACTAGAGATGGACATGTAGTCTAATGGGATGAATCAAGAAACAATTCAAAAAGAGAAGGATTTCCTTTGCTACTTCCACACTTTAGATGCAAGAGAAGAAACTTACTTGAGATGGAATTCAAGAAACATTTGGCTAAAAGAAGGGGACAAAAATACTAAGCTCTTTCACCTATCAATCAACGCGAATATAAGTCCTATCACGACAAAGGAACTATTTATGGAAGATGGCAAGAAATGTGGGATTGAAATAAAATTAAAGTGTAAGATTATATCCTTTTTTGAGAGGCTTCTTTTTGAGCTTTCTTTGCCCAACCCTGACATTAAGATTGAATTCATTGATTTGTTTCAAAAAGTGATCATCCCCAAAGATAATAGAGAGATTATAAGACAACCAATACTAGAAAAAGTTAAGTTTTCTATTTTCTACATGGAAGGAGAAAAGGAATCAGGGCTTGACGAGTTTCCCTTATTTTATTCCATCACTTTTATGACATATTAAAAATAAGTTCATGGCAGTGATGTCAAAATTATATAGAGATGGTAATATTATTAAGGAGCTCGATAATACCTTCCTTGTTCTTCTACCTAAGAAATTTGGGGATAATCAATTGAAATACTATAGACTAATTAGTTTGTGCAACATTTTATACAAGATTTGTGCCAAAACTCTTATCCTTCGACTACAACCTCTTTCACCCAAAATTATTTTTGAGCAACAAGGCTTTTTTGTGTCCAAAAAGCAGATTTCCAATGAGACTATTTTGGCCCATGAAGCTATTCATTCCATTCTATATTCTCAAAGAGTAGGAACATTTCTCAAGTTTGACTTGAAATAGGCATATGGTAGAATTTCATGGAAATATTTAGAAAAAATCATCGACAAGGTGGGATTTAAGCAAAAATTTAGGAGCATTATTGGTGCTTATATCTCTTCTTCAAAATTATCAATCCTAGTTAAAATATCCCTCAAAGGATTTCTCTCAACTAAAATGGGACTTAGGCAAGGCGATCCCCTCTCCCCATACCTATTTATTATCATGATGGAAGTTCTAGGTAGGAATTTGGTGGAATCCAAAGCAGTTGGGATGTTAAAAGGTCTTCAAATCACCCCTAGGTTACATCCCTTATCTCACCAACAATTTGTTGATGACACTTTTGTCATGGGGTAAGCCTTGATTAGAGAGAATAAGGCCATCAAATTAGTTCTCTACAAATATGAGGTGGTGTCCAATAAATGTGTGAACTAAGGCCATCAATTTAGTTCCTATACAAATATGAGGTGGTGTCCAAGAAATGCGTGAACTTATATAAAAGTTATCTTTTTTTCTTGCTATATTACAAGTTAATATTTATAGAATTTTAGGCTATCAAATTCAGGAGCTACCTTCTTCATACCTAGGGATGCCTTTCTAAAGTAGGAGGATGGAAGCAAACAGATGGAACCCTCTACTAGATAGATTATAAAATAATTTGGCAAGTTTGAAGGGGTGTCTCTTATCTCAAGTTAATAAAGTCTAATTGGTCAAAATCTCTCTTTAAAATATGACTGTTTATTGGATGTCCATTTTTAGCATACCCTCAAAGACTGGATAGAATAATTAGATTCAAAGAAGGTTCTTATGGTCAAGCAATTAATATTCCATTCAGTTTCATTTAGTTTCTTGGAACAAGGTGTGCAAACTGAAGTCTATGGGAGGTATGGGTCTAAAGATGATTAAAAACATAAGCATGGCTCTTATTACTAAGAAGGGGTGGAAAATAATGAAGGAAGAGTATATCTAGACAAACATAATAAGGGCCAAATACCTTACTGGGAGATATGGAGATAATATTATGATGGGGGAATTCCCATCCCAAGGCTCTTTATTTTGGAAAGGGGTTGTTAAATGTAGAGTTTTACTTTGTAAGGATAGTAAATGGATTGTTGGCAATGGCAGGAAGGTCAATTTCTGGGATTGATCTATGGTTGTTTAATTTCCCCTTAAGTTTTTTAGATCAATGGAAGGATATCAGTGGTCATTTTATTTCCTCCATTATCATAAAAGTCTATGACATTGGGCCCATATCGAGGTGGGACTAGTTTGGAAATAGCTAGAGTGGGATGCTACTTTGGAGATACACATCAAAGATATAACCATCCTCATTCAGAAATTCAAGGGTATTCACATATCCATTCACCTTAAAGATGACATGATGATTTGGAATAAATAGGATTTTGGTGAATACTAAATTATTTTGGGTTATATCCTCCACCTAAAATATAAGAGAGATGGAGTCTGGTAGCTTAAACTCTAGGATAAATGCTTAATATGTAAGGTCAACATGTTCTTTTGGATGGCATACCAAAACAATATCCTAACAACTGATAACCTCAAGAAAAGAAGGATGCAAATCCCTAATAGATGCTTCCTTTGTAAAAATAATAAGAATCAATCAAGCCTATGTTCCTTGAATGTTGTTTCAAGGACAAGATTTTAATCTTTTTTATGGTTAAATTTAATTTGGCCTGGGTCTGGCCCAACTCATTTTGGGATCTTATTTTGCAATTGAATCCTTCTTGGAAACTTATAATTCTAGAATTGTTATGGAGGATTATGCTTCCTCATTTTTATGGGATATTTGGAAAGAGAGAAACAACTTCATTTTTATAAATAAATTTGGCAGTCTCAACATGATGAAGTTTAGAATCTAGGGAGCTATTAAGGAAAATTGGTTGGCTTTCACCCCCAAACAAGGTGGTATTGGGGGAGATTGACTAGCACATCCTCTCACTTTGGAACCTTGATCTCCCTAATTTTCTATTCTACCCCATTATCATGAATTCATAGGCCTTGTTAAGTGGGCCAAAACCCTAGAGTGTTGGTAAAATCTCAACTTTAATGGAACAACTAAAGGGAATGTGAGACTTACTAAGGGTGGGGGAGGGGTTATTAGAGACTAGAATGGTTGTCTTGTGGTTTCCTTTGTAGGTGGTATGGGATCCAAACCAACCATGTGGTCAAAGCTAGAATTACGTTATGGAGAATTCAATTAGTTATTGATCACAATTGTAAAAATTGGTCATTAAAACCCAAACTCCTAAAACATTATTAGATATCTTCTTGGATAGTCAACCCTTAGACCATTATTAATTAAATAAAACATGCCACAACCCTACTCAAATCCTTTCATGAATTTATCATTAAACATGAATAGAGGGAAGGCAATGGATGCACTAACCTCATGCCCAATTCAAGATATGGAGTTATAAAGAGAACATTCTATCATAACTTATTCAAAGTTGGAGGTATAGACCAATCATGATGGATAGTGAATCTCATATAATTTTAATCATGAATATTTTAATCCCAAATCTACAAGATCAATTCATTAATAGCCACATCAATTCTAAAAGAAAGGCCATCATTATTTTACATGGGAAAAGGGATCATCCTCTTTGGATGCATGTGATGGTAATTTACACACATAAGAAGAGTCATCAAAAGCCCATTCTAGAGTTGTTTCAATGCAAAAGGTTGATTTGGTTAACATTTTCAAAATATCTTGTGGCTAATAACATGGGTGTTGAACCAAATAGAAATGATCCCATATCCTATGATGACATCAAGAACAACCAAATTTGGAAAATACTAAAAAAAGGTGAACTCACTGTGTACATTGAATGAGTCATAGGGCATGACCCCAAGCTCTCTATCATATTTAATAAAACTTATACAAATAGGGTGGTTTGCATGAGATGAGTTGAAATACACATCTTAGAGGAGAGTATAATAGTTGTCACTAGCATGTCACCAGACTACATCAAGGCCTACAAGGATAAATGTCAAATGGGAGAGCTCATTAAAAATTTATTCAAGAATAAGGCTTTAGCCAAGAAACTAAAGAAGAGATTCTTAAGATAAAATATCTAATACCCATGTCCAAACATTTGTCTATAAATTATGAGGTACATGAATTTAGAGGAAAAAATAATAATGGTGCATTCTCACCACTTTCTATTGCTCAACCATTTTAAGAATAAATTTGTCCTCAATGTGCCATTTCTTCTATTGAGATCTCTAGAATACACTATGGAGGCTTACCAGGCAAACACCTCATATGTCATTATTCACCAGGCCCTCATTATGTTGTTGGTTAAGGGGAATAAGCCTATGATTAATAATAGGGTGGAGATTAAGGAGGTGGAGGACCCCAAGTTATTACAAAATGAGTTAGCCAAATCTAAGGAGATATCCAAAATAAATTCTAAAGTTTTTAGAAAATGATTTCTCAAATTCTAAGGAGTAGGAAAAGTAAGGACTCAAATAGGGTCAAAAGGAAGTTCATTATGTCTTACGATGAAGAGGAGACTTCCCCTACTAATTTGGAAGTTAAGGTTATCTTGAACCTTGGTAATGAGGCCCTAGACTTAACATGGGAGGATGATGAGACTGTAAATTTGAATGATCCTTAATATCCTAAAGAAATGAAAGGGAATGTGCATGGGTCCATGTTCAAAAAATAATAAGGGGTTAGTTGGAACCTTAAATAAAAACTCAAGGCTCTCGAAGGGAGATTAAAAATCTAAGTAAACAACTTGATATAAATTAGAAAGGAAATCAAGGCCATTAGATAAGTCATCCCACTCAGAGTAGATGTGGGTATTAGGGGAGGCAAATTTTAGAAAAAACTAATCAATATGCTCAATCTTGAGCTAGAGAATGCACTCAAAGAAGAACATGAGTTGCTCAAACAATAAGAGGAAGCTCGTTCTATGCGTAGGGGGGCAGTACAGGAAAAAGAATAAGATAGACAAGTCCAAGGCAATCCTTGATAACACTCTTCAAGAGGTTAGCACAAATGGAAACTAGGGGAAACATGAGGAATAAGGTGGATGGAAAAAATGAGGACTCATCAGGAACTTTAAGGACCACATAGATCAAAGGCTTGAGACCATGATTGGTTTTTTGGTTGGTTATCTTTTTTTTCTTTTTATTGTTATGGGTCTTTTGCTCCTTTTTATCTATTTTTGGATGGGTTTTGTGTGGGTTTTGATAACTTCTAGAAATATTTGATAAAATTAAACACATAATAAAATCTCATATTACACTAATAATCTTGAATATTAATTTATTCGGTACAAATTTCAATATGGAAGATTACATGTAAATAAGTTTTGGGTCCTCTACAAACTAAGAGTCCAAACCTATATCATTGTCCCTCATATCTCTCCATATAATTCCATAAATATCTCACACACATATCCAAAATTTATCGAAGGATATCTCGCACACCTATTCTAAGGTTGAGTTGTTATTATAACTTTACACAGAATAATTATTATCTTAATGTTACGAGTTATCACAATAATTGATAAACTAGTACAAATAATATTTACCCAATTACACAAATGTGAGCACTAATACAAATATTCCTAACATTCCACTTAGTGTTAACATGGTAGAAATCAATTAAACTTATTCTACAACATGATGCCTCTATATGCTCACAATCTCAGTACACAACTCAAAGTAAAGGTAAAGAAGGCACTCATCAACCTCTCATCAACCATTAACTGTCAAGAACACATTTACCAAGTCAATGTGGGAACTATGAATAAGAACCATCTGCCTCTCATCAAACATTCACTAATGGGCAATCAACAACCTAATTTATGGGATGTACTGATAGGAATTCTCCTATGTTCAAACTTCAAATGGTTTTACTCAGGTTAACCACTAACCTAGTCACGAACAGGGACACACACATCTATTCATCCTCTTCAAGTATCATGATGTTTCTTTACATTTATGATTTTATCTTTCCACTATATTTTTACATCGGGGGATTTCATAGGAATCTTGATCACTTATTACACATTTGAGCATGAACATACTTATGTTCTTATTTAATAACACACCACACAAAATGCTAAGAAAATGAAAATACTAAAAATGAGGGTTAAATTATCATTATCACTTATGTAGCCTCTACATGTGATTATTGCCACTCAATCTTGCACAACATAGATAGTCATCATTGTCACTAGTGATCATATTTGGGATACTCATTTTGGCCCATAATACACCATTATCTCAAAATAAGACCCCATCACTAGTGCCTTGAGAGAGGATGTTAATTTTCCCTCCAACCTCATGTGTCTTCCATCCTCCTATATTTGGCTCACTTAGCCAAACTAATCACGATGTGATTTGATGGTTCTAGTAGGTTATCTATTAGTTGCTTCCATAGAAATTGAAAACCCCCATTATGCGGAAATACATATTTTTGTTGGATGTTAGATTCAACTGAGAATGCATCCTTTATAATAGAAGAAGTGTTGAATTTGACTATTAACTCTTTAATGACTTAAGACATACTATTTTGACAATCAAATGACATATAAACCATATATGACTAATGTCTCAACAAAAAGACTTTGTATAAAAATTACTTAGATTATTTACAATAATAGAATTATATATCGCATAATTAAGAGTAGAATAAATAGATCCACAACAATAATTACTGAAAGATCAATATACTTGAATATTATGACTGAGCAACTTCAAGGGGGAAATCTCCACAATAATGTAATAAAAATAGAATTCATAATTTGATGATAAAATACTATTTAGTTAATGTTATTCCATAGGTTGACCATACTAAGAACATAGAGAAATACAACAAGATAATATGAAGGTGTGTAATCTACAAGTCAGCCACACATATCCCTAGATACACTATAGGTTAAAGGTGTAGCATGCCCCTCCCCTTCAAAACAATGTTATCCTCAATGTTGAATCAAGCTAGGATGTTGTTGCAGGAATTCTTCATGCTCCTATGTTGCATATTCATAATGCACAGTCTTCCATTTGATCAAATACTCCTTAATGGCTCTGGTCCACTATTGCTTATTGCATGTGTGAAGGATCTCTTCAGGGTCTAAAATGACTCGACCTTCTTCATCCAATTTAGGTTACTCAGTCTGAGTGGAAACTCTATGTCTAATTACCTTCTTCAGGGAAGATACATGGAATATATGATGTATGTGAGTGGATGAAGGTAATTCCCATTTGTAAGCCACTTTACTAATTTTTTGTAAAATCTGATAAGGGTTATAAGACTTAGGTGATAGCCTATTCTCCTTTTTTTATTGCTTCAAAAACATTTAATTATATAGATATAAATGCATAAAGACCTAATCACCTATGATAAAATGTCACTCATTGTAGTGTTTAACTACTTATTGTTTCATTTTATTTTGTGTCATTGATAAATTTCTCGCAAATTAACTACAACCTTATGTTGATGGTGAATTTGTTCTTCAACAGCTCAAACCTTAAGAAGAACTGTCAAAGTTGAAGTGATGGATGGGGGTGATACCCAGATAGTGACACAAAGGGAAACATCTTGAAAGAAGTATGGAAACAAGTGTTATACCACCATTCATCAAGTGGTAGCCGATGACCCCATTTGTCCTTTTTATCAAAAATAAACAACGAAGATACCCTTTTAGACATTTTTTGACTACCTTTGTTTATCCATCAAATTGAGGATGATAGGATGAGCTATGAGCCAACTGGATGCCCAAACATGCAAATAATTTAGTCCAAAAATTACTAATAAATATAGGATCTCAATCACTTACAATGATCTTTGGAGTATCATGTAATTTTTGAACTATATTGAGAAAAGCAAAAGCTACTGTATTGGTAAAAAATGGTTGTGATAAGGAAAAAAAATAATCATACTTAGTGAGTCGATACACAACTACCATGATAACATTTTTACCCTCAGAATGCGGTAACCCCATAATGAAGTCCATGGAAACCTCTTCCCAACGCTGGCTAGGAATGGATAAAGGCTACAAAAGACCCAAGGTTTTAATGGTTTCACATTTATTTTGTTGACATACCATGCAATCAGCCACATATTTTTGGACATCCCCCTTGATTCCTTCCCAAAATAAATCCTTCTTGATTATATGATATGTTTTCAAAAATCTAGAATGACCTCCAAGTGAAGAGGCATGAAGTTCCCGAAGAATTTTATGTTTGAGGAGAGAATGCTTACATATTTATAATCTATATATATACCATAATGTGTTCCCCTTCCATTTAAAGTTTTTAGATTCATCATAACCTTGTTGAATATTTCGAATCAAATCCTTTGTATCACTATCATTCTCCCATTCAAATCTTGTTCCCTCTAGCCAACCTACTTGTCATATGGTCATTGCACATAACAATGCCTTAATTGATTCATCCCATTAGGAGAGGGCATCTTCCACCACATTCTCTTTTCTTTTCTTATACACTATTTCAAAATCATATCCTAAAATTCTAGTCACCTATTTTTATTGTTCTTAATATTATAATCATTGTTCCAAAAAATATTTGAGGCTATCATAATTAGTCTTAACATGAAAGTGACAACCCATCAAATAAGGTCTCCATTATTTCACTACATGTAGAATAACCATCATCTCTTTCTCATAGATTGGTTTTAGCCTATTTTTTCCCTTTAGTTGGATACTTTCAAATGCCAATGGTCTACCTTATTTCATGAGTACATACCTCATTGCTATATCATGATGCATCACATTGCACAACAACCATTTTTCAAAAATTAGGACTAGCCAAAACTGGAGTTGTGCACATAGTCATTTTTTACTATTCAAATACCTTGGTAGATGAATTAATCCATCGGAAGGAGTATTTCTTCAAGAAAGAGGTTAGTGGGTTTGAAATGCTACCATAATTTTTGACAAACCTATGATAATAACTAGTTAGCCCGAGAAATCCTTGAAGGTTCTTGAGGGTCTTGGGAACCTACCACTCCATCATCACTTGGATTTTTTAACATCAAATTTCGCTCCTTCATGTGAAAAAATGTAACCCAAGTACTCCACATCTTGGACACCAAAACCACATTTGGAAGGTTTGGCATAAAGTGGATGTTGTTTTAGAATTGAAAGTACATGTTTCAAATGCTTCAAATGGTCTTCCTAATTTTTATTGTATATGAGGTTATCATCAAAAAACACTAATATAAACTTTCTAAAAAATAGACTAAAAATAGTATTCATCAAACTCTAAAATGTATAAGATGTATTTGTGAGGCCAAAAGGCATGATCAAAAATTCATAATGGCCTTCATGAGTTTTAAAAGTTATTTTAGGTATGTCTTCATCATGGATGTGAATTTGATGATACCCAAAGTAAAGGTCTAACTTGGTAAAATAAATAGCACCATGTAATTCATCTAGAAAATCATTACTTACTAGAATATGAAACTTATCTTTGATGGTGTACTTATTGAGTTATCTATAGTCTAGGCACATCCTCCAACTGTCATCCTTCTCTAGCACCAAGAACACCGGGGAAGAATATTCACTTTGACTATGTCAGATGATTCTTGCCTCTAACACTTCATATACCATATTTTTAATTTCACTCTTCTGTGCATAGGGATACCTATAAGGTTTGATATTGGGTGGTAGAATTATGACAATGATCTTTATGGCATGATCATTTCATGACTTGGAGAAAGTCATTTTGGCATGTCACCAAAAACAATAAAATGGTCATCCAACACCCTTTACAAATATGAATATGTAGACTCCTTAGTTGGTTGAACCTTTATGTAAAATAAGCATGTTACAAATCCTTCTGCACCTTTTCTGAGAATCTTCGTCATTTGATGGGAACTAACTAGTTATGTAGATTTAGCTCGTAATCCACACAGTTTAAAGGTCTTACCTTCTAAATGGAACCTCATGAATAGTTCTTGGAAATTGATCTCAATAGTGCCCAAAGTGGTGATCAAATTCACTCCCAAAATAATGTCAGCTACTCCCATGGGAATAACAAACATGGGGGAATCTAGAAAGTAGTCTCATCTAGCAAGCTTAATGTTATGGCATTTTCTAGAATAGTGGACTGTACTACCATATGCAATCATAACTTAAAATTTTGGAGGTAGGTAAATGAAATAGTTCAAATGAGTAGCCAACTTATAGTTAATGAAGTTATGTGAACTCCCAAATTCAATTAACATAGTCACCTTTTGTTTCTTTAGGAAACCCACCACCTTAAGAGTTTGAGCACTAATGCCTAAAAGTGCATGATAGGAAATAATAGGTTGATAATATTTAGATTCATTCTTAGGTTCTTCCAAACTTTCCCCTAAAGACTCATCATCTTATTCCTCCTCATTGGTGCCTTCAATGTAAAACATAAACCTTTTGTACACTTTTATTCAACTTATTGAGATGTCAATTTGTTATGCATTGGGAAGGTGTGTTCATGCACATTGGTGAAACATCTTCATGTGATAAACTCTTTTTCCTTAGCTAGATGTTCCCTTTGTATGGCTTTAGATACATTACTAGGATGAAACATGTAAAACTCCAATTGGATGTTATCTTTGAGACAACCCAAAAATAGGTTAGTCATATTTTCCTTAGTGATGTCTGCACATGTAAGGAGAGATTCTAAAATTGATGAATGTAATCCTTCACCATCCTAGTTTACCACAACTTGCCTAGTTAGTTGAAGTAATTTTATGAGACATTATTATGATAGTGGATTTGTAACTCTTTAGAAAACACAGACTAGGAAACTAAGAGATCCTTATTTTCTTTTTGGCACACAACCAACAGTATAAAATAAACCCCTTAGCTTACATATATAGAGAGTCTATGACCACCTTCTGTGAATAGGGAGTCTGATGTAGATCAAATAAATTTACAATATGAGTAATCCATGTGAGTGTATCATTACCATAAAACTTGCATAGGTCCACTTTGGGCAATATAGCTTCACACCATGGTTGGGATTGTGATTGTTTAGATGATAAGAACCAAACTGAAGTGAAGGAGGTTTATTTTGTAATTGCTAAGTTGAAAAGTTGGCCAATTGCCCAATGATTTGTTGTAATTGATTCCTAACACTATTTAGATCCCCTCTCGGCCCTATGAGGTCCCTTTTTACCACATCAAGATCATATTTCTTCACCATGCCCTATAACTTTGACTTAAGTTGTTGAACTACCTCTAAAATACTCGGATTAGAAGCTTCTAAATCCATGTCATCTTTATGAGGAGTTTTAGGAATTTCTTGCCCTTTCTCATGACCGTGAGGGTTAGGCCTTTGATATTATAAACCTTAAGAGGGTCATGACCCAAAAAAATGTATCGACAGATGATACCATTATGATCGCCTCACCAAGACAAATCTAACAACTAGTAATGTGCACAAGGGTGAAAAAAATTGGCTCAAAAAATTATATTGGTAGAATAAAACATTGCGATCATCTCGTAGAAGCAAATCCAATGATTACTAATTTTGACAAGGTAAAAAAATTCTAGACTTATATTTTTCTTTTTTGTAAAAAACCCTCACGAACTAGAATATGATGATGAAAAAATCAATTCCTCCTGGATCACAAGTTATGTTTTTTTGACCTTCTAGTGCTCAAGACGCCATATTCAAAAAAAAATGTTGTAAAAACTTGCCCAAATTGAAGCTCTAATACCAATTATAATGAAATTACTTAGATTATTCACAATAATATAATTATATATCATAAAATTAAGAATAGAATAAACATATCCACAACAACAATTGTCAAAAGAGAAAAATACTTGAATAATATGACTGAGCCATTTACAGGAGAAAACCTCCACAATAATGCAATAAGAACATAATTCATACTATGATGATAAAAGACTAACTAATACCTCCTATATATACTCTACTTAGCCATAATTATTCCATAGGCCGACCATACTAAGAACATAGAGAAATGCAATAAGATAATATGAAGGCGTGTAAACCACAAGTCAGCCACACATATCCTTAGATACACTATGGGTTAAGGGCATAACAAACTTTGACATGCTACTAAATTAAAATACTCAATTAACCTATTGGCAAAACTATATAACATTTAACTATGACTCCAATAACTTAACTTCAATACACAAATGACTCACTCTTAAATGTCAATAGGTTTAAGACTATTCTCCTTAGCATAAAAATAAACTTTTATGTCACAATATTATCAATATCCCACTAACACAAAACAAAAAAATAAAAGTGACACTTTACTAAGAATAAAACTAAATAAAGCTTTAAAAAATAAGGCACAATTGGAAAATATGCACAAAAAATTGAAATACAAGACTTGAGTTCACATGACCTTTACTAAAGACTCAATAATTCATGAGGGGCACTTGAGTAATTTGATTGAGAAGACATCACAGATCTGAGTTTGGAAGAACACGTGGAGATGAACTTTTTTATCAAAATCATGCATGAAGAAGACACAAGGACTCAGTGATGCCAATCCTTTCAATGTTAAGATTAGAAGCTGCAAGAGGATGCATATGATAGAGAATCCATAAAAATGCACATAGTATTTGAGTTGATTGACAAAAATAAGTAGTGCAATATTAAATGAATATGTATTAACCCCTAAAGGGTTTACTTAGAATAATGGAGTAATTTTTATCATTAGATTACACATGATAATCTAATTAGTGATTTTTATCAAACTAACAAAGCATATTAGATTAATACAAACTTATAACAATAATAATTCCAATTACTAACATTTTATGCAACATAACATAACTGCAAGGAAAGTAATCACATTAAAATCTAGCCATGGATAGTACGATAATACAACTATTATTTTTGAAGTATACAAATAATGCAATTACATTTCAATTAGGCATTTTGCCTTTATACAATAAAAATATACTATGCTGCATGGAGCTCAAGTCAAATTAACTCATGTATATCTGATAATCTCAAGTGTAGTTTCCATGTAAGTACTGTAGTGGGGAGGAAGAGTATCATCTGAGCACTTTTCCATACCAACCACGGACCATCGATCCCTCACATAATCCCCCATCATGGAATGGCCCTCCCTTCATGGGTGGGTTGATAGTGATGGTGCAGGAGTCTAGAGAGACATGTCAGTACCCTGTGCACTATAATATTTCTACTACATGATGTGTATCGTAAATAAAATATGTTATAACATGTTATTGCACAAATGCGTAAATCAAATATATGAAATGAAAATGCCTATCTAACATTACTTTGGCCAAAGGTTTCAAATAATTTATGATCTCAATGATCAGTTAATTTCATACACACCACTTGATCGGATTACCTTCATCTGGCATTGGTAATGCTAACTAAGTCGGTGAACTCCATCTCACTATTTAGTTAGAATCGTCAATTCTAGATTTGGTTAATATATAACCAATAGGTTCATGCAATTAATTATACCATCAAGTATAATTACATGCTAATTACATAAATAATTACTATGCATACATTTAGTCTATCAGATGCATGATTGAACCTCATTTATATTATTTATCTCATAAACAATATCTATGACAAGCAAGTTAATCTCCCATACAAGTATTATGCAAGTCATTTAAAGAGTCCCTTTTCCTTAGAAAATGTGAAACAAAAAATTAACATCTTTAGATCATAAAGTTCATTTCACAAGATGTTTGGCACTCATCACAACCCAAAGAACTATAAGTAAGTTAGAGCAAGAGTCTACCCAGAATAATAATAATTTACAAACACTTTGTTCACTCTTTACTAATGTAAAGGAAAGTTTCGATCAGACAATCATATATACTCAATTTAGTACCAAGCTGAGGTTCCACCATATAAAGATCATATAGCTTACTCACTTTCACATACGCATCTTCTATGTATAAAAATAAATATATATCATTATATATATGTACCACATATATATGATAATCTATATTCTTAATTGTATAAATATCTATCATTATATAATCAAAACATGAACTCAATTTAGAATGATATATATATATATATATAATTTTCAAAACATGAACTCAATTTAGAATTGTTTACATCCAATCATACAAGTATTCAACATTTAAGACTTGAGTATGTTCATCAAAAATATATCTATGAATAATAATAATTGGTCATTATACTTTGCTTATCCAAACTTATCTAACCAGTTGTACCACATACAAAACCCATTCTATATTAATCTTGCATTCTGTTTACTAAAATGTAGTTTATCATAATGACAAATACCAAAAAAATAGTACACTCAGCCGAACAAGGTAGGTCTAAGGTTGTTCATATCCCAATCCTTAATCATTGTTATTATAAATAAATAACTATGTTGTAAATCAAGCTTAGTAAATATAAACAACCCAGAGAGTCTACCTAGAAATATGACTCCTAATGCCATCTCTAAAACATACATAACCCGGTTCACATGCAGGATAAGTATTTGGCTTAACTGGCCCTTTGGTTTGTTTTAGAACTGAAGTAAGACACCATCTACAACCATAAGAAAAAACATCTCATTTTGTATGAATCAGTCCTCAAAAGTCTGAGTCAAACCATTTGTATCCTAAATTTGAAGATTGGAACCACATACATACCCAGTCCAATTTTATCGACCTTATATATGCACAATCATTACGAATTATCAATAAATATAGAGCTCAACTCATACTCAGTTTAAACTGTTAACCAAACACATTATAAGGTGGAGGACAATGTTTAAGTTTCCCAAATTACTATCTTATACAATTTGAATTCAACATAATTCTTTTCAGTAAAACTGTAGGCAATAATTAATCATAACTCAGTTTTAGACAAAGCACAGATCTGAAGTAAAGTTCAATATAAGTTTCCATCGAAAACCTTCCCTCTACCACTTTCATTCAAAAATAATGCATATATGGTATATAACAAAATTCTAACCCAAAGTATCAAAATATTTACACCATCATTCTCATACCCAAACCAGCTAATATATATATATATATATATATATATATATATATATATATATATATATATATATATATATATATATATATATGTATATATATGTATATGTATATATATGTATATGTATATATATGTATATGTATATATATGTATATGTGTATATATATGTATATGTGTATATATATATATATATATATATATATATATATATATATATATATATATATATATATATATACACACATATACATATATATATATATATATATAGATATATATATATATATATATATATCTATATATATATATATATATATGTATATGTGTGTATATATATATATATATATATATATATATATATATATATATACATATATATATATATATATATATATATATATGTTTGTAACTCAAAATTTATTTCTTCGTTACCCAGTGCATCAAGGAAATGGTCATATATAGTAATTAACAATGGCTATGCCACTATATATATATATATATATATATATATATATATATATATATATATATATATATATATATATATATATATATATATATATATATATATATATATATATGCCCTAGCATAGGTTTAAATGGCCAAATCGAGACCCCAGAAAAGGTAAGTCCCCAAACAAGCAATGCAAAGAACAACATAATTTCCTACTTCAGGATTTTTGAAAGTTGAAGTGATTTCTAGCCAAATAAGGGATCCATGGCATAACCTTACAGTTCATTTTTCCTTAACTAAGGGATAAACACAAGTTAATTAGAGCATTATATGGATGGCTTAGCCATCCACAGGGCTCTCCATTCAACCCTTATAAAAAGAGAATGCACTTATATACCAAAAGATATAATCATTTCAAATTAAAACACAACATGCAAGTATATTAAAACATCACCAACCTAGAATAAAACTTTCTTCTTCACAGCCTTGCATTTTAAAATATGTTATCTGCGTCATTTTCTTCCTTTCTCTTCACCATTGTGTGCCCAAAAACATCCATGCCCTGACTCCTTAAAACATCTTCTACTATTGCCATAATTATTTCCATGCAAATTCTTTCCACTATCAATGACGAAACTCAAAATAGACAAAGCCATACAATGAGCTCACAGAAAACTCTTCTAAAAATAAATAGTTCCAAAATGTAGTCACTCAAAAAAACCCAAATAGCTTGAAGTAACTAAATGATAGATTTTAAATCAGTTTAGGTTTTAAAAACCTTAAAGCTCGATATTTTCCAAAAAATAATAATAATCATTTCCATATCCAAAATAACCATGCATGCATTTTGACTTAACATACCTTAATCATAATAGTAGGCCATGATAATAATATCTTGAGTCCTCTTTAGATTAGGCTAAACTTTAAATAAAACAACATTAATTAAGCTTATCCAAAGTGTAGCTTAGGATTTTAATATACCCAAACAATAAAAAGTACATACTAATAATAATAAAGAGAATGTCCCAAATTGTTTCATCTTTATAAGTGTAGCTTATCCAATGTTGTCATAATAGCAATGTTTATGCCACATCTCATAACACTAATTTGTTACCATAATGTTTGTCAATCTGATAAACATATATAAACTAATCATATTTTCTTCCAATATCCTATCAATGTTGTATTAAGTCCAACTAGAGGTATTAGGATTTTGAAGACATTACTATTAGTTTATAGCTAGTTGAAAGATAGCTAAAAGAATGCAAATACTAATTGGTTAAGCATCAATTCATTCAAACATAGTCAACACAACAATCGTAAATAAATCATTATATAAATCTAACTGCAGGCTATATCATGATGAAATCACTCAATTAGATCAACCATAATCACATACGTAAAACATAAACACTACAAAAATGTACAAACATTCAAACACATACTAACTAGTTAAACTAATCTATTGTGGTGTGTGTTGGGTTATTAGCAATTCCTCTATCATCCCCCAATCATCCCATCTATGCCATCCTCTCTGATGATGCTCTCCCTCTGTCATGCTCTAAGGGAAGAGTCAATCCTACATCCACCTCATGACAAGTAGGTAGTTAGTCTGAGTCATCATATATATTTCAAAAACTAATGATGCATAACTAACAAATACACATCCATAATGTATAGAATAAGAAAGTACAGTTGTCACATAATTAATCCATCATGTAAACTAATCAACATATAACTATCCTGTAACTAGTATATGTCACAAAGCTCAAATCAAAGCAATAATAATCAAATGATAACCATAATAATCCATGTATTCAAAGGTTATAATACTTAGGGTGAAAGCAGGATGTAACATAATACCACAAACATATTGCATACCAATGGATCATTAATATCTAGTCCTACACAAATATTTCTAATGTATAGTTATGTAGTGGATATCGAGAACATGATTTGAGATTAGGATTTAAGAATAATTTTTAAGAATTTTACCCTAGTCATTCATGGATAAACAACATAGGAAGGGATTTGTTAATAGGTATGGGTTTGTATCTTGTCTACATAAGTGTGAATACATGAGAACAAATGCCAATTTGGCAATGCCTTTGAAAAAAATGGCATTAAAACTATAAATATACTTATCTAACATAAGCTTATAGGGCCAAGATTATAGACATACTAATGGGATAATGAATAATACTAATACCCCAAACTACCTTAAAAAATATTAAAGGCTTAGGACTAATACTACTCTAATACCATATGATAACTTTTGGATAGATTTGGACAAATTAAACACAATAAAATATTAGATAACACTAATAATATTGAATATTACTTTATTTGGGACAAATTTTAATATATAAGATTATATATAAATAAGTTTTGGATCCTATACAAACTAGGAGTCTAAACCTATCTCATTATCCCTCGTATTTTTCCTTATGATTCCATAATTTTCTCACACACATCCCTAAGATATCTCCGAGGATATCTCACACACCTATTCTAATGTTGAGTTGTTATTAAAAATTAACATACACATAATAATATGTTATCCTAATATTATAAGTTATCACAATAACTCATAAATTATTACAAATAATATTTACCCAATTACATAAATGTGACCACTAATACAAATATTCCTAACAAGTTTATGTAGGGTCCCTAGTGGGATACCAATTCTAGTTGTTCCTTTTTGGGTGTTTTTTTCTTGTTTTGGTCTATTCTATTAAGGTTATGGGATCCTTTAAAACCTAGTTTTTACCTGTATGTTAAAAACATTCTATTGACGTAATAAATTTGCCTCATGAGTAAGTGAATTATATGGACATCTATTTGTCACTAAACTCATAAGCACACTTATGATTATATTCACATTAGATAATTGTGTTAATCTTGCTTGAGTTAATGAAAATAGTGATAATTAAACCATAATAATAGTTGGATACTCTTTCTTTTCTTGCTCTTTATGTAGAGTAGGAGTACTCACTACTTTCTTAGTTTCTTGATTTAGTTGGTTTAATTTATTTTGACACCCATATTTTTACACTTTGAGTTGTAAATGTACTTTTAGTAGGGTTTTTCAGATTTTATATCTCTTTGAGATGTGACTAAACTACCTTGGTTTCCAAGTATTTCATTATTTGTGTAATAACATGCTTAAAAAAATAATGTTTACACTATTTTAAGCCCAAAAGAAAATGGTATGGTAATATACCCTATTAATTCCTCATAATTAATTATATGTTGTAACTCACTTTTGTCATGCCCTAATTCATTCATAAAATCAATTGTGTATGCATCGTGTTGACCTTGTCATCAACAAAAAATAATTTTATATGTTCACCTTCTATAATAGCTCAAATGACCATTGGTTACTTTTAAGTTCATATGATATTTGGGAACTTCTTGGGATACATTGACATTCATATATTGTGAAATAGAATAAGATGGAGAAGTTAAATTTACAGGCATGTTGTTATATCTTTAAAATGTAATAATACCTTATCCATGACTTTTTTTGATTCTATGTTGTAGTGCATAATGATTTTTATCTCTATGCTCATTGATGTGATGATACTTATAATATGACCTTGGCCCAATTGTGTTAAAATATATGCATGGTGATCTTGAATAGAATAAAATGTGATCATATTCTTATGAAGGAGAGTTAATAAAATAACACTTGGTTTATCCATAAGTCTTTGAAACCATATGTGTTAGTTCAAAATTGAATGAGTATAAGTTATGTGAGTTAACTCTTTATTAATTTCTTTATATGTACTTTTCTTCTTAAATGGAGAATCACTTTTTATACTCAAATTTGTTAAATTTTGGGAACTTTTAATATCAGAGATAAATGTTCTTGCATTTACAAAATCACATTCACAAGCAAGGACATCCATGTAAAGTTGATCAAAATATCTACATGTGTGATACAATGCATTTTCCCTAAGTGGAAGAAAAAGACCTTTACTTAAGAGGAATTGCTTCTCCAAATCAACTGGTTGATAAATTAAATTGTGTCATGTATTTTTAACCTTAAAATATAATCTTTTATTGGTTCATCATGACCTTGTTGATTGTTTTGGAGATGATTTAAAGGTAATATATGATATTTGTTCTTATTTAAATGGGATAATAAAGCATCTTATAATTTAAAAAAGAAAACTATAGACCCATTGTTTAACTCATAAAACCAATCTAAGGCTTTAACTTTTAAATTTTGATGAAGGGTTTTTAGTAATACTCTCCCATTACATGAATATTCTCCAAGAAAATACATAAAGTCAACAAGGCGAGGATAAGGATCTCCATATCCATCAAATAATTGAAATGTAGGCATAATAAATCCCTATGGATATAGATGATTGAGTATCCTTCGTACTATAGTTTGGCCTAATATGACATTTTTATGAAACTTAGTATTATATTCCCTAGACTTTAAGGATAAAGCAACAACTTATTTTTGGAGTTCACCCATTGTGTTCATCACATAAATATATGGCTAGTAGGCATAGTTATAGATTAGAAAGGTTAATCCATAGGTTTCATTTCACTCTCTATCTTAAATATGGTATAAAATATTCATCACAAGTATGTCTATCATTATCATATTCCATATCAATATAAAATCATTGCATTTAGAAACATCATCACATTTTATTGAATAGAATAACCATTGCATTTAGAAACATCATCACACTTTTTATAAATAGAAGAGTTATTGTATTTAAAAACATCATCACTTATCATGTCAATAGAATAATCACTGCATGGTTTAGAAACATTATTTTTTATATCAATAGAAGATTCATTACATACCATCTTATCACAACCATCATTGAAAAGCATAACATCATGAGAAGCAACATGTGTATCTTCCTTACATTTTTTGACCATATCATCTTTCTTAGTTGTAAGCTTAATGGTATCAAAAAACATGTTGGTTGATGCCTAGCAGAAAGGTCTATGGAAGGAGAAGGAGAACTAATCTCTTCGATTAAAGCATTGATTTGACCCACTTATACTTTGTTATCATTTTACAAAGACACATCAATGGCACACCAATCCTTAACATCATTATGCACATAGTCATAATTATAATCATAATCACTACCTTCATTCACACAAGCATGATCATAATTAATATAATAATTATCATTGTTCACACAAGCATGATTATCTACACCCACATTTGTTCAGTTATTAATGTAATCATAAGACACAACGTGGGTAAAAAACAAGGAATCCATTGGATGAGACATAGTGGGATTTAAATAAAAACTAAGGATACTACTTCTCATGGGTTGGGAAGATATACATTTATAATTAAAAAACTCCAAATATTTCATAGTTGATATTCATGCAATGTGTGTTACTAAGAACAACTAATATTCCCTCATGTATAATATCATCCTTAATTTTATGGCATTTTGATTCTTCTCTTTTGGCCATTTTAAATATGAATTCATAATACATTCATTAAAATCAATACATGGTTGTTTACATTATGTCTACAAATCGTATATATTATTTTTTTGACCCATGATTACAATCACACAATTCCCAAATATTGAATTCCTAAGGGTGCATACATGCAAAAGATGAATTTGACAAGTTCCAAATAAAGAACCACCCACCTTAAGAAAATCATGATGAATTTTTAGGAAACAAAAAGAGCTTTTTGATAAAACATCAATAGATAGAAGAAACCCAAAATTTGTTTTAAATTTAGATATATCATTTCCCTGTTAGACCAATTTTTATGAAAATATAGATACCTTAATTTCAAAAAATATGTTATGAATTTTCATGAACAAAAAGAGGTTTTTGTTGAAATCAGTATGACTAAGAAAAACCTCCAAGAATTTAAAAAATAGAGTTGTTTGCAATCAAATATTAGTAAAAAACATATGAATACAAGTAATAACCCTGATAAAATAAATCCTAATATGAGAATAAGCATGAAACCTGAGGGAAAAGGATGAGAAATTATGATTTGTGCAAATGACAAGGAGAAATAAAAAATTGAATCTAAAAATCAAATCGTAATAGGGGATAAAACCAAAACCCTAATAAAGTTTGAAACTCTAAGATCGATAAGACCTAAGGTTTTTTCATGCTCAAGTCATTGTTTAGGTTCACCAAAAAAATTTTAACTTATTTTGTGATTAATGTGACCCAAATGAAGTAAAACTATGAATATTAAAATTATGTAAAATAGGCCAATAATCATACAAATTTGAATGTAAAAGGATAGATTTATATTGCACTAACTATATTTGGAATGGACAAAGCAATGGAGGAGAGGCACACTTAGCTTAATTCTGAATATTCAAATTATGTAAAAGAGGGTAATAACCATACAAATTTGAATGTAAAAGGATATATTTATATTGCACTGACTATATTTGGAATAGATAAAGCAATGGAGGAGAAGCACAATTAGCTTAATTCTAAATCTTCAAATTATGTAAAATAGGGCAATAATCATACAAATTTGAATGTAAAAGGATAGATTTATATTGCACTGACTATATTTGGAATGGACAAAGCAATGGAGGAGAGGCGCACTTAGCCTAATTCTGATTTGTTTAACTCACCATGTTTTAAATTATTTTGGATTAAAAATATCTAAATAGGTCAAAACTACTAAAATTCATATTGCATAAGATATAACATAAAATAAATAATTCTAAAAGTAATAGAGAGATAAATTACACTTACTAAATATAAAAATGAACAAGCACATAGGGGAGAGAATGCACTTAACTAATTTTTGTCTTATATTTTTCACTACTTATGTCATGGTCATCAATATATATCTATAATAACTCTATGATGGATCAAAATTGGAAATATAATATAAAAACCCTCTAAGACACTGGTGGAAAAGCTCAGGCACTAGCAATGATTGGTACTAACCACCATTTTCTAGAACCGTCTAATATGACCATGGTAGTTTGTGATTATTTAGATCAATGCGCCCATGTCTATAGATGATTCTTATGCATTTAATCACCTTCGACTATGTATAAATATTTCTTTTCATTTTGTTTTCTTAAAAACCCTAGTATTCTCTCTTGACACTAAGATTACCTTTAAAATGGTTTAGCAAGGTTGGGTTGGACTAACTTTAGCCAATCCCCATTAAATAACTGAACATTGCCCATGTTTCAATAAACTGAAGAGGGCTCCAAATTCATGTAGTTATCCCACTAATGTGTGTGTGTGAAAAATAATGTGAATGCGAGTATAAATATAATTTCACCTAGACCCTCCTTATCACAAGCATGAAATTATATTTATCCTTTAGAATTATTTAGATCTAGAATAAAACTAAGTTAGATGTTTCTTTATTCTTTGTATGCCTTTATTAATCAATGAATACTTTTCCTGAAATTATTCTAAGGGCTTTGTATATATATGGATATCAACTTTGAATTAGGTAACTATTGGCATGCACAAGTTGACCAAAGAAGATCCAAACGGTAAAAGGAAGTGCACCAAAGGTGGTGTACACCAAAACATACCTAAAAGATATGTTAGGACACTGCTAATAATGGTAGACATTGTTAGTAACTATCACTATTAGGGATTACCAACACTATCTTGAACCCACAAAAAAATTAGAATCAAAATAATAGGACCATGGATCCCTATGACAGACTCAAGAAACATAAAAAAGGCCCAAATAGAAGATCACATAGTTAAATAAAGTAGACAAGAAGGTGTAAGACCAAGACAAATAGATAAATAAATGCACTATTTGTAATTGGGATTTCATATGTGCCAAGTCACATGAAAATAATTGTACAAACAAGGCTCATACCAAATTTGGGTATCTAAAAATTCCCCCTTTTAATATAGTATTTTGAGTGAAATTCTAAATATTAGCTTAAAAGGATAAAAGAGAATGCAAACATGTGTGGGAGATTTTGAACTTAGTATTTTCATTGCTCTAGTGTTTCATAATGTCAATGGTACCTGTGAGAAATAATGTGTGTATCAGATAAATTTATGTTTAAACAAAAGTACATCATAACCAAAATTAATAAACAATAACTAAATAATGACTATACATGTGGGTACGTAGTCTTTTTATTGCTTATGGAGTATGCTCACATCATTTGGAGAGGAGATGTCATGGGTTTGAAATGACCTAGTCCATATGGAGAAGGTGTTATTTAGTCTCAATCTCTTCTTGGCTAGAGAAATGAACAAGGTTTTAAGCTCTATATGTAAATGTGGAATCTCATAATAGGTTTTTAGGTAAAAAGGTGATTCCCATATCAGGGTTTTATGTAAAATGTGAAACCCTAAAATATGTTTGTATATAAATCAAAAATTTGAATCAACCACTGCAGATGGATTTTTGATCTAAGGTGCTTACATAGTACCATTGATCCCCAACATATAAATAGAAAAGTGCTTGTATGAACAACATTCATGCCCCAAATTTGATCCACTTGTACCTCAAATGTGATATATTATGCCATGATATGTTAGGTGAATATTCTCTATTTGATAATATGATCAATCTAAAAATCTAACCCAATCTAGAAATATTCCCAAATTTTATAACATGACCTAATTTGATATCTAGCCTATTCTAATATTCTGAACTAATCTAATAATTTGACTGATTTTGACATGTATAATTTCTCTTAGAATGTCATAGGACACCACAACTATTCCCTATAATATTATATAATGCCCTACATATGCATGACGTGCACCTCAATATATCTAATTTGTTTCATTTGAACCATATAATATGCCCTGAAATACCAATGTTTAATTTGATCTGGATTGAATTTGTGAAACAAACCCAAAGTATGCCCCCCATTTGATATGAGGGATGACACTTACGAATAACTTATCTCAAAAGACAAAGTGATATGATATTATGTTATATAAGAAAATATAATCATTCAAAGTACATATGCCCATATGAAAATATATTTGTCTTGGAAAATTTTGATCTTTTGCAAGCACATATGACACTATGTAATCCATGGCAAGTGATTGGTTTATCATTATGTATATAGTTATCATACCATAGGATATACAGGTGTTCATGTAAATAAACATTGAATGTTTGTTACTAAAGCTTAAGTTTGATAAGTTTATTGAATTCTTTAAATTTGACATATATGTTTGTAACCTTTATGCACATGGAGATAGTCCTTTTAGTTGAGATTGTATTGATTTCCCCCAGTAGGTAGGCAAATGATATAAACAATTAATTCATGTAGATAACATTTCTTTGAATCATCAAGAGATCTTCAAGGGCAATGTAAATTATTTCATAAGATATTCATTAATTTTCCCATGTCATTAGTATTGAAGTGAGAGTAAGTATGATGAATATACCTTAGATATAGATATGTAAAATGTTCTTTTATAATTCAGCAATGAATTCCCAAAAAAAAATTACCATACAAAATAACATTTTGTGCATGTTCCAACACAACTAACAGGACATGAAATAGACACACGATCCATAAGATATTACACGTATTGTGCCATTGCATATTAACCAGAGAACTAATTTTCCCGCCTTAAATTACCAAAATTTAGTGAGTATAAATAGGTTGATTTTTTGGTTTTTTAATATTTAATTTAAATTATATTTTCTATTGATTTTAAGCTCTAATTTCCATGATGCCAATGTGATGAGATGTGACCCCAACATAGTTTGATCTCTTGAAGAGTTTTTTTTAGGCCGAGAAATAATTAGCTCTAATATTTTTTGAAGAAACTCATTTTTTGTTCCATTTCAAGTATTTAAAAAAAAATCAGCATTTTTGTCAAATTTTGGGAAGTTCTAGGTGTTTTGAGAAGTTTTTAGATAATGTTATTGTGCCTCCCAATAGGATCTAAACCATATAATAACTATCTAAGTGTCTATCGATAGTGTTTGTCATAGGCACATCATCTCTCCCATAGGTGCCTTATTAGGATAAAATATTTATATATTGTAAATCTTGTCTTTGTAATTGATTTTTTTGCCATTTTGATCATATATCTAATCTTAGATTTTCCATTTTTACAAGGTGACATGAACATGAGAGAGTTTATCCATGCAAGACACATGGATACTATATTAGGTCTTAACTTTAGTGATGTTGAACAATAATTGGTTGACTACATAGGGAAAGGCTATGTTGGGAGGATATGGAATATGCCATATGATATGCATTTGATGACCACATTAGTCAAGAGGTGAAATTAAACATTGGTAAATTTTGGCTCCATAAAATTAATACAATAGTGAAATTTAAATATGTATGGTGCATACTACAAATTCTAGTTGTTAGGACACACATAGTAGTACATTTGTGTTCATAGATACACGATAGGGAGAGATCAGGCATGTAGTATGACCTCGATGATTTTAATATTTTTAATTGATATTATCTTGGCTGACATTTTATGTGTGAAAAAATACTTGTGTACTACTTATTTTGTATCCAAGGACTAAAATGGTGGTCTTGGTTCAGGCACACATGTTTGGGCGTATGATCATATATCAATGGCTTATCTAGTAGGTCAGTCACTCGCAGAGTGGGCTCATCCTTAGATGTATGTAGATATGGATTGATAGATCATGTATATTTAGGTGGAGCATTATGGATTGTAGGATATTATCAAATTGTCTAACTTATACGTTTATCATATAGATGTTGTATAGGAGCTTCATTGGATGGCCAGAGGATCTCATGTAGTTATAAAAAAATAGGTTGAGTTGTTGGTTCCATGATATATTTTATAATATATATGAGTGTTTACAGTATGAAAATGTCATCAAATATTTTGGTATAATATAGAGGGTGCCCCTAAAACTGATTGATTAGACATGAACCCACAAAACTAATTTTCATCTTAGAGAGAGGTTGACCTAGTGCTACATAGTTAGAACTTATTCCAATAAGGGAGGTAGATCCTCTAGTAGTTATTGTAGATGTTGATGATGTAGGGTATATGACCAAGTACTCATAGTGGTGGGTATATTCATGATGGGAGTTATTGCAGTTGTGGAGGAAAAACCATATGTTTCCATGGGAGAAGATGAAGATGAGGGATAGGCGGCCAAATAACTAGATGTTCCTATCATAGATCAAGGTATGTATATACATTAATTTTGAATGTTTTAATATATTTATCATATTTTAAATATTAGTTGCTAATGGTATGAAAATGCCATGCATTTTACAAGCAATGATTATTAGATGATGATCATTGTTGCCTCTATTCAGTTACTCATGAAAGACATCCCAAAGGATTATAGTGCCAACTGGTTTATTGGAGAAGATGGATACTATAGCATTGTTTTAAAAATTTAAATTCATGAAATTTTAAAAAAATTGGCTCCCACGTGAATAAATTGTAACTTTGGCACTGGGTTAATTGGGCCTCACAAGCACAATAAGTGTGGTTCACTTCCTTGAATTTTGAGGTCTTCTACAACACAAAATATGGGATTATTTTTACAAAAAGTGATCATTGTGAGCTATTCTACATTTTTCACTTGAGAAATTTTAATTTTGGATAAATTATAAATTTAGCATGGTACCAACACCAACTTGAGTGAGTGTTAGGCAATATTATTTCATTTTGTCATATCTTTCACATCTCGACTTCATTTCAGCTCTTGTTCAAAGATTTGGAAATATATTATCCAAAGGATCATATTTATATAAAGTATCAGAGTCCCAAACTTCATATATTTTTTATAAAATTCAAATAGATAAATCATGTGTCATTTGCACCTCAAGTGCGCAACTAATGCATTTCTTTGATTTTGTCACATCTTTCACATCTAGACTCCATTTTGGCTCTTGCTTGAAATGTTGGAAGTATCTTGTCCTAAGGATAATATTTCTATAAAGTATTAAATATTCTAAAACTTCATATATTTTTTATAAAACCCAAATGGATAAATTAGGTGTCATTTCCACCTCAATTGTGTGGGAGGTGCAATTCTTTCATTTTGTCATATCTTTTACATTTGGACTCCATTTTGGCTCTCATTCGAAGTGTTACAAATATATAATCCCAAGTATTATCTTTGTATAAAGTCCCAGAGGCCTAAAAAATATATAATTTTTAAAAATCAAAATGGATAAATCAAGTTTCATTCACACCTCAAGTGCATGACATGTATGATTCTTCCACTTTGTCATATCTTGCACATATGGATTCTATTTTGGGTCTTGTTTTAAGTGTTAGAAAGATATCATCCCAAGGATCATCTTTGTCTACATTATAAAAGGTATAAACTTCATATATAATTTTGTTATAAATCAAGTACCGTTCTCTCCTCAAGTGCATGTTAAGTGAAATTATTTTATTTTGTCATAACTTTCACATCTAGGCTCCATTTTGGATCTCATTTTAAGTGTTGGAAATATATTTTCCTAAGGATAATTTTTTTATAAATTCTTAAAGGCACAATCATTATACATTTTTATATAAAATCCAAATAGAGAAATCAGGTATTATGTTTCACTTGAAGTAAGTGGTAGATGCAATGCTTTCATTGTGTCATATACTTCACATCCGGATCCTATTTTGGCTCCCATTTAAAGTGTTGGACAGATGTCATCCTAAGGATCATCATTGTAAAAAAGCTCAAATTTCAAAGATTCATATATATTGTGTAAAATCCAAATAGTGATTTATAACTTTGGCTTTGGGTAGCTAAACCTCATGGGTGCACTAGACACATTTCTTGGGGTCACCTAAAATTGAACTTTGTCAAAATCCATTTTTTCTAGTTCTCATGTGTTGTGCGCATTCTAAGGATTATATTTGTACAAAGTGTCAAGGTCAAAACTTGAGAGATTTTATGTAAAATCCAAAGGGAGATTTAGAATAAGAGCACCTTGACATTTGGGTTGGCTTGACCACACATGCACGCTAGCTTTAAAAACATGTTAAAATATAAAGGGAAAAATGTAGATACTTGTTTTCTCCATATCCTTCTCATCCAAACTCTATTTTGACTCACATTTGAAGAATTAGAAAGATCTTGCAATGAGAAATCCAATGTTGTGAAGTATTTAATCCTAAGAGAATTTATTTTGATGGAATAAAAAGAGGGACACATTTTGTTTTGATATTACCTTATGAGCATGCTAAGTGTGATTTTTCTATTTTATCATATCTTTCACATCTAGATTATGTTTTGATCTTTGTTTGAAGCATTAGAAATATATTATAGTGATAAATCTAATGAGGTGAAAAACATGATCCTCATAGAATTTTCCAAATGGATTCACTTCTAAATTTCATTCAAATATCCCTTTACAGGTCCCAATTTCAAAATTCAGTGTGTGGCACATACATGGTGGGATTATGAATAAGCGTTCATACTATTTCCAAACTCTACCACCTAATGGATAAATATTGGTGGGCATGTTTGGTGCTTTATTTATTTTAAAATTTTATGTTTTGGAATATTCAAGTCACTTTATTAAAAAGTGAAATGTGAATGTCAAAATAGAATAGGATTCTTGGAAAGAAAAGTTACAAGGATATGAAAGGTCATTTTCATCATCTTGTATGTTATATGTCATGTCCCCTTTTTAGTTGACATGTGCAGAGTAGATGATTAGCCTATTATGCGACCCTCGTAGGCTGATGAGATGGATAGAGGGTCTTGATGGAGCTGGGCTTGGCTTTCGTTTGGGCTCTTTCGGACATGAATTAAGGGAGATATTAATATTTGATTGATTTAATCAAATATTAATTATTTGGTCCAATTTTAATTAATTATTAATTATTAATTAATTATTAATTATTGGGTCTAATTTTAGGATCCTAATTCTAGTTTAAGAATTGGTCTAATTTTAAGACCCTAGTTCTAATTTAAGAAGCAGCAGTTCTAATTTAAGAAGCCCTAAGTCTAATTTAAGGGAATCTAATTTTAGCAAGCACACTTTTGGAAGGGTATAAGGATCTCTCATGGGAGAGAGTTTGTATTGATGATTATTATTTGATATTGATTCTTGTTAAGAAATTCTTCTGTGAAGACTGAGCCAAGGGTTCCAGGATTCCAATTGCATTGAAGAACGTCAACTCTTCATTGTGTGCGATTCAGAGGTTGTGAAAGATCAGCCGATCTATTGCCAAATTGAGAGATAACTTCACCCAGAAGTTATCATAGTATTACAGGGATTTGAGAGATAACTTCACTCAGAAGCTATCACAAGGGTTTACAGGTATTTTCATTATTTTTGGGTTTTGATTCAATAATTATCCAGATATAGATCTTTTGTATTAGCCCATAATTCTACAGATCAGGATCAAGCATACAGGTGGTGCTATATCAGCAGCCGTACGAATTCCATACAGATCCATGAAAATCCATACGCATCAACAGAAAGTTCAGGTACCGACATCGGCAAACAGATACTTACAGAGACCGACACCGGTCGACATATCACCGACATCGGCGAGATAACGACTACAGGTCGACCGACAACGGTAGTATAACTGACGTCGACGACTGTGTTTTTCACACAGCAGGCCGAGACGTACCAGATTCAAAATTCTTTCCCAATTTGTGGAATATTCAGGCTATTCAGGCCGTACTTTAAATATTCTTTGTATACTTGACAGAGGAACTCTATTGTAAGCTTATGAGCAAATAAATAAGAATTTATACTGTGATTTATTTATCTATTTGGAGATATTTTGCAGAAATTTAGATAAGCAATTCGGAGCTTTTGTTTTGATATTTGAGGGGATATTACAGTGGTATCAGAGCTTATTGTGTAGATTAAAGAGCCCATAAGTAAGGGACATTACAGTGGTATAAGAGCTAAATCTTGCCATCCTGAGGGTTTGAAAATCTTATGCAGCCACAAGAGTTGGGACCACACAAGTATAACACACACAGTAGAGCTTTGCTTGAAGGTACCCAGTTGTTAGAACAGCAGTGGATTATCATGAGTGACAGATGTGAGGGTAGCCCACCCAGGGGCCACCGACATAATGATGATCCGGGTACTAGAGAAACCTACCGTGAGATGACACAGGCATTACAGGCACTAACTACTATGATAAGGAGGATGAACCCACCTGATAGACAGAATGGGGACCAAGGTGATAACAGAGATGTTACGGTTAATCAGAGACCCCGACAGGCCCACTCCAGAATAGCGAATAGACCTACACGTCCTACGTTTGTGCAAGAAGAACCAGAAGTTCTAGCAGAGGAGGAGGCAGGAGATTCCTCATTTGCAGATGTTTACCTAGTTGCAGATGATGAGTGGAACTTATTACCTCCTCATGTTCAAGAGAGGATGACCTTTGATCATTTTGTTAATCTGAGGAGAGAGCACTACATATTGGCTAGACAGGACAGGAGACCTAGACACCAGAACAATGATCTTAAGCATGCTACGAGCAGGCTCACACTCGCGATGTTCGACGGTAGTGGTAAGGTCACAGCGCAGGCCTGGGTTAGTAAGTTGGACACCTTTCTCACATTGCGTCCAATGGCCAAGGAAGATGCTATCAGATATGCGACACTACATCTTGAGGGAGTAGCTCACGATTGGTGGCACCACGGGATGGTGACACTCCATCATGATCGGATCACATCTTATCAGGAGTTTGTGGACAGGTTAGTAGAGCGTTTTGACAGGAGGGATCCAGAGTCCTATTTCTGAGAGTTGGCACAGTTGCGCCAAAGCGGCAGTCTAGAGTCATACATTGGTGACTTCCAGAAGTTATCAGTCATGGTTCCTGACATTTCGGAGAGGCGACTAGTAGTACTCTTCATGGAGGGATTGACAGAACCATTGAGAGGTTGGATCAAAGGCTTTGATCCTCCTTCATTACAGGAAGCTATGAAGAAGGCGCGCAGTATGGAGATGGCAGCCCCATCAAGTAGATCTAACTCCAGAGGTACTTCTTCATCTAGAGACCATAAGCACTCCAATGGGGATACAGAGAGACCAGATTTTAACATAGATAAATCTGGGGTTAAAAATGATTCAAAAGCCAATCCAGCAGCACCACCTTTGGATCGTGAGGTGCTTAATGAACTACGCAGGAAGAAGCTTTGCTTCTACTGCAAAGGTCCATATGATATCCATCACGATTGCCCTTTGAGGCCTAAGGGCAAAGCAAATCGTGTGATGTGGGCATATTATGAGGATGCAGAATCAGAAGATTCCGAACAACAGGATAGTTCTGAGGAGGCAGAGGCTTTAGAGCCTAAGGCAGATGCAGATTTAGAGCTTCATATGCAGGAGGCACGCCTATCCAGCATTCAGTCGGATGAGTCATTCAGACTCTGTGGAGTTTTGGCAGGGCAGAAGGTTACCACCCTTCTTGATACAGGAGCCACACATAATTTCATGGATGCTAGATTTGTGGAGAAGCGTGGACTCACTACCGAAGATTTTGAGGGAATTAGAGTTAAGGTAGCCGATGGTCACACTCTTAGGTGTGAGCGCATGATTAGAGACCTCCCATTGCGCTTGAACAACTATGAGTTCAAGGCTAATTATTTTGTAGTGAACATGGGGGACATAGAATTAGTCTTGGGTATGAAGTGGCTTCATTCATTTGAGGAAGTTACTCTTCATCTCAAAGATATGGAGGTTCGTTTTGAGGTTGATGGGAAAACACATATTCTTAAGGCAATACGGGGCAGCAGCTTCAAACATATGTTTTTTCATCGGATGGAGATGCCTATACTACATGACATGATAGAGTGCGATGATGAGTGCACAGTGGCACCAACACAGGAGAGATATGAGGATGAGCTTTGTCTTGAGGTGAGTTCAGTTTGAGAGTTAGCACATGTGGTAGAGTCTCAGCTTTCTTTTACAGGTGGGTCACATGTTGATGACGATATGCGTACAGGAGACAGAGGTGATGTGATGCCATTAGATGAGAGTGGTGATGGACAGGGCTTGGAGTTTGTGTTGGTTGACAGCACTGTAGATCGAGACTTCATTTGGGATCCAGGTGGATTGATTGGTCTATCATTCAGCGATTGCTTGAGGGCAAGCAATTTCAAGAGGGGCGGATTGTCATGTCCCCTTTTTAGTTGACATGTGCAGAGTAGATGATTAGCCTATTATGCGACCCTCGTAGGCTGATGAGATGGATAGAGGGTCTTGATGGAGCTGGGCTTGGCTTTCGTTTGGGCTCTTTCGGACATGAATTAAGGGAGATATTAATATTTGATTGATTTAATCAAATATTAATTATTTGGTCCAATTTTAATTAATTATTAATTATTAATTAATTATTAATTATTAATTATTGGGTCTAATTTTAGGATCCTAATTCTAATTTAAGAATTGGTCTAATTTTAAGACCCTAGTTCTAATTTAAGAAGCCCCAGTTCTAATTTAAGAAGCCCTAAGTCTAATTTAAGGGAATCTAATTTTAGCAAGCACACTTTTGGAAGGGTATAAGGATCTCTCATGGGAGAGAGTTTGTATTGATGATTATTATTTGATATTGATTCTTGTTAAGAAATTCTTCTGTGAAGACTGAGCCAAGGGTTCCAGGATTCCAATTGCATTGAAGAACGTCAACTCTTCATTGTGTGCGATTAGGAGGTTGTGAAAGATCAGTCGATCTATTGCCAAATTGAGAGATAACTTCACCCAGAAGTTATCATAGTATTACAGGTATTTGAGAGATAACTTCACTCAGAAGCTATAACAAGGGTTTACAGGTATTTTCATTATTTTTGGGTTTTGATTCAATAATTATCCAGATATAGATCTTTTGTATTAGCCCATAATTCTACAGATCAGGATCAAGCATATAGGTGGTGCTATATCAGCGGCCGTACGAATTCCGTACAGATTCGTGAAAATCCGTACGCATCAACAGAAAGTTCAGGTACCGACATCAGCGAACAGATACTTACAAAGACCGACACCGGTCGACATATCACCGACATCGGCGAGATAACGACTACAGGTCAACCGACGACGGTAGTATAACCGACGTCGGCGACTGTGTTTTTCACACAGCAGGCCGAGACGTACCAGATTCAAAATTCTTTCCCAATTTGTGGAATATTCAGGCTATTCAGGCCGTACTTTCAATATTCTTTGTATACTTGACAGAGGAACTCTATTGTAAGCTTATGAGCAAATAAATAAGAATTTATACTGTGATTTATTTATCTATTTGGAGATATTTTGCAGAAATTTAGATAAGCAATTCGGAGCTTTTGTTTTGATATTTGAGGGGATATTACAGTGGTATCAGAGCTTATTGTGTAGATTAAAGAGCCCATAAGTAAGGGACATTACAGTGGTATAAGAGCTAAATCTTGCCATCCTGAGGGTTTGAAAATCTTATGCAGCCACAAGAGTTGGGACCACACAAGTATAACACACACAGTAGAGCTTTGCTTGAAGGTACCCAGTTGTTAGAACAGCAGTGGATTATCATGAGTGACAGATGTGAGGGTAGCCCACCCAGGGGCCACCGACATAATGATGATCCGGGTACTAGAGAAACCTACCGTGAGATGACACAGGCATTACAGGCACTAACTACTATGATAAGGAGGATGAACCCACCTGATAGACAGAATGGGGACCAAGGTGATAACAGAGATGTTACGGTTAATCAGAGACCCCGACAGGCCCACTCCAGAATAGCGAATAGACCTACACGTCCTACGTTTGTGCAAGAAGAACCAGAAGTTCTAGCAGAGGAGGAGGCAGGAGATTCCTCATTTGCAGATGTTTACCTAGCTGCAGATGATGAGTGGAACTTATTACCTCCTCATGTTCAAGAGAGGATGACCTTTGATCATTTTGTTAATCTGAGGAGAGAGCACTACATATTGGCTAGACAGGACAGGAGACCTAGACACCAGAACAATGATCTTAAGCATGCTACGAGCAGGCTCACACTCGCGATGTTCGACGGTAGTGGTAAGGTCACAGCGCAGGCCTGGGTTAGTAAGTTGGACACCTTTCTCACATTGCGTCCAATGGCCAAGGAAGATGCTATCAGATATGCGACACTACATCTTGAGGGAGTAGCTCACGATTGGTGGCACCACGGGATGGTGACACTCCATCATGATCGGATCACATCTTATCAGGAGTTTGTGGACAGGTTAGTAGAGCGTTTTGACAGGAGGGATCCAGAGTCCTATTTCTGAGAGTTGGCACAGTTGCGCCAAAGCGGCAGTCTAGAGTCATACATTGGTGACTTCCAGAAGTTATCAGTCATGGTTCCTGACATTTCGGAGAGGCGACTAGTAGTACTCTTCATGGAGGGATTGACAGAACCATTGAGAGGTTGGATCAAAGGCTTTGATCCTCCTTCATTACAGGAAGCTATGAAGAAGGCGCGCAGTATGGAGATGGCAGCCCCATCAAGTAGATCTAACTCCAGAGGTACTTCTTCATCTAGAGACCATAAGCACTCCAATGGGGATACAGAGAGACCAGATTTTAACATAGATAAATCTGGGGTTAAAAATGATTCAAAAGCCAATCCAGCAGCACCACCTTTGGATCGTGAGGTGCTTAATGAACTACGCAGGAAGAAGCTTTGCTTCTACTGCAAAGGTCCATATGATATCCATCACGATTGCCCTTTGAGGCCTAAGGGCAAAGCAAATCGTGTGATGTGGGCATATTATGAGGATGCAGAATCAGAAGATTCCGAACAACAGGATAGTTCTGAGGAGGCAGAGGCTTTAGAGCCTAAGGCAGATGCAGATTTAGAGCTTCATATGCAGGAGGCACGCCTATCCAGCATTCAGTCGGATGAGTCATTCAGACTCTGTGGAGTTTTGGCAGGGCAGAAGGTTACCACCCTTCTTGATACAGGAGCCACACATAATTTCATGGATGCTAGATTTGTGGAGAAGCGTGGACTCACTACCGAAGATTTTGAGGGAATTAGAGTTAAGGTAGCCGATGGTCACACTCTTAGGTGTGAGCGCATGATTAGAGACCTCCCATTGCGCTTGAACAACTATGAGTTCAAGGCTAATTATTTTGTAGTGAACATGGGGGACATAGAATTAGTCTTGGGTATGAAGTGGCTTCATTCATTTGAGGAAGTTACTCTTCATCTCAAAGATATGGAGGTTCGTTTTGAGGTTGATGGGAAAACACATATTCTTAAGGCAATACGGGGCAGCAGCTTCAAACATATGTTTTTTCATCGGATGGAGATGCCTATACTACATGACATGATAGAGTGCGATGATGAGTGCACAGTGGCACCAACACAGGAGAGATATGAGGATGAGCTTTGTCTTGAGGTGAGTTCAGTTTGAGAGTTAGCACATGTGGTAGAGTCTCAGCTTTCTTTTACAGGTGGGTCACATGTTGATGACGATATGCGTACAGGAGACAGAGGTGATGTGATGCCATTAGATGAGAGTGGTGATGGACAGGGCTTGGAGTTTGTGTTGGTTGACAGCACTGTAGATCGAGACTTCATTTGGGATCCAGGTGGATTGATTGGTCTATCATTCAGCGATTGCTTGAGGGCAAGCAATTTCAAGAGGGGCGGATTGTCATGTCCCCTTTTTAGTTGACATGTGCAGAGTAGATGATTAGCCTATTATGCGACCCTCGTAGGCTGATGAGATGGATAGAGGGTCTTGATGGAGCTGGGCTTGGCTTTCGTTTGGGCTCTTTCGGACATGAATTAAGGGAGATATTAATATTTGATTGATTTAATCAAATATTAATTATTTGGTCCAATTTTAATTAATTATTAATTATTAATTAATTATTAATTATTAATTATTGGGTCTAATTTTAGGATCCTAATTCTAATTTAAGAATTGGTCTAATTTTAAGACCCTAGTTCTAATTTAAGAAGCCCCAGTTCTAATTTAAGAAGCCCTAAGTCTAATTTAAGGGAATCTAATTTTAGCAAGCACACTTTTGGAAGGGTATAAGGATCTCTCATGGGAGAGAGTTTGTATTGATGATTATTATTTGATATTGATTCTTGTTAAGAAATTCTTCTGTGAAGACTGAGCCAAGGGTTCCAGGATTCCAATTGCATTGAAGAACGTCAACTCTTCATTGTGTGCGATTAGGAGGTTGTGAAAGATCAGTCGATCTATTGCCAAATTGAGAGATAACTTCACCCAGAAGTTATCATAGTATTACAGGTATTTGAGAGATAACTTCACTCAGAAGCTATAACAAGGGTTTACAGGTATTTTCATTATTTTTGGGTTTTGATTCAATAATTATCCAGATATAGATCTTTTGTATTAGCCCATAATTCTACAGATCAGGATCAAGCATATAGGTGGTGCTATATCAGCGGCCGTACGAATTCCGTACAGATTCGTGAAAATCCGTACGCATCAACAGAAAGTTCAGGTACCGACATCAGCGAACAGATACTTACAAAGACCGACACCGGTCGACATATCACCGACATCGGCGAGATAACGACTACAGGTCAACCGACGACGGTAGTATAACCGACGTCGGCGACTGTGTTTTTCACACAGCAGGCCGAGACGTACCAGATTCAAAATTCTTTCCCAATTTGTGGAATATTCAGGCTATTCAGGCCGTACTTTCAATATTCTTTGTATACTTGACAGAGGAACTCTATTGTAAGCTTATGAGCAAATAAATAAGAATTTATACTGTGATTTATTTATCTATTTGGAGATATTTTGCAGAAATTTAGATAAGCAATTCGGAGCTTTTGTTTTGATATTTGAGGGGATATTACAGTGGTATCAGAGCTTATTGTGTAGATTAAAGAGCCCATAAGTAAGGGACATTACAGTGGTATAAGAGCTAAATCTTGCCATCCTGAGGGTTTGAAAATCTTATGCAGCCACAAGAGTTGGGACCACACAAGTATAACACACACAGTAGAGCTTTGCTTGAAGGTACCCAGTTGTTAGAACAGCAGTGGATTATCATGAGTGACAGATGTGAGGGTAGCCCACCCAGGGGCCACCGACATAATGATGATCCGGGTACTAGAGAAACCTACCGTGAGATGACACAGGCATTACAGGCACTAACTACTATGATAAGGAGGATGAACCCACCTGATAGACAGAATGGGGACCAAGGTGATAACAGAGATGTTACGGTTAATCAGAGACCCCGACAGGCCCACTCCAGAATAGCGAATAGACCTACACGTCCTACGTTTGTGCAAGAAGAACCAGAAGTTCTAGCAGAGGAGGAGGCAGGAGATTCCTCATTTGCAGATGTTTACCTAGCTGCAGATGATGAGTGGAACTTATTACCTCCTCATGTTCAAGAGAGGATGACCTTTGATCATTTTGTTAATCTGAGGAGAGAGCACTACATATTGGCTAGACAGGACAGGAGACCTAGACACCAGAACAATGATCTTAAGCATGCTACGAGCAGGCTCACACTCGCGATGTTCGACGGTAGTGGTAAGGTCACAGCGCAGGCCTGGGTTAGTAAGTTGGACACCTTTCTCACATTGCGTCCAATGGCCAAGGAAGATGCTATCAGATATGCGACACTACATCTTGAGGGAGTAGCTCACGATTGGTGGCACCACGGGATGGTGACACTCCATCATGATCGGATCACATCTTATCAGGAGTTTGTGGACAGGTTAGTAGAGCGTTTTGACAGGAGGGATCCAGAGTCCTATTTCTGAGAGTTGGCACAGTTGCGCCAAAGCGGCAGTCTAGAGTCATACATTGGTGACTTCCAGAAGTTATCAGTCATGGTTCCTGACATTTCGGAGAGGCGACTAGTAGTACTCTTCATGGAGGGATTGACAGAACCATTGAGAGGTTGGATCAAAGGCTTTGATCCTCCTTCATTACAGGAAGCTATGAAGAAGGCGCGCAGTATGGAGATGGCAGCCCCATCAAGTAGATCTAACTCCAGAGGTACTTCTTCATCTAGAGACCATAAGCACTCCAATGGGGATACAGAGAGACCAGATTTTAACATAGATAAATCTGGGGTTAAAAATGATTCAAAAGCCAATCCAGCAGCACCACCTTTGGATCGTGAGGTGCTTAATGAACTACGCAGGAAGAAGCTTTGCTTCTACTGCAAAGGTCCATATGATATCCATCACGATTGCCCTTTGAGGCCTAAGGGCAAAGCAAATCGTGTGATGTGGGCATATTATGAGGATGCAGAATCAGAAGATTCCGAACAACAGGATAGTTCTGAGGAGGCAGAGGCTTTAGAGCCTAAGGCAGATGCAGATTTAGAGCTTCATATGCAGGAGGCACGCCTATCCAGCATTCAGTCGGATGAGTCATTCAGACTCTGTGGAGTTTTGGCAGGGCAGAAGGTTACCACCCTTCTTGATACAGGAGCCACACATAATTTCATGGATGCTAGATTTGTGGAGAAGCGTGGACTCACTACCGAAGATTTTGAGGGAATTAGAGTTAAGGTAGCCGATGGTCACACTCTTAGGTGTGAGCGCATGATTAGAGACCTCCCATTGCGCTTGAACAACTATGAGTTCAAGGCTAATTATTTTGTAGTGAACATGGGGGACATAGAATTAGTCTTGGGTATGAAGTGGCTTCATTCATTTGAGGAAGTTACTCTTCATCTCAAAGATATGGAGGTTCGTTTTGAGGTTGATGGGAAAACACATATTCTTAAGGCAATACGGGGCAGCAGCTTCAAACATATGTTTTTTCATCGGATGGAGATGCCTATACTACATGACATGATAGAGTGCGATGATGAGTGCACAGTGGCACCAACACAGGAGAGATATGAGGATGAGCTTTGTCTTGAGGTGAGTTCAGTTTGAGAGTTAGCACATGTGGTAGAGTCTCAGCTTTCTTTTACAGGTGGGTCACATGTTGATGACGATATGCGTACAGGAGACAGAGGTGATGTGATGCCATTAGATGAGAGTGGTGATGGACAGGGCTTGGAGTTTGTGTTGGTTGACAGCACTGTAGATCGAGACTTCATTTGGGATCCAGGTGGATTGATTGGTCTATCATTCAGCGATTGCTTGAGGGCAAGCAATTTCAAGAGGGGCGGATTGTCATGTCCCCTTTTTAGTTGACATGTGCAGAGTAGATGATTAGCCTATTATGCGACCCTCGTAGGCTGATGAGATGGATAGAGGGTCTTGATGGAGCTGGGCTTGGCTTTCGTTTGGGCTCTTTCGGACATGAATTAAGGGAGATATTAATATTTGATTGATTTAATCAAATATTAATTATTTGGTCCAATTTTAATTAATTATTAATTATTAATTAATTATTAATTATTAATTATTGGGTCTAATTTTAGGATCCTAATTCTAATTTAAGAATTGGTCTAATTTTAAGACCCTAGTTCTAATTTAAGAAGCCCCAGTTCTAATTTAAGAAGCCCTAAGTCTAATTTAAGGGAATCTAATTTTAGCAAGCACACTTTTGGAAGGGTATAAGGATCTCTCATGGGAGAGAGTTTGTATTGATGATTATTATTTGATATTGATTCTTGTTAAGAAATTCTTCTGTGAAGACTGAGCCAAGGGTTCCAGGATTCCAATTGCATTGAAGAACGTCAACTCTTCATTGTGTGCGATTAGGAGGTTGTGAAAGATCAGTCGATCTATTGCCAAATTGAGAGATAACTTCACCCAGAAGTTATCATAGTATTACAGGTATTTGAGAGATAACTTCACTCAGAAGCTATAACAAGGGTTTACAGGTATTTTCATTATTTTTGGGTTTTGATTCAATAATTATCCAGATATAGATCTTTTGTATTAGCCCATAATTCTACAGATCAGGATCAAGCATATAGGTGGTGCTATATCAGCGGCCGTACGAATTCCGTACAGATTCGTGAAAATCCGTACGCATCAACAGAAAGTTCAGGTACCGACATCAGCGAACAGATACTTACAAAGACCGACACCGGTCGACATATCACCGACATCGGCGAGATAACGACTACAGGTCAACCGACGACGGTAGTATAACCGACGTCGGCGACTGTGTTTTTCACACAGCAGGCCGAGACGTACCAGATTCAAAATTCTTTCCCAATTTGTGAAATATTCAGGCTATTCAGGCCGTACTTTCAATATTCTTTGTATACTTGACAGAGGAACTCTATTGTAAGCTTATGAGCAAATAAATAAGAATTTATACTGTGATTTATTTATCTATTTGGAGATATTTTGCAAAAATTCAGATAAGCAATTCGGAGCTTTTGTTTTGATATTCGAGGGGATATTACAGTGGTATCAGAGCTTATTGTGCAGATTAAAGAGCCCATAAGTAAGGGACATTACATTATAAATATGAGAGATGACCATTGTACCAAGGGGGTTTTTATTTTTCTTTTAGGCTCTTAGGGAAGGGTTGACTGTAACTTTTTGTGTTATTTGCACCTTTTCAGATTTGTTAATGGAGTAGAATAAAATTAGTGAAATAATTATTTAGATTTATGGGTTTTGATACTATTAAATTTTGAAATTTGTATTGTTGTTCATTGATAGAGAGGCTATTAATTCTTTCCACTTTTTATTTTGTGTGCAACTTGTGACATTTCCAAAAATTATTTTGAAAACCCTATAGGTGGGCTTTGTACCCAGTGTTTTTATTATGATTTTTGGGGAGACTTTATACTTCCATGCAAGCCATTTTATTCCCATATATATATTACTTTGTTAGTAGGAAATTTGGTCACATTGGTTTTGTGATTTGCCCAACATGATGCTACATAAATCTAGTAACAATAGGAGAAATAATCGTTGAGATGTTGATTTTCCTTTACGTTTGAGAGGGGCAGATCCCTCATAGGATATGTATGTTTAGGGTTTTGTCTACTTTTAACTAGAAAACATAAAAATGAAACAAAAAGGGAAAAAGGTGGAAGATGAAAATGGAAAAACAATGGAGAGAAACCCAAAACATAATGAAAGCAAAGAACCACCATAATAACTCAAAAATAAATGAAAGGGATGGAAATTATTCATTTGACACAAAAATAGATATAGAATCAACATATGTATTAGGAATGAAAGGCTTGACTGGAAGTAAAAAATCTCCCTCAAATCTCAAATTGCATACACTTGGTACAAATCCTATATACAAGATTTTCAATACAAAGTTTGGAAACATTGTGAGTTGCACACAACCAAGAAAAGCGCAAAATTCTAATGACTTCTCTATTTATGAATCGAAATATGAAATTCATATAAAAAGAACATCAAAACCCACAAAACCCAAGAATAATCTTATGTGCATATTTGCATTCCATTGCTCAAATATAGAAATACATAGCCCACACAAAATTGTAGCCAAGTCTTTCCAAGACCTTGAAAGAAAGAATAACCCCTTATCATGATCCAAATTTTCTCTTTTGCAGAATACCTTTTCCTACAAGAGAAGTCAAAAAGTCATCTGTAGGACTAAATCAACCCAGAGCTAATTTAATATTAAATAGGATTTACCCATGTTTTATTTTATTATTTGGGTATTTTAAAACATTAAATGCACTTGTACTTGTGCATTTAGAATATACTAGCAGTTGCCCAAAAGGTGGAAGAAAAGTTGAAGGAATTGTATTTTTGTTTTTGCGATTATATCTAGAAAGTGTTTTCTTTTCATTTGTGAAATATATTCCCCTTTTATGTATTATATTGTGATATACTACCTTCATCGTTTGCTATGCCAACAACACTCTGTTATTAATGTACAAGAAATCACCAATATTGTAAAAATTCAAATAATATTAATCAACAAAAATTCTTATATCATATTGTACTTACCAAGTGTTTTCTTTTCTTTTGTGAGGTATATTCTCCTTTTAACTTAAATTTAACCCACTATATTCCTTCCCACCTAGGATTGATCATCAATCAAGGATCTTTTCTCCTAAGCAGTGAGATGGAAAAATAGAGGGATTCAATTCGTAAGCTCGTTTGATATGATGTACATCAAACATGGAATCTTTGTCAATAGAAGATGGCACCATCGTGCGAGCTATAAACCACTTTATAGTGTATGATTTCACATGAAATATTGTGTCAATAGAAAGGATAATAAAAGTAACTAATCTAATTATCCAAGAGTTCATTATTGAATATTAAACTATTTCTCATATTTAAATCTCATTTTTAATTATTATTATAATATCGCATTATTAATTTTTTTACCAATTTTTAAGCTTGCCAGAATTAAGGTAATCTACCTGGGCTAATTCATATGTTGCATATTATCTGTTCATTGAACTATAGACATAAAACTTGCTCAATCATTTTTTTTAATAATTGCATGCATATAAACTCTGTGTATGCAATAAAAAATGTCATATGCTCTACGTCAGTACAAATCACCATCTAAACTAAAGCTATGTTTCTTCTCATGTTTTGTAATGCGAAGCCTTGGGAGCTCTACTACATAGAAAAGGGAAGGTATCTCAACCACCTTAGAAAATGAAAAATTGCCCTAGACTCTTCTTTGTGGTTCTTTGGCTTTATATTCTCTGAAAATGTAATGAGTCACATATAATATCTAATATATTATTATATTAATATTATATTTATATCTGTTTAATATAAAATATATTTGTAATATATATTATATCTAATATAATATTGTACCTTTTTAATTATTATTATATTATATTATATTACCTATATAAGTGTTCATGAAAGGGTGTAATGGCATGAGTAGGTTGGTAATTAATTAATTGGACGCTGACTTAATAAAATAATAATAATAACATGGGAAGCTGTGGAAGAGTGTAATTAATAATTAATTAGAAGCCTAGTTAAAAAAATATATTTTTACTTTAAATAAAAGAATTATTTATTTATTTATTTACCATGCTCGAATATATATATGATAAATGAATTATAATAATAATTATTATTATTATTTTATTCACTTTAAAATAAAAGACTTTATTTATTTATTTTATATTTGTTATTGTAGTAATTTTATTTACTTAGAATTTATTTATTTATTATTTGGAATATAATTATATTTGTTATTTATATAATTTTATTTACTTCAAAATAAAAGAATTTATTTATTTATTTTATATTTATTATTGTGATGATTTTATTTATTTTAAAATTAAAAAAAAATTATTTATTTTATATTTGTTATTGTGGTAATTTTATTTACTTAAAATATATATATATATATATATATATATTTATTTATTTATTTATTTATGTTTGTACTTATTTAATTTATGTAAAACTAATATTATAAAAAATAAACAGAATCAAAGAAGATAGTGAGATCCAAAACAATTTATAAAATCGTACATCATATTCAAAAGTGAAATACAATCATAATCATAATGATCTACTATTAATGTTTTGTCTTTTTTCCTTATTAATTGAGGAATGTTGGAAGATATATCTAAGAAAATAAAAATGAAATGCTTGATTTCTATGTATATCAAGAACTGAGCATTTTTTGCAACTTTCACATATTAATTTATGTCAATCTCTTCATTAAAGAGACAAAGGACAAATATATTAAATTAAAAATGAGTTGAAAATATAAAATTAATAATAATTTAAATTGTAAGATAAAAAATCTTTGACATTAAATATGATACAATACAATATAACTAGCATAATTAAAATTATAGTAACTTAAATTTTAAGATAATAAATATTTAATATTAAAAATGATACAATAGAAAATAACTAGCATACATATATTGGATAAATCTATATAAAATACACTTCCAAGATATGTATGCTAGTATATATTATTAATTAATTCTATTTTACAGTTTTATAATTATATAATATAATATATATATTGAGATTATACCATTTTTATATTATATTTTATTATATAACCACTCAATGACTTGCAAAAACATATGTATTCCAAGCTTTCATTTTTTAACCTAATACGTTGTAATCCTTCAAGCATTTGAATATTTGGTTGCCTTTCTAAAGTATTCTTTATTATCAATGGGTCCACTATCAAATCTCACCTCTGGGCATGCGTATACATTCATGATTCAAAGTGTAGTCTACCATAATGGGACAATAGCAATACAATATTTTTGGGTGATGTGTGGGCCCCTTATCCCTTATGCAATAAAATGACACATTCCCCTTTCTCAGAGATTATCATTACCTCATGGCACATAAATTTCAATATGTTACATTTATCAAGCATCTCAATAAAAGTTTTGGGAAATTTGAAATTATTTAGATAATCAAACATTGCATATTCCCCTTTCTCAGAGATTATCGTTACCTCATGGCACATAAATTTCAATATGTTACATCTATCAAGCATCTCAATGAAAGTTTTGGGAAATTTGAAATTATTTAAATAATCAAACATAAAAGCCAAAAAAGCTTTGGTAAAGATGTGCCAGGGGATTATAGACCCTGTTCATAAACACTTGCAGACCAATTTTACACTTATTCAACGAAAAAACACCACTTATTTGATGGATTTTTTTAAAGTGTATTTGTCTATGAAGTCCCCTATAGATTCATAGTAACAAGATGAAAACCCAAAGAAATCACAGTAGCCAGAAAACATATTGTAGTGAAAGTTTGAAAGGTATGGAAATATAATTAAAGCTCCTTGTCGATACCTATGGCCGTGCCAAATTATAGTTGTTCTTGTTTTTTCCTGAACTATATTAATGCCCTCCCTCGCACTTTAGAGTTATCCCTCTCCTTCCATACTACAAAGTACAATGAATTATGAGATTTGCAGTTCTCATCCTTGTTTTCTTGTGTTTGTGGTTCAATGTGTTTTATCATTTGAATTTCGAAGGTGTGTTGGATTTAGATTTCCACGATGACAATGAAGGATGCTTTTCCTTTCTTACTATTTATGTTTTGGTTTAAGGCCCACGAAGGTATGTGTAGGTCTACCCTAGCCATCAGGGGTCGAACCCAATTCTATTTTCAATAAGAGTCAAACCCTGGATGCAATGGACAAATTTATTTCTATTTTATTCTAATTTCAACAAAAATTTTATTTTAAAAAAATTGTTAAATTAAATTTCCATTACTAATTTGTAAAGACTCATCGTCTATTTTTAGACTATAAAAAGTATTAGAACTAGCAAAGAGAATGAAATGATATTGATCATCTTACTAGCATATAAAATAATACAATGAAAAGCCTATTATATAAGCACAAGAAAGACACCCAAAAAACATAGAGGTGGGTGGAACCAAAAGCAATGGGTAGCATAGAATAGTTAAGCCCATGGAACTTACTTACCTAAGTGGTTAAAACCACTATAACAACAATATACCTTTGCAAATAGCCTAACGTAATATTAATATGCTAATACCCTCCCTTAATGACAAAACCAGAAACAAGACCAAGTTATCCTTGAATTTTATGAACTTGTCTGAACCAAGTGGTTTGGTCATTATATCAATTGGCTACTCTGTAGTGGGGCAATAGAAGAGACTGATGTCTTCATTTGTAACTAACTATCAGATGTAATGATGATGAATCTCAATGTGTTTGCTCCTGGCATGGAATACTGGATTCTTCACCATCTTCAAAACACTCTAGTTGTTATAGAAAATCAGAGTAGGCTTTGATGACTCAAACTAAAGATCCTCCAAAATTTTATTTATCCACATAGTTCAACCTACACTAATCACAACTTTATACTCTACTTATGTTAAAGATAATGCAACTGTAGTTTGTAGTTTGCTCTACCATGAGAAAACTGTTGAACCAAGAGTAAATACATAGCCTGTGGTAGGGTTTCCTGAATCTACTGATCTTGCCCAATCAGAGTCAAAATACCCTGAAAGCTCAAAATCTACAAACTTCTTATACAATATGCCAAAGTCAAGAGTAGCTTTGACATATATTAATACCCATTTTTTAGCTAACCAATGTACTTCTTATGGTTTAAACATGAAGTAAGATAGAAAACTCACTACAAAATAAATATATGGTCTAGTGGTAGTAAGGTAAATGAGACTACCCACTAGTTGCCGATATATTGTTTCATTGACCAGAGGTGAAGCAGTGTCAGTTGAAATTTTAGCTCCAACTTTTATAGGTGTGTGAGTTGGATTGCAATCCCTAATTCTAAACCTTTCCAATAATGATTTGGCATACTTATTATGTGACATGAATAGAACACAATCACCTTGCCAAAACTCAACACCTAAATAGTACTTTAGTAGTCCTAAATCTATCATATCAAAAGTACAACAAATATCAGCCTTCATTTGTTGAATAAGACTAGCACTACTCCCAATGATGTCTTTATCATCAACATATACAATGAGAATCAAGATATCATCACCAGACACCTTTACATAGAGAGTTGGTTCAGAATTACACCTTTTGAAACTAGACTCCCTAAGATATGAATCTATTTTCATATACCATGCTCGAGGAGCCTGCTTAAGCCCATACAAGGATTTGATCAACCTACAAACAAGATGTTCCTTACCAAGAACTTCAATACCCTATGGCTGAACCATGTAGACTTCCTCCTCCAGATCTCCATTTAAGAAAGTACTCTTGACATCCATTTGATGCACCTACAATCCATATTTGAGCAGCAATAGAAACAATCAAATGAAAAGTTACCATCTTTATAGTGGGAGCAAAAGTCTCTTCATAATCAACCCCTTCCTCTTGTAAGTCTGGATTTCTATTTGTCCAAGGAACCATCTGCTTTGCTTTTTACCTTGTAAAGCCATTTACAACTAATGGATCTCTTTCTTGGTGGTAGCTCCATGAGCTCCGAAGTCTTATTTTCCATCAAGGAATCATATTCCAATTGCACGGTTGATTTCCACTCATGCTTCCCTTTGGCTCTGAAAAAGAATTAGGCTCAAATACATGTGAAATAGTAATTGTTAGAGAAAAACTATCATGCTCATCTCTATTACCAAATTGCTTTCCTGATCTCAATCTTCTTCCTTCCACACCTTGTGGCAATTCTCCCTCCTTTAGTGCTTCTATTGTGGCAAAATACCACTTTGGCTTCTTTGGTTATTTTGTTGGAACCTCATAATGACCTACAATAATTCCCTCTTTAGAATGCGATTCCACTGATGAACTAGAATCATGCTCAACTTTCACATCATAACTTATAATAGAATCATTAGAACAAAATAATGACTTGATATCTAAAATTATCCCAGTTACTATGAAGTATGGCATCTATTCATTTATTGTGACATTTCTATATACCATAACTTTTTTAATAGAAACATTAAGTAATGTGTAGGCCTTTGATTGCTCATTGTACCCAACAAACATGTATGCCTTGATTTTTGCATCCAAGTTACCTCTCTTTTGACTAAGAATCACTGCAAAAGTAACACAACCAAAAATTCTAAAAGCACTTACATTTGGAGTTCGACCTAACCAAGCCTCCTCTAGAGTCATATTCTCCAATGCTTTTGTAGGACTTCTATTGAGGATGTACACCGCTATATTCATTGCTTTTACCCAATATCTATATGGGACGTTTCTACTTTGGACCATACAGTAAGCCATGTCCATCACCATCCTATTTTGCCTTTTTACATCTCTATTTTACTGTGGAGTGTAAGGGGTAGTGTACTATCTGTGTATGCCTTTAGTGGCACAAAACTCCTTGAACTATTTTTAGATGAACTCACCCCCATTATCTATTCTAAGAGATTTCACATACTATCTCACCTATTTTTCAACCATAGATTTCCAAGTAAGGAAGTTAGAAAAATAATCAGATTTCTTCACTAGAAAGTATACCCACTTTTCCTAAAGAAATCATCAACCAGCAACAAAAAATAATGGGCTCTAGAAGGGGTAGGTGTATGCATTACACCATGCAAATCCACGTGTAGCATATCTAATACTCCCTTAGCTCTCGAAGCTTTACCAACATCGAATCAATGTCTAACTTACTTCCCTAACTAACGTCTAGTACATACATGATGACTAACCCAAATAGAAGGAATCCTCTTAACCATCTTAGTCTTGTTCAATGTATTCAAATACTAGAAATTCAAATGCCTATACCTTTCATGCCATAGTGAACTTGTGCTATCAACCACTGCAAGTGCACTTTCCTCTGCCCTCTGTGGATCTGCAAGCTTATACAAGTCTTTCTCACCAATCCCAATAGTAATAATCTTGTTATCTCTGGTAGTGACTAAACATTATTGTTTTTGAAATTTTATAATAAAATTAGATTTTGAAATGATCTCACTAATTGAAAGCAAATTTTTAATCATATCAGTCACATACCTAACATTCTTAAATGTATACCAAACTACACCATTAAAATTGATCTGCACATTACCATATCCCAACACAAAATGAGTTCTACCATCTCCAAAAGATACAAATTCATTACTACTATCGTTTTCAACAAAATCCATATACTAGTCCTTATGGCATGTATAATGGCGAGATTCCCTTGAATCAAAGGACCAAGCTCAAAATTACCACTGGAAGCCATGAAAGTAAAATTAGAAAATGTTTCCTCATCTTCACCTTCAACTATTTTTACATGATGAGCTTTCTTTTTGGGGTTAGCCATATCTTGTTGTCTTTTCTTGCAATCTTTCTTAAGATGACCAAGTTGCTTATGGTAAAAATATTTCCACTTAGATCTCTTATCATAACCACTTACTTGTGAAGTTTCTATCGGAGAACTAGTAGTTTTACCAAACTGCTTACCCTTTCCCTTGATGAAGAATGCACTCTATGTAGAAGTAAATGTAGATAACACTATTCGCTCTTGTCTCTCTCCTTCTGCAATAGTAATATGGATAACTTTTCAAAGTCCAAAGTCTGTGTCTCAAAAATCATGTGCAAGGACTCCACAAATGACTCAAATGAAGGTGAAAGATTCTACATAACTAGAGCAATCAAATCTTGCTCATCAACAGGTTTCTGCATAGCCTTCAATTGATCATTGATGTCTTTGATTTGCAACAAAAACTCAGAAATAGAGCCACCTTCCTACATCTTAATGGAAAACAAAAATTTCTTTATATACAATATCCTACTGACTTCAAAAACCTGATATTTAAAAGTAAGATTAGTCCACAGAGTTGATGTATTGGTCGCATTTCTGACCTCTGAGATTAAATTATCTACTACTGACATTTTTAACAACATAAGAACCTCACAATGATGTTTGTCATAGTCATCGGTACATGTGGTAGGCCTTTGGTATTTACCGAGTACTATTTAATCAAGATTTTGATATTCACATATCATCAAAACCTTATGACTCCACAAACTAAGATTTTTCCCTGTCAATTTTTGTGAATCCAGCAACAAGAGGTGTTGCAAACTAGCCATTTTGACCTAGTTTTTACAAAAAATACAAATATTAGAAAAACTGTAATGAATTTACATAAAATTCCTCCTACCCATTAATTCAAATCACAAACTAGTCAATACCTCCAATTTTTAGCAAAAAAATCAACATTGTTTGGAAAATTTTAAATTTTTTGTATTTAAAAACACCAAAAAATAGACAAAAACAACTAAAACAGGAGATCTACAAATCTAATTTCAAAAAACAAATCTTCGTCAACACCCAGATATAAAACCCAGAAAATGGTGAAATTTACAATCGATTTGGCTTTATGGTTATCTCCCAACACAATTAAACATGTTCCTCGAGGTAAAACCTTTGGAAAAATCAATTTCTAAAGTTTGAACAAATAAATTGTTTTTTTCAATTTAAAAAACAAATTCAGCTAATTTGTGATTGGTGGATTAAAACTTTAGTGTAAAAAATTCATAAGAACTTTTAACCAATCAAAATTGACATGTGCAAATGGCCAACTTGCAAATCTTCAACGACTGATTACTATTGTCTTCTCCCGGCCAATAGAAATTTATAGAGCCACTAAACAAGTGAAACGAACACCAAATAATTTTTTGGCTTTCCCCCAGGTATTGTACGATGTATGATGTACGACCTACATGGGAGAGCGGGGAAAAAAATGGGCCTATTAGCCTCTCCTGTGTCCTCCTTTCTCTCTGTCACAGAGTTTATGAACCTTCTCTACTTTTTATTTGCTAATCTGGATTTCCGGCTAATCATAGGGAAAAAATGATTTTTCTCCCTCTCATGGCACTCCACCAGGTGCTTCACGCCCCTCCCAGACGTGTCTGTCCTTTCTTGCTTCAAAAGGTTCCTCCCAAACTTCGTAAACCGTAAGCTTTGACTACCATATTAGAACCAGCAAAGAGATTGAAATGATATTGATCAGCTTACCAGCGTACAAAACAATATGATGAAAAGCCTATTATATAGGCACAAGAGAGACACCCAAAAAACACGGAGGTGGGTGGAACCAAAAATAATGGGTAGCGTAAAATAACTAAGCCCGTGGAACCTACTTACCTAAGCTGTTAAAACCACTATAACAACAATATACCTTAGCAAATAGCCTAAGGTAATGTTAATATGCTAATAAAAAGTACCTCATCAACCCTATCTAATTTCAAATGTTAATATTTGGTAGTTAATTTTGGTATGCAAATAACAAGAGAAAGGATTTGATGCAGTGAATGTTATTCAAGTTTGAGGCCATTTTTGTAGCACAAATCAACTAATAAATGGGGTTACAAACTTTTGCATTTGGGACTGGAAATTTCTATGGTGATGAATTACTATCCTGGTGTCTCTACCGCCCCCTTATACAACACCTCCCTTTTTTCTCAACAACTTTCATCAACGTATAAACAACAGAGGCGTTTGGACTGGACGCCAAGGACCTTCCCCAAAAATCACATATATTTTTGTATATCCCTTAATCATGACATTTACCACCAATCTGCCCAGGGACATATCCACTTACTCTGCAATGGACCAACCTACCAACCGCTGTCAAAACACGTTTTAGTATTTGATTGAATCCAAATAGAATATGTTGTATTTTGTGTCTTATGAGATGAATCTTGGGGCTTCACCCCTCCGTAATAAGCCCCCAGCTTAATAATTAATCATAAAAAGAATTGACATACTCAATGACTCAAAAACATAGATATTCCAAGGCATACTTTTAAGACTTTAATTAAAATTAATTAATTCTAAAAAGAATTAATAATTTAAATAAGTCAATCGATTCTATCTTAAGCCCACAAATGTCAACTTTAAAATCTATTCCATGTGAAATCCTCTATAGTGTGCCTTGTCCATTGGGATGTGGAGTTGAATATTTCATTACAAAAGATTGAATAATGAAAATTTCTCGAGTGGGTTGTGAAAATTTGAGTGATTGATTCTCAATACAATAGCTAGCTTTGATTATGGGACCGTATTCCCTAGCGAAGTGCATGATAGCTTCATAAATCATTAATACCCTGTGTTTCATCGAACTTGTGAATGTGAAGTGGACTCACAAATCCTAATCTGACCAACAAGAAACTAGTTTGACTATCCGAATCATATGGAAATGAACACACGTTGTCAACCCAGATCTTTACCTATTAACTTGTTCACCTATTTACTTGAAAAAGTAAAACAAAAAAAAATATTGTCAATTTTGTATTCAGAGGACCATGTATCATTTACTATCATGGTCAATCTGTTGTTTGCAAAGTTTTTTCGTAGCATGGTTGAGAGAAGAATCAGCAAGTGGGCAGAGGAGAAGGGTAAGAGAGCAAAAGGGAAAGCAAGGTTTAGGTCTAAGCACCCTACTTTAGATCATGGAGTCACTTTGAGACACATCATTGAAAAAAATTGGGATGAAAAGGAAGAGGCTTATTGTTGGTTTGTTGACTTTAAAAAGGCTTTTGACATGGTCCCTAAAGATAAGTTATGGTGTAGGATGAAGGAACTTGGCATTCCAGAGCATCTTAGAGCAGCTATCCATAGACTCTATGAAGAGGTTCAAGTTCAAATTAGAACTTCAGTAGGCATCTCTGAAAGTTTCAGGGGCGACATCTGAGTTAAGCAAGGATGCCCTTTATCACCCACTCTTTTTGGCTTATACATTGACAAACTTGAAGAGTGGTTAAATTTGTAGGGTGGGGATGGTGTTCACCTAGGGGAATATGTGATAAGGCTCCTTTTATATGCTGATGACTTTATTCTGATTGCTAAGTCCCCTCATGGATTGCAAGAGCAACTTGATGCCCTTGAGCTTTTCTGTAGAGATGTTGGTATGCAAGTCAATCTAGTAAGACCAAAATCATGATTTTCTCCAACAAAAAGAAAAAGATCCAACACACATTCCTCTTTGAGGGAAATAGTCTTGTAGAGGTAAATGAATACAAGTACCTCGGGTTTGACTTTAATAATAGACTTAGCTGGGAGACTTGCAGAAAGAAAAGAACTTTAGGAGGTTGGAAAGCATGGTATGCCCTTCAAAATAGATGCAGAGACGTTAAATTATGGGATTGGAAAACTATTCAAACTCTTTTTAGACTATTGGTAATCCCGGTGGTGCTTTATGGGTGTGAGCTTTGGGCTAACAGCTTGTCAGAGTCCAAGTGGAAGCAAATAGAGAGAATTCAAAAACATGTGATCACCAGCAAGTTCGGGCTAAAAGTTGCAACTCCATATGAGATCTTGTTAGCTGAAATAGGGACTATTCCGATGGAAGCCATGACAATGGTGTGTCCACTGAGATATCTCAAAAGAATTGAGCAACTGGAAACACGCAGGTGGCCTAAGGTAGTTTTCAGTGAAGTGCCCAACAAAAGAAAGAAGTCTTGGATGAAGCAAAACAACAAGTGGATAATCAAGTGGAATATCTATTTGAACGTTTGTCCTACTGATAGCAAAGATATAAAAGCTTTTGTCATAGATAAATTCCGCAAGTCTATGTGGGATGGTATGCTAGGGAGAAAGAGGAATTATTACATTGAGGTGTTCAACTCTACATGTGATCATCAACAAAAGGGGCAAATATTCCTTGGAGAGCTAAGATTTTGATTGCTCAGCTTAGAACTAATTTCCCCGAGCTTCGATGCGAAACAGGAAGGTAGAAAAGGCCCAAAGAAACTTGGGAAGAGAGAGTATGTGAATTCTGCAATGCGGGGGTAGTTGAATCAAAAAAGCATTTTATTTTAGATTGTGCCGCTTACATGGACATCAGGGCAAGATATGTGGACTTCTTGACAACAACCTCTTGACATGGTCTGTTTATAGAGGGGTCTTTGGAGAAAGTTGGAGAGCTCATTCTTTCTCTAATAAAAGAAGAAATACAAGGCATAAGTAAATATGACTACTTTGGTTGTCTCATAAGCTATTTATTTAGCCTCGTGGAAGTTAAAATATCTTCTTATTCTTCTTCTTTGGGGTGCTTGATGAAAAAAAAAAATTAGATATTTTAAACGGGAGCCAAAACAAACGCCAACTCCTTGGGCGCGTCTTGCAATAATCCCATGGTCCTATATTTGCAAACATTTTTCAGAATGTCCAAAACCTTTTCAAAACCTTGTGGGCCACCATAATATGGATCGGGAACTTCTGTTTCCTTGCATTGCTTACAGTATGTGTACATCAACTTCATCTTTTTGTGGGCATCAACAGGAAGATGATACTTCACTTTGTGTTCTTCATAAGCCCTCAGTATGCCGACTTTATTTTTCTTCAAACACTTTAAATTCTGAAGGTGATAGTCGATAGTTCCAGCAGAGTCAATTTTAAACATTGAAGTCAATCCCCTTTTCTGTAAAACATCATGAAAAATAGCCTCTGCAGTGGGGCTCCGAAAAATATTTTTGTTTGTTGTTCTTCATCACTGGCAGCTTGTAGAAGACACACAAATTGTTTGACGAAAAACCTCAAAGAAAATTTGTGAATGGGACGTGTTTGACGAAATGATTCAAGGAGATGTGATCGCTTGGAGGCCTACGAACTATTCGACAAAATGCCTCAAATAAGTGCAGGCATGCTGAACTATTTGACAAAATGCCTCAAAATGCGTTAGCTGGGTGCAATCACAAACGATTTGTTGTTTGACAAAATGTCTCAAATAAATGCGAACTGTTTAGCAAAGACTTGAACTATTTGACAGATTGTCTGAATGAAAAGTGCTCATTTGAATGATCACATCTTTAATTTGAGGAACTCTGTTTGGGAAGGTGTCCAAAGATGCTTAGAGATTTCCAAAACTTGGATACTAGAGCCTTGATCCTCTGGTAATATTTATGCAACCCACAAGATCAAGCTAACACAATGAACTGTTCAGCTGACGCAGAAGAATTGTGATTCCAATATTTCTTTAACTTTTTGCTTTGTTTTTGTTTTAGAAATTGTGCTGCTGAAACCCTTAGATTTAAGTTCCATAAGTTTTAGGCAGAACCGACCAAACTCAACAAGAACATCAGAAAATACAAAAGGAAGAGCTATCCTCTTCAGATTTTTCAGCTAGTGTGGAAGACCATATAGAATCACTTCTTCAAACCTGTTTAGAAGAATATCCTTATTCCTTGAATGTGACAAATCTAGTGTTTCGAGCTCTGCACACCAAACTGAGATAATATGCTAGCCTTTTTTTATCACGTTTTTAGCATGCAAATGGTGTAGTTGGCTGCCAAGATTCTTTAACACTGTTTTCTACAGCTTCATTGAGCTTTGATGATACAATGGACAAATGTTATAACTGTTCGAGTGATACAAATATATTTGCAAGTTCTGGCCATCCAATGGCATCACTACATAAAACAAGGCTTAGTAGCGAGACCATAGCTCCAAGAAGTCATCCTCACTCACATATCCCAAAGGGTGGTCATAGCAACAAAGAGCAGAAGGCAGCAGTTCCTTAACCTATATATTTGACCTTCAAGAGATTTAATGAAGTTGTCGAATCTGATTTTATAGTTTCGACTTCCTACTTCGCTTGCCTCTCAAATTCAATCATCAAACCAACTTACATCAAAGGAAAGTGTTCATTTTTCATAGTTTGAGCTTCAAAAGGGGTCTCCATTGGCTCAACATAATTCTCATATGCTTCTTCTTCCTCTTAAAAGAAATCAGACTTGTTTTACTTCTCATATCAAGATCTTGCTTCAGATGACTCAGTTTGTGAATTTGAAGCAATACAAGAGCAGAGTTGCTTGATTTGTTAACCAAATTTGCAAGCTTCATTATGACTATGGGTGCCTCAAGAGCTCTTTCCCTCACCTACAAATGAATACACTGTTATGCCAATTTGGTAAGCAAATGAATTTGTTTCCAATTCATTTTTGAAACGGACTATCTGGACCCCAAATATGGCTTTCTCCACAGTTGATTTCCCATGTACCACCTTTGCTTTAATGTAGTTATGCATAAGCCTTTTATTTGTTCTGCAGCTAGGAGAATCTGCTGGTAACAAAATAGACCCACAAAAAGCTAAAGTACTGGTTATCATAACAAGGAAGTTGTAATAGATAGGGCGGGGCTTTGATAAAGATCCTTGCACTGGGAAAGAAAGTTGGAAAAAGAACCAGGTAGATAAAACTGCAAACTTTATTAATTGCACGGTGCAGGATGGTTGCCATATTTACCCATATATTACTCGAGTCAAAACCTCTTTGGAGTGGTTCCTCCAGAGTTTTCCAACCTCATAAGCCTTGACGAACTCAACCCAACTTAGAACTATCTAAATGACTCAATAGTGCATAACTGGGATCACTAGTCCATTTGAAAATTCTGCCACTTGGCATAAGCCGTCTGTCTGGATGACTGCCACAATAGCTTGCGAAATTAAGCAATCTTGGGAAACTATAAGTTGGTATATATACTCTCTTCAACAGGTTTATCCTACCTTTTCCAAAATCCATTCTTCAGTTATTTGGAAGACCACAATCAAATTGTACGCTGCTCACATTTAAATTGCTATCATGGAGGAAAAACAGATAATGGATGTACCAAATAACATGTTTCACATCCATATATTCAGCAATTGGTGCTTCTGGAAGCTTATATTTCCCAAAATACCTATGTTGTCAAATGTGCAATGCTTCCCAGTGGACTTAGAGGTTCCTCAGACTGAAGCAACTCATAAGCATTACATTCATTACCAATACCACAATCAATAACATCAACAGTACTAGGAGCTTCATCAGAATCACTTGAATAATGCTTATGTTTTCTCTTCCTAATACATCCACTCCCAGATAATTGGTTCTTTCGTTGTTCAACAATTTCATACTGAAGCATCCAATTACAAGCTGCTTTCCCATTGAGTTTTGAAACAAAAAGGTTTTTGGAAAGAACACAATCAACAAAACACAATGCCACCCAACTATGAATCCTTTAGAACACACGTGCATCAAATGTAGAGTTCCAAAGCAAGAATGTATCCAATATTATTGCCACCATTTCACCAAAACATCAGGTCCTTCAGCAAAGAGCACATCCAATTGAACACTCGTGGGTCGTAGAGAAAAACACGGGGAGAAGGGGAAAACACCACAGCGCACAAGCTGCATTTATTGAACAAAAACACACATCTAAAACAACAAAATAAAAGGGGAAAACACAAGCCAAAATTATACAGAAAAGTAAATTATTTACAAAGGAAAGGAATACATAACAAGACTAAACATAGTCATTTACGGGTTGGGCAAAGTATGAGCCTATGTGAGACAAACTTTGGAAAGATGAGGACAACACTTGCAAAGACACGAGTAAAGAAAACAACATGTTTTTAATTGCATCCATGGGAAAGATATGAGGCATGGGTGGTGTTGGCCATTTCTTGGCCCCCATATGAAATTTTGCCTAAGTGTGAGAAGGTGGACATTCAAGCAAAAGTGGCAAGTTCAGACAACTTTGGGTTTTTAGAAAGACAAGTCTTCGGGTTTCCAGAGGAGCACTACTTAAAAACTTTATAAGTAATCAGCAGTCAAAACCCTGAAGCAAGTAAGAAGGCTTGGAAACCCTGATTTGGTTTGAGTAGTGTATTTCGGGTTTTTGGAGGTGCACTACTTATTTCACTTTATAAGTTGCAAGTAATGATAAGTCTGAAGTAAGTAGTGAGGCTTGGAAAGCCCGATTTGGTCTGGGCAGTGTATTTCGGGTTCTCCAAGGAGCACTACTTAATTACTTCATAAGTTGTGAGCAGTTAGAAACCCAAAATAAGTAATGAGACATCAAAAACCCGATTTGGTCTTATAAGTGCATCTCAGGTTCTCAAAAATACAAGTCCTCTCCAAGCATAAATCCGAAGGGCCAATCAGTCAATGACAAGTGGCACAAGTACATACAACTCACTTCCAGAACATGCAAAGTGGTCAAACAAGGATTGGACGCGTCCAGGTGGAGCAACGAACATGCAAGAACTGATTGGGATAGTCCAAGTTGCAATAAAGAACTCACCAAGCTTTAATGCAAAGATAAAAACACTCGGACTTGGCAGCGACATTCAACTACTTGCAACATGGCTTCTCAAATACACCAAAGGGAGACTTGAGTGCGGGAATGGTTCGAGGAGATTGGGATGACCCTGGGTGATGCATTTCATGGTCAAGGCAGTGGCGACAATAGTGGTCTCAATTCAACGACTTCCCCTCTCTCCTTTTTGCCACACAACTCTCTCTCTCTCTCTCTCTCTCTCTCTCTCTCTCTCTCTCTCTCTCTCTCTCTCTCTCTCTCTCTCTCTCTCTCTCTCTCTCTCTCTCTCTCTCTCTCTGTTCTCTATAAATATCACACGACTTGCCATTGTAAGGGTTCCCAGTTTTTAGACATTTTTTATCTTCCTGGGATATGGGATGCTCTTAGAGATATCACAAGATATGCTCCGCTGGTTAGACTCGACCCTGCCAAGTATTTGTAAGAATCACCTCTTATGCAATAAAGGATTTTTCTTTCCTTGTCTCTTGCCTTGGACTTGTGTCTGTTGAGTTGCGTACTATGGCATCGCGTGAAGGAGAGTCTTCTTCGTCCATGGTCCTCCTTTCTAGCCTTGTTTAAGAATTTTTCGATGCTATTTGCAGGTTTGGTTGAGTGTTCTTTCCGCCATTAATGTGAACTTCCAGTGAGTCTTAGAACTCTCTGTTTGCATTTATCGCTTACCTGAACCTCCTCCATGAAATAATTATGCAACCAGCTTGATCTTGAGGTTGTGTAATCTAGTACTGTCCTTTGCAGAATAAGTGTGGGTTCAAGGTTATGGGAGTTTCCCATTTTAAATTTGGTGCATCGCCTGGTTAGCCTTCTTAAGAGCCCTTATCTCCCTTCTAACCCTTTTTCTGTGAAGTTTCATTTCAACATTAGTTTTAAGTGATCCACCAAGAGGAACTGGCCTCTTTAAAAATCCTAGAGGCTCAACCTCACCATAGGACACCCACATCTTGAGGTTGTTCCCATGGATTTAGATGGAAGTGAGAGAGCCTAAAGAATTCTCCCACAAAGGGTGCAATTTCTATCTATAACAATTCTAGCACGCCCGGTGGGACTCAGGGCCAAAGCAATGAAAGGATTTTTGATGTTGTTTTCTTACATATCAGCCTTTGGAGGCATTCAACAAACATCAATGGTGACTTCGAGCATCTATCAGTTGGTTTAAGCAGCCCAAGTGCCTGAACATCGTATTTGCTTTTGAAAGCAAGTATTAGTGCCATTGGCGACTCCAAATCAAAGCTCTTGGTTATGAGCAGATTAGGTTCGTCTCTTTGAAGTTTTAATCAACTCTTACTTGACTTATGAGGTTAACATGAACAAATATGGTGAATATTCCTATTATTCACCTCCTTATCAGCAGCCCCAGTATGATCCTCATGATCCATATGAGCTCAATCAGCCTTACCAAGATTTCTATCAAGGCTATGATGAACCTTGGCAAGTTCCTCATGGTCCATATATGCAAGAATATTGCCATGATCCCCCTCATGAACAAGCTCATCAAAATAATGCTCCTCATCAACCCTACCATGATCCATCTATACCAATACTCAGACAAACTTTAGTGAACCTTGACAAGCATGCACTAGAGTTGTGCTCACAAAAGTGTTATGGTCAAAATGTTCCCCCTCAACAAATCCATTATGTGAGGGATTCATTGCAACAAATCAAAGCAGAATGGGCACCTATTGAGAGAGCAAATTGGAGCAACCTCACTAGGGACATGATGGATATATGTGGTTACATTCAGAACGTTGAAGACAAGCTGGAAGGACTCAAGGAACAGCAGGGCCAGCCTCACCAACCTTTTGTGCCTACATATGCACCTCAACAGCGTTCTTATGTGTCGCCCATTCCTCCTCAAGTAACTGCTTGAAGTGCTCCTTTGAATCTTCCAAGTTCGTCGTATGTTCCACAGTCTTTTCCTTCTTGGAAATCCATCCAGGGGGCTGTCATAAAAATGAAGTGCCTATTGTGGAACGTGTTGTTTGGGTCCAAAACTTCATCCTTCTTCAAGAGCCTTCTTTTGTTCCTGATCACCTTAAGGAGGAGCTATTTCAAGAGAATAGCAAAGTAAATCAGAGAGTTGGAATTGAAGGCAAGGAGAGAAGAAGAAAGGCAGAATCAACAAATGAAGGCAGAACCTCTACCTTTCCCATCTTGGAGCCAAGTCATCCAGCCAAATAGATCAAAGGTCTTTCAACCCCCATCCCTCCCTCCTCAAGAGCCTCTGTCTTTTCCATCTTGGAAATTTATTCAAAGCAGTGGGCAGAAGAAGGAGGTGGTGATTCCCAAAGTCAGTTAAGAAGCCTTGCAGTCTCCACTCCTTTCCTCTCAAAAGCCTAGAGCCTTTCCTTCATGGAGAGTCATTCATGAAGCGGAGAATAAGTAAGAAAAGGTGGTTTTTCCTTGCACATTTCCATCCTGGAAATCGGTTTAACCAATTCAAGAGAAGGAGGAGGAGGTAAAGGTGATCCAAGTAGATCAACTTCAAGAACCTATGGGAGATGCATCCAAAGAGGCTAAGGAAGAGAATGTCACGAGTAGTTGCGAGGAAGAAATCACCATAGGGTCCCCTTGGTCAACAAAAGATCAATGTAGCCTTCTTGAATGAAGGATAACATATTGAAGATTCTTTGCAGTTGTGCATGAAGTGGACTGCACTATTGAGGATGCAAAGCTGCCACTTTATGTGGAGAATGAGGGAGTCGAGGCTGTCATTTTATTGAACGCGCTGCCACGTGATGAAGAAGATGAGGAAATGAATGAAGTAGCTGATCAAATTGATAAACTTATGGAGCAACTAAAGGTTCCCAATCAGTTGAGAGGTTCATTTGAGGACTTGTTGGAGATCTTGGGAGCTAGTTATGTTCTTCTCCAAGGCAACTATGGTCTGGATGTAGCCAAGGAGAGCATCTTTGTCAAGTGGATCAAAGGGGATGGAGTGGGCAGTCTTCCAGCGTTGCCACCTCAAGAATTCATTGCAAATATGGACTTGTTTCAGATCTTCAAAATAGGTTATCAACGCCTTGATGAGCCTAAAAAACAAGAGATAATGAACAAATCCAGTCTTATTGAGGAGGTCGTAGAAATCAAAGAGGTTTGGTTGGTTGAACCACCATTGGAGGCTGCAGTTAAGGAGCCATTCAAAGATCTTGAGAGCCTCTGGATTCACATAGCTGACCTTTTTGGAGCTGCCTGGTTCTCATTGAACATGGTGATAAAGGCGCTGACAAATGCAATAAAGAAGAAACAGGGGTCAAGGCCAAGGGTCAATAAGTTGTATGCCTTGTTCAATCCTTTGTCTCGTAAGACAAGGGAAGTATCAAGCTTTCCTTTTGATCCAAAAGGAAAGTGCTACATAGTTTTAGGATGTATATATTAGGATTAGTTTTGTTATAATTCCTCCGAGTGTTGTTTTAGGCACATTTGTTTGTTGTCTTTGCTTTGTTTTTTGGTTAGTTTCTTTTCTTTAAGTGCCTTGGGCACTTTGTTTTGTTTTGTACTGTCCTCATTACTTCAAGAGGAAGTTCTAGCAAGGGTCAACTTTGTATCCAGTTTCAACGAGCATTGTCAAAAAAAGTAGTAACTCTGTGCCTAATGGACTAGGCAAGGCAGGTGAGCTGGATTCTGCAAGCATAGTAGGCATGCTTCCTTGTGAGTTGCCAAAAATGTTGGCCATTTCTTGGCCCCTTATATAAAATTTTGCCCAAGTGTGAGAAGGTAGACATTCAAGCAAAGGTGGCAAGTTCAGACTTTGGGTTTCCAGAGGAGCACTACTTAAAAAATTTATAAGTAATCAACAGTCGAAACCCCGAAGCAAGTAAGAAGGCTTGGAAATCTTGATTTAGTTTGGGTAGTGTATTTTGGGTTTTTGGGGGTGCACTACTTATTTCACTTTATAAGTTACAAGTAATGATAAGTCCGAAGTAAGTAGTGAGGCTTGGAAACCTCAATTTGGTCTAGGCAATGTATTTCGAGTTCTCCAAGGAGCACTACTTAATTACTTCATAAGTTGTGAGCATTCAAAAACCTGAAATAAGTAATGAGACATCAAAACCTGATTTGGTCTTAGAAGTGCCTCTCGGGTTCTCAAAAAGACAAGTCCTCTCCAAGCATAAATCCAAATAGCCAACTAGTCAAGGACAAGTGGCGCATGTACATACAACTCACTTTCAGAACATGCAAAGTGGTCAAACAAGGATTGGACGTGTCCAGGTGGAACAACGAACATGCAAGGACCAACTACGATAGTCTAAGTTGCAATAAAGAACTCGCCAAGCGTTAATGCAAAGATAAAAACACTTAGACTTGGCAGTGACATCCAGCTACCCACGACATGGCTTCTCAAATATGCTAAAGGGAGACTTGAATGTGATAATGGTTCGAGGAGATTGGGACAATCCTGGGTGCAACATTTCATGGTCAAGGCAGTGGCGACAACAACGGTCTCAATTCAACGACTTCCCCTCTCTCCTTTCTGCCACGTAGCTCTCTCTCTCTCTCCCTGTTCTCTATAAATATCACACGACTTGACATTGTAAGGGTTCCCAAATTTTAGACATTTTTTATCTTCCTGGGAGATGGGACGCTCTTAGAGATATCGCAAGATATGCTTAGCTGGTTAGGCTCGACCCTGCCAAGCATTTGTAAGAACCACCTCTTATGCAATAAAGGATTTTTCTTTGTCGTCTCTTGCCTTGGACTTGTGTCTGTTGAGCTGCATATTATGGCATTGTGTAAAGGAGAGTCTTCCTCATCCATGGTCTTCCTTTCTGACCTTGTTTAAGGATTTCTTGATGTTATTTGCAGGTCTGGTTGAGTGTTCTTTCTGCCATTAATGTGAACTTCCAGTGAGTCTTAGAACTCCACTCCATTTGCATTCATCGCTTCCCTGAACCTCCTCCATGAAATAATTATGCAACTAGCTTGATCTTGAGGTAGTGTAATCCAATATTGTCCTCTGGAGAATTAATGTGGGTTCAAGCTTATGGGAGTTTCCCATTTTAAATTTGGTGCATTGTCTAGTTAGCCTTCTTAGGAGCCCTTATCTCCCTTCTAACCCTTTTCCCTTGAAGTTTCATTTCAGCATTAGTTTTAGGTGTTCCCCCAAAAGGAACTAGCCCCTTTAAAAATCCTAGAGGTTCAACCTCACCATAGGACACCCACGTCCTGAGGTTGTTCCCATGCTTATAGCTGGAAGTGAGAGAGCCTAGAGAACTCTCCCACAAAGGGTGCAATTTCTAGCTATAACAGGTGAAAAGACAAATACCAATTCAGACACTTGACCTTGTATGATAAAGTTGTGAAAATTACTTGTATTTACAAAAGGACACATGACACTCACATTTTGACCATGGATGCAATGAGTATGTTTTCATTTGAAATTTGAAATACAAACAACATTAGACATACCTCATTTATGCAATTCTTCGCATCAAATAGTCTATTTTACAGGATCACATAAGTTATCTAGGTAATAACTAACAGTATGTGTCATTATCTAGAAAACATTTTTTTTAAAGAAGGGAGACATCATTTCTGCAATTCTTCCCATTAGATCAAACAAGTGTAAGTACACATATGTATGTCATCTAGTGCCAACATTGCACATGAAATTACAAAACCCAAAAAGTTACACAGGACACAAATGATGTTGTAAGACATGAATAATGGTCAAAACAAGTTAGCGAAGACCTTGCCCTAGTATGAATGACATAGTCACCAATCCCATCTTTCGGAGACTCAAATTTGGCACACAATCATCTACAGGTTTGCACAGTGCATATTTACATTAAAAAATTTAAAAATTATCAAAGTATAATCATTTCATCATCTTTTCACTTTTTTCAAATTCAATTGTCAATTCAACATTTTTATTTTACACGTTTAATATTTTTAACCACTAGAATAAATATGCAAGTACAATTTTATATAATTAAATGATAGATCTTTTCTCGTGCAATAATTTTGTTTTGTTTTCATGGATAAACACTTAAAAAAATAAAACATAAAACATGAAGCATGTTGATGTTAGTTTTTGTTAAGACAATTAAGATAAATAGATTTGAAAGAAAACTTATGTTCAAAGCATGTTTTTTTTGCAATTGTTTGTACTTATTAATGTTTCCATTTAAAACTTATCCTTTAACTCGTCCTTTTAACTATAGATTTTTATTTTATTTGGCAAGATGTAGAAGTTATTGTTTCATGAGCTAAGTTTTCTAAATTTATGGAAAGGGAATATGAACTATTATGTTTTATGGATATGGAGCTATTCATTTAATTTTCAAAAATTATCAAATGTGTTAATATCTTTAGTGTGTGTATCTAAAAACTTTCTCTTATTCCCTGGGTGAACTTGTATATTGCATTTGAATAATTCTTGTGGTTTTAAAAAGTTGTGAGCTTGTTTAATGATTAATTTGATATAAGGGTTTTAAATACATCTCTTTTTTAATTTAGAAGATATTATGTAGAAAAGATTTATTTATCACTTATAACTATAAATAATTATTGTTTCATTTTTAAAATTTATTTTTTATAATGAAATAATAATATAAATATTATTATTATGTTATATTTGTTTTTATTTGAGTAATAAAAACCCCAGTGGATATTCTAGGGTATGATACTTTATATTAAATGTCTTTTGGGTAATGATAATTAGGGCATACCCAATTTAAATGCAAGAAATAATTATAATGTTTTTTAAAAAGTGAAATCAAGCAAATAAAAAAATTACAAATAAAAGGCAATCAAAAGGTTGCTAAAAAATAGACAGTGATAAAGCTACAACAGTACAAAACAATTCAGTGTTGTTATGAGGACAATAGCTTCTTACAAAACCATAACAATATAAAACAACAATATTACATTATGAATTTCAACATACTTTGTAACTCTTTGGAATATAATGTGTCTTAAATACTTAAAATGTTGATTCATTGAGCACTTAGAATGTTGGTTCATTGAGCTAAGGACCAAGAAAGTTCTGAAGTGAAAATTCCCATGATGGCCACAGTGGTTATAGAGGGAGCATCAAAGAAGACAAGGAACCCTTCAACAAAATGACCCCCTCCCTCTGCCCTCCTTTTTCTCCCACTACCTTCCCCTCACTAGTCTTTTATTTATGCTTTTTCAATATTATTATTTTATTATATATATATATATATATATATATATATATATATATATATATATATATGCTTTTTCAATATTATAATAATATATATAATTTTAATTAATTATTTTTACTATATTTATTAAATTATTTTCATCATTATTAAATTTTATATGATTTTAATTTTATTATTATTATTATTTATAAATGATAAAAAATAAATAATTTAAAACAAATAAAATAAAATAAAATTTAATGAAAAAAAAGAAAAGAAAAGAAAATTAAACAGGTATAAGAGGGTCATTTAATCATGTTTTTAATTTTAACTTGGAATATTATTTTCAATTGTTTTGATTTTGTTTGTTATAATTTTTGTTGGAAATAGTTATTTAGTACTCTTTGTGGCAATTGCAATTGTTTATGTTATGAGTGTTTGCTTTGTTAAAGTTGATTGATATATGTTCAGTTATGTTTGTTGAAATCAGTAGTTTGATGAGATGTTTTAGTACTTTGGATGGTATTTTTAGAAATAATGAATATAGATTTTTTTTGAAATGATTAGAATGCTAAGGAAAAAGAGAACGTTTTGTTGTCTTTCCCTTAAAAGAATTGGTTGTAGAGTAAAAGAAGTTGTGAATCCAACCCATTGAGTGCTAATTTCTTTCCCCATGTGTTAGCAATATGTCATTTAAAAAAAAAATTGTAAATACCTAAATTATTTTTATATCACGAGTTTTTGGTCCCAAATCAATTAAATTATATAATGTGACTTTATTTATATATATAAATTTGATCACTTAAAGTTACTCAAAAGTGACTTAAATATCATGTCTTTTATTTCTAAGTTGGACCTAAGGGTATTTTAAGTCATATTTTAAAGTTGATACGCGTTATAATAGATGATTATAATTAACGTTGAAGAAAATTTGAATACTTTAATGAATTTAGAATAATATTTTACAGAGGATAAGTCTATCGGGGATATTGAGCTCTATTATTTCATTCTTAATATTTTGTGAAGACCATCTTTTGAGTTGGGCATTCACTTGCAAGAAGACTAATGAAACATTCTTTGATAATAAAGTGTTTTTATTAAGGCATTCAAGTATATCTAATTTTCACTTATAAGTCAAATTCATTATTTGAGATTGTTTTAGGACTAATATTTTGGTGATTCCAAGACATGTAGTTGTAATTGCATGCTTGTTCACCATTGCTGCACCTTGCCCTCGACTCGTGAATGTTATGTGTGGCTCTGTGAATAACATATTGGTATCTTCAATTGTACTTGTACATTTGTGAGCTATGTTTAGGGTGAATATCCTTGTCAACTTTCAAGGATTCTCAATAAATGCCTTTCTTGTTTCATCCTATTTTGTCTTGAGATGTATAATATGTATTTTGTATCATCCTTTTTATTATATACTTTTTTTCTAGTCACAACATATTTGTTTTTATCTTTGCTCTACTTGTGTTTTACAGTAGTTACTTTTTGATACCTTAGTTTTTGTTCATTATTATTAGTTAGTTAATGTTTTTTGCTTCTTAGTTATCGTGTTATCTTGTTATGTGTTAATTATAGGTCAGTATTTGATTACCAAAGATTCACATAGATGATACTAAGCCAATAACATTCTTATCTAAGTTTTGTTATAGAGTAGATCATAATTAGGAGCAACAAATTCATGTTACTTATGGTTGCATTTCTTCAATGACTAAATCCAGTTGTAGCATGATTATACAGTAGATTAGATAATATGGATCACTTCTACTTATGCATGTGAATAGTTATTTAACAAGTATTTTCTAAAATCAAGTTGATTACAACATATATTAAATATTTCAATTCTAATAATATATCAAGTAATTGTTTTAGCAAGCACTTTAATTTACTTAACACTAAAATACCCCTTCACATTTGAAAATATATTTGTGTCCCTTATGATTAAATTGGTTGATTATGTTTTTAACCTTCACACTATATAAAAGAGTTGATTCATTGACTATAATACTTTTCAACATCAATAGTGCCCAAAGCACATAGTTGTCACATAAGCTAACAAGGTGAACTTATGAAGGGACCAAAAACATGGTCACCCCTAAATTTACAACAAGTTAAAATTATGTCTTATTCAACCATGAGCCACATATGAATCATAATAACATTTCCAAAATTTCAATAATCACTATGGTAACCCATAGGGTTACTCAATGGGGAGAGAAGGTTGTTGAAACATGCTAGAAATAATCATACACCTTAATCAATCACCAAGAGTTAGAGCAAACCTCAATTACCCACCAAGGGTAAGAGTTAAACCTCAATTACCTACCAAAGATAAGATAAACCTCAAATTTATAATCAAAGGTAACATAAATAAATGAGTGGAAATTCCAATGGCATACCCATACAAACCCCAAATTTTAACCCATTAACTTGTCCAACAAGCTTAAGAATAAAAAAGTACTCGCACTTTACAATCTCTAACACATACTCACAAATTTAACCAATTTTTTGGAGCATAATGGTACATATTTTTTAATAAATAAAATTAACAAAATCAACAAATAAAAAAGATAAATAAGGCTTTCCAAGCCATAGAAGAGTCCATAGATTAAGTCTTAACAAGCCACCATTAAACATACAAAAATGTATTAATAATAAATGTCTAACAGGGCTTTAATAAGTGAAAATCAACAACATAACCAATAAAGAAAACAAATTTAGACTTCAAAAGCTGTTAATATATTCATATAAAAACCTTATAGATGAAGAGTCTACCTTGTGTCCTCCGCTTGACTCAAATTTTCACCTCTAGATCCTAAGCTCCTAATCTTAAATATAGAAAAAGATCCCTCACAAAGAGAATTTAATATTCTTATAGAAAGACTTACAACTACCCATCAATTAGAAGTGGACATGTGTCCCTTATTTTACTTTTTCCTTTTCTATTTTAGAACCTTAAAGACTTAGAGCTATTTATAAAGTGTTTTATGCAAGTTGAAGGCTTAACAAGGCTTCTAAAACATATATACACATGATGTATTGGGTCCCACACTTTTATCCCATGTCTATGATGGATTATTCGCCTTACACAGTTTTCAATTTAACATTATCCTCAAAATCTAAATTTTTTAAATTAGGAAATTATTTGGAGTCCAAACAATCTCAACTACTTGCAATGGTCAAACATTTTTGTATTGTAGTGTAAGGGTTTACATGACTATACAAGGAAAGGGGTTTTACAAAGAGATAAACTTTTACAACCTAACAAATTACAAGGACTGGGTGATAAGGTGTAAGATATGACTTACTGAAACCAAGTATACTGTTAACTCTAAATGTCAAGGTAAAATGAGGATGTCCATGAAATGGCGATGTGCTCATTGGACCCTTATATGCCTTTTATTATTTTGCTCTGACTTGCTTCATGCACACTCATTTCACACATCAATATATTCAATACACATGTCTTAAAAGCAAAATACACAACATAAATATTGCATATAAGGACATCAATAAAATAATATAAAGTTTATTTCTAAAGAACCAATACTAATCTCATAAATTGTCAAACGACTCACACACAACCTATCATGGGGCACAACTATCATAATCAATCACATGAATAATAAATCACAATGCCAAGCATACATTAACATGAATCCCACATAGTAATCCATCATGGTCAAATAATAAAAACATCACATAATATCATGCATCTAATACATGAATCAAAGCAATATTAATATAGTATAAAATACTTAATGAAATACATGACATACCCTGAAGGTAACCAAAACATCACAATCCATAAAGAAATGACATCACTATCATATACAATATAACTACTAATTTGATCCTCATGCCAAAATAAGCATGTAAAAATTCCATCTAGTACCCTAGAGTAATCTAGACATAAAATAAATGTAAGACACAAATTGGGCTTCATAAAGTACATTGGAATTTGCTTTGGAGATCTAAACATAAATTGTTTTGTATCCATATTATGTCTTATTTTTCTAATTTGATATGTATCTACACACATACTTCAAAGTGGGGTAAAGTGTACACTCTTAAAAATGGTCCCTAGACATTTATTAGTCATTAAATTACACAATTTAAGGATGTTTGTGTACTTATTGATTATTGGTTCAAATTAGGCATTATTAGTACATTTGTTGGCTTTTGATGGTCCCCATACTTTCTCTCAGTGCCCTTCAACTATCCCTCTCTACTACCTATTTCCCCCTGTGTTGGGCTCTGTGTTAGGGGTGTGATTAACACTCTTGGGCCCATCATGATAGTTAATAATGTCCCTGAGCCCTTTGCTGTAGTCCCTTCCGGGTAATGTGCAAATGATCTCTTGTTTTGTCTTTTTGTTAATTTTACTGTTTGATGTCGATTTGGGCATCAACAGGGTCCTAATTTGAATTCAACATGTGCATAAATAAATAAATATTGTTGTTCATTTAGATCTAAGGCATATACAAATAATCTATCTATTTTTTACAATGATTTATTGAGCACTTACAAGTATTTTAAAAAGATCAAATACTTATTGAAGTGTTTATTCATGTTAGAGAAATCATTGGAAGGAGGAAGGCTACATAGCGCACAATACTAAAACTCTTATGACATTGAAATTCTATCCAACTAATAATTTACTATTTTTGATATTGTTTATTGTCCATAAATCTAATAAATACATGATGCTTAAAAACTCCACAAATCTTTAACATATTTCCGAACACTTATTTTTCTTTTTTAAATTTTAGATATTATTTTAGATTTTAATTTAAAATTTTCATCAAAATTATAACACATTAAAAATGAATGAAATTATTAAAGATCACGACCTAAATCTGTAGACCTCAAAATATTATCAACCTATTTGTCACTTTGCAAAACTGTCATCATCACTTTATATATATGTCCAGACCATCCTTAAACACTCTAGACATGTTGCTATGATCATTGTCTTTTTTTAGCCTTGGTTTTTATCACTTCTTGGCGCACATTTCCAGGACTATCCCCTGATTTTGCAATAATCAAATCTGTAAACCTCCCACAATCATCCCTCTTTGATTGTGGAATTAATTAATCGAGCTTCTATTAATTTAGTTGCAATCCTCTTATCCATATTTTAACATGCCGTGATGGCTTTCACAATCCACATTCGCTTTTTGGGCTCTTGTCCAGCTCAATATATTCAGGTTCTTCTCCTTTAAATGGAGCTGAATTCACTCCTACGTTTGCAATCTACATTGAACAAATCAATTCTCAATCTATGTGTCCCCACTTGGGATTTGGTCAAATAGCTTCTAGATTAAAACTACTTACTCGCTCATCATGTTTGTGTCAATCAATGCATGTTTATTAGACTGGCTGATATGCGATATGGCTGTATTTCTGGCAGGGAATTACAATTCCTGCATGTAAACTGAGTCTGAGGAAGAACCCGTGTTTCTTATCTGGTAATGCACCAAGTTTCAGGGGCGCACTGGTTAAAACGAATGCCTTAAGCTGCAGTTGTAGGTCATCAAGCACAATGGGGGAACATAAGACAGACAGAAATAATGAAAAGATCCCACATGTGTTAAGTGTTGCTGGTTCAGATTCAGGGGCAGGGGCTGGCATACAGGCTGATATGAAGGCATGTGGTGCCCTTGGAGTTTACTGTTCCACTGTCATAACTGCTGTCACAGCTCAAAACACCGTGGGAGTCCAGGTAATTTCAACTTTTCTCCACTTTCTGACGAATTTCAAGTTTCCCCTTATTTATTTATTGAATAGTGCCCTTGGAGTTTACTGTTCCACTGTCATAACTGCTGTCACAGCTCAAAACACCGTGGGAGTCCAGGTAATTTCAACTTTTCTCCACTTTCTGACGAATTTCAAGTTTCCCCTTATTTATTTATTGAACAAGTCAGTCTTGTGGGCGATGGTGCGATCGCCCTTCCTTCGTTAATGTATCTCTGATAAAACGGGCTGGAAATTTGATGAGGTTCGATGCAAATTGTTGGAAAAATTTGGCGGAATTATGTATGATAGGAATGGTATTCTAAGCTTGTGTGAATGTTCACCAAATTTAAAATGGGAAAACAATTATTGAATAAAATCGTAGAGTGAAGAATGATTTATTGAATAAAATCATAGATTAAACAAAGACCTACGGCATATTTTTTGCCACAAATTTGATGAATTTGCCATTGAAATTTGAACTAGAAAAATGTTTCTAAAGGTTTGACTTGAGAAAATTGTAAACTACCTCTACTTGGTGCCATAAATTTTAAATTGTTTTTTTGGCGGGGAATGTTATCAAGCTGAGAAACCCTTTGGCTTAATTGCTGCGACCAAGGGGGTATCTAATCTGCCAAATTCGCCCCTGGGCTTGCACCTGACTTCGTTAGTTGGCTCGCCTAGAGGCAACATCATTAGCTGGGATTCTGCCCAGTAAGGCTTTAATGGGGATCATCATCATCGTTATTTCTCCGCTTGATCATGGCCCAGTGGATTTGAGTTAGCAAAAATTTGATTGCTATTTCTGTTCAAATTTCATAAATTGGCCACTGAAATTTGAAGTCAAAAAAACTTTAGCAGTTTTATAATTTTTTAGAGGTGTTAAAGTATCATCGTCATCATTGTTATTATTATTAGGAAAATTAGCAGGGTTTTGAAATAATAAAAAATGCTTTACGACTTATGTTTTATTGTTTGCTTTCATGGAGGGCGTTCATCTGGTGCCAGAGGATTTTGTTTCTGAGCAGCTGAGATCCGTTTTATCGGATATGGAAGTAGATGTGGTATGGATGCTACTTTCAGATATTTATGTTTTCTCTCTTACTGTTGGCATATCCGATTTCCTTTTTATGACATTTTGAATTCATTTGGTTTTTAAATGTTGGAATTTTTTAAAGTTTGTGAACAATGTGAGACAATGGCCTTGTAATATCTTTTGTTCTTTGGGCATCCTTATATGGTGATCCTTGATTTTGTAGACAGTCTGGACTGACCCCTTGGCATGTAATCCGACTTTCTACTTTTTTTTTTCTATCCTTAAGGAAGCTCTTGTGTAAGCCTACCTAATGATGGTTTCAGAAAGGAGTCTATTCAAATGTGGATTCCTAAGCTCGTACATAATTTATGTACTCAAGTTCATGCTAAGTTATTTTTGTTGAGATTGAATAGAGTGGATTTTGACAGTGGGTGACAATCAGTCTGCTGGCTCGTTCTGTTTGTGTGGGAAGTGTTAGCTGTATGCTGCTTCCTTGATGTGATCCATTTTTGCTTATGTCATATAAGTCTATAAAGTTAAGAGACTTCTGAATTTTTGGTTTTCAGTGACAAAGGAAATGAACTCTCACTCTTTGTGAATGGGTGGATATTGGCAACATCCTTTATGGTTATAAACTTATAAACTATATAGAGGCAGCCATCCTGAGTGAAGCTTTCTGAGTGGATCTAAATTACATTGCCCTGGTATATAGAGACGTTGTGCTTTTTTCGTATGTGCTTGCAATGGTCATGCATATGTTTAAAGTTAAAACCTTTAGTGTTTGAACTTCGTACTATTTGAAGCTCTAATGCCTATGCACAGCATATTCAATGGTTGAACCTGCATAAGATTCTTGTGGTGAACTTTGCCTCAGTGCATGAGGCATTATATAGAATTATGATTTTATCATCTTTCAAACAAATTGTAGGTAAAGACAGGCATGCTTCCTTCAACAGATATTATTCGAGCCTTGTGCAGAAGCCTGAGGGAGTATCCAGTGCGAGGTATGCTATATTGTAAGCAAGAAATAGCTGTGGTTGGTTGCTTGTTTTCAGTGCACATTCTTAGTTCATTCATCTATTGGTGTGCAGCATTAGTAGTTGACCCAGTTATGGTAGCGACAAGTGGAGATGTGTTAGCTAGTCCTGCTATTCTTGGTGAACTTCGGTATGAAGTTCTTTATATAAGTCCTCCAGTAGGATTTCTAGGATTTTTCTTTTTAGCTTTCCTGTTATTGCTTCATTTTCAACATCATAAAGGAAACATGTTTCATTATTTTCATTCATGTGCATAGGGGCAATCAATGCACTGCATAATTGTCTTCTCAAACACAGGAAAAAGGTTTATTATTTTACCAATTTGCTTATGGAGCAATGCTGCTTATTCGTCTATTAAAAGGAATTCAGAAATCTGTAATGCAGAAAATGCTATAAAATACCTATTATTGCTCTTTATTTATTAATCACTAAGGAAATCCCTGCAACTACGATTATCCATTTTTCTACAGGACACTACTAATGCTGGAGTATGGGATGACCTATTCTGGTTATTTCAGCTAAGGAGAGATTCCATTTGGCAGAATTAGCTTCTGGGTTTTCATTAAATACATGAATATTTTATTTTGATCAGCCAAAGGAGGGTTGAAAGGGGTCCCTCACCCATCATATTAAATATAAATAACGGTCTTACAATTTCCACGACCATATGCAATCTGTCAACTTTAAATATTCAGTAGGACTGATTGCCATTGTAAACATTACTACACCTAAACTAGGCTGGATATAAACCTGCCATCCCAGGCATAAAAAATAACACTACCATGTCTAGTAGATAAACTAAACTGGAACAAGAAACAATACCTTCTAGGCATCAAAACCAAGTTCATATCATTACATACTATTTGCTACCAACAAAAAGAAGAAGAGGAAATCCACAACCATAAGGAACACTTTGAACACCAAGAGCTTCAGTTCAAGACATGTTGCTTCCTTCCTGCAGTCTTCAAACTGACTTGGCTTGCATTTCCTGCTGTGGAAGACTGCCCTGCTTCCATCCTTCTCTGCTTCCGTCTTCCTCCATTTCCTGGTTCATCTGTGTCCATGACTCCTGCCAGTCATTTCAACAGCTTAACCGTCCTCACCCCTGGTTTTGCCATCTTCCTAGAGACTTAGGTGAAGAAACTTCTGAATGTCGACGTAGGAGCTGGAGGTCACAATTAGGAATTCTTTCTCCTCCAAAAACTTGGTCAAAGGTGAACAAGAAATCTTTGACCGCTTATAAATAGTCCATCGATTGAAAATATCACCTTCCAGTTCTTTAAAGGTGGCATTCAAACTGGGCTCCTGCTCTCTGCTCCTGAGATTGGTAGCTTTCTAGGAGAAAGAAAGTGTATGGCTAACAAAATTGTGTCTAAACCTCCGTAGAATTCATGCCTAATATAGCAACCGGCCAACACTTTTACTACATTCTTTTTTGAGATGAAAGTCAGTAAATTACTTGTGAACACATGGAAACTATTTCTGAAGAAACTATGCTCCTCATTTCAGACTTGAGGTAATCAGTTCCCAGGATCGTCTTGACTGACTGCAGCACCTCCTCTGATTGGATTATGAAGACGATCCTCAGATGTTGGGGTGTGAAAAGCCATTCCCTTCTTTGCACTATACAAAACGATTTGAGGCTCCATTGAAAATGACAAATACATACCAAAGGCAAAGATGAGAGTGCGATGGAATTTTGTGCCAGGGATGGCAAGGAAATGGCAGTCTTTCCCACATCTGAGTATTTCAAGGCACCTCTGACCACATGCTTCTGTCATCAATGTATAGTGGGTGTTGGAAGGGACATTGCACATCCCCTCAATGATTATGCATTGCGAAATGAAACAAAATGAATTTGCAAATAAAAAACAAAGAAATTTTAAGTCCTTCGAAGAAGCCACTTTTGGGAGCCACAAACAATTCATTATTTCTCTCAAATTACAAGGATAGTAAAAGCAAATATCTAGGATGTTGGGTGGGGGAGGTTCCCCATCCAATAATCCTTTAGCCCAATCGAATAATCCAGCACGTTGTTGATGCTCAGATAAGTTTGTTGACCGATGTCTGCATTTTCCAAACGATCAGCCATTGCATTTACTAAACAGTTGACCATTGCATTTGTTTCTGTATTACAATGTTGTTGGCAGGATTCTTTATCAGGTTTAGATAAACATTCTTCTATACTGGGCAGCCCCAAACATGTCTCCACAGCATCTATGGTGACAAATATACAAAACGAAGCAGTGGCATTCTGGGACCTGTGTGGCATTGTATGGAGCATTGTGGCATCTTCCACACACCTGTATGAAGAATGAACATGCATAAGAGACGTCCCTTCGTATCATAGTCTATTGAGGCATTATAGATGCAGCTGTAATGTGTTGGATGGTGTATTGTTAGCAGCATATTAATATACCATAGTTTATAGAGGAAATACATTTATATCTCACATAGTTTATAAAATAAATATAATGGAATTCATAATAAGAAAATTAATTAGTAGATGGTACTAGTTACGAAGAATTACTAAGAGTGAAGGGTTGTAACCATTGCCTTTGGAAACCTATGTAAGATTGTAATCCAGTGGTGGAAAACATAATATACATGGAATGAAATGTATCATACGAGAAGAAAATATAGAGGAGTAAGTAGGGGATAGAGAGAAGTAGTGTATGGCGGCTGGTAATAGACAATTATATTGAATAAAGTGTGTTAGTAGAAAGTATTTGTGTTCAGTGTTATGTAGATGTTTATGTTTGGAATCTAGTACCCCTTCTTTTGTTTTATGAATATAATGTGAAAATTTGTGTAAGTTATTGGCTATTCTATTTTGCGTGGTGTCAGCTCTAACTGAGGTCTAACTATCCCATAAACTTGTGTAATCACATCCAATTTATGTCAACATCTGATGGCGCTGCTCAGAACTTGGCTAACTGATGCCTAGATGGGAATATTCGTTGTACTTTTGTAAGCCTGCATTGAGAGAGTTAGAAGATTGGTGGGAAACTACATTAAAGAAATATTTCAAGGCAGAATCAAAGAGAATTGGTGTCTTATTCAGAGGTCAAAGCAGATTACTTTAGGGAATAGGATGAGGAGTTATGGTGTAATTTCTCTCAATTGCTTTGACCTTGGGTTTTGAGGAGAGTAGACACCACAGTCTTGTAAATTCTGGATTAAGAAGCCTATTGTGTGGACTCCTAAGAAGGTACACGAGCTTGGAGTGATCGGCTTGGACTAGGGCCATAGATTACTGGTTTGAGATCATTGTGGACTTATTCATTGTAACTTAGGCTATCCAAGATTGGGTTAGCTTTGACACCAAGAAATCGGAATTTCTTGAAGAAGCAAGAGGGAGGTTCATTTAAAAAATACCATTGTTAATCCGCATGTTGTTTGTGGAAAAGGGGAGCTCCCCAAATTTTTCTAACTTTATCTAAGGGGAAAGGCACCTGAGGGATGGCGTGCTTGAAGCGTGAGGATCATTGAAGAGATGTAACCAATGGAAAAGAAGGTACTATGGTTGGGGGAGGATAAATGAAAGAAAAGTTGGAGGATGAGGATAACAAAATACAAAATTAGTGAGAGTAGAGTGTTATGAGACAAGAGCAGGAGATAAAGATTAAAATAGGAAAGAGTTAGAATAGAAGAGAAAAGAGAGATAAAGAAGGGAGAGGAAAGAAAGATTTAGAAAAAGTGACTTAAGTAAAATGAATTATAGAGAGGGGGCATCAATTTAAAATATAAAAAATACAAAAAAAATCAAATAACTAAGGAAATACAGAAAAATCAAATAATTAAGAAAATACAAAAACATCTAATTTAGAAGAAAGGATGCCCCTTGAGACTAGGAGTGTAGATGTTTTAAGAGAAAAAAATGAAGTAGAGGAAAGGACATTAGAGGAAGTTAACTCGAAAGCAGAGTAATGAGAGCCTTGAGAAAAGTTATTATTAGAAATGGCAGAGATATTAGAAAGGGAGGACATTGTATGATCCTTGGGAGCAGAAGACCAATGTGAAATACGATCTGGGTTCCAAAATATAGGAATAGAAAACAAGTTAGAGATAATTGAAGAATAAGGTGAAGAAGAGAGTAGTAATAGAGGATAACTTCGAAACTAATGAAGAAGAGAGAAGAAGAAGAAAAAGCAAGAATAGAAGTAGAGACAATTTAGAATTAGTATAGTGGGAAGAGAGTGGCAATAGGGAAGATGAGGGAAAATAAAATAAAGTTAGTTATTTAGAGGATGAAGAATAGTAAGAATTAGTGAAGGAGAGGATAGGGAAGAGATAGAAGAGAGAGAAAAAGAAAATTATAAGGAGATTTGAAAAGACACCTCAGTCCATACCCCTAACTGAAAGAGGCCTGGTGAGGAGATAAATCCTCTGGACCAAATGCCATTCCCCATGCCACTTGGTAGATATAAGGAACGGAAAACAAGTGAGAATATATATTGGAGAGTAAGTGTGGAACAATTAGAGGAAGCATAGTGAGGATATTGAAGGAAGAAGAGATATTGTGAAGAATTTAGATCAGGTACTAGGAAGAGATTATTGGAGAATAGAATTGGGAAGATATAAAGGGAGTACACATCCCCGAATAAGACAAGAGAGAGATTAAAAGAAGCATATGCCTTCTTCCTCATAAAGCAATTCAACAAGAAATACATAGGTTGGAAGGAGACAGGTTCAAACCCATTAGTCATGGGCCATAATATGATGGAAATTCTATTATTTGGAAAAGATACAAAGGATGCTGAGGAACACTTGTTCATGTTGGACTCCTATTGGAGGAGCCACGAGATTAATGACCCACAAGTACAGTTTTTTGATTTGGTTGGCATATTAAGGGATGAGACATTGAAATGGTACATGAAGGTGAATCCAAACTAATTTGAATTGGGATGAGTTGAAGATAACATTTAAAAATGATTTTCATTACCCTGACATTCCTATAGAGAGTGTCATTAAGATGAGAGATTTGATACAAAAGGAAGAAGAAATTGTAAAGGAGTATGTTATAGGTTTAAATCAATAGTGCGTAAATTAGAGGAACCCTTAAATGAAAAACAAAAAATAGAATGATTTGTGTCAGATTCAGTGCCATACTTAAGAGCTTCCATAAATGGGAAGGTGTTCAAAACATTTGCCTAGGCACTAAGCTTGAGAAAATGCAGCAAGAGCTCGCACAACTGAGGTTAAAACATGAGATCTTGATGAAGGGAGAAATAAGCATCCTAACTACACCACAGAGTACTACAAGGCCAAGAATATGGTGAACGATATGCTGTATCGAAGGCCACATGCGATCAAAGTGCCCACATGCGGATATTGAAAAAAGAGCAACATCAATAAGAACAAACTCTATGGGAATGATAGTGCTGACACAACAACCCATATATGGAGAAAGGTTATGGTGCGGGATTTGTAAGTTATGGGATCAACATGATCAAAACATGTGCCTACTAATGGAGGTAGCCCCACCCACTAACCAATTAGTGTATTACACAACATGTGGCTTATTTAACCACTACAATTATCAATACCCGTGAAGAGACGCTAATAATGAACCAAAGGAACATAAAGGAAGAGATTGTGCCACTCATCACTGTTTGTTCAAGGTTATCAGCCCCAAATATCAGACATCACCTTCCCTAGAGCCAAGTGCGGTATTGCAGGGTCCGTCAAATCAATATTATGATGGGTATCAAGGAGTATATTGGGGAAGAAATCAAGGTGGATACCATAAGAATAATAGAGGCGAGTATAGAGGAGGTTATCAAGGTGAAAGAGCATACAATTGGGATAGTGCACCACTCACATGGTGTAGATGCTGCAAGCTAGGGTATATAGCGAGGAATTGTGGAGAAGGATCTTAGGTCCAAAGTGGATTTTGCAAGGAAAAAAACACACGATTCTTTTAGTTTTCCTAAGGCTGCTAGTATTACAAGAATGGCAATACAAAGATGGTTAAGCTAGCAATTGTGTTACCTCCTAAGGGCACAAATCACTTAAAGAGGATACTAAGGTCACAAGAACCAATAGGGACATGGCGCCAATTACATAAACCTCAATCCCCAGAGGTTCAAATATACAAACAGAGGAAACATAACAGAAGATAGGGAGAAAGGCGACAATATCATTGCGAGGTAGTTCAAGATTGGGAAGAACTACCCAAAAAAAACATAAAAAATCATGGCTATAGAATTAGAAGATGAGTTGGAGAAATCACAGTTAGTGGTAACAACCATAAGGGGCACCAAAACTAGGGATGATAGAGGAAGGGATAATGAAGAGGATCAAGACAGTGATAAAAATTACTTTCCAAAGAGTAGACAACATAAACAAATAGTAGAACAAAGCAAAAAAAATAATAGAAAAAACTCAAAAGAAGCAAAGCATAGAAAGTAACATATTTTGAAGATGAGGTAGTTGGGTTGAAGAAAATAGTGAACATAATAGAATTGTAAGGATTGTTAGAAAAATTAGGACAAGTTTGTAAATATTGGAATAAACAAGAAAGATACAAAGAGTGGAAAAAGGGAATCAGCTAAAAAGCAATTAAGAAATATTTTGTTTAGAACAAGAAAATGCAAAAATAATTGTCTTTAGAACAAGAAAATGGAAAAAGAAAGCCATATTCATGGACATAAGTGTCAATGGCCAATAGATTAGAGAAGGATTGTTAGACTTAGGAGCAGATATAAATGTATTGCTGAGGTACTTGGGAGATGATGGGCAGGCTGCCACTCCAGGGGGCTATGACATTGCATTAGTGGATGGCACTTCCAAATCCCCTACAAGCGTGTTGGTAGGAGCGGAGGTAGATTACTTAGGGGTAAAAAAGAGAGTAGACTTTGAGGTCATTGTTATGAAATTTATACATCATTTACTGTATTGTTGAATTTATAATGTTTTTTGGATTGCAATGGCATGCTAGATTTGGAGGAAGAAAAAATCAAATTAGAAGGTAATGGATTGATAGCGCATTTGCCGTTGGAGACAGGCATGCAATGCGCATGGACCAAAGAGGTATGAGATGACTAGGATGGAATTGATCATGATGAGGTCCATGGTGTATACTCAATTGGAAAATCCCTTGATTTGAACAAAGCTCATGAACCTAATAAAGATGGGAAAATCAATTGGAGAGCAAGGAACTTGAGTCAAACTCAGAGGCAATATTGAAGCATGGATATATGGAGAGCTTGAGACAAGAGTTCAAAAGTTGCTCCACATAAGAAAGAAGGTCCCCATACACACCGATGGGACTGCAACCTTAGAAGGGACACTGTAGAGCCATACAAGAAAATTATTTCGTATTGAAAGAGAAGCTTCACATTTGAAGCTTCCCAAATTCAGCAACACAGGGGACTTGGAGGACTATTTAGTATAAATGCAGAGCGTATTCCTGGATGAGGGTATGAGGCTGGAAGAATTATAAGATATCTCGAGAATATACGTAAGTAGATGGTGGGGGATCCACAAAGAAATATGACCTCTTGGAAAGCGGTAAAGATTCTTTTAAGAATTAGATGCATGAAGAAAGAGGGATATGCTAGAGAAAGTAAGGCTTATAGGAAGCTTTAGCCCATAAAACATATAGAAAATTGTGAAAGATATTGGACCAAGATTGGTGGAGGCAGATAAAAGATTATGGGTGCAATATTTCAACTGGACACTACACTACCACAAGCTTGGTATATGCATCAAGAGTTGAGGAAATGAACAAAGTAATGGTATGAACTAAAGGAGGACTTTTGCAGGGCTTTAACTTTGGGGACCTAGATAGACATTTGTGCAAAGTTTTATAAAGATCTAGAGAATTCTTACTTATGTCATAGGATAGAGTGCTAGCAAGGTTTATTAGAATCAAGAAAGAGGAACTACCTTTTGGAAATGCAGATGATTGGGAGGTGATAGGATTCATTACTAGGCATATGGGGTAGGGAAGGTGCTCCAATGTTGTAACATTAAAAAAGGAGAAGAAGAACCTATGTAGAGAATGACCCTAAACACTTGAATTTACAAAGAAGAGAGAGACAAAACTAAAAAGAAGAAAATACAAAAGATAAAAAAACTTTTAAAAAAAGAAAAAAAAAGAAAAAAGAAAAAAGAAAAAAGAAAAAAGAAAAAAGAAAAAAGAAAAAAGAAAAAAGAAAAATTTGATTGATTTCCAAGTTGAAAATTGGTATACAGTGGCTTGGTGAAGTAGGGGGTGACAACCCACAAGGATGCCCCTCTAATAAGGAGTTGGGGAAAATTTTGTGTTTTGCACTAGTTGCATTTTGTTTCAGTAGTTCAATGTTTTGGAGTTGACTTACTAGGATTCTTTATTGAGTTTTCTTTTGGATGGGACAAATGTTTTAGTCTGGGGATTATGTTGGTAGGATTCACCATCAGGTTTAGATATATTTTTTCATATATTGGGGAAGCCCCAAACATGTTGTGGCATTAGCTATGGTGACAAATAGACAAAACAGGGCAGTGTCACTCTGGCACTTGTGTGACATCATATGGAGCTATGTGAGACAAAACTAACCTATCAGAGTGGTGCGACATCAACAAAGAAGAGTTAGGACTTCGTGGTATGATCACATTTGCTTGGGTTGATTCTGAAGTTGATGGGGAAGATGACACATGGCGCAGAGTTCCACTGATTTACCACGAGTTGCTCAAAGGCCTTGATCCTCGTGGATCAGTTACCTTTCCTTGAAGAACAATGGTCCTATTATGTGTAGTTGCAGAAGAATATATGGAAAGTTGTTGGCAACTTGCACTTTTGTAAACCATTTTGCTTGGGAAGGAATTTGAATTTTGACCCTGCTTTGACGATCTGAAAGAGAGATCTCTTTTTGTATTGTGCGTTCTGCCTTGTCGTCAATTATTTGATCCACTTCTGTTGGTGTGTTGATTTTAGGGTTAATCTCTGCTTGCTAAAGTGTCTCTGCAACATCTAAAGAGTCTAACAAAGGTGGAAAATAATGCCACAAGAGTTTTGCATTGAAGGCTAGATGTAGGCCAAGGTAAGAAGGTAGATTGAGCTTTGAAGCATTATCTCCAACTCAGTTGGTGATAGTGTAGGGATCTTTCCAAATTGGACAAAGCTTGCAGTAAGGTCTCGTGAGCCTTTCCTTTTGCAAATGAAGCCATACTCGGTCACTGACCTTAAAGGTGTGTGGCGCTTGGTGTTGATCATGGTGCTCCTTGTATTTAGTATTAGCCGTCTACAAAATGGTCTACACTTAATGTTGAATTTGCTTAATGAACTTAGCAATATTGTTAACTTCTCTTTGAGTTGAAGGAGTTGCTAGTGTTGTTGATAGTGGCATAGGATAAGCTACATCAATGGGTGCCAAAGGGTGGAAACCCAAGGAAACTTGAAAAGGGTTGTGTGCTGTAGAGTTGTGTAGAGCTTTGTTGTAGCTATGTTAAATGAAAGGGTGGATTTCATCCCATGTGCATGGCTTCCTGGAGTTGTACATTCTAAGAAGATGCATGATCATCCTATTCACCACTTCTGTTTGTCTATTAGTCTGAGGATGGAACACTGTAGACTCATTAATATTGTGTCCATCATAGACCAAAGTGCTATAGACTTGTTTAATGTTGTTCAAGAATTTGTTGTTCCTATTAGAGATGATAGTGGATGGTAATCCAAATTGGACCCATACATGTAGAAAATAAAATTGAGTTGTTTCTAGAGCTGAAATCAATTTATTACAAGGTGAGAGAATTGCCATCTTTGAGAATTTATTAACTACTACATATACGCAATCATACTTTGCTTGGTAGTAGGGTAGCCTAAGAAGAATTCCATGGAAACTGATTCCCACGATCTTGTTGGAATTGAAAAATGCGGCTACATACCTTGCTTCTAGTTAACCGGTTTGGCAATGGCAAATGATACATGATTTGATGTATTTGGAAATATCAGATTTGAGGTGTGGCCAAAAGGAATACTTTTGCAATACTACAAAGATATTTTCAACTCCATATTGTTATGCAACCTTGCTTAAATGATCCTCCCATATTAGTTTCAGCCATTCCACCTTGTGAGGAACACACAAGTGTCCAAGATGATATAAAAGTCCTTAGAGTAGAAATATGGAATTGATTTACCACTATGCAATGCATGATATATTTTTGCGAAGTTTATATTAGATGTGTACAATTTGGACCAAGTGTTAGTCTCATGTCCACATGCGTCAAGCACAGTGAGGAGAGCTTGAATCAGAGGTCAACTCAAACAATCAACTATTGGATTGGCACTTCCCTTCTTATAATTCATGTTCAGATGGAACTACTGAAGATATGAAGACTATTTTTGATGTTGTTTTTGCTACAATTTGTTCTGTGTCTACAAAAGTTGTAGTGGCTTGTGATTTGTGTCTCCTTTCTCAATATTTAGTTTTTCCAATGCTTACATGCTTGAACAATGTGGCATAAAGCTCTCAATCATATGTGGGATACTTCCCTTATTGTGGCATTGAATGTTTCATTGTTGTGGATGACCAAATTAAGTAAGGATTGCCCCAAATGCATATTTGAATGCATCGGTTTCTATCTCAAATGGTTGTTGAAGATCCAGTAACATGAACACTAGTTCAGAATAGAGTTTGCATTGCAATTCTTCGAATGCTTTCTATTGTCTAGCTGTCCATGTGAAAGTTTCTTTGGTGCCACCTTTGGTAACTTGGTTAAAAGGCCAAGTGGCTTGAGAAAAGCCAAGTAAAATCTCTTGTAAAAAATTGCTAATCCCGAGAAGCTGTGAAGCTCTATGAGATTATTTGGTGTAGGCCATTCTTGGATGACGTGGATCTTGGCTTGGTCCATATGAACTCAATTTGCGTCAACTATGTATCCAAGATATTGTATCTACCACATGGCGAATGATCACTTCATGTTAGCATATAGCTTGGGTTGTTACAAAGTATTGAGAATTTGTTGAATATGGCACAAGTGTTCTTCCCATGTCTTGCTGAAAATCAATATGTCATCAAGGTAGACCACAATAAATGAATTTGTTAATTGTAGGAAGATGCCATTCATCATCTGCATGAATGTCATAGGGGCATTAGTTATACTGAAATGCATAACCAACCACTCAAACAGACCTTCCTTGGCTTTGAAGGTTTTCTAGATGCCTAAGGGTTCAAACTGATGGTACCCAAACTTAAGATCGATTTTTGTAAAGAACTTAGTGCCATGAAACAAGTCCAAAAGGTCCTCTATCTTGGGAAGAGGGTAGCGGTTCTTCAACATGATCTTGTCGATAGCTTTGTAGTCAATGCACAACCTCGATGTGCCATCCTTTTTTGGTGCGAGAACAATGGGCATGTCGTAGGGAGATGAACTTGGCCTGACTAGTCCTTTATTCACAAATTCATGGATGTGCTGCTTGATCTCTTCATTCCCTATGAATGATTTGCCAAATAGAGATGTATTAGGTAGATGTAGTCTTGGAATTAAATAAATAGTGTGCTATATCAGGTAATGCACAAGAACTTCTCTAGATGACTTAAATATATCCTTGTATTCTTATAACACATTGTTTAGTTGTGGTGTGTTTGCTAAAGGAACCGTGGTATGAGTTTGAGCCACAAGGAGTATCACCATCAAGAGCACCAACTTCTTACTAGAACTGATTAGCTTCTTGCATTGCTTGGCGCGAATGAGTGAAACCTTAGTAACTATTTTTGGTATGCGATATCTATGTTTACCAACATCTATGACAATATTTTTGGGTTTTGCTTCATAGATTACATGATGATGAAAAATATATGGTTGCCCAAGAAAAACATCAATACCTCTAATGGTGTTACATCACAAGGGACTGCATCTTGAAAATGTTTGATTTTGTACACTAGGTGACACTAATGAGTGACATGTTTGTAAGAGCTTGAGTTGAACTATCCAATGGAGTATGGTTGTGGTTGAGACGTTAGTTACAAGTTCAATTGTTGAACTGCTTCAAGAGAAATCAAGCTCTTCTAACTTCCTAGAGTATGGGAAAGTGGTTCTACATCAAAATGCAATACATCTACCCACACTACTTTGCAATTAGACCTATTTAGGTTTAATCAAGTAAAATAGTACAATTGGACCTAATTTCAGAAAGGAATATTTATTGAATAATTGATAAGTGCAAAGAGGGGGTTCTAACAATATCTAAATTGTCACAAATTTGGAGATAGTCGGGAGAAACAGGGATCAGAAAACAAGTCAAGACAAAAAGGTGAACAAAATCCATAGTTACACGGAGTTTCCTGATGGGGGGACACGGGGATGGGTTTCCAAGACAGGGGGACTAAGTTTGGGGACGACAGGGGAGCGGTGCAAATACATATAGTACTCAAAAAAATTTAGGTATAAAAAGATGTATAAGGAATAAGTATATTTTATTGAACATCAACAATTTAACATTGTGATTTAATCATTTAAGTTTCAAGTTTGATCCATTGAACCAATGAACATTGAACATTGAAATTGAAAATCAAAATATCGAATTCAGAATTTTCAAAAATTCATAATGATGATTCATGATTACAATCAAGTAGCAACAATGAAGTTATAAAATGCTCTCACTCTCGCAAACTTCTCCCTCTTAGCTTGTTCTACTTTCAGCTCTCTACTTCACTCCATGAAGTTTTTGTGTGATTTGGAATGAGAGGGAGAGGGCTTTTTATAAGCTCTTGGGAGGCCTTGGGGGTGAGGGTGGGACCCACTTGCAATTAGGGTTAGGGTAGAGGGCTCAAAAACCCATTTTTTTTAATGGCATCCACCTGCATGGGGGATACCTGGGTGTTTCCTAGGGGGGTCGGGGGACTTCTGGACGTCCTAGAGTCCCCAAGACGCCCCCCTTTTGAAGGAGATGCCCCCTCTCAGAGGGAAACGTCTCGGGGAAAGCGAAGGTTCGTGGCAGAGGTGGTGGGATGATTGGGGGACGTCCCCGTCTCATAAACATGGGGTCTTCCAGGGGGGATGCATCCCTGTGGAACACTGACAAAATCCAAAAAACACAGAGCAAAAAAAGAACTTTCTTGGATGACCAAAATTGTATCACTCCTTTACTGGCACAATGATAACTATACTTCTACGTTTTTGGTAACTAGTAGATATTGCAAAATTAATTTGATGACCTTATTCCTCTGCTCCTGGGCTCTGAAAGCCTCACTCACTTTTCTGGAATTCACAAGTCACTAGGAAACTGATATCCTTCCTTGAAACCCTAATGAGCCCGCAACACATTGCAAAACCATAAAAACTAGAGGGAGATTATGGGGACCTATGTTATCCTTCCTTTATTATCAGGTCCCTCGGAAAGTAACAGTTTTGCAATCAACACACAAGTGTAATGCAGTTCAATAGGGAGTCGAGTGTGATGCAAGTGTCCCAACCCTTATCCTTTCCATGAATGCGACATGTAGTGAATGATATATTCTCTCTCCAAATTTTCGACTTCTGCTTTTAGCATGGGGATGCTTCTCTAGTTAAATGAAATCCTTGCTATTACAACTTCAATAGATAAATGTTGTGTGAATGTCTTGTTTTTTTCTAAATGCACTAATGCAGTTATGTATTTACAGACTTCTTGAATTCAAATTGGGACCCTATTGGCACACAAGCCAACACACAACTAGTGAGAAAAGCGGACAAAAGGGGCCAAAAACCTCGGGAGACCCAAAAGAAGGTTCAAATGGCCCACATGAAAAAGATGACCAGAAATGTAATGGTGTGTTTTTGGTAGACCAACAATGTAGTGGTAAGTTTCTAGCAGATTAGAACCTTAATACTATGGTCTTGGCAAAAGTCCAAAAAATATGCGAAACAAAGGGAAGAGAGAGAAAACAGGAAGGGGAAGGAGACATGGGCAAACAAAGAAGAAGAGAGTTGACAAGAGAAACATATAGTCAAAAGTGTTGAAATTCAAGCAAACACAAGAAACATGCACCAACAAGAGGCTAGTCAGGACCAATAGTCAACAAACACATAAATATACTAACACCATAGCAATTAACTAGTCCCGTACCAAAATTAGGTGTTTACACTTCCATTGTCAACAATGAAGTGTGCAGGATGTCCATTGACTCACATCTGGGAATTGAGCAATCTTTCTGTTTCCTTTGAATCTAGATTGGAGGAAGAGAAGATGTTAGCAATGCCTACCATAGCAGTAGGTTCAAAATCCATGATCCATTTTCCTTTGTCAAGTGCCGCAAGGGGTGTATCCGCTATTTCGAGTTGTGCAAGTAGACCTCTCTTGTCACGACACTTCATTGGAGTGACAGCTGGAATTGTGAGCTGTGTACCACTTGCCAGTTTTAGATTGCTTAGTTTGACCATTTGATGGTGTATTCTTATTTGTGGACAGTGTAATGGGCCATTTCCTTGTCTAGAAGTTTCCTTAATTCCAGCCTTGTGATTCTTGGAGTGCATCTTGTCCTGAGAATTGGAATCTTCTTTATCAAGACTTTTGCTTCAAATTTGCTAGAAATATGTAGGCCTCTCCTACAGAAAAGCTATGGAGGAAATCAATGTTGGATTGGATGTATGGTCTCAAACTTGACCGATATTTCGGAATGAGATTTTGCTCTGATTCATGAACATTAAACTTGGAAACCAAAGTGTGAAAGGTGTTTGTGTATTCTTTAACAAATTGATTACAACCTTGTTGCCACTATGAAAACTTGATGTGCTGATCATCATAGTTCCCAATAGGTTAATAAGTATCTTTTAGTGCTTCTATGAAACCATTCTAGGTATCCACATATTGTAAGTCGTTATCTTCATGGACAGTGCAATAGTTATGCCACCATTTCTTTACAGACAAGGAAACTCTCAAGAGAGCAAAGGTTTTTTTTCTTTATTAGAAAATTGATTTACCATATAGTATGAAATTTGAATAACTAGATTCAGCGAATTATCTAGGGCATCTACATCAATTTAGCCATAACAATTAAGGATGACTAGATTTACTTGTATGGTATTTATCCATTGAAAGATTTATTTGAAGTAGATGTTTCAGAAGGAATATGAACACGCTTGAGAAGTTGGGTGAAGTAAATGACAATTCCATCCTTCTCACGTGCGTAGTGTTGTTCTGAATCTTCTTGTTACCTTTGGAAACCATTCTCTATCATTTTTTGAAACATATCTGAAGTCGGTTTCTTTGAAGTAGATTTGTCTGTCATTTGAGGTTGTGAAAGAAGGTATGATGAGGGTCACGAGTTTTGAGCCGTAACTTCCCGTAATCAGAGCCCATATGAGTGGGCAAATAGAGAAGGATGCAGATGGAAACTTTTTTACCATTGGAATATGATATGGAGTGTATAGCTATGACACCAGTGATTTGGGCCCCAAGAGAGAACCCAGTGGATAACACACTTAACAAATTAAAAATGTTGTGGTGGAAGCATATAGGAAATGATGTATATTTAGAGTGCTAATAGACAAAGATATACAACAAAACAATAGACACTGTGCTAGAATTGTGAGTTGCAAGATTATATTATGCAATAGTTTTGAAAAAGATCCAAGAGGTCATATGTGCTGTGAGATGTCTAGTTTCTACGTTACTTCCCATTCTATCTTTGCTTGGAAGAATGCACTAATACAAAAGTGTGTAAGATGAAGAGATGGTTGGTTGATTACAAGAATGGCAATTGTTTGCTTTGTAATTGTTCAGATTCTATGTTTTGTCGTTTTCTAGAAATGTTGTTAGTTGCGCAGAACAAAATTGCTATTGTTAGAGGTGTGCGACATCAACGAAGAGGAGTTAGGACTTCTGGGTATGACCATGTATGCTTGGAATGTTCTTGACGCTGATGGGGAAGATGTCACATGGTGCGGAGTATTGCCATTGTACCAGGAGTTTCTCAAAGGCCTAGATCCTCTTGGATCATAGAGTAGGAAATATTTGTGTTCAGTGTTATGTGGATGTTTGTGTGGAATCTAGTACCCCCTTTTGTTTTATGAATATAATGCGATAGTCTTTTGAAGTATATTGGTTATTCTCTTTTGTTAGTGTTAGCTCGAACCGAGGTCTAACAATCCCATAAGTCAGTGTAATCACATCCGATTTATGTCAACAAATGTGGACTAGTCCAACAGTTCAGTTTTGCTAATAAGGGCCAAACCCTTTTTAGGATTTTGTTGAGGTTCCAACTTTGTGAGCTTTGATTGTTTTGGGCCAAGATGAGCACCACGGAGTCCTCATCAATCTCCAATTTGGTGATGCCACACTACATTGCTACTTGGAGGCCCAAAATAAGGCTTGAGCCTTGGTTTGGGTTTTTGATCCATCTACTAACTTCATAAACACAACCTTGATTAGAGAGCTTGAACAATCTCTTATTGCACAACCAGCACTTGAGGCCCCAAGATTGCCCCTGTTTGCCCCATCAAAATTCAATTTGAAGAAACTTGGGGAAGGAAGCTTTCAAGCTAGGTTCTCCCTTCTCTTCTTTGTCTTCATGTCTACTCTTGACCCTTTAACGGGAATTTGTTTCAACAGTTTCTATTCTTTGATGAGTTCTTTGTCCCAAGCAATCATTTTATCTCTAGCTGCCACGTGTCAGTACAACGGGTCCCAAAGCCCAAAAGAGCCGAGAAAGATAAAAAGTTTGCAGAACAAAGGGGAAGGAAGAGTCAAATAGTTACTAGCTGCAGAAGCCTCCACGTGTCCATGCTTTGAGAGACTGCAAGTTAAAGACAAATAGGAGCAACAATTGAAACATAATGAAAGAGACAACTAGCAGAAATGATTGAATTAAGCTCCAAGTTGTTCAGTTACAACAACATGCAGGGTTCGGATCTGGAATTTGCAGACATGTGGTTAGAATCCAAGCGAGTGGTAGTGACCCACGACGGATATTTTGGGCTATAAGTAGCAAATCAAAGGATCGAAAAAGGAGAGATATCACTAGAGATTCGTTTAGACCAATAGAGAGTTTAGGAGCTAGTTTTTGAAGCATTTTACTGCCTTAACTAGTGCCTCTCCTGAGGGATCGAATATTGTATTCTATGCATTTTGCCTTATGTACTTTGATCTCCTATCAAACTATGAAGAGAGAGTGGTGTTTTGTGCAATTGTAGTCTGTTTCTAATTCTCGCTTCTCATTTTTTGTTATGAGCCTTTTGTTAGCTTTGCATAAACACTGGGATTGTTAATCATGCTATATGCTCTTTAATCTTTCAGTGAATGTTGTCAAATCTAATACTGTGCTGTTGGATAGATGATGATTTGGGTTATCTTTTCTGTTATGAGCCTTTGATTAGTCTATAGCCTATGCTGGAATTATTGATCATGCTTTATGCTCTTTAATCTTTTCAGTGAATTCTGTTAGTACTAGTTACTGTGCTGTTTGGTTGAGGAATACAATCTTGGCGTATCGCCTTAGTAGTTTAAATACTTCTTTTATGCATTGTTTCTTTTCCCTTTACATCAAACCCCAAAGAGAAGAGCCAACTTCTTTAAAATCTGGAGGTCATTTGAAGGGTCAAGTCCTACATCTTTGAAACTTCCTACGACTTTGGTGATTAGTTGTAAAATTAAGCATCAATAGTTTTCCTGGCATGCCCGGTGGGACTGAGGTTTAACTAAAAGTGCATGAGCGGACATCTTTCAAGAAGAGGGAATTGTGGACCAACTACAAGATCTCAATCTGCTATAAATCTGGGACTCTTAATACCGCCATTGCTAACTACTTCAAGAAGAAGGCCGACTCAACAAAATACACTAGGAATCAAATGGCTATTTAGGCTCCGCCTAGGAACTTTGTCAATTGGAATGGTGGAAGTCCACTTATCCTGCCAACACCTCGTGTTACACGAGACCCTATTCCAACTAATGCTCTAAAAACATTACCTAAATTTACTAGAGAGCACTTCAAGACTCCAACAGAGCATCTTCAAGATGTGGCTGATGTATGTATTGTGCACTTTATCACACAATAGAATGTAGCTTTGAGACTACTCGCTGCCTCTTTAAAAGGAAGGGCTCTTGATTGGTATAGATCTTTAGTGCCAAATTCTATTGGAAACTGGGACCAATTAGGTTCTGCATTATATGATAGTTTTAATGAAAAGGGGGATAGATCATCCCTCCTATAGAAACTAATTTCTATTAAGAGAGATTCCCAAGAAGCAATGATCGATTTCAACACTAGATTTTATAAGACATGGCTAAGAATCCCAATCTTGGCTCGACTGCTTGGAGGCATGGCAATTGTTTTCTATCTCAAGGCTTTTAATTTTGATATCTCAGTCATGATCCAATCACTAGGAGGGCAGACCCTTCCTGATGCTTATGATCTTGCTGTAAGAGCGAAAAATAATTTGATAGATGCTGGGAAATTACCCCCAAGGCCCCCTATGCCTATGTTTCCCGAATTATCTCTCCCTGTTCAAGAAGAGGTTCCTAGCACTTCTCAGGGCAATACTTCTCTATATACCTTTCCTTCATCTTAGGGAACATCAGCCACAGTTCCAACTTCTTCCTCATCAGAGATGAATGATGTCAAGAACATCCTTAGAACCTTTTCTAATGAACTTCTCAATCTTAAGAGGAACCAAGTTTCATATCAACGACCTCCTTATCAGGGATTCCAAGGGAATATACCCCCATATCAACCGAATCAGTATCAAGGGACTCAAAGAACAACTCCATCACAACCATCTAACCAGATTGTCCCTGTACCCATACCATTTCAGACAGTTCTTCCAAGCTCAGGAAGAGAAGTGGTCCCTGGCCAAAACGTGGTGAAAGAGACAAATGCATGGTGTTTTCCTTGTAATGATTCTCACATGCCAAGAGATTGCCCTATGGGAAATTTACAATAGAGAGTAGCTGAACAAAGAAGAATGGGAAACTAGGAAGCTACCTCATTAGGACCATATCAATCCCCCGGAGTTCAAAATGCAGCCATGGTGGCTCAGATGCAAGGTATGTTGTTGGAACAAGGAGAGATTGCCCCTGAACATGCTTTGTTCTCATGGATTGAAGATGAAGAATCTGTGTTCATTAACGAGGCATCTACCTCAAAGAGCTCGGTTCACTCTGATTATTTTACATGATCAAAAAGGAGAATGGTAGAGTCTATAGATGTTGTTCCTACTATTAATACTGAATCAAGAAAGGTGCCATTAGCTCTAGTTCCTTAGGTCCCTATGACAAGACAAGAAGTTCCAATATCTACATAGATTCGAGGAATTTCCAACACAACAGTTGAAAGGACAAGGTATCCATAGTACTCCAAAGTATAGCCAATCAGACCAATCAATTTGGTAGAACAATTGAAGAAAGTTCCTGCTAATGTCTCATTATGGGATTTGTTGGCCATTCCTAAACAAAAGGAACTATTGCAAGAAGCACTAAAGGATCAAAATGAGCCAAAGTCTAGTGCCACAAAGGAAACTCCATCAAATAGAGGCAAAGAGCAACTAAAAACATCTCAGCCACAACAACCATCAGCCTTGGTGAACGCCAAAGAAAAGGTAGATAAATCTAAACCTAACCCTTTCTATCTGACTCTTATAGTGGGTAAGAAACTGCTTCATAATTCTATGATAGACTCAGGTGCAAGTACCACAGTCGTGCCTAAGTTAATAGTTGACGCCCTAAAGATTAAGTATGAATCACTAACCAAAGGAGTCATGCAGCTTAATGGGAAATCAGCACAAACCATAGGGATAATTAGAGGGCTTCCATTGCAGCTGTATTCTTGCCCAAACATAACTGTTTTGTAGGATATAGTAGTCATAGATATCCCTCCCGTTTTTGGTTTATGCTTATCTAGGGACTGTACAGCTAAAATTGGAGGGTACATGTCTCTTGACTGGTCGCATCTTATTCTAAGAACCAAGTATGGTTCAAAGATGAAGGTATTATCAGAACCTCTCAACAAAGAGCATATTACTTATCAATTAGTATCAAAGTTCGAAGCATCTCATGCAATGATCACCAGAGAAGAAAGTCTATATGGAGGAATGCACCGAAGATGATGATAATCAAAAGGGTGAAAATTATCTCTCAAATATGACAACCAGAGACCCTTTTGGTAATTTTGACTCCACTTGTTTGGGAACTTATGTGATTTATGATGAGAATCCCGAGATACCTAGGATTATGACAGAGGTGATAAACGTAAAGGAGAGTCCCATACATGATTCTTTGATATGGACCCTAAATTTTGATGGGGCAAGAAGCAAGAATGGCTCAGGAGTAGGCATATGCCTTATCTCTCCAAAAGGGAAAAAGATCCTTAAGGCACTACGTTTTCAGTTTAGCTGCACTAACAATGAAGTTGAGTATGAATCTCTAGTGCATGGCTTAATCCTTGCCCAAAAGGAAGGAATAAAGAATTTGAGAGTCCTTGGTGACTTGAAATTAGTGGTCAAGCAAATCAGGGAGATTGCAGCAGCAAAGAATACGAGAATGAGGTCTTACTATCATAGGGTGTGGGACTTGGTTGAAGGTTTTGATGCCTTCAATATTGAAGTTATCCCAAGGTCTCAAAATGCTGAGGCAGACAGATTGGCTCAAATTGGATCCCAGTTTGATCCAACCAAAGATTTGCTGGTTAACAAAGAATCAGTCAAAATGGTCATATGTTTCGTCATTCCCAACAACTTAGATAATTGACAAGCGTTTGAGAGTGATCTTTAGATCATTTTGTTTCTACAACAGTCAGGAGAATTTGCTAACCAACTGCAACCTAAGATTGAAGAGGTATATGGTGACCAAATAATTCAACTAAGGTCCAACAAGCTTCCAAGGGGACTGATAACCCTTGAGAATCTGTTCGACCTTGATGATGCAAACCTGGACAAAAGCAAGTTCATAGCAAGCAAAGAAGATTGTTTAGAACTTGAGATCTCAGAGGGGAGAAAGCTAAAAGTGGGTAAGGTTACCACTCAAAAAGAAAAAGATAAACGGGTATCTTTGTGCAATAAATATAATAAGGTGATAACATGGATGCATGAGGATCTTCATGGTTATAAAAAAGAAATTGTCCAACATACTATTGACCTGATAGAAGGATCAAAGCCTGTTCGCCAAAAGCAAAGCCCAATGAATCCAAGAATCGAGTCTCTCATGGCAGAAGAGCTCAAGAAATTATTGGAGTCCAAGATTATCTTTCCCATCAAACATTCCACATGGGTCTCTAACTTGGTCCCAGTAAGGAAGAAAAATGGAGAAATCAGACTCTTGTAGATTTCAGGGAGATTTAAATAAAGCTTCCCTTAAAGATCATTACCCCTTACCTTCAATGGAACAAATTTTGCAGACAGTAGCTAGAGCAGAGAGATTCTCTTTATTGGATGGCTTCTCGGGCTATAATCAAATATGGTTGACAGAAAAGGATCAACACAAGACTACTTTCACAACAAATTGGGGGACTTTTGCTTATGTGAAAATGCCATTCGGACTCTCCAACATTCAGGCTACATTTCAACGAGCAATGGACATTGCTTTTGGGGAGCTAATAAATAAAACGATTCTGATTTACCTAGATGATCTCACTATCTTCACCAAGTCTGCTGAAGATCATTTTAATCAATTGGAGGCCATCTTTCAGAGATGCCAAGAGTTCGGGATCTCTCTAAATCCTAAAAAATGCGTATTCGGAGTACCTCAAGGTAAGCTACTTGGACACATTGTTTCAAAATAAGGGATCGCCATAGACCCAGACAAAGTTAAGGCAATATCATACCTATCACTACCAGTGAATAAGAAAGCAATACAATCTTTCCTTGGGAAGATTAATTTTGTAAGTAGATTCATCTCAGATTTTGCTGGAATGGTTAGACCCATTACTCTGATATTAAAAAAGGATTTCAGTTTCAAATGGATGAGCGAAGGCCGACAAGCTTTTGAAAATATTAAAAGGGCCATTGTATCCGCCCCAGTATTGTGCAATCCGGATTTCTCCAAGGATTTCATCATGTATGTTTATGGAGGAGAGTACAACATAGTAGCGGTGCTGACACAAAAGGACATGGAACAAGTAGAGCATCTGATTGCCTTCTTCTCAAGAACCCTTCGAGATTATGAATCCAAGTATAATTTGTTGAAAAGCAAGCTTATGCTATTGTAAAAGGTCTAAAGAAATTCAGGCACTTAGTAACAAGTAACAAGACTATAGTATTGGTGGCTCACCCAAGTGTCAGAGCATATATTATGGAAGGGGAAATAACTGAGAAAAGAGCCAATTGGATAACCAAAATATTAGAGTATTATATTGAGGTTAAGCCTACCAAGCTGATAAGAGGAAGGGGTCTTCGTCAATAAATTGCCCAAGATTAAGTAGCTTTATCGGAAGAAGAATTTGTTACAGAAGATGTGCTACGGATACAAGAGAATGAAATAGACTCTTGGGTCACCGACAAAATTCATTTTATGAAGTTTGGTCAATATCCAAGACAGTTGTCTCCTGAAAAGAGAAGATACGACTGACAACAAGGATCAAGTTTTGTTTTGATAGACAATTTCCTTTTTAAAAAGAATTTTGATGGAATCTTGCTCAGGTGTATTGAAAGCGAAGAACTAAGAGGATCTTGCGTGAGTTGCACTATGGAACATCTGGAGGACATTTTTCAGCGATAACTACTGCTGTCAAAATACTCTAGGCAAGGTACTTTTGGCCTACAATGTTTTCTGATTGCCATGACATGTTCAGTAAGTGTTAGTCTTGCCAGTTTTACATGGGTAAGAGGAGAAATGCAGCCTTGCCAGTCAGTCCAATAATTGTTGAAGAACCTTTTGCTCAATGGGGCCTAGATTTCATTGGGATGATTAGTCCAGTCTCAAGTGCGGGGCACAAATGGATTCTTATTGCCACTGATTATTTTACAAGATGGACTGAGGTAGTTCCTTTGAAAGAAGCTACAGAAAATGTGATCCTAGGTCTCCTAGAAGAGATTACCACCATATTTGGACCTCGCACTATCATATCTGACAATGCTAAGGCATTCCTTGGGGCAAAGGTATCTGGTTTTGCTCTGAAGAATGGTATATATTTGAAGACTTCAAATTATTATCCACAAGGAAATGGTCTGGCAGAATCAACCAATAAGAATCTGATCAGACTCATCAAGAGAATGGGTGATGACCATAAGAGCGGATGGCATGAACATCTAAAGGTAGCCTTATGGGCAGACCGAATTACACCCAAACAGGTGATTAAGACTTCACCATATGAGCTGGTATATGGAATGAGTGCAGTAATGTCCATTTCAATTGAAATTCCAGCCTTACAGTTAATAAAGCAGCTGGAAATGGAAGAAAATGATCCAATGCAAGTCAGACTTGCAGAATTATTGGAACTCCAAGAAAAGAGAGAATCGGCTCATGAGTCAATGATAAATCATCAGCAAGAGATCAAGAGCTGGTTTGATCAAAAGACATCTGAAACTGAGTTTAAGGTTGGGAGTTGGGTCTTAAATGGGATGCAAAGGATGCAAAGCTCGGGAATCATGGTAAGTTTGATTCTTTGTGAATGGGTCCTTTCAAAATAATTGCATGCAAGCAATGCAACACTTACGAGCTGGAAACGATGGAAGGAGAGGCATTAGAGATTCCTGTCAATGGGATCTTTCTAAAGCTCTTCACATAAGAATCATTTGACCTTGTATATTAATTAAATTAGTTTCCCTTTCTGTTTTCTTGTTTTGAGGTTGTTTACCCGCCTCTTTTTAAATTAGTGTTCTTTGAACATGTGTCGGCTACGGAGGCTCTCTAAACTCTCATATGAATCTTTTTACCTATGACCACTTCAAAAGATACCTATCTAACGGTTTTCCCAGGGTTATTAATATTGAATTTTAAAATTTTGAATTAAGGATCTTGAAGATTTGATAATCGGCGCCTTGGAGTATGGAGTTAAGAGTCTTTTAATGAGATGTGATTAATTCATTAAGGAGAGTCATTGATTCGAGTTCGTGGGAGCAACGGTTTTAAAAGAAATTTTTGTCTCTTTTTTCCTTACCATCGAGCAAAGAGTTTACTTAGAGCCGAACGGAGAACTAGCATTTGAGTCTGATCGAGTAAAGGAATTGAGCCAAGGAACAATGAAGAGTATCCTCGCAGCCAAGAGTCTCAGTTAAAATGGCCGCTACGTCAGCATCATCGAAGTCATATGCCTAATCTTGTGCACAACCCAAGGCTACATACCCAAGAACTAGGGAAGCAATGAAAGGTATTTTCAGAGATTCTTCCCTTGTTCTTGATTACGTAGATGAGATTTTTGACCTTGTTTTGACGAAAAAGACTAAGACCCTAAGGGAGGTAGCGCATGCAAGAACGTTGAATCAGACCAAGCCTGAAACTTTTGGTATGAGGGTTTGGACCTCAGGGTTGGCCCAATACATGGTGCCAACAGTGCACCCATACCCAAAATTGGTGGACATGTGTGCCCAAAATTATGACCTTGCTAATGCAACAATTCAAAAGGCACTGATCAGGTTGGTGATCAATCCACAAGCCATCCGTGACATGCTAGGTTTACAACATGATCCTTCAGTCAATTTTTATGACATGACTTAACTAAGGCATGTCTGGTCTCAAGTGCACCAGAAACAAGCATTCTTAAATAAAGAACTGTCTTGCAAACAATAATACTACACCTCAGCCCATGCCCTTTCCCTTGGGCATGTTGACTCAAGATTCATAGGATGCATGTTCAATGCTTGCCTTCATTTTTGGAGAGGATAATGATAGGATGGTACTATTGTCAACTTGGAGTTGCACCCTGAATCGAATATGTGCTGAAATGGCTAATCCTCTCTCCAGTTGAAACAATGGGATCTTCTCACGAGGGTGGGTGCCTCAGTGGTGAGAAGAACCTCCAGAGAAGGCTGGTTCTTGTAAGATGTATCAATGAGTATCTTTACTCTACATTGCGGACTACCATGGAAAAGGGAGAAAGAACCTTGAAGGGGAAATCCTATCTAATGACGGTGATACACCAGAATGTTGATCCACCTTACTTGGAACCTTGAACACTGAACAAACAAGGGAAAAGGAAAACCTTTGATTTCAATTGATTACTATGCATAAGTATTTCATGAGAAGGTTCGATTCAATGACAAAAACGTGAGGGAAAACTATGGAGAGAGGTCCGATACAAGACACTTTGCAGCCACTTAACATCCACTTATAGTTTCAACAAAAGACATAAAACACTGAACATGACCTGCATAACATGATAAGCTAGCAACTAGGTACGAATTAGAATTTGGAAAGGGAGAGAAATCTACCACATATGCAAATTGGTGAATGAATGTACACTATGCCAACACTTGAAATCTGAAAGTACAGTCCTTCTATTGATTAAAAAGGTTACACAACTCACCAATGGCAGAGTTTGGTCTTACCAAGAGGGATCGATTTTACAAAGCTGAAAAGCCATTAATATAGAAAATTACAAAAAGCCAAGAGATTGACGTTGGAAAATAGAGAGGGAGTAAACTCAAACCAACTCAGCCTTTACAAAAGTCTATTTTGTCTTGCATGAAAATTCCTTGCATTGAAAAAGAAGAAGACAAGTTTCGGATGCATGAAATCTACAAATAGATGTCTTGACTTGAAAACCAGTCAACTCCAAAACAAGAGTAGTCAAATCCACTCGAATTGCTGGAATGTTTGAAAGTCTCCCCTTTGCATGAAATCAATGCAAATGCCAAATTAAGAATTACGTTTGAACCGTCAGAACGTTTCAACCTTTGAGACAAACGAGAGTGCGTGCATGGAATTTCTTTTGTTTAAGCTTTCCACTATTCCACTACTTGAGTCCTCATGCAAAGCGAGCTTCTATTTAAGAACTGAAGGTGATGTGTTAGAATGGTCAAATCTGGACATGTCTATTCTTGTTCATGGTTGTTGCATGCTCTTGTATTCTCGGACTATTTAGGCATGTTCACCGTCTGTATTTGTCTTTTCCGCGAATCTTCCCTTTGTTCATGCGCATGTTCATCTTGTATTTCCGTCGGGTTTCTACATCTAACATCTATGTTTTGATTCTTCGGGTCATCTTTTCTCGCAGATTCTGTTCTCTGCGTTTGTCTGTGTCTTTACTATATCTGTCTTTGCTTTGTTCACGCTTTAGCCTTCGGGCTTTTGGTTTTCGTCCTTCGGACAAATTGTCCAAAGGACTCTCTGTCTCTTCTCTTTCCCGGGCTTGGCATTTCCTTTTATCTTTTTTGGCCTTTGCTTACGCTTTTACCTTCGGGATTTTGGTTCTTTGCTTGTGGCCTTGTCTTTGCTATTGGGCTTTTTGTAAATGTCCTTCGGACAAATTGTCCGAAGGATTGTTCTTTCTTCCGCGGCTTGTTCTTTGTCTTGGCCTTGTTCTCGCTTTAGCCTTCGGGCTTTTGGTTTTCGTCCTTAGGACAAATTGTCTGAAGGACTCTGTCTCTTCTCTTTCTCGGGCTTGGCATTTTCTTTTCTCTTTTTTGGCCTTTGCTTACGTTCTTACCCGAGCTTTGGGCTTTGTTTCTTGCTTTTGTTTATGGCGTTCATTCGGCCTTCGGGCTTTTTTGTTCCGTCTGAATTCCTTCGGACTTTTTGTTCGAAGGAATTCGTTTCCTTGTGCCTTTGTTTTATTTCTATCGAGCTTTTCCCTGGTTATATCCTTTGTCGGGTCTTTTTCTGAATTCCTTCGGACAAAAAGTCTGAAGGAATTCATCTCCTTTGGCTATCTTTCCCTGAAAGGCATGTGCCCTTCAAGAATTTTTGAAATGTCCCTGAAACTATGAAGATGCCCTCCGCAAGGGCTTCTGCTTCCCAAAAACACCCTTCGGGCTTCTTGATTTGGTCCTTTTAGTCGCCTGGGTGCCTTCTGCAAGGGTAAGGTTCTTCCAGAAGTTCCCTTCGAAAGAATGGAAAAGGTCCACTTCGCTATAAAGTGCCCTCCTCAAGGGCAGGGGTCCTTCGGAAAAATTGATTTTGTCCTTCGGAACTTTTGCCAAGGTCTTCTTCGTGCTTGAATTGTCCCTTGCAAGGGCACAACCCTTCGAGGGAATGGTAAACGTCCCTACGCAACGCCCAGATGCCCTCCTCAAAGTCACTTCTCCTTAAAACACACCTTTCGAAAGAATTGTAAAGTTCACCTCGCTACATAAGTAACCCCTCAAGGGCACGTACCCTTTAGGTTTTTTTTAATAACCCTTTGGAACTTTTGAAAAGTCCACCTTGCCAATGAAAAAGCCCTCCGAAAGAAATCCCCTGCCCTTCAAAATGCCCAAGACCTTTTCGGGCTTTACAAGTACCATTACCTATAAAAACTGTATAAGACAAGTTGATGCACAAATCCTCTTCCCTCTGTAGACCAACTCGGGCCCTTGGATTTCTTTTACTTATAAAAGTAAATAAGACACCCCCGTAAACTCGATATGCACTATAGACCCATTTGGGTTCTTCGACTGCTTCAGCTTATAAAAGCTAATAAGACATGCACCTTGGTAAACCCGGACTGCTCTGTAAGTACTAGAAATGATCATTACCTGATGAGAAAACGCCTGTCCCTGCACAAATGTGACTTATCCTCGATTTCTCAAGGGTCAAACCTTGGTTTCCAAGGCAAATGGTCATGGTGAGTGAAGTTTTGAATGGTAATGGTGATGATTTGCCCTGTGGGGCAAAATTGTCAACAGGTACATGATTGGCAGTTGGAAGCGCTTTTCCGAATGAAGACTGTAGCCAAAACGCAAGTGTAGAAATTTGATTTTGCGGAGCACATCGCCTACTTGTGCCAATAGTTAGTGAATTTCATGGTACATCCTACTTTTAGGTATTCCTCGAATCTGTTTCACCTCATTTTGTATCAAAATACCCAATTCTTTCAACATCATATAAGTTTGACCCTATGGGACCTAGAGGCAGCAGACCCTTGGAAAGTTATCCCCGTGTTTGCATGGACTCCTGTGTTGTCAGAGTCGTCAGACGTTTATGAGTTTGCTGAGTGTTTTGTAGCACTGTTGGTAAGTGAGTTGGATCCCGAGGGCATACACGATAGGATGAATGATTCTGTAAGGTCTATCCTGTCTAATGCCCGTCACCCTTGTGATTATTTTTTCAGAGCCCATCATTCTTTCATCAAGGTCCATGGTTTTGGGGAAGAATCTTTTATGCTTCCCAAGGTTTTGACCAGTAGAGTAGTAGGTCTAGAAGTGGCCCGATAGTTGGTGGTTATAGATTCTGAGTTTGGGGTGGGAAAAAAGAAGAGGGCCTTCCACGATGTCCCATTAACAAGGGGTGGAATTACACTGGTGAAGAGGCATGCAGAATTCATTTTAACGAGGAAACTAGTTGCATATAGGCTAGTTTTTATTCAAGATTTGTGGAAATACGACTTGGATGGTTTTGACTTATTGGCTTGCCAAGTGTAAGGTCCATGCTCCTTTTAAGCACGAGAGCAGAAAATTAGGAGGTCCCCCAGAAAGGATGCACCAGATGTATATGTCGAATTGCAGGATATCCCACTCACACTATGGGAATCATTTTATCAGCCTATTTAGAATTACGACCCAACAAGTGCAATAACAAAAGGGTTGAGATAGGCCTTGGTCAGGATAAAATAGCTGCCTATTGGAAGTATAGGCAAGAAATTTGTGAGTTTACTAGAAGTTTTGAAGATGTAAAGACAAATGAGCAATGGGAGAATCTGTGGGATGAGGCTCATGTTACTTCGGCTTCTAGCCCGAATACAAGCAACCTCCTAGAACCACATAAAGAGACAGAGGAGGTAGGGACATTTGCGGTGGTGCACACAGCTTTGACCTGGCCACCATCTCTCAGTGAGTTGGAGAAGCAAAGGATGGCCCAATCTACATTTGGATACCTTGTAGTTGAGGCCCCATTAGATTTCTCACAAGAAACATCATCTGCACAAGAGGTGTTAGACTCGTCACAACTTATGACAGTCCAATCAGAAAAAGAGGATCCTGAGGAGAGCTCTCAGAGGAAGAAACAAAGAGTAGAGTCTCAAGAAGGAGACAAAGAAAAAGAGGAAGATCCTACTACTCCTCAACCTTCTACTCAAACACTGTTAATGCCACCCCCTTAACATGTCTTAACATTCTCAGCCATCTCGGCTATGTCGACTCAAACACTAATACCATCTGGTTCCCCGTTTCCATTTGCTTCCCAACAGTTAAACTTACCAACCTTTTCTCCTAGGGTCTTAAAAAACCCATCTTCATCACAGAACCAACCCCAGCATTCAATCATTGTGCTTTATGGTTTACCCCATGGGTCTCCTTTCGCGGGTGTAGTGACTAGTCCCTCGGACTTCCATACTTAGTCAGACATGGCCAAAAGGGCAAGAGAGGCAAGAACGGAGAAGCAGAGGAAAAAGGAGGGTATGTCAATGGCTATGCAACAAATGAGGTCTCTATATGACCACAAACAACATACCCTCACTGTCGCCCACATGGTCCATAATGTGAATAAGCCACTTGAGCAAATGCAGCCTGAAGATTATACAATGAGTGCAGTGGCTATGGATTTGACTCAGTACAGATCCTAGGACAAGGTGGAGCTTATGACTGAAACTGCGGCTGTGGTTACCACAGACTATCTTAAGGTCTCCAATAAATTGGAGAAGGCAAAATCGGGCTTAATTCAAGCCCAAGCCACTGTGAGCCGCATGACTCAAGAGCTTAAGGGCAAGGATAAGGAGATAGCCCAGCTCAACAATGATCTAAAGGGGGCAGTGTCGAAAGAAGTCTTGAAGACTTCAAAAGACAAAGCAAAGTCTCTGCAGGAGGAGCTTAATACAGTTAAAGCCTCTATTAGCTCGTTGCAACAAGAGAAGAGTCTCCTTGAGAAAAGAATTAATGACAAGGAAGTTGAGGTTACTCAACTGCAACAGAAAATAAATACTACCGAGGTAGAGAGGAATAACTTGAAGGCGCAAATCAAGAACTTCTAGGCCGAAGTGACCAAGCTGACTCATGAATTAGTCCAATGACCCCAGTCGGCTGGAGTTATAGCAATGGTCAAGGAACTCTGTCTCTTGTTGGAAGAGAATATCAGTAGACATGACCCATTTGAAACCTACACTCAAATCCATATCCAATGCTCAGACCCTATGTGTGAAAGTGGATTCCTCTGTGGAGAATATCCTACTTTCAGTTGCTGCCAAGGTACCTAAATCACAATTGTTGATTCAAAAGTTATATGACACATCGAAAGAAACTCTACAGGCACCTGGAATCACAGACAGGTGAACAACAACATGAAGGGTAAGTGAGATTCTGAGCTGCAACAAAGCTACATCCAAATGCAAGAATCTACTGAACCTTTTGAAAGAAGGGGTAAAGGAAATGAAAGGGCACATTGAAGAATTGGTCCAATTGGGAGTCCCTTTTTCCAAATGACAACACTGTGCTAATGGAAGACCAGATTCAAAATTTGCTGGTCACGAAGCAAAATGATCAAACGGTTTTCCAGTCCCTCAGTGATTCTTCAACTGTCACAGAGGTGAAAATCGTTTTAATCTCGATTGAAAAGTTGGAATTTCAATTGCACTCAGTGGTACAAAACCTCCAAGCGTTCTCTCACAAGGAAATTATAGAACTAGACAGAGCTTTCCAAGCTCTACAAAAGAGGTAATATCCATTGGAGGGAGAGTGGGCCGGTTTATGTGCCGCATTGCAGAAGCTCTGGTTGAGCTACAACATGAACAATTTTGATCAAGTTTTGGTTTGAGCAATTTTGTGGCAGTTCTTCCATGCAGGCACAGAGTCCCTGGTGAGTCGCCATGAACTGTAGAGTTAAAATTCTACATTTTATTTTATACTTTGGACACGCATATATTATTCGACTAAGTATATAGGCGGCTAAATAACATTTTGGGTCCTATTAATTCGTGGGGTTGAAGGAATCTCTTTTATTAAGCCTTGGAAAAGCTTTAAGACTGTAAGCCAGCGAAAGGATCCACGTGTCACTTCGGTGCTCTTTCAAAGAGAAGGGAGTATCAAAAAGCCTCTGTTGAGCGTAAGGCTTCCACGTGGAGCCCAGAGAAGGAAAGCGGTGAATCAACGGTGTGGACCACAACGATAAATCTAACCGTGTGGACCACAACGATAAATCTAACGGTGAGCGCTAAGTCTCAAAGGAGTCTCCTTTTATTTAAGCCTTGTAGAAAAGCTTCAAGACTCAAATGAATGCGGATGATGCCACTTGTTACTTTGGCACTCTTCCAAGGGAAAGTGAATATCAAAGAGCCTCTGTTAAGCGCGAAGCTGCCATGTGTTAGCACAATGGGTCCCAAAGCCCAAAAGAGCCTAGAAAGCTAAAAAGTTTGCGGAACGAAGGGGAAGGAAGAGTCCAATAGTTAATAACCACGGAAGCCTCCACGTGTCCATGCTTCGAGAGACTGCAAGTTAAAGACAAATAGGAGCAACAGTTGAAACAAAATGAAAGAGATAGCTAGCAGAAATGATTGAATTAAGCTTCGCGTTGTTCAGTTACAACAACATGCAGGTTTCAGATCCGGAATTTGCAGACATGCGGTTAGAGTCCAAGCGAGTGGTAGTGGCCCACGATAGATATTTTGGGCTATAAGTAGCAGATCAAAGGATGGAAAAAGGAGAGAGATCAATAGAGATTCATCTAGATCAATAGAGAGTTTAGGAGCTAGTTTTTGAAGCATTTTACTACCTTAACAGGTGCCCTTCTTGAGGGATCGAATATTGTATTCTGTGCATTTTGCCTTATGTACTTTGTTCTCCTATCAAACTATGAAGAGAGAGTGGTGTTCTGTGCAATTGTAGTCTATTTCTAATTCTTGCTTCTCATTTTCTGTTATGAGCCTTTTGTTAGCTTTGCATAAACATTGAGATTGTTAATCATGCTATATGCTCTTTAATCTTTCAGTGAATGTTGTTAAATCTAATACTGTGTTGTTGGATAGATGATGATTCAGGTCATCTTTTCTGTTATGAGCCTTTGATTAGTCTATAGTCTATGCTAGAATTATTGATCATGCTTTATGCTCTTTAATCTTTTCAATGAATTCTGTTAGTACTAGTTACTGTGCTGTTTGGTAGAGGAATACAATCTTGGCATATCGCCTTAGTAGTTTAAATACTTCTTTTATGCGTTGTTTGTTTTCCCTTTACATCAAAACCCAAAGAGAAGAGCCAACTTCTTTAAAATCTGGAGGTCGTTTGAAGGGTCAAGTCCTACATCTTTGAAACTTCCCATGACTTTGTTGATTAGTTGCAAAATTAAGCATCAACAAAATCCATACCTAGAATCATTGAACTGATAAAATGACATTACAATGGAGTTCAAATATGCGCTAACATCCTTGCTTAATCCTGACTTGGAGTAAGATGGCGCTCGTAACAACCTTGAAGAAAGTGAAGATGACTCCTGCATCATCTCGAATGAAGAAAACCACACCAGCAAGTCTCTAAAATTTAAATAAAGTTTGAGTCTGCAATTTGTAAGGCCACATAAGTAGCTTCCCCAAACTCTTGTGAGGTAGACCGCTCTTGTAAGGCCCTCGATGAAAGGCTAAATTCAAACACCAGAATAAAGAAAAGACTGCACTTGCAAGTCTGAAGGCTTAAGCTGAACCCACAATGACTCCTGAAGATGATGGGCCTCTCACATTATCAGTGGGAGGATAACACTTGCAATATATCCTAAACAATGTGAAATCTGATTCTATACCTATATCAACCGCTTCCATCCACAAGCCAAGAGTGTAGATTGCCCACAATCAGCCCCCTCAAACAGAACTTTCTGGCATAGGAAACTTAAAAAAAAGAAATGCAAATTCATATGTAGGCCCATCAGGTATTGAACCTCAAAAAGATCATCTCATGAAGAGGTGACTATAGATGTAGAAGAAACCAATTTACAGAAATTAAATCCATCTGGATCTATCCTTCCATTATATTTCAAAGCTTGTCAGAATCCATCCATCCATCCATCAGAGCCTATAAAGCATCTACGTCCATGGCCAAGAGAAACATGGCATGCTAAAAAAAAATATTGATAAGAGTTCAGCTCTTTGGGTGTGGATCAACAAGGAATGGCTGAAACTCTGTTTTTTTTTTGGTAAGAGCATTGGTGAATATATCAACTTGGTCCTTAGTAGGACAAAACTAGTGGGGAACTTTTTTGTTCTTGAACAAGTTGATTGATATAGTGCTGATGGATCTGTGTTTTGTCTGGGGATGAGCAACTGGGTTTTCAGCAATGGGATTAGAACTTAGATGATCACAAGGGAGAACAACTGATTGTTGTTGTGGTAAGATCGATCTCTGTAAACAAGTTTTGTGCCCATTGATGCTCTTGAGAAGCATGTACAGAACCTCTGTATTTTGCCTCAATGATGGATAATGAGATGGCATGCTGCTTTTTACGTTCCCATGCAACTGGTCTGGAACTAAGATGATATGCAAATCCAGAGGTGAATTTATCCCACCTCAAGCCAAACTTTTCGGCTTAGGAAACTTGAAAAATAATTGCAAATTCACATGTAGGTGCATCAGGTATTGAACCTCATAAAGATCATCTCAAGAGAATCATCTTATGAAGAGGTTTCTGTAGATGTAGAAGCAACGAATCTGCAGGTATGTCTGCATCCATCCATGCATTGATTGTGAAATCCTGTCAGCATCTATCCATCAAAGCTTCTCGGCAACTATCCATCAATTGTCAAAGCTTGTCAGAATCTATCCATCCATCAATAACTATAAGGCATCTCCGTCCTTGGCCACGAGAAAAATGCCATGTTATAAAATAACTTTGAGAGGAATTCAGCTCTTTGGGGGTCAATCATCAAGAAATGATTGAAACTTTGTGAATCTTGCTTTGGTAAGAGGTTTGGTGAATATATCAACTTGGTCCTCAGTAGGAGAAAACTGGAGGGAACATTGTTGTTCTTGAATGAGTTGATTGATACAATGCTGATGGATCTCAATGTGTTTTGTCTGGGTATGAGCATCTGGGTTTTAGGAAATGAGATTAGCACTATGATGATCACAAGGCAGAACAACCGATTGTTATTGTGGTAAGATTGATCCTTATAAACTAGTTTCATGCCCATTGACCCTCTTGAGAAGCATGTACTGCACCTCTATATTTTTCCTTAGTGGTGGATAATGCAACGGCATGCTGTTTTTTACATTGCCATATTACTGGTCCAGAACTAAGATGATAGGCAAATCCTGAGGTGGATTTATGGGTGTAGTAATCACCGGTATAATTAGAATCAGTGTATCCTGTGCGAACTCTATTTACCCCTTCACAATCTTTGATGCCTAGGTGTTGAGTACTTCAGAGATGTCACAGAGCTCTCCTTGCAACTTTCCAATGGCTCTCCTTTGGTTCCTGCATACATTGGGAAACAAGGCGAACAAAAAAAGAAATATTGGTTCTGCTTTGAGTAAGATAAATAAGACTGCCCACAGATTCCCTGTAAATAGTGGCATTAACTTTGGGAGAAGTGCATTGATTTGTGATCTCAAGTTTTAACATCGTACTGGTTTGGAGTTGAGCAAGCCCTACAATTCTCCATATTAAGTTTCCTTAATAAGTCAAGTGTGTACTTGGGTTGAGATAAGAAAATACCATCAGGCAATTGAGTAATCTGAATTCCAAGAAAGTAACGCTTCAGCCCTAAATTTATCATTTCAAATACTGTGCTGAGTTCAAATTTAACTTATCAATAATAGCAGTATTATTTCCAGTGATTATGAAATCATCCACATAGAGAGCGATAAGTAAAATATTTTGTCCTTCATTCTTCACATATATGCTTGTTTAAGACCATACATGTATTTTCTGAGTCAGCATACATGCTCACTGTCATTCTTCACATATATGTCATGAAGAAACTGTATATTTTATCATACCAAATCCTGTGGGCTTGTTTAAGACCATACACGTATTTTCTGAGTCAGCATACATGCTCACTGTCATTTTCTTCAAAACCAGGTGAGTGCTCCACGCAAATGTCTTCTTTGAGATACCTATGTTGAAAATCTAATTTAACATGCATCAGGTGCACCTGCCATCTATGCTTTGCTGCAAAAGAAAGAAGAATCCTAGCTGTATTCATTTTGACTACTGAGTAAAACGTTTCGTTATAATCAGTTCCTTCTCTTTGTGAGAAACCTTCAGCAACAAGAAAGGCTTTATATCTTTCTATGGGCCCTTCAGCTATAAATTTATTCTTCCAAACCCAATTGCACCTAACAATATTCTTTCCCTTTGGTTGTGGAACAATTTCCCAAGTATTATTCTTCATCAAAGACTAATATTCTTCTTTCATAGCCTGTCTCCACTCATACTTATCAACTTCATGAAAGGCAGCAGATCACAAGTGTCTAATATCCTGGTCATGAAGGCCCCTTGCTTTTGAAGACCAGTCCTGATATCAGAAATATCATTTTTTAGATATTTGGCATTGGGAAGGGTAGAGGCAGTTCATCTAGGAAGGGTTGGAGCAAGAAATTCTGTAATCTGGACACTAGGCTTTTCAGCTTCATTTGAATTTTAATGGTAGGCTCTTCTGGCTTGTGCTGTAGGCGATTTTTCTCTCATTCACTATTAGATTCAGAGTCATGTAGATTAACATAACTGGTTCCCGAAATACCCTGTGAGCATGATTCCTTTAGATCCACAAGTGAAGCTACCTCATCAAAGAAAACACTCCGAATAAATATCTGTCTTGTCCCATATGAGGTAGGCTTTGATTCGTTAGAATAACCCATGCCGATATGTTTATGGTTTTCCGGATCCAATTTCTTTCTTCGTTCATCAGGTATATGAGCCCATGCCACACAACCAAAGATCTGAAAGTGAACAATAGATGCCCACACAACCAAAGATCCGAAAGTTACTGATAGTAATACAAAGACATTCTTAATTGCTTTTGTAGGCACCCTTTTGCGAATATGATCAGCACAAAAGGCTGTCTCACCCCAGAATTTGCTGTCAACTTCTCTTGCTTGAAGCATATGTCAGGCCATTTCTACAAGTGTCACATTGGTCCTTTCAGCAACTCCATTTTGTTGTGGAGAGTAATGTATTGTATTTTGATGCAAAATCCCATTTTGACCATGAAAATTCATGATTTATGCATTCCCCTCCCATCTATTCTTACAATTTTTATATTCTTGCCACCATATTTCTCTAGCATAGTCTTGAATTCTGTGAAGTTATCTAACACCATGCTTTTGTTCTTCAAAAGATACATCAAAGTATATTTAGAGAAATCATCGATAAGTTTGAGGATATAAGTGGCAGTTGATAGAATAATCTCTAGCTTATCCTGAGCTCTTCCTGCATTTCCTATTTCAAAGGCTTCTTTGTGATGCTTCCCTAGAACACATCCTTCGCAAACTCCATCTCGAGGCATCATTGAGGGTGGATCTCAAATTTTGTGTAATCTATTCAAATTCTGAATACTTCTGAAATATAGATGTCCTAACCTTTCGTTCCAAAGGCAACTTTTTGCATCAGTCCCTTTTAAAAATGTAAGAGCTTCTGAATTTTCACTTCTTTGATGAAAGTGGTTAAACCTGTATGGATTTTTACAAGAATCACTATGATCTGAAGCAGTTGGTCTTAGATCATCAACCAAATCTCTTAGCATAGGCATTTCGGCCTCAAGTTCAAGTCTCTTCTTAATGTTGAAATTTTGATGTAAGATTGATTTCAAGACTTGGTATGTAGCAAACAGTGTAAAAAACAAAGATTCCAACTTCAACATCATCCATTCCTCTGGATCCATTGTATTGAGAAAAAACATAAGTGTCTCCTATCACATGGAAAGAAATGTTCAGATTTACACCCGATACACATTGTCGCGAGTGAAATCATGGTCTGAAGTCTCTTCTTAGTTGTCTTGGGAATATTCTCCTCATTGATTCTGATTTGATGATACCCTGATCTTAAATCTAGTTTTGTAAAATAAATAACATGATTTAACTCATCAAGAAAATCATCAATTATAGTGATAGGAAACTTAACTTCGATGGTGAACTGATTGAGTTGTATATAGTCTAGACACATGTGCCAAATGTCATCTTTCTTACGCACCATCACCACTGGAGACGAATATGCACTCTGACTATTGTGGGAGGTAGACCTTTTAGTATATCTGCAAAAACTACTGAATGCTTGTCCACAATCCCCTAAAGATCCAATGGTGTTGGTGCATTTGATTGTTTCAATTTTAATGAAAATAATTGTGCCACAAATCTAGACGAACCCTTTTTTAGCAGTTGTTGCATTTGATGAGAGCTTACCATTTGTGGCATCTTTGCTTGCAACCCTCGCAATTTGAATGCCTTTCCCTCAGAATGAAATTGCATGAACGGTTCTTGAAAGTTCATTTTGATCGTGCCCAAGGCAATGAGCCATTAGACTCTTAACATAATATTCTTCCTCTCGCCCACCTCGCCCAATGGGAATGGCAAACATAGGGCTATTCCAAAGATAGAGTCCCCCATGGTGAGTTTAATACTGTGGCATTTTCCTGAAAAACTAATTGTACCCCCATCCATAATCATGACCTGAAATTTTGGAGTTGGATAAACAAAACAGTTCAAATGTGCTGCCAACTTTTTGTTGATGAAGTTGTGAGTACTCCCTAAGTCAATCAGTGCTAATACCCTCTAATTTTTTAGAAATCTCACTACCGTGAGGGTTTGTGGGATACTAATACCTGAGAACACATGACAAGAGATAGTCAGATGTGTATCTTTTGATGCTTCCTCCAGCTACTCTACAAACTCAACTAAATCATCTTCTTTTTTCAGTTGCGCCTTCAATATAGAATAATAACATTTCTACATGCTTATGTCCTCTACTGTATTTGCTATCACAGTTAAAACGTGACTCTTTTGCCTTTTTTCTTTGATTTGTTGAGGCGTTTATCTAGTTGATTGAGGAAATGATGGTGCTACGGTGCTATGATCTTTGATTGCATGTTTCCTAGTGGAAAAAAATGTTTCCTCTACTCTTTGTGCTATGATAATAGACTTTGATATGGTAAGTGGATTAAACATGTGTACTTTATGTTGAATGTTGTTCTCGAGTTCGCCTAGAAATAGGTCATTCAATTTCTCCTCCGTAGCCTTCTCCACTCTCAAGGATAGGTTATGAAATTGCTGAATATAATTCTTGATTGGACCTGTTTGTCGTAGATGAGCCAATTCGCTGAAGTAGTTCTCTGTGAAACTGCTAATATAGGTGCCTGCAACTCCTCCATAAATACTGACCATGCGACTCTGGCATTATTCTTTTTCTTTTGATCTCAAAGCCATCGATGCCAAATGGGTTGCTTAGGTTCCAAATATAAGGATGACATTGTAAATTTTTGCCCACATGGAATTAGATGTAAATAAAATAAAATATCCATTTGGATGATCCAATTGAGCGGGTCCTTGCCATCAAATTTGTGCATCTCCACCCTCGACATAAATGATGTGATCCCACATTAGAATTGGGTGCTTGCTGCACCAGAGTGCTATTAGGGTCGGTAATGTGTGGGCATGTTGATCCATACTAGTAGTAGAATTAGTTGTATTTTGAGTCTTGGATTGTAGGAACGAATTTTGAAATGCCACCAAATAACTTATGGATGATGTGAGTTGGTCCAATGTTGTAATTGTGGTTGCCATGTTGGACTAGATCTGAGCTATATCTTCTTTCATAGCGAGCATTAATATATGCTTCTTATCCTTTTTCATCATTGCTTGATCTTTTCCTTCAATCATTTCCCATGTGAGAGGCTCTTCGCCATACTGGGCCATATCTACCTTTGACTCTATATCCTTTGTGGAAGGAGTCTTCCTTGTTGTTTGTGTATTCTTGCCCCTGATGCAGGTAGGACCTACCATGTCGTGGCAAGACCGAGAGTAAAAAAATAGGGTTAACATAAACTTATACTGTTGCGACTGCCTCTTCAAGATGAATCCAAAGACTACCTATTGTACAAGGGTGAAAAAATCTGAAACCCCAAAAAATCAAGAATCTGGCAAAACTTAGGGTTGGCATAGACCTATACTTTTTGTGATGCCTTGCCAAGATGAATCCAATGACTTCTATATTGCCAAAGGGTGTGAAAAATCGTTTCCAAACTTTTTTTTTTTTAAATTTCTTGTTTAGGCCAGAATGCTTGGTACAAACAAAAACCCTAAATTCCTTTTAGATCAAAAGTTTTAGATCTTTACCCTCACTTAGAGTGTGACTAATTCCACAACAAACAAAACTAGATCTAGTATGAATAAAAAAAAATTGTAGGAAAAAATAACTGATTTACCCAAACAACTTGCTTCTCGCTTCCCTTCATTGCCCAAATCAAAGCTTTGATACCATTTGTAATGAGCTTATTAAATTTCAAAGGACATTTCCAACAATAGATAGCAATATACTAAATCACATAAGCAAAACAACAACAATCAGTCTCAAGCAAAAGAATAAGAGAGTAGATCCACACTATAACTAAAATATAGAGCAGATTACTGAAATATAGGACTGAGCCACTTCTTGGGGGGGCAACCTCCTCAATCTTGATAATAAGGGTAGAATCGAAATATATGGTGACTTATATCCTAACACTACCTCCTATATATACCATAATTAGGCTATGGGATCACCATAATCCAATTAGGCCAACTACTCGTACCAACATGCAACCTATTGATTATCAAATGATTAAGTTATAGGTTATGCACATCATAGGTAGGCCACATATCCCAACACACAACATATCACCATCGAAGTGAAGCAAATACACATTACCTACAATGAGAATAAGTGGGTTGGGCTGCCCTAGTGGTAGTACACAAGGATGAACACTGTCTCATTGATCTGCCTCCCTTAGTATGCGAATCAAAAATGTCCAAAGGGCCCTTAGTGTCTGTAACTGTTGTGATGATGTGGTGAAAGGAGGAAAACAACATGGTAGCTCAGGGTTTGTAATGACGTACTCCTCAAAGTGACAACATCTTGAAGGAAGAGGGTTTGGCATCTCTGATTAGGATAGTGGATGGAGGTGGATAGAAAACCATGTAGATATTTATACAAACAATGACACCTCCCCTAAATCTCATAGTAGACAGGACCCTTGAATACAAAGTGCTCCTCTTTCGTCACCTCTTGGAGGTGATGTTTTGATCAAGGATGTTCATGATACATATTGTTGGAAAGCTTTTGACATTTACTTTCACATGGAATAAACTTCATTATCTAATTTATCTAGAGTATCTTTTTGTGAATTTTTTATTTTTCACGTTTTGTGTTGACCTTGTATTGTGACGACGTTAAAGGTTTAGGGTCATTTGTTTTGGTATTGGATATAAAGATCTAGGGGTTAGAGGTATTAGGCCACTGAAGCATCTAGCTTTCCATGAGAAGAAAATATTTTGACAAGTTACAACTATCATCTTAGGGAAGATGAAAGTCTTCAATATCTAGCAGAAACTTCATAGTGGGTGAGGAAAGAGTTATCCGCTTGGTTATACGACATGCAAAAGAGGAAACCCTATTCCTCTTTTTCAAATTCACCCTCCTTTTCCCATATCTTCAGTTTTTTTTTGGAATTTGACATTTTAAAATATATACAATTATTAATAGAAACTTATTTGCACTTCTCAAGTAGTAGCATATGCTATCTATATTTCTTAGTGTACTAAATGAAAAGATTCGCCAATTGTTCAATAATTAGGCTGACCAAGCATTGCAGGAAGTAGTTGAGTAGTTGACCAAATGCTCTGTTTGGAATACTTGCAGGTAATGCTAGATCATGTGCAAATGAGTATTTTTAAGTCCTATGCCATCATCTCTATAAAATTTCCTATCAATAATATTTAAAATCAACTTTTTTTATCCATAGATTTTGGCTTTACATTTTCAAATTCAATCCTTCTCTACGGTCCTATCAAATGAAATATGTTCAAATAGAATGGTGGCAGACATATAATTTTGCTCTTATAGTGATTAAATGATCACAACTAACTTTGTTCTGAATTAACCACACGACTCCTCTTCTGATTTCTGTTTTATTTGTACTTTGCAAATTTATATTTGTTTAATATCTAAAAAAAGAAACAAAAGAAGCATCTTTTTCTTCTTTTTTTTCAAAATGTTTTTCTATTACGAATATGACATTATTATTCCTTTTGCTTGGGTTTGGAAGCATGTTGCATGGTTTTGTTACATATCAAAAGTAAGCACATGCCTTATACTGGTTATATTCTTTAGGAAAGAGCTTCTACCAATATCAGAGATTGTTACGCCTAATTTGAAGGAAGCGTCAGCTTTAGTAGGTGGAGCGCCATTGGAGACTATAGATGACATGTGTGCAGCAGCAAAATCCATACACCATATGGGGCCACGGTTGGTATAAATACAGTTTAAAAGTTATATGCTTATATATAGGCACTGGGATGTAAAAGTTTACGTTTATTTTTATGCTAATCTTGAGATTTTAAAGATTTAGGTTATTCCTCATTTGTCTGGCTGTGTTGCTTCTGAATGGCTAAGAAGAACTATGTCAGAGTTAAATGGCCCTTAAAAAGAATTGATAAATAATCAATACATAACAATTCTATTTTTTCTAATATAATGACAACAAACAAGCCAATAAACAAGCTAGAACATGTATTTTGTAAAGAATTGTTACTGGAACTTCAAATAAACTTAATCTTTGAACTCATTTGCCAATACATGCTCGCATGGAGAAGGTTCAAGCTTATGTCTAGACTCAATTAGTTCAAAACCCTATATCAAGGCAGATTTCCTTTGGAGCAGTCAGAGATGGCTTAAACATGAAATAGATAGTATTTCCTATTGTAGAGAGAAAAACATGCGGTCCATCTAAACATCAATAAAAATTATAATTTTTGCTGAAGAATAATCAACCTAACTTTGAATGATAAGGGTGAACATCGATAACAATTATAATTTGTGCTAAATTGACAATGTTCTCTATTTTGTAAACTTTATTTCTGATTGTTATATCCAATTATCTACATTTCTTTGGCCCAGTCACTTTAGGCAATCCTAGCCAATTTTTTCTATTTTGTTTACTTTATTTCTTACTGATATATCCAATTATCTACATTTATTTGGCCCAATTACTTTAGGCAATCCTAGCAAACCAGATAGGGTTTTGTATTTTACTAAAAGTACAAGCAAAGATCTAGTGATTGATAGTTTATATATCCAAAATCCAGTTTGGGGTTTATTGACTGGGCTCTCATTGATAGGGTTCAAAATACCATGCTTCTGCAAAGAGACTGCCCCTCAATGCACTGTTTAGGATGAGCTTGTCACCCACCAGCTGAGAGTATCTTTGGGTTTCGTATATGCACAAACTCAAATCCATGGGTGACTCAGCTTCATGTTGGAGATATACCCATTTTTGGCACTTTGATCTTTGGATATGGTCGCCTCTTTGGGTGTCACCGAATGTCGAAGTTGTTGGTGTTTCGAGACTAGTTTGCCTCTTAAGTCTATTTGCATCTCTATTGATCGAATTACTCCATTTAGATCCTTTATGGGTGCCCCTCTTCAGTTTAATTCCTTGAAGGAGGTGATAATATGAGTTGTCAGAGAGTATAGATCATAGTAATGGGACTCAAGCTTGGCAAAACCTTGGGAAGCTGATTTTTGACTTGGACTCAGACCCGACAACAAAACTACGCGAAGACTTGGCAAGACTCGCAAATTTTAAAAAATCACTAAAAATAGATTTTTTTTGGTTAAAAAACTATTAAAATGCATTCCATGTCAAATCAATTTAAAATACCTTCAAAATTAATCAGTTGCATTTGACATGCACATGCACACAAAAAGAAGTAAATAATGTGATATTGAAGTTTTGAAGTTGAACAATTGAACTTGAAACTTGGAATTTGAGAGCTGATATTAAATAAGATTTGCTTTTATATTCATAAAATTGTTTTCTATAGACATCCAATTCCTAACACCATTTGTGTTGAAATTGTCAATCTTACTCGAATTGCACTCAAATGCACATTTTAGGCTAAAAACCATAAAACCCCCTAAATGGTTCGAACTTGTCATTTACAAGTGCCAATTTAGGTCAAAGTATCCCTAAATAGGGCAATTCATTTTATGGGCCAACTAACTTTGATCAGATCATTTCGAATCAAAATGACGATTTCGCCTTTTTGTGCTTTGGATCACTCTTTTTTTCTAATTCGTTGGTCCATGTCATATATCCTTGTTATTTTGTGTTGGCAACATCCTCAATGGGAATACGGTTCCAAGGCATCTAATGTTACCTTCTAATTCTTCTCAAGTCAAATTATGACCCAGTAATATGACTTTCTGACCATTTTGATTAATTGAGGGCCAATTTCCAAATAATTGCACAAATGTTGATGTTGACATTTCTGCCCCCACAGGCCAAAATTGTCAACCTTACTATTTAGAAGATGGTCTTATGGTACCAGTTTGTCTCGTAAATTAGTTTTTTGGGGTCCTTAAATAGACACCTACAACCATGTAAATTGGTAAAGACACCTACAACCATGCAAATCCCAAGGAGCCATCTACAACCATCATATAAAGCATGCAGTCTGTTCGAGGGAAAGACACCTGCACACATTCAAAGGCCATATCCCTTATTCAAAATGTCACATACAGTCTTAAAGCTCCAGCCCTGTAGAAGGAACGACTTTGTGAGGTGTATAGGAGCCAATGAAGAATTAATAGCTACAACCATCCTTGAAGTTAACCTACAGGCCTGTAGGTTCACTTTCAATGAAAGCATGGGATCAAAGGCAACATCATGCAGGTTTAGTTTCTCGGATTTTTTCCCAGGTGGTTCAACAAAAGGACATGGGTGGATTTATGGTACAAGCTTTGTTGGTGGAGTGGTTCCAATACTTAGCTCCGAGGCTCATAAATTGGCTCGATACATGTTGAAAGTTTTCGATAAAAATACTATTTATCATGCTCTTGATTCTCTACAACCTTCACATAAAACATGGGATGATCTACTTGAGGATGTTACAGGTGCCCTGGGTTGCGACTGAAGATACATATGTTCTACTTGTTGAGACATACTGCATATCTGGATTGTTTGAAAAGGCAAAGGTTGTTTTGCATGCGATGCGCAAACATGGTTATTCATATAGGGTTACTGCATACAATACATTAATTAATGCCTTATGCAAGGTTAGAAATATGCACAAAGCAAAGGAAATTAAATTGAAGGAAGATATCCTTCGGACAAAATGTCCGAAGGAATTCCTTAGGACTTTTTGTCCGAAGGAATACTTCGGAGAATTTGCAAACAAAAAACCCACAACCAACAAAGGAATAGGAACAAAATAAGGACGGTTACAAAAAACCCGAGTGCCTTACAAAAAGCTCGAGTGACTTACAAAAAACTCGGGTTCCCTACAAAAAGCCCGGGTGCCCTTCAATTCTTGCGAAAACCTAGTTTCAAAGGACACTTGCCCTTGCGGAGGGCACTTGGTCAGTAAAGTGGATCTTTCCAATTTTCTTGAAGGACACTTGGTCGGTGGCAGGGCCCTTCAAAAGCTTCGAAAGAATTCAAGGACACCAACCTTTGCGGAGGGCACTTTGTCGATAGTGGACCTTTCCGATTTTCCCGAAAGCACAGAGAGACAAAAGCCCTTGCGGAGGGCAGAGACAAATAGTGGACCCTTCAAAAGTCCCGAAGGGCATGAAAAGATAAACAAAAGAAGGAATTCCTTTGGACAAAAAGTCCGAAGAAATTCGGGAGAAAGAAAAAACCCGCGGAATGGAAGAATTCCGAAAGAATTCAAGAAGGGCAGGAAACAAAGAATTCTGAAAGAATTCAAGGGAGATAAAATAAAGTCCGAAAGAAATGAGAGTAAACATAAAGCCCGGGGGAATTTGAAAACCAGAAAGCCCGAGGCATATAGAAGGAATAAATTTGGGAAAATTGGCAGGTAGAAATCTGAGGGAATTTACAAATTGCAAAAAACCCAAAGAAATGAGAAACAAGGCAAAGAAAGAAGAGGGAAGATATCCTTTGGACAAAAAGTCCGAAGGAATTCCTTCAGACTTTTTATTCGAAGGAATACTTCAGGAAAATTGCAAGCAAGAAATACAGGGAAAAAAAAAAGCGCAAAAAAGAATAAAGTCCGTAGAAATTAAAAGGAGATAACAGAAAATCCGAGACCAAAGGAAATCCGCAGATAACAAAAGAATATCCAAAAGAATTAGGCTAAGGGGTTGAAACGGGATAATAGACCAAATGTAGATAAAATTATCAGAAAATAGAATCCTGCCAAAAATAGACAAGCCATGAACAGGCCAGACCAAAATAAGAGAAAATACATGCAAGCAAAGGCTATTTTCGGTTGACTGGTCAAAGCTTTAGTTGACTGGTTGTTGAAGTCAAGCTAATCTCCGGGTCAAACTCGTGCTTTCAAACGATCAAACGGCTCAATAGGAAGTCCATATTTGGAGGTGGGCGTAGCATTTTTGCATGATAAGAGTTTGACTTTCAACAAACCCACCGTCCATTCTCTAACGCCAAGGAGCTTCATGCAAGACAAATAGACTTTTTGTAAAGGCTGAGTTGGACGGATTTCGCCTCTCTTATTTTTCAAATGCCAACTCTTGGCTATTGTAATTTTCTATATAGGTTGGCTTTTCAGCGTTGAACTGTATCCCTCTCTTGGTAAGACTAGACTCTACCATTGGTGAGTTGTGTAACTTCTTCAATCAATAGAAGGACTGTACTTTCAGATTTCAAGTGCTGACATAGTGTACATTCATTCAACAATTTGCATACGTGGTAGATTTTCCTCCCTTCTCAAATTCTGATTCGTACCTAGTTGCTAGCTCATCATATTATGCAGGTCATGTTCAGTGTTCTATATGTCTTTTGCTGAAGCTGTAAGTGGATGTTAGGTGGCTGCAAAGTGTCTTGTATTAGACCTTTCTCCATCGTTTTCCCTCATGTTTTGATCATTGGATCGAATCTTTTTATGAAATATTTATGCATAGTGATCAATTGAAATCAAAGGTCTTCTTTTTCCCTTGTTTGATTCAGTGTTCAAGGTTTCAAGTAGATTGGATCAACATTTTGGTGTATCACCGTCAATAGGTAGGATTTCCCTTTCAAGTTTCTTTCTCCCTTTTCCATGGTAGATTCGCAGCACAGAGTAGAGATCCATTGATACATCTTACATGAATCAGCCTTCTCTGGAGGTTATTCTTACCATTGAGGTACCCACCCTCGTGAGAAGATCCCATTGTTTCAACTGGAGAGAGGATTGGCCATTTCAGCATGTCTTCGATTCAGGGTGCAACTCCAAGTTGACAACAGTTGATTAACCTTGTTTAAGGCTAATTAATCCAAATCAAGAGCTTAAGTGGATTTTTCATGAGAGTTGTTGAATATTTATTTCTGGAAATTGATTTCTATTAATTGCATCATCAGGTGACATCATTCTTGGCAAGACATCCCTAGTCCATAAATGCCACAAATATCAAGATTATGGGTCTCCCATGTCTCATAATGACCCTCCATGCCTCTTCAATGCCCCTTTTTCCAAAGTCATGATGAGTATAATTATGGATTTAATTCCAAATATTGAATTAATCCTCAACCACACATCATCTCAAGATGGACGGTTCAGGTTGATTCTGGTCATTCTTGAAAATCTATAAATAGAGAGGCCATGGACATCATTTTTAAGCTTGAATATTGTACAATAATAATGTTAAATTGTTTCCACAATATTTTGCATTTGATCATTGATTTTGTTTGCAAGCTTCATTGATAGGCTAGTTTAGTGATTCCAAATCATGAGCCTAGGTTTTGTGGAGTGTTTTTGAGACATTGGAGGAGTTTGCCACCATTGTTGATAAAGACAAGTATGCTTGATCAAGGGAGAACATGATTTTGAGCCGCTTTTGGAGAATGGATTCACTTGGGAAGGTATAGATTTTTTACTTTCTTTCATTTGTCTTTCATTGTCATTAGTAATTTCCACATGAATAGATAGGCTTAAGTCGGTTTGTTCTTATGCATTCTTCCTTTGGTTTATTGGACTAATGTTTGACTAATCGTATTATGTAATCCTCTCTACATTTTCTTGTATAAAAGATATGGATTTATAAATCCATGGCGATGGCATCAACAAGAAAACATAATAGAAAAAAGATACCATAGTTACCATGTTCAAAAATTTCGGGTCGTTCAGAAGGGGAAAAAGTTTGGAAGCTTGGGATTTTGCAAAAGGTTTGTCTTGGTTCAAAAAATTTAAAAACTTAAAATGTATATAAAAATTAATAATAATACACATTCAAAAATAAATAATTACACAAAAATAAATAAACATACACATTTGACACAAAAATAAATATACACATTTGACGTAAGTACACGAAAAAGATAAATTCACATCAAAATCTAATAGAATGTCAAGACTTTATACATATAAGATATAATGATAAGAATCATCCATTGTTTAAACTTTAAAGTTTAAAGCATTAACTAAAAATGAGAATGCAATTTTAAACATATGTAACATCAAAACTTGTTTCTATATCAAGATTCAAAAGTATTGCTAGCATCTTCATTTTATCGTACAATAGTAGGCTCATCAACAACATCAACATTTTATCCGTCTCCAAAACATAGCTCTCCAAGGAGAGAGTTCTAATTTTCATTTGTAAGAGAGTGAGTAAGCAATTGTAAATTACTATTGACAAACATAAGATTAAAGAGTTTTTGAGCCCATAGTCAATTCCTCTTGTTAGTGTGGATTAAATGATGTGTACTTCAGTTTATTTCACATGCAGAAGCACTGGAACATTCGCTGAAGATTAACACGACAAATTTTTACAACTTTGGAGTAGAAGCCTTATAAGTCTACCACCATTTAGATGGTTCAACTTCATCCTACTTGCCTTTGCTTTCTTTACGCCAAACATTCTTTTGTTATTTCTTGAAAATAATTTCTTTCTTGTTATTTCCTTTTCATCTTCATCAAGAACCAACATGTTTATTGTTGAAAATATTTATCACTTTATTTCCTCATTTCCATCATGATTTACCTCTACTAATTTATGATCTAAATAGCAAAATGCCATATGTAGAGGATAATGTAACATGAACCATTGTTTGTCCACAATTTCTTAAATATACATGATTTTTACAACATTATCAAGTAGTAACTTTGAATTTCTTCCTTTGCTTTGTCCATGCCCTCATACACAACCTATGCAAAGTCATTTGCCATCAACCATTCTCAAAATTCGAACAAGTGGCTCAAACACTTTTATGATCTTCTTGCCCCCCTCAAAAAATGTGTTTACTAAGATAATTCTTTCAATATCTTTTGAATGAATTTCCTTGAAAAGCTTTGACTCTGCATATTCATTGGTCATTTTTCTCATTGTTGACCTCTCCTCTACCACCCTTTGCAAATTAATGAAGTTGGTGGCAAATCCTGTTTCAATAGGGGGAGAAGCTCATGCTTTACAAAGAAATGATACAAGTTCAATGTCAAACAGTGATTGAGAATAAACTTAGAAATTTGTTATCCTTCAGTCTCAACATTACTTACCCACTGTAATTTTGATAGATATTCGAACAAAAGATCCAACATGTGCTACACATGGTGTCCAAAAGGGAGAAGAAATCTATCCATAAGTATTCATTTGCTCCTTTACAATTTGTTGCATTATCTATAATAACTTGAACAATATTCTCTTCACATATCTCCAAAATGGTTAATTCGATGCATTTGGAAATGAAAAGAGAAGGTTTTTGCTTATTACTTGTATCAGTTGACATTATAAACATTTGTAATGCCCCCCTTTTTGAACTAGTCTTGAGAGAAGACCCTTAGCCTTTTCGTTCCCAAGGGCTAAGGAATTTAGAGGCAAAAATGGGAACATTTGTGAGCTTCAAGAGTGTTTTATGGTAAAACACTTTATGATCTAATTTTGGGATCTTTTTGAGGGTCATAGGTACTTAAGGCCTAAAGTGAATTTTATAAAGAAGCTTTTATATATTTCCTTTTTTAAAAAGAAAAAGGAAAACTCTCCCTCCTTATTTTGGACGCTACACTTGGAGGTTGGATATAAAGGGTAAAAAGAGGTTTATTTGGAAAGGTTATGTATTTTGAATATTGAATTGTTGACCAAGTATGTCAAGCTTGTTCGCCACAACTTGAGGACGAAAACCTTCAAGTGTGCCAAGGGTTTGGGGATGAAAACCCCCATTGCTTCATTAAGGGCAACTCTATCCAAGGGATGTAGTTGTACTTCAGATTTGCATGGTTGCATGCAATTAGACTTACAAAGGTGTTTTGGAACATCACCTTCTACGAAATATTGGCGAGCACCTTTGGAAGCTTCATGATTGCATTTGTGCAGGTAAAAGAGGTGAGCGAATTTGCTTGGAGAGCTGTGGTTGGTGTTGGAATCCATCCCTAGGGTGGCGAATTGGTTTGGAGGACTGGCGACCCCTCTCTAGAGGGTTATTTGGCTTCAAAACCCTTTTCTAGGGTTTAGAGGTAATTTTGGTATTTTATTCTAGCTTGGCAAATTGTTTGTGGGCTATCTGCAAGGTTTGAGGGCCATTCCGTGCCCTAGAAATATTATAAAAATTATTATATTATTTTTGCACCTTGAGTGACTTGCATTGGAAGGTTTGTGTAAGGGCAAATTCAAGGATTTGATTTTCAGATTTAATTATCTATTTTTTTCCAAGTGTGACGACTTCCTTGGAGGGGTTTTAAGGCTGATTTGAAGGGGAAAATGCAGCTTTACCTGCATTTAAAAATCAGAATATTTGCAGGAGTAATTTTCAACTTTCTCGCCATTGTCACCTTGCCAAAAAAGACACTTTATTTCAGTTTCATATTCAGTTATTTTTGGGCTATTTTGGAGTGTGTTTTGCTTGGAAATTGGTCAATTTTTTCCAGCTAAGGTTTGCTGGTTTTTGGCTCAGATTTTAGATTGTTAGCAGATTTACGTAAGGGTTTGTTGGAAAACCCCAACTTTGCCTGATTGTCCCATTTGGGGACATCACCGTGGTATCGAAGCCATATCTTGGCCATATGTAGGATTCAAGGCTTATGTCAAACAATGACATAGACAAGGTTAGGGTTGAAAGTCTTATTCAAACAGAGGATCGTGGGAATAAGCCCCTCAAAGTGGAGGACCAAACCTTGGTTCATTGGGATCTAATGGAAGATTATGATGAGTATTTGACACTTGCACCACGTTACAAAAAGGGAAGGAGCTTCAAGGAATGGCTAGCTTTGAGACAAGGCAAAGGGCCCCATGGGCACATAACTACACATGATGACTTGGGGAAGATAGTTCTTCCAACTTTTGATGGTGATCCATGTATTTCGGTGAAGGCTTGGGTGGACAAGGTGAGTGAGTACCTTGACTTGAGACCTAGGGGTAGAAGAGAAGCTCTAATTTTTGTCATCCAACATTTGGATGGGACTGCTCATGAATGGTGGCATTATGGATGGGAAACATAAGGGCATAACATCATTTGAACACATGAATTTTTTGAGAGAATTATTGAGGAGTTTGGTAAGAAGGTGGAGCCACCAAAATCAAAATTACTAATGGCACCAAATAGGGACTTTCAATTGTATAAAAAGCAGCGTTTAAAACAACTAATTGAGTCTAGTTTCCAATTATACAAGGGGCAGCCACTCCACAAGTTCGCTGGTCATCAACAATCGGTGGTTACCGAGCAGCCCAAAACAAATTTTTAGGTTGGCATGAATAGTTCTTTGCATAGGAAGTTTGAACACCAAAAGTCCGTAAATTATGGGCCTCTTATGATAGGCAATCAGCTAGATTTAAAATCAGAAAATTTATAAAAATTGGAGGCATGTAAAACTGAAATTGAGGGGCAGTCGCCAAGGGAAGGACAATCAGAAAATTATGAGCCAAAAAAAGAGAATATGAAGGTAAACCAAACTGAATTTAAAAAGCAATTGGATTAGAAAAAAAGAGGACAACCAGCAGGTGCCAAGGAAAGAGGTAATTGCTACCCTATCTAGTGCTACTAGATGCCATGCCTTCCGTGTGAAAGGGACCCTTAGAGGCAAAAGGGTGACTGTGTTAATGGATAATGGAGCCACTCATAACTTGATAGATGCTAAAGTGGTTGCAAGACATAGGCTGTCCACCAAGGAAAATGGTGGATTTAAGGTAACTGTGGGGGATGGCTCCTCCATTCCATGCATTTCAGGCACCTTGGGATTGAAACTCGCCATGGGTGAATATTCTTTTGAAGGTGAGTTCAATGTGATAGACCTTGGGGAGTTAAAGGTTGTGCTTGGAGCCCAATGGTTTCAATCTATTGGTGAGTACACTTATAATTCACACGAATCAGAACTGAAATTTATGGCAGCCAACAAGGAAATTGTTCTTCATGGCTTAAGCAATGGGACACCCATGTTGGTGAACTCTAAAAGAATGGAGCGAACTTTCAATAAAGGGTAGATTGCATGGGCAGCTAAGTTATTTATGCATGATACAAGGTCTGATTCAAATCAACAATTGCATCACAAGGATGTCCAAGTCATCCTAGATAGACACAAGGGAGTGTTTAGTGACATACCGCATGGGCTGCCCCCGGATAGAGGGTTTGAGCATATAATTGAGTTGGAGGAAGGCACAAGATCAATGATTGCTACCCCTTATCGCCACCCACAGATCTACAAGGAAGAAATTGAAAAGACCATCCAAGAGTTACTTGAAATGGGGCACATAAGACCTAGTTCTAGCCTCTTTGCTTCTTCGGTGGTGCTTGTGAAGAAAAATGATGGAACCATGAGGATGTGTATTGATTATAGATTGTTGAACAAAAAGATCATCAAGAATAGGTATTCAATACCTAGGATTAATGAACTCATTGATGAGCTTCAAGTGGCGGTTTACTTCTCCAAAATAGACTTGAAAACCGGTTATTACCAAATTTGTGTGAGGGAGGAGGATGTGCAAAAAATGACTTTTCGTCGTCACTATGGGAATTATGAGTTTTGGGTCATGCCCTTTGGACTCACTAGTGCTCTTGTTACATTTCAATCTTATATGAATCACCTTTTCAAGCAACATTTGAGAAAGTTTGTGCTAGTGTTCTTTGATGACATATTAGTATATAGCAAAACTTGGGAGGAGCATTTGCATCATTTGGACATTGTGTTGGGCATGTTAGAACAACTAACCCTCTTTGCAAAGAAATCCAAATGTGAGTTTGCTACTTTAAAAATTTTGTATTTGGGACATGTAATTAATGCTCAAGGGGTCCAAGTGGACCAACAAAAGATTCAAGCCATACTTGATTGGCCACCTCCCACTACTATGACTCAATTGAGAGGGTTTCTTGGATTGTATAGCTATTATCGGAGATTTGTGAAGGGCTTTTCCCAACTTGCTGCCCCCTTACAAACTTGACAAGGAAAGGTGCCTTTGGGTGGGGTCCAAACCGCTTTGGAAACTTTTGTGAGACTCAAGGAGGTGATGAGTTCTTGTCCCATGATTGCTGTTCTAGATTTTTCAAATCCTTTCACATTGGAATGTGATGTTTCAGAAGAGGGGATAGGGGTTGTCCCAATGCAGAAATGACATCCCATTGCTTTTTAGAGTAGAAAACTCAAAGAAGGGGAATTTTTTTTTTTTAGTTTATGACAAGGAAATGTTGGCTATTATGCATGCTTTGGCCAAATTCCAAAATTCCACAAATACTTGATTTGTGAAAGATTCATAGTCAAAACGGATCACAATAGCCTCAAATACTAACTCACACAATTTGATTTGAATGACAGGCAACAAAAATGGGTGAGCAAATTACAATCCTATGATTTCAATATTTAATATGTGAAAGGTAAAAATAATGTGGTTGATGCCTTGTCAAGAAGGCTTTATTTGTGCTCCTTGAGTGAATTAACAGTAGATTGAAGGGCTGTAATTATAGCCGAATATGCAAGGGACAAGTGGGCTACAAAGATTTTGGAAGGCAAGGTGATGGACAAAAAATATAAGGGCTGCTCATGTTGATACTATGTCTGGTCATCAAGGATATTTCAAGATATACAAATGAGTGAGAGAAAGATTTGCTTGGAAGGGCTTAAAGAGAGATATTTTATCAGATGTTCGTGAGTGTGTGGTTTGTCAAAAGAATAAAGGGATGACTACATTTCCAGCAAGACTCTTGCGACCTCTTTCTATTCCCCACCAAAAATGGGAGAGCATATCCATGAACTTCATTATGGGATTACCCATGTCACAAGGTAAATATAGAATTTTTGTAGTGGTGGATAGATTGACAAAATATGCTCATTTTTTTGCACTTTCAGCCAAGTACAATGCTCCTTAGATAGCATAAATATTTTTCAAATAAGTATTCAAGTTGCATGGATTACCCAAAAATATCATAAGTGATAGGGACAGCCAATTTAAGAGACATTATTGGCAAGAGTTTTTTAAATAATAGGTACAAAATTGCTTCCAAGCACTAGTTACCACCCCCAAACGGATGAACAAATTGAGATTGTCAATAAATGGGTGGAAGGGTACTTAAGGAACTATGTTTCGGGGCAGCAAACAGGTTGGAATAGATGGCTGTACATGGTGGAATTTTGCTACAATACTTCTTGCCACATGTCTAGTGGTATGTCACATTTCAGAGCTTGTATGGATATGAAGCTCTTTCATTTTTTGATCCTATTTTGGAGGATAGTAGGGTGCTCGAGGGTGCCACTTTGGTACAACAGAGTTCTGAAATTTTGAACCAGCTCAAGAAGATTTTACAACAAACACAAAATCAGCAAAAGCTTTATGTGGATCAACATAGGGTGGAGAGGCAATTTGAGGTAGGAGACATGGTCTATTTGAGATTGCAACCCTATAAGCAATCCTCCCTCAAACAAAGTGGAACGAAAAAGTTGAGGCCACGTTTCTATGGGCAATACGAGATTCAAAGAAGGGTGGGTAAGGTGGCATATGAGCTGGAATTACCGGAAGGAAGCAAGATCCATAATGTTTTCCATGTTTCTTGCCTAAAAAGGGCTCTTAGAAAACATATAATATCTTCCATTGACTTGCCACCTCTTAATGATGAAGGTAAATTGGTCTTAATTCCTGAAACTATCTTTGAGGTTCGTGAGAGGAGTTTTTGAAATCGAATCATCACAGAATAGTTGTTACAATGGAAATATGTGTCTATGAAAGATGCAACTTCGGAAAGGGCAACCATTCTTGAACACCCGAGTTTACAATTGCTTGTGGGCAAACAATTTTGGGAAGGGAGGACTGTAATGTCTCCTTTTTCGAACTCGTCTTGGGAGGAGACCCTTAGCCTTTTCGTTCCCAAGGGCTAAGAAATTTAGAGGCAAAAAGGGGATCATTTGTGAGTTTCAAGAGTGTTTTATGGTAAAACACTTTATGATCTAATTTTGGGACCTTTTTAAAGGTCATGGGCATTTAAGGGCTAAAGTGAATTTTATAAGGAAGCTTTTATATATTTTGTTTTTTAAAAGAAAAGGTAAACTCTCCCTCTTTATTTTGGACGCTACATTTGGAGGTTGGATATAAAAAGTAAAGAGAGGTTCATTTGGAAGGGTTATGCATTTTGAGTATTGAATTGTTGACCAAGTATGTCAAGCATGTTCACCACAACTTGAGGACGAAAACATTCAAGTGTGCTAAGGGTTTGGGGACAAAAACCTCCATTCTTTTATTAAAAACAACTCTATTCAAGGGTTGTAGTTATGCTTCTGATTTGCATGGTTGCATGCAATTGGACTTACAAAGTTGTTTTGGAACACCACCTTGTACGAAAGATTGACGAGAACCTTTGAAAGCTTTGTGATTGCATTTCTGCAGGTAAAAGAGGTGGGCAAATTTGCTTGGAGAGCTATGGTTGTGTTGGCCATTTTTTGGCCTACATACCAAAATTTTGCCTAAGTGTGAGAGGGTGGGCATTCAAGCAAGACTTTGGGTTTTACACAACAAAAGACTTCGGGTTTTTGGAAGAAGTCTTCGGGTTTTATAAGAGACAACTTATTTCACTTTATGAGTAATCAACAGTTGAAACCCCTCAGCAGAAGTAATCCGGGTTGAAAAACCCGAATTACTCTTGACAGTGCAAATCGGGTTTTGAGAAGTGCTTTGCTTATGAAAGTTTTATCAGCAGAAGTAATCCGGGTTGGGAAACCCGAATTACTCTTGACAGTGCAAATCGGGTTTTGAGAAGTGCTTTGTTTATGAAAGTTTTATCAGTAGAAATAATTCGGGCTTAGAAACCCGAGTTACTCAGGATAGTGCATTTTGGGTTTTTTAGGGTGAATGACTTATCTCTTTTTATAAGTAACAAGCAATGAAGAATCCGAAGTAGGTGCCAGTGAAGAATCCGAAGTTGCAGACATTGAAGAACAACAAATAGACTGGACAAAAAGCCCGAAGGAATTCTTTCAGACAGTTTTTGGTACGTTCGGTGGGACCACGAAGAAGTTCTTTACATATTTGAAGAGTTTTCGCAGCAGTAGAAGATATTCATCTACATTCAGTTGCAAAGTTCATAACATCATTCAGGGAATTCGTTCATGCCAAAGGTTACCACAAGATCAACAAGTAAAGGTATTCCTTTTGGATTGCAACTTATAAAAGAGCAAGGTCTAGAAGGGAAAATCTATATCCTCAAAGAGAATATTTACCTCCTCATCCTATTGTTCTAAACACTGCAATTCCTACTATTCAAATGACCATCAAAAACCAAGTGTTTGCTCCATCCAATAGTGGAAGTCCACTGAATTTAGCCTAGTTGGATGATATTCCAATGTTTGCCCTCAAGAGCATTCCATTTTTCTCAGGAGAAAATCAAACAACCCCTATTGAGCATATCCAAGATGTTGCTAATCTTTGTTCAGTCCTTAATGTTGTTGTTAGATTCTTGGCTGCCTCCTTTAAAGGAAAAGCGTTGCAATGGTATAGAAATCTGCCACTTAATACCATTGCCACCTGGTACGAATTGGGCGCAACATTGGTCAAGCAATTTGAGGACAAATCTGATCATCTCTCTTTGGTTGAGCAATTGACAACCATAACAAGGGCTCCTCAGGAGGTCATGTCTGATTTTAACCTTAGATTCCAAAAAATATGGACTAAGATACTTGCGTTGATTAGGCCATCCCCTCAATATACATTTTTGTACTATTTGAAAGCTTTTAATTCTGACATTAGTGTGATGATATAGTCAATGGGTGGTACTACTTTGTTGGATGCTTATGAGGTTGCAATTAAGGTTGAAAATAGTTTGATACAAGCTGGTAAGCTTTTTCCAAGACCTCCAATTCCCATATTTCCAGAAATAAATTCTATACCACCCCCTCAAGTTCTTCAAATTCCATCCTTGGCTCCAATTCCAGCACCTCAAGTTCCTATTGCAACCCCTACTAGTCAAGCTAGTGAGATAGGTGAGTTGAAAAGTTTGCTACAGTCTTTTGGAAATGAAATAGTACAACTCAAAAGACAACAATTTCAGTCAAATAGACTCTATCAACAGCAAAATCAGAACACCTATCAGTCCTTCAAAGATCAAAGGCCTCTTTATCAAAGTTTCAAAGAAAATAGACTACCTTATCAAGCACAAGGAGCCATAAATTCAGCTAAGCCATATGCTGCTCTTGATTTGAATGCTCCTTCCACTTCAAAAGCCATTGTTCTAACCCCACCTCAAAATAATTTGGTGTAGGATTCAGGTTTGCAGCCCTCAAATCTCAATGATGTTCAAAACCAAGCCTTGGTAATCACAAAACATCACCATGCCACATATGACACAAGAAAAGTTCTCTTTTCAAGGAGGTCAATATCAAGATACAAGTTTGGCATCACAAGGAGAGACTCATCAAGTTCAAGGGCAGCCTAATGCTATTAATGTAAATTGGCAGGTAGATGATAATGTTGCTTTTACTCAGGATGTTAAACTAACGATACAAGTGGTCAAGTTGCAGCTATAACTTATCAGAGAATTAAAAGAAGAGTTGTTGATGAGGCCCAAGTGGTAGCAAATACTTCAAATACTCCTAGTATTGTTGCTAAGAGTACAAAAGAGCAGTTTGCTGCCCTTATAGCCCATAAAAATAAGAATATAGAGGTTAGTAAAGTGTAGCAAATACCTCTAATTCGTGAGCAACAAGTACCTTAGAAAGTGCAATCAAAGGTTAGTGCATCTCAATTTAGTATTGTAGATCAAATGAAGAAGTCTAACATCAACATTAACATGTGGGATTCTCTTTCAATTCCAGGGCAAAAGGATAAACTCATTCAAGAACTTTCAGCTCTTGAATTGTTTCCAAAACTGGTTGAGAAAGAAGGTGTTGTCTTGACAAATTCGGATCAACCAACTAAGCAACAGGTACAGCAAGAAGATAAGATGTCAAGGGTGGACAAAACCGAGATAAAATAAAATAAATTCTTTTTTATCTTTTTTTGATAGTGGGTGACACTTTGGTTCATAATTGTATGGTGGATAATGGAGCTAGCAGTACAGTAATGCCCAAACAGATTGCAAACAAGCTCGGCCTTGTTTATGAGCCAAATACTAAAGGGGTATTGCAGTTGGATGGTTCACCAGCAAAGACGGTAGACATTATCAAAGATTTGAAATTAATATTACATGCTTGTCTTAACGTTACTATTCAGCAAGATGTTGTAGTGGTGGACTTACCTCCTTATTTCGCTATGTGCCTTTCAAGGGACTTCACCTCAAAGATTGAGGGATATTTATCAGCTGATTGGACCTATTTGCTGTTCAGAACCAGGTATGGTACAAAGATAACAATTCATTCAGAGCCTATTGCATGTTTTCATATGGAGCCATATACGCCAAGTGTTGTCAACGCTAAGTGTATCATCTCAGATGAAATATTACAAACTAGTGATGTAGAAAAAGACTCACCTTTGTATGGAGTTTCAGATTTGTTTCTTGATGAGTGGGCTTCTACCTTGCATGAGCATGATCCCTACAAGTTGATTGAAGAGGAGGGTCTTGGTGTGTATTGTCTTTATGAGAATGATGCACTAATTCCAGCCATGGTCAAAAAAGATGAATCTAATGAAGGTTTGTGAAAATTGTACTTTGATGGATCAAGAAATAAGCATGAAATTGGAGCTGGGATGATGTTGGTTTCACCAACTAAACAAAGGTATTTCTCTTCCATTAAATTTTAGTTTGGCTGTTCAAACAATGTTGCTGAATATGAAGCACTGGTTCATGGTTTGCAGTGGGCTAGGAAGATGAAAGTCAATTCTTTACAAGTATTTGGTGACAGTGAGCTTGTTGTTCACCAAGTAAGAGGTCTGAATGTATGTAAAAATTTGTTGCTCAAATCTTACAAACATAGAGTATGGGATTTACTTGAGGATTTTCAAGCTTTTAATATTTAGGCAATACCGAGAGATAAGAATAAACATGTTGATAGATTCGCTGCTGTTGGAGCACAATTTGGTATCCCAACTGGTGTAAAAAATGATAAAATTCAGTCACACATAAGGGTGGTTGTAAGGCCTTTTGTTCCGTATAACAATGATAATTGATAGGTGTTCGAAGATGACAATCAAATCGTGAGATTCTTGCAAGAAGAGGCTGAGTTTTCTTCAAAAATCAGTCAAAACACTTACAGCAGTATGGTGATCAAATTATGCAACTTAAAACGAACAAGCTGCCCAAGGGATTGGTCACACTTGAAATTTTTTTCAGTGGTGATGATGGGTTAAAAAGAGAGAAGGCATCTTTGTTAATAAAAGAACATTATGCCAACATAGAGATTGCAGCGGATAAGGTTTTGAAATTGGGAAAGGTATGTACTCCTTCACAAAAAGAAGCCTTCATTGAGTTAAGTACAAGTTTTGATGATGTATTTGCTTGGCAATATAGTGATCTCAAGGGATTTGATCTATGTTTGGCTCAACACCATAGAGTTGGAAGCTGAAACTAAACCAGTGAGGTAAAAGACAAAGGCCCATCAATCCTAAACTTGAGCCTTTAATGAGAGCTAAGCTTCACAAACTCATTGAGTTAGCTATCATATTTCCAATTAAGCACACAACTTGGATGGCGAACCTTGTTCCGATACGGAAAAAGAATGGTGAGATTCGTTTGTGTGTTAATTTCCATGATTTATACAGGGCTTCACTTAAAGACCACTATCCATTGCCATCAATGGAACAAATTTTACAGCTTGTTGCAGGTTCATGGAGGTTCTCCTTGTTGGATGGATATAGTGGTTACAATCAGATTTTGCTCAAAGAAAAGGACCAATTTAAGGTAGCCTTCACGACCAAGTGGGGAACCTTCGCATACAGAAATATGTCGTTCGGATTATCTAATGCTGGAGCGACTTTTCAAAGAGCCATGGATATGGCATTCCAAGGCCTTTTGAATAAATTCATACTTGTTTATTTAGATGATATAACCGTGTTCTCAAAAAATGCAGATGATCACATAGCTCATCTCAGGCAAGTGTTTGAAAGGTGTAGACAATTTAGGATATCTTTAAATCCAAAGAAGTGCGTCTTCTCGGTTCATGAAGGTAAGCTTCTTGGACATGTTTCAAAGCATAGTTTAAACATAGATCTTGAAAGAGTAGATTCAATCCTTGCACTCTCTTTGCCTAAGCACAAAAAGGCTATGCAAAGTTTCTTTGGAAAAATCAACTTTATAAGGAGATACATTTCAGATTTTGCTACTATAGCTAAACCACTTACAACCATGCTAAAGAAAAATCAGAACTTTAACTGGTCCAAAGAGGGAGTAAAAGGGTTTGAAGATGTTAAGAAAGCCATAGCAAGTGCTCCTACGCTTTTAAATCCAAATTTTACGAAAAATTTCATTCTGTATACATATGCTAACGTGGACACCATTTCAGACATTCTTATGCAACAAAATCATGAAGATTTAGAGCAACCAATAGCTTTCTACAGCCAAGGCTTGGAAGAGCACGAAACAAGGTATTCTTTTGTTGAAAAACATGTCCTTTTAGTTATAAGATCTCTTAAGAAGTTTAGACACTTGTTGTCTAATAACAAGATACATCTAATGGTTTCCCATCCAAGCATCAAATAATTTCTTTGAACAAGGATATTAATGAGAAGAGAGCTGGTTGGATAACCAAGGTAATGGAATATGACGTGGAAATTGAGGTTACAAAGTTGGTTAGAGGCAAAGGACTTTGTGAGCATCTAGCTCAGGACTTGCAAGAAATTAATGGAGCTGTTTTAGTGTCAAATGATGAAGAGATTGCTGCTGTTCACACTTCACCTTCTAGCTGGTTTCGTGATTTGGTAAGCTATTTACAAGATGGTATTTACCCTTCTCACCTAAGTGCTTCAAAAAGAAGGTATTTCAGATTGCAATCAATTCTATTCTTGCTCGTTGATGGGGTTTTGATCAAAAAGAATATTAATGGAATGTTACTAAAGTGTGTAGAACAAAGCCAAACTCAAAAGATTACTTGAAGAATGTCATGATGGACATGGTGGAGGACACTTTTTCGCAAGAACTATAGCACTTAAAATCATGAGAGGTGGATACTATTGGCCTACTATATTTGGTGATTGCTATGCATGGGTTAGAAAGTGCAAACAGTGTGCTATGTTTGTAGGAAAAGTCAAGCTTGCGGCCTTGCCCCTTCAGCCAATTGAGGTGGATCAGCCTTTTGTCCAATGGCGATTGGATTTTATTGGTCTCATAAATCCTCCTTCAAGTTGAGGGGACAAATGGATTTTAACAACTACAGATTACTTCACATGTTGGACAGAGGCAATAGCATTGAAAGAAGCAAACGAAACAAATGTTCTTGATTTCTACAAAGGTTTGCTTACTAGATTTGGAGTTCCTTCAACGATTATTTCTGATAATGCAATGGCTTTTGTGGGATCTAGGATCAACCAATGGGCTGTCCAACATGGAGTTTATCTCAGCACTTCATTGAACTACTATCCACAAGGCAATGGCCTCGCTGAATCTACAAATAAGAACGAAGGACTATTGAAGACAATCAGAGGTGATGGCATCTCAAGCTGAAGTCAGCTCTATGGACTGATCGAATCATCTACAAGAGGTCAATAGCCAACTCTTTATACAAGCTGGTATATGGTAAGGAAGCAAGGTTACCTTTTTCTCTTGAATTTTTAGCTTTGAAACTAATGCATCAGCTTGAATTGTTGGAGAATGAGCCTATGGAAATCAGGTATGCAAAGCTTATGGAGTTGGAAGAGACAAGAAATCAATCCATGCTAGCCATGGAAAGTCATCAAGCACAAGTGAAGAGAACCTTTGACAAAGGAGTTTTCTCATGAAGTTTCAAAGGAGATTTTTTCAAAGAAGGAGATTTGGTCCTCAAATGGGATGAGGATCGAGCCAAACCAGGAAGGCACACAAAGTTTGATTCCCTTTGGAGTGGCCCATATACGATCTCCGACTACAAATTCCACAATGACTTCCAACTTGCAAAGGTGGATGGCCAGGAGCTTCCAATCCCAGTCAATGGGATACATTTGAAACAATGCTATTGAAGAGCAAAGCTCCATGTACATAGTTCATTTGTTTTGCTTTCCTCCAAGTATTGTTCAAGCACAGTAGTTTTTTTTAGTTTTGTTCCAGTAAGTGCTTGTTTGCACATTTGTTTCTTAGTTTTTCTGCTTTCGTGTGTTTTCCTTCTTATTTTGAAGGAGAAAAGTTACTTCAATCATGATCAGAGGAAATTTTCAGTCAGAAATCAAGTTTATCATTGTTTTGGGAGTTCAAATAACATCTATATGGTCTAAGTTTTCAAGCATAGCAGGCATGCTTCCCTGCAAGTCGCCAGAAACGTTGGCCATTTTTTGGCCTACATACCAAAATTTTTCCTAAGTGTGAGAGGGTGGGCATTCAAGCAAGACTTCGGGTTTTTGGAAGGAGAAGGCTTCGGGTTTTACAAGAGACAACTTATTTCACTTTATGAGTAATCGACAGTTGAAACCCCTCAGCAGAAGTAATCCGGGTTGGAAAACCCAAATTACTCTTGACAGTGCAAATTGGGTTTTAAGAAGTGCTTTGCTTATGAGAGTTCTACAGTAGAAGTAATTCGGGTTGGAAAACCCGAATTACTCTTGACAGTGCAAATTGGGTTTTGAGAAGTGCTTTGCTTATGAAAGTTTTATCAGTAGAAGTAATTCGGGTTTAGAAACCCGAGTTACTCAAGGTAGTGCATTTTGGGTTTCTTAGGGTGAATGACTTATCTCTTTTTATAAGTAGCAAGCAATGAAGAATTCGAAGTAGGTGCCAGTGAAGAATCCGAAGTTGCAGACATTGAAGAATAAACAAATAGACTCAGACAATTTGTTCGAAGGAATTCCTTCGGACAATTTGTTCGAAGGAATTCCTTTGGAAAAGTTCAAAAGACAAGTCAAAATATTTGATGGACACTTCCATAAAATCCGAAAGGTAGAAAAAGACAAAAAAATCCGAAGGGCAATGTACCCTTCGGAAGAGACGTTTCCAAAAAACTCGGGTGCCTTTTTCTTAAGGGTTATTCCATAGGAAGGCGTTGTTTAAAAACTCGAAAGGCAGTTGCCCTTCGGAAGGGTTGTTTGCAAAAAACCCAAAGGGTAGGTACCCTTCGAGAAGGCTCATTTCAGGATCGACGGGGATTTTTGCAAAAAACCTGGAGGGCACTTGCCCTTCGGGAACGTCCATCTAGAAAGTTCAAAGGCTTTTACAAAAAGCCCGAAGGGCACCTGCCCTTCGAGAAAGGACTAAGACAGGAGCCCGAAAGGCTGTCTTTGGAAAGCATGGAGACAAATCCCATGGACTTTTTGTCCGCGAGAAAATGGAAAGAACAAAAGCCCAAAATAAATAATTGACAAAGACCCGAGATGAATGAACAGAAAAATACACAGGCAAATAACCAAGGAAAAATACACAGGGAAATCACGGAATTTGTCCAGACAGGCATGAACAGAAAAACCGAGGACCAAGTCAAGCCCGAAAGAATAAACTTGTGGATTTCATGCAAGGGAAAACAAAGGGAAGATTCGTGGAAAAGACAAATATAGACGGTAAACATGCCTAAATAGTTCGAGAATACAAGAGCATGCAAATAGCCATGAACAGGAATAGACACGTCTAGATTTGACTGTTCTAGCACGCCACCTTCAGTTCTTAAACAGAGGCTCGCTTTGCATGAGGACTCGAGTAATGGAACGTTGGAAAGCTTAAACAAAAGAAATTCCATGCACGCACTCTCGTTTGTCTCAAAGCTTGAAACGTTCCGGCGGTTCAAACGTAATTTTTAATTTGGCATTTGCGTTGATTTCATGCAAAGGGGAGACTTTCAAATGTTCCAATAGTTCGAGTGGATTTGACTACTCTTGTTTTGGAGTTGACTGGTTTTCAAGTCAAGACATCTATTCATAGATTTTATACATCCAAAGCTTGTCTTCTATTTTTAATGCCAAGAGGTTTTCCATGCAAAGTCAAAGACAAGAGAAGACAAAATTATGAAAGCTTGGTTATCTTGGTATAACAAAAGTTTGACTCGGGCTAATCTAAATGGATCTTCTTCTTCTATTTTTAACGCCACCTCTTCGTTGTAATATTCTTTTTTCTATATAAGTTGGCATTTCAGCCTTTGATTTTTATTCCTCTTTTGGCAAGAAATCTTTTGCCAAAGATTGTGTTGTAACTTTTTTTAGAATCAATAAGAAGAGGACTGTGTTTTTTCAATTTCCAGCAGTTGGTATAGTGTACTTTTGTTATTGATTTGTCTAAGTGATAGATTTTTTTCTTCTTTGTCAAATCTGGATTCGTACCTAGTTATTAGCTAGTCATTTATGCAGGTCATGTTCTATGTTTGATTGTCTTTTGCTAAGTTTATAGTGGATATTAGTCGTTGTTTAGTGCCTTTCATCAAGCTTATTTTTCATTTCCCTCAAGCTTAGATCATTAAATTAAACCTTTTCATGAAATACTTGTGTATTGGTCAATTGGAGTTGAAGTTTTGCCTCTTCTTTTTCTGAATCAGTGTTATCAGAAGCTCGATTTGAGTGGATCAAGCAAATTAGGTGTATCACCATTTTAGCTAGGATTTCCTTTCAAGTTCTTTCTTCCCTTTTTCCGGGCAGTTTGTAGCATAGAAGTTGAGATCCTTATAGATACATCTTACAGGAACTAGCCTCCTCTAGAGGTTCTTCTCATCATTGAGGCACCCACCCTCGTGAGAAGACCCCATTGTTTCAACTGGAGCGAGGATTAGCCATTTCAGCACGTCTTCGATCAGGGTGCAACTCCAGGTTGACAATAGGTTGGTCTTGGATGCCATCCCTAGGGTGGTGAATTGATTTGGAGGAGTGGCGATCCCTCTCTAGAGGGCTATTTGGCTTCGGAATTCTATTCTAGGGTTTAGAGGTAATTTTGGTATTTTATTCCAGCTTGACGAATTGTTTGTGGGCTATTTGCAGGGTTTGAGGGCCATTCCGTGCCCTAGAAATATTTATTATATTATTTTTGCAACCTGGGCGACTTGAATTGGAAGGTTTGGAAGGCTTGTGTAAGGGCAAATTCAAGGGTTTGATTTTCAGATTTAATTCTCTATTTTTTTCCAAGTATGTCGACTTCCTTGAAGGGGTTTTAAGGCTGATTTGAAGGGGAAAATGAAACTGTACCTATATTTAAAAATCAGAATATTTACAGCGGTAATTTTAAGCCTTCTTGCCATTGTCACCTTGCCAAAAAAGGTACTTTATTTCAGTTTCATATTTAGCTATTTTTGGTCTATTTTGGAGTGTGTTTTGCTTGAAAATAGGTCAATTTTTCTCAGCTAGGGTTTGCTGATTTTTAGGTCAAATTTCAGATTGCTAGTAGATTTATATAAGGATTTGTTGGAAAACCCCAATTTTGCCTAGTTGTCCCATTTGGGGACATTACAACATTGCATCTTGAGGAGATATTGCAAAAACATTTATGAGGGGCTTCACATTGAATCATACCATCCATCGCTAACTATTGTGCAACTTATTCCTTTCAAAATTTTCTTCATTTCATCTAGCTCATTGGATATGGCTATTATTTCTTTGTCAAGAAGAGTAGTTTTTATTCTTTCATAACAAGACAATTTGTAATCTTTCTTAAATTTAATAGCTGGATCTAGGAAGGATTTGAATTTTGAAGAATGGATAACATTGAAAGGGATGGCCTCTGCAGAAAACAATCTAGCTTCCAACCTATCTACATCATGTTTTTGGTGTGGCCTCCACATGGACTTTAATGAGCCTTGTGACTTTTCAACTCCACTTCCATTTCCTTGGGAAAATGGTGATGGAGAGTAACCGAAACTATTGAAGAAGCCCATTTTCAAGATAGAGTTTTGGATTTTTGTAGTCCTTGCTTCTGAAACTAATGATCCAACACAATTCACATCAAATTTAGCTTGCACTCGATTTATAAAATCTACATATTTTGTTTCCTTTGAATTTTTATTTGCTACCTCACAACATTTCACATTTGGGGATCCTCGAAAGTAATGGTACTAATTTCTAGTTATACTTCCCATGATATGACCATTGCCCGAGGTTCATCTTTTATATTTTCTATTTTTTCATCTCTCTAAACAATGTCTTTCATCTCTAATGGATGGCTAGATATGCTAGTGTTGAGTATGTGATTGTAGGAGTCTTAACGGACTAAAACTTTTCTTTTTGCTTATGGGAAGAACAAAATCTTGCTCTTTGCTGTCCACCGGTTCCCTCATTGCCCACTTCTTGACCGTGCATATTCTGAAATTGTTTTGGTCTGAAATTTAATGGCTTCTTAAAGAGCCTCTGGACCTGCAAATGTTTACCACTTTTAATATATTTTAAATACTAAAAAACTATTTTTAATGAAAGCAACATACTTTATAAATTATAAGTTTATAATATGGATTTAGATTGGAACTTTTCTATAAATTTATTACTTATAAGAAATAAAATAATACAACTTACAAGGTTCTGCCTATATACTTCTAGTATCGACCTTGGTCTAGAAGGCTAAAATTTAAACTAATGTAAAATTAAACGAAATACATCATTAAACTTGTTACTAAATACAAACTAAAAAAATCTTAATTGATATAAACTTTATGTTATCATTGATATGATTCTCAACCCTAGCTCAAGCTTTGTACTTGTAGGGATTAAAGACAGCTGCCGTTAACAATAAGAATGAATGAATGATGCAACTCTCATGCAGCTTGAATGGTTTATAGATCTGATGTAGCTTGAAAGGATCGACTAGTATCTTGTGGTTTGAAGTTTTAATGGTGAAAATAGTGAAGAAATGGCCTGTAAAATTCCGCTCGAACCCTTGATAGCAAGAAAACTTTAAAATGGCCTCGGACATTGCTTGATACATTTTACATAGCTCAAAGAATAGTGGGGTTTCCTTGTCAGCCATTTTCCTTTTTTTGTTTTATGGTTTACCTACACAACTAGAACGAGGAGAATAGGATTTCCATTTTTGTGTGGGAATAGGTGTTTCCGACACTCCGGCCACTTTTTTGTTTTCTGTTTTTGGCATAAGATTTTATTATTTTAAACATTTTTTTGTGTTTACTTTTATCAAAAAATAAAAAATTAATATTCAAATGACTAAACAAGTTCGACCTTCCCTGAAAGTACGGTTTGAACCAAATTTCCACCATATTCGTACAATCATGGTAACTATGAAAGATACAACTAACATTGAGAATAGCCAGCATCGCTTGTCCTAAAATGAGATACACCACGTTGGTTCTTGCGACGTTTTGTGTACGTCAAGGAAGCCGCTGCAACAATTATACCCACCCTCGAGGTATCAACAAGATCATCCTCCACAACATCATTATCCCTAAATGTTAGGTCTCACTCCACCAACACTACAAGCTTTGCCTCGTGATCAGTCTAATCAACTCATGCAAGGTCCTTCGTAAACAACAGGTTGTCATCCTCAGTAATCCACTATGATTGTGGATTGTTTTAGACTTCACTTCCAATTATATATATATATATATATATAATTCGATAACAAAATGAAAAAGATTAAACTCAAAGTTTACTTAGCCTAGTCCTTTAGCCGTCTTGCAAATATCTCAAGAATAAAGATTTAGTGCTTGTTTGTAGATCTCAATCTCGGACATAATAATCACCCTTATATGCACATTTGTCTTCATGGCCTCTATGATTGTGTAGAGGCTGCTCATAAACCTCCTCGTTAGCCTTAAAGCTCTCAAGGAATTGGAAGGTTGGATTCAAAAGGTAGGCACAAGCATAAAGTGGTCTATGGAGTTGTTTTGTCCACCATTAGTCAATGATATTGTCGTGTCCTCTTTTCAAAATATTTAATTTTGAAAATAATTAATAATAATATTTTAAGTTGTCTTAAGTTATTTTATTTCATAACATGGAAAATGAACACTTATTTATAATTATTATCATGTGGGTCAAAAAGCAATATTTTATTAAGTGTTTTAAAATGCTTTTAGGGTAAATTGGAAAAAAGGGAAATTATAAAAGAGAAGTTGAGGGAAAAATAAAGGATTATTAGTCATCCCTTATCATTTTTTATTAAACCCTATTCCAGAGCTTGAGCATTTCTTGTTCAATTTCTCCTTCCTTATGAAAACCCTTGGAGTGCGAAGATTTGGAGGATGAAAACCCTCTTGGTTTCCATTGTTGGATTGGAGGATGAAAACTCTCATCCATGTGAGGTGAATCCATTCGAGAATCACATTTGTGCCAAAGATTATGATCATTTCTAGTTTCAATTGGTTAAAGTTTTGAATCCATTTTAGAATTGGGTGAAGGTTCAAAGTATTCACTGCTATGCATCATTGAAGGCCTTGCTGTACACCATCATAAACCTATTGGGAATCGTCCTACGACATTGTCTATTGCTGCCATGGCATGTATCGCATTCCACTATGATTTGAGAAGTGTGGAGACTCACATGTACGCTGTAGTCATCACCCAACAACGCATTGAACCCCTTGGATACTATTGTTTCATCTTCCAAGCCATTCATAATACATTTTAGCCTGACGTGACCTGCTATACATTAGATGCAGCCGCCATGGGAGATTTTTGATTGCTGTATGTGGTCATTGGATTGGGGGTTCAATGACTAAGAGGTTGTTGTCACACCATTGTTACTCTATTTATAATCTCATTAGTTTGTGTATTTGTTTTATTGAAATAAAAGAAATCAGCTGGGTTTTGGTATTATTATCAGTGTTATACATCTCCTTAGTATGAACGATTTCAGTAGGGTTTAAAATAACTGTTGGCCAAATTTGGTCCACATACAAAGCTTCTGCGTGGGTAGTCAGTTGAGCAGAGTTCTTGATTGACCAAATGATCAAATGACTTGAACAAGTGAAGATGGCCCAGACCATCATCAAACGTCATGCAAAAATGGACAGGTCAGTCTAGTTGCACACTTCATAAGTTCACTTAGGAGGCCTCTCAAAGCCAAAGGATTGCATGGACATGAAGTTCTTCATGCTTAAATTATGCTTTGCAAATTTCGTATCTTGATGAGCTTGCTATCTCAAGATATAAAGCTTCAAAGTTGAACTAACAGAGTGGGATGTGCATGGGGACATCAAATAAAAGTTGTGGCAAATCGCTGTTTGAATTCAAATGTTCAAAGGTTGAACGTGGGGTTGACAAGTGTCCATATCTCATAAACTAAGATCAAATCTAACGGCGAGCAGGCGACCTCAGTGGGTCCCGAAGATTTAACGGAGTGCATTTGATCGTGCATCAAAGATCAACGATGAGCATAAAGTCAAAAAGTCAGAGGATCTTGAGATTAAACGAACGGTTGACAAGTGGCATGATCTCGTGAGCTCGCAGTAGATCCAATGGCGTGCAGGCAAAGACATAATCAATGAGTCCAGATAGATCAATGGAGCACGTGCAATCGTACAAAGCAGATCTAATGGCAAGCAATGGGTCAAAAGGTTAGCGGATCCAAAGAGCAAATGCACGGGTGACAAGTGTCTCGACCGCGTTAAAGTTTAAACTAGTAGAAGATCTATGGCTCGCGTTCTTTCATATAGAGAAAGATCAATTGTGCGAGCAAGGTCAATAAGTCAATAGAGCTCAAATCAAGCGTGAGGCCGCCAAGTGTCTAAATTTGATAGCTCGAATGAATAAGTCGATGACCAATGAACAAAGGCGAGCCCAGGAGACTTCCGGTGGAGTTCGACGAAGTTGTTTTTGACCTAGGCAAGCAAATGCATAAGAGCCGAGTTCGAAGACGATCCAGGCTGAACCATAATGGATATTTCAGGGATCGAGCATCACCATTAGAGCTCCGTGGAGGTAGAATAGGTCTTTTAGACCTAATATAGACAAAAAGGTGGCAACTTGTTGTCGAAGCGAGGTCAAACCCCTGGCAAGCTTCATTTCATTGACATTAAGACTATAGGAAAACCAATAAATGGGATTGGTTTTCGTCTATAGTAGACCTGGGTTTAGATTCCAAAGTAAGGGTAGATGTTTGTGATTATGGGAAAATGTCTCATCCTTCTACATGGTCTTATTTTCGATAATCAGGTACCTGTCGCCGCTCAAAAACAAACATGGAGATGGCTCTATCAGGATTCAAGATATGAAGATTTAGTCTTCACATGAAGCCAAGTGGGAAGATGCCGTGGAAGATCAAACCAAGGAGATTTGGTGATTAGAGAAAGTAGCTGGAGCATTTAATAGATTTTCAAGGTGCCTAAGGGTTTCTCTTCGTAACAAGATTATGACTCATCACCTTTGGCAAACACTTGTCCTCTAGTGTGTTGCTCAATCAATGAAATGATTTGGAGGCTATTGGGACAAAAAAATGTTAACTTGTCAATAGAGAACTATGGTTGATTTGATAAAAATATGGTGGAGCATTCATTGAAAGATGGTGGCAGCTCATTTAATGATCTCGATTAACGTGCTCCCCCTTCTCTTCTCCCTTTCTCTATATCAGCCATTCTTTCCATTTGTAACTCTCTCTCTCGCGCTCTCAGATTCTAGACTCTCACAAGGACTCTTTGAGCTTGAGAAGCAAGGGACTCTTAAGATATTGCAAGATATTCTCCTCTTGCTTAGGCTAAACCTTGTCAAGAAGTTGTAAGAACTACCTCTTGATGCAATAATAGACTTTCTTTACCTATCTCTTGCCTTGGATCTGTGTTGAGTGAGTTGTGCATGATGACATAGTGAAGGAGAATCTTTCTCGTCCATTGCCCTCCTTTCTGACCTCCTTTAGGGTGTTTTCAAGCTATTGTAGGTCTGAATTAGTGTTCTGCTTGAACCTAATCCATGAAACACTTATGCACTTAGCTCGATTGTGAGGTTGTGTGAGCTAGCATTGTCTTGTGTTGATCTAGTGTGGGTTCAAGTTTATGGGAATTTTTTATTTTGATTTGGTGCATCACCTTGTTAGCCTTCTTAGGAGCTCTTTCCCCTTTCTAATTCTTTTCCCTGCAGTAGCATTAGTTTAGGTGATCCATCAAGAGGAAGTCGGCCTTCTCCAGAGGTTTAACCCCATCATAGGTTACTCACAGCCTGGGGTTGTCCCAATATTATGGCTTAGTCGGAGGGAGCCTGAAGAACTCTCTCCAAGGGTGTAGGTTAACGCCATAACAATAACAATATTGTATGTTGCTGCCTAGTATGTTTGCCAACTATTTGTGAAATTGTCTAGTGGTAAGAACAATAGTGGGTTGTGTGCCAACTATTTGTACAATTACTGATGAGTGGTTCATGTTTGCCAATTGTTTGTGAATATGTCAAAATGATTACTTGTGAAAGTTACATGTGTTCGTAAGTGCAAAAATCAGAGAATTGCATAGGTTATTGGTTTATTTTAAAAGGGACATTAGAGCATTGATTCTGCCAGCCTGCAGGTGAAAATAATATTTTGATTTCATATGCAACCTATTCTAAGAGAAATTAGGTATTATCAAAGAGAAAAAAGAAGGGCTCAGTCACCAGAAAAAAGAAACAAGGGTCATGGGGGACAGATAACAGAGCTCCTACAGATGAAATGTGTTATTTGCAGGAAATAATCGGCCGGGGTTAGAGAGATTTGGAAAGAACAATCCAAATGACAATGAGAGAATCCATAGTAGGGTTAATACGAGCTTTGCAAAATGTTAATTAGATTAAGGCAAATCAAGGAGAAGGAAGTTTGTCAGCTAATGAGCGGGCCTCAATCAATACCCCTTCCAAGACTTTCCGAGCAAAATTTATGTAAAAAGAACATCTAGAAGAGGTAGAGCCGCAACATCACATAAGTAATGATTTTGTAGCATTTCATGCATAATATGAAGGACTCAGCCTTACAGTACAACAAACATTGACTTTTCGAGAGTTCTGTGATCTAAGAATGAAGAAGTACAGGGAGGGGAAGGAGAACTCAACATGATCAACCCCAGAAAGACATCCAACAATGTTTGGGTAAGATTACCATTCCTACTTATGATCGATCCAATAAATGTTCTGCCAGATCTTGGTTTCAGAAGTTGGACACCTATCTCTCACTGAATCCGATGTATGAAGAAGAGGCAATCAAATTTGTTACCCTCCACTTGGAAGGAGTGACACGTGAGTGGTGGTATCATTGTATGATCACCCAAGGGCACGAATCTATTTTCACATTGGAAGAATTCAGCTAGAGATTGATAGAGAGATTTGATAGAAAAGATCTTGAGATCCACTTCAGGGTATTAACTCAACTTAAGCAGTATGGAACTGTGGACAACTATATTGTAGAATTCTAGAGATTATCAGTTATGGTTCCTGATGTGACAGAAAGGAGACTTATTGTTCTATTTGTAGAAGGGCTAATTGAACCACTCAAGGGTTTAACAAAAGCCTTTAACCCTTTGTCTTTGCAAGAAGCTATTAAGAGGGCGTTAAACATGGAATCTTCAGCACCCAAGAACAAGTTATTTTCAAAGATGCCACCTGTTGGGCAGCAAGAGACATCAACTTTTGGGCAGCAAGAGAAACCATTTCAGCAAGGAGTTTCTCATCATAAAGAGTTGCCATCGAGATCAGCTAAAGATGTAGAGACTAGAAACGAGCTCAAAAGAAATAAATTGTGTTTCACTTGCAAGAATCCATGGGAGCCTGGTCATAGATGTCTTGGGCAAAGTCAGGGACATTACATAGAAGTGATATCAGATTATGAGTCAGAAGCTGAGGAACTTGAACCATAAATTAAAGTAAGAGAACTAGAACCTGAAAAAAGGGAAGGAGATAGTTTAGGAGGCACCCTTGCCACACTCATTTTAGGAGGCACCCTTGCCGCACTTTCTGGTCCACCCAAATATCACCCTTTTAGAGTTCGTGGAGTTTTGCATGGTCATAAATTCATAGTGTTGATTGATAGTGGGACAACCCACAACTTCATAGATGAGGGACTGGTAGCTAGAAGAGGTTTGAAAACATAGGACTTTGATGGGTTCAATGCTATTGTAGTTGATGGTTTTACCATTCCTTGCACCAAGATAATTCAACAATTGGAGATTACACTCGGCAGACACATGGTGCGTGATGACTTCTATGTTGTGGGGTATTAGGGGTGCAGCGATTACATTACCTTAGGGAATTCACATAGAATTATCAGACTATGGAGCTGAAATTCAAATTCAGAAGAAAAAGAGGTAGTGCTCCAAGGTACTGCAAATGGAGCTTCTACAGTTGTCACAACCAAGAGGATGGAGAGTTCATTTCGTAAAGGACAAGTAGCAGGTGCAGCTAGATGCTTGGCTTTAGAAGGCATTCATAGCTTCTCATTGTATGGTAAGTTGGATAAACACCATTTTGATATTCACATTTTTCTGAATAAGTATAGTATGGTGTTTAGTTATTTGTCCCCAGGATCACAGCCAGATGAAGGAACACAACACCTTATAAGTTTGGATTCATGGTTCAAACATGTTAGCCACCCCAAGATACACCAAAGAGAACTTGCAGAAGTCAGATTTCAGTGGGTAAATGAATCATTATTCTAGGTATTAGGTACAGGCAACAAACAATGTGTAGGGGAATTCGAAGCTTCATTAAGCACTTTCACTACAAAGGAACATGATAAACAAAGGAGCTGATGTGATTTTCAAGGAAAATGGAATTCTGATTTACAATACAGTTCAAGATTCTCTGAGGCAACCAAGAATTACAAACAAAAAACACCTAATGCAGGGATTGAGGTTGCAATCTCAGAAGGGGCCATTTGGACTTGCAAGTTCCCAAGGATGAATTGGGATCCAGGTATTATAGAGGTGGTCAGTTTGGGAGAGTCTGAGCAGTTGAGCTTGCAATTGCTTGAGGACAATCAATTTTAGGAAGGGCAAACTGTTATATCTCCTTTTCAAAATATTTAATTATGGAAATAATTAATAATAATATTTTAAGTCGTCCTAGGTTACTTTATTTCATAACATGGAAATGGGACACATTTATTATTATTATTATGTGGGCCAAAAAGTAATATTTAAAAAAAGTAATATTTTATTAAAAATGTTTTAAAACACTTTGAGTAAACTGGAAAAAAGGGAAATTATAAAAGAGGCGCCGAGGGCAAAATAAGGATTATTATTCATCCCTTATCATTTGTTATCAAACTCTATTCCAGAGCTTAAGAATTTCTCGTTCAATTTCTTCTCCCAGGACAAAAACCCTCTTGGTTTCCATTGTTGGATTGAAGGATGAAAACCTTCTTGTCCATGTGAGGTGATTCCATTCGGGAATCACATTTGTGCCAAAGATTGCGATCATTTGTAGTTTCAATTGGTTAGAGGTTCAAATTAGTTTCATAATTGGGTGAAGGTTCAAAGTATTCACAGTTGTGCATCATTGAAGGGCCTACCATACACCATCATAAACCTGTTGGGAATCTTCATATGACATTGTGTATTGCTGTCGTGGCATGTATTGCATTCCACTGTGATTTGAGAAGTGTGGAGACTCACGTGTATGTTGTAGTCATCACCAAACAACGGATCAAACCCATTGGATACTGTTGTTTCATCTTCCAAGCCAGTCATAATACATCATAGCTTGACGTGACCTACTACACATTAGACGCAACCACCATGGGAGATTGCTGACTATTGTACGTGGTCATTGGAGTGGGGGTTCAACGAGTAAGAGGTTATCACACCATTGTTACTCCATTTATAATCTCATCAATTTATGTGTATTTTGTTTATTGAAATAAAATAAATCAGTTGGGTTTTGGTATTGTTATCAGTGTTATAAAACTCCTTTAATATGAACGATTTCAGTAGGGTTTAGAATAACAATGTTGTATGTTGCTGCCTAGTATGTTTGCCAACTGTTTGTGAAATTTTCTAGTGGTAAGAACAACAGTGTGTTATGTGTGCCAATTGTTTGTAGAATTACCGATGAATGGTTCACGTTTTATTTGCTCTTTGGCTCAGTCCATGCCCTTATGGATATAGCCCATTGTGAGGTTTTCTATATCAACCACATTGAGGAGAGAAACCAATGGGTTCGTGAATTGTAATTAAAAAAAAAAAAAACATAGCGTTATATCCAAGTCTTGAATGAAAGGAATAAAATTAAATAACACTTGTAAACAAAGAAAATGAAATTCCAGGGAATTAAAATGAATTATATCTACAATCTCCCTTACTGGCATCCAAAAGTGAGACTCATCAAACACTCACTCAAAGACATCAATCCTGAAATTGGTCTTTGAGTAGGAAGACTTGCTTTATTTCTTGTTGACAAATGTTCTCTTCCACGAAGCTTTTTATTGCAACAAAGATTGCAAGGTGACAATGGAGGTTCCAAAATGGGTAACATTGGGTGAGACTAGCTCCTTGATCCAGGAGGATTTGGGTCACTAGATAATACTGCAATTATTAGGTGTTGCTCATCTATCCTTGCACTAATGTCAACAACTTTTGCATCAATTTCAACACTCACATGCCAACGTGCAAGATCTAATTCTTCTTTAGCGTTACCACACAACTCCTATATTGTTAGTATTGTAGCTCATAGTTTGTTAGAAACAATTGTTGATGATGTCCCAAATTTATTGGTTATGAAGCAGTTATTACCAACCTTTGTAACGATTCAACTGATGCTACATTTCCCTCTATATATTAATGTACATTTCTATTCTTTGTAGATAGACAAGATAGACAAGAATTAAGTTAGGGAGCACATAGACACCATACATTTGATCTCTCAGATATTGTATAGAACTTAGTATAATGCAACTTTGATATTACAATTTTGCATGGGTTGTTTTTTGTGCTATGCACATTGAAATCCTCTTATCATTTATAAATCGCTTCCGTACATAACCCACTTAAATCCCTTTAAGTGGGTTTTCTATTAGGTCTCCTCTTGGGCCCAAATTAGTGGTATCAGTGCTTACACGCTTCATTTCATTTCTGAGTGGTATTATGGTGTACTTGAACTTTGTCTCTGTTTGTATGCCAACTCATACAAGGTCTGAATACATGAAATTAGTGCTCGAGACTTGGGACCCTTCATCGCACCTTGCTACACATCCTTAGACGGTAGACAAATCCTTAGTGATGCCAACTTTAGAAATGATCCAGAAAATGATAGAGGATGCATTGCAAAGACAACGGGAAGAATTGGAAGAACACCATGCGCATGAAAGGGTGAAAATTGTGGATCACTTCTCACTACTTTTCAAGCAACAGACTTCTTCCAACACCTCTCATTCACATTGACCATTTGTTGGTCAAATGCCATACAAAGTACAAGTCAGTCTAGACATCCCTATGTTTGAAGGCAAAATAGATGTAGATGCCCTAGATAACTTGCTTAACCTAATTTGTTTATACTAGATGGTTAATCATTTCTTTGAACAAAAAAAGATTACATTTGCTCTTTTGAAAGTTTCTTTATCAATAAATGAATGGTGGAATAACTACTACTCTGCACATGAAAATCATGAAGATGGAGTTAACTTAGACACATTTGTACACACATGGAATGGTTTTGTAGAAGCACTCAAAGAAACCTATTATCTTGTTGGAAATTATGGTGACCAGTACATCAAGTTCTCTCAATTGCACCATGGCAAAGACCAGTTTATTCAAGAATACACAAACATATTTGATACTTCGGTGTCCAAATTATGAATTCAGGATTCAGAGCAAAACCTTGTTTTTAAGTATAGGTTAGGATTGAGACCACATAACTAGTCAGACATGGATTTGCTCTAAATCTCTTCAATTGGAGAAACTTACAAATTTGCTTGGAAGTTTGAAGCAAAGGCCAAGGTCAAAACTAAGATGGCAAATCCAAGTCCTAGGCCAAATAGCAGCCTAAGTCCTCTAAGCAGATGTCCAAACCAGGAAATGGCTCTTAGCGCCATCCACAAAAGAAGCAACAATTGTCAAATGGCCAAAACAAGCAATCCAAGACGGGCAAGTGGTGTTCAGTTCACAACTCTAACAGTCATTCCATTGAGGAGTGCTGCACTAGGAAAACTCTACTTGCACAACTTGAAGTAACGGGTACAAACATGGCGGCATTGGACAACGATAAACATATCATCGAGTTTGAACCAAGTGCCATGGTTGGTACCGCAAACATCTCTACTCCTTTAGAAACAGATGAAACAAAAAGATTGTTCCATTCTCAAATGTGGATCAATGCTCAACCGATACACTTCATAGTTGACAATGGAAGTAATAAGAACTTGATTGCTCCTGAAGCAGTTTACAGAGTGAACTTGCCACTCACGCCTCACCCACAACCATACTCCATTGGATGGTTTAGTGCGGGTTATGAGAAATGCGTCACTGAATAGTGTCAACTAGTGTACAACATTAAGCCTTTTCAATATATAGTCCTTTGCGATGTCGTTCCATTAGAGGTATGTGATGTTTTACTTGGACAACCATATCTTTACCATCGACATGCAGTCTATGAGGCAAATCTTAGAAATGTAGTCATAGATGTTGGTGATAAGAGATACCACATATTAGAAGTAGCGCCTAACAGTGCAAGAACCTCATCACTTCTAGCAAAAAGTTTGTGCTTCTGATTGTGAGATCTGAATTTAAGAACATCCTTGTGGCAGCAATTCATACTGTAGTTCATCCATTTTTAGCAGTAGAAACCTCAAACTTGAACCACAAGTTGGAAGAATACAAGGATATCTTCTAGACACCAAAGTAAGTGCCTACACAATGTGCAACGAAGCACACTATTGATTTATTCTTGGACTACATCTTTTGGTTGACGCAGTGGATTGCACCCTTGACAGGAGACTGAGCTCTTGTCTTTCATGCATCACAATGGAAACTCCCCTCTTGCCTGTGGGCCTGGCAAAACTGAGGGTAGAGTCTCTAGATAAGGGCTAGCTCCCTTTGATGTATCTTTGAGGTCCTGGATTTCCTACTGCTAACAAATAAATAAAAATGGCGGGGGGGGGGGGTTGAAAAGGGAGAAGGATGCTGAAAACAGATCCTAAACTAAACGGTGATACACCAAAAAAGTTTGATCTACTTAGCTTGAACCTACACTTCACACCAAGAACAAGCTGACATACACTCATTTGATATGGGAAACTCTTCTGTATCAGTGAGTCAGGGGTCTGTGGAGATACAGGGAGGAAGAACTACCAGAGGTGTTTTAAGACACTCTATGGCAGCGTATTCACATGCGCCTATATTCCTGCTGGAGACACTTCTGGCAGACATGCAGAAGAAGAAACTTCACAATGCACTAGACATGCTGGAATCGTTCTGTGAAAGCATAAAGGAAAATGACTTGACACAAAACGAAAACATAGACATGCGTGAGTGCAAGTTCAGATGGGGGTAAAAAATTGCTAAGTCTTGATTCAAGGTAAAATCCCGCAGAGCTCCACCTTACAAACCCAGAGATTTTTTGGGCAGAGCTTTGCCTTACAGGTTAAGAGATCATCCTTCTCAAATGAAAAGTTACAATATATATAGAGAAGAGGGAAACAAAAACGCCCCTTTTGGAGAAGACTTTGGCGCCTTTTTACAAGTTGGCCCATGTGTGTTGAAAGCGTTGGGAAGAGGAGGCCGCTGAAAGATAATGCTGTGTCGGCTCCGATTTTGACTTCAGGGGTTTAAAAAACATAGGCCGCGCCGTTTGTCTACAAACAAGACCGCTCCTTGAAGGCATTCACCTGGTTTGTCTACTCATTAATGCAAAATGGAGAAAAATGGGTCGCGCCGTTCACTGTTCGCGCCCCTTGATGACCACTTGGCAGGCACTGTTCCAACCGCTGGAGTAACTCCTTGAGTCGACGCCTTCCTTTGCCACTTGGACTGTTTTGTCCGTTTCTGCACTCGGCTCTTTTGTCTCTTCTTGGCTATGTCTTTTCTGTCTCCTTTGGCCCTCGAGGGTTATCTTCCCAGCCTTGTTGGCTCCTTGGGCTCTTCTCGCAGCGGTTCTTCCTTTTGGCCTTAAGGCCTTTGAATGCATTCGGGTCCGCGCTCAAGCCTTTAAAGATCAACGGCTATTTCATTGCCATAAAATTGACGTTCGCGGGCCCGTTGCTATTTGAAAGCTAACGGCTAGTTTATTGCCCTGAATTTGACGGCTTCGGGGACGTCACCGGACGTCTGGATTCCAACGGCTAGTTTATGGTGCTTAATCTTGACGTCTTCGGGCCCGTCACCCCTTTGAATTTCTTCGGCCTTTTCCTTTTCCTTCGGCTTTTTGCTCTGGTCGGGCTTTTGTCCTGGTCGGGTCCTCATTGTTTTGGCGGCCGAATTTCTTCGGACTTTTGTCCGAAGGAAATCCTTCGGACAAAAAGTCCGAAAGATATCTTTCCTTCTGTTTTGCCTTTGTTCTGGCTTTTCCTTTTGGCCATTTTTCCCGTGGACAAAATGTCCGCAAGAATTATCTCAATCACTTCCTTGACCTTCAGAATTCTTCTTCGGGTTATTCCCTGTGGCTCTTTCTCCGAATTTCTTCGGACTTTTTGTTCGAAGGAATTCCTTCGGACAAAAGTCCGAAGGAAATCATTTCCTGCTTTTGCCTTAGTCTTTTATTTTTGTGAGATTTTCTTCCGAAGGATTTTTTTGAACAAAATGTCCGAAGAAATTCTCCGCCTCTTGCCTTGAACAAATTTCCGAAGAAAACTTACCCTTTCAGCTTTCTCCTTGATCCCTTTGCGAGTGTTCCCTGCCCTCCACAAGGGCACTTGGAATGGTTCATTTTGCGCTCGATTGCCCTCCGCAAGGGCACTTGTCCTTTGGGCTGTGGGAGACTCCCTTGAACCTTCCGATTGAACCGTTCATTTGAACCAAACGTTGAACCAACTGAGTGAACCGTTCCTTTGAACCAACCGTTGAACAAACTGAGTGAACCGTTCTTTTGAACCAAATGTTGAACCAACTCTTTGAACCAAGCCGACTGAACCAAGCTGTTGAACCAAGCCTCTGAACTGACTGAACTAAACCAACTCATTGAACCAATAATGGTTCAAAGTTCAAGTTCAAAATTCTTGGAAAGATCATGCCATTGGGCACCGACGTCGAACCACTGAACTGGTTCCTTCTTTTACTGAAAGACTTGTGCAAAAAATCAAAATTGAACTGGCTTAGAACAACAAGGGAAGGAGACCGATTTTGGCCTTCTGGACCAAAAATGGTCATCAAATTGGCGACTCCCAGGGGAAGCATGCCTGCTATGCTTAGAATCCAGTTGCCTTAAAGTCCATTGGGCACGGAGTCAGAACGCAACTTGAAAAAAGTTAGCAACAACCCCGATAGACCCAAGAATCAATCATGAAGCTTTTACCCCACACACAAGGAAAACACACACAAGGCCAAAAACACTACCTGTGCAAACAACACTTAAGGAAAACAGGGAAAGAAAACTGAAAGCAAACTACTATATACAGCTAACCAGGTACATTTGCCTCCCTCCTGGATCAAAGAGAAAACTTCTTAAGTCTCCTTCATGGCAAGGAAACTTATGGTGCCAGACAAGTGGCTGAATGGAATGGAGATTTGGTGACCTGCTCCTCTTGCCTGCCACCTTGATTGGCTTGCATCTGAGTGGATCAGAGTCAAACATGCTTCCAACATATATGTACTCTTTTTGTTCTTGGAAGCTTGTCGAATGCTGGTCCTTCATGCTGGTGTGTTTCATCAAGCAATTGATGGCTGTTGGTTCATCAACATAAGCCCTTTGATATGCATAGTTGATGGCTGTTGGCTCATCAACATAAGCCCTTTGATATGCATAGCTCCCTTGACATGCATCATGGTTTGACTTGTCCCCTTATGCTTCATTGAAGACCCTGTCAAACTCATCCTCTGTTCCTTCATGGCTTTCTTGAAGAAGGGTGACTGTTGTGATGTTTGAAATGGAATCACAAACTAATTGCTCATCCCACAAAACATTACCTTCTTGTTCAAGGCTCTCTTCTTCAAAGCTTTCCTTAAGATGGACAAGCTTCTCCTTTTCTTGCACAAAGATCAGAGTCTCTAGTTGTTGAAAGACATCCTCCTGATCCTCCTCCAACTCAGGCTCCATTGCATGGTCATCCTCATCGAAGCGACAAGGAAGTTCATCAAACAAAGGAGGAGAGAGGTCACCATGCTTACTTTCCTCTTCGTATTGTTGGAACATCTGCATGTATGCATGACCTGCGTCTTCTCCATTGCTGATGATGTCCTCAAAAGGAGCATTCATGATGATTTTATCTTCATTGTCGCTTATGATAGCCTCTTGGACAGCTGCAAATTGGATCTTTTGCTCTTCACTTGCCTCCTGCAAAACAGGTTCCTCCTTGAGAAGGGATGAAGTGGAAAGCTGATGATTAAACCCATGTGGAAGAGGAGGCAATACCTGAGCTAGAATCGAATGATTCTCCTCTTTCCATTTGGCCAGCACTTCATCTATATCAGATGTGGCTTGATAGCTTTCTTGGGTGTGTGTAGATGGGATGTATTCAAACATGGAATTTGCTGCGTCCATCACACGTTGGCTGAGGAATCTCGCTCTGGACTCCAAATCTGAATTCTCCTGGCTAGATCTTCTTGAAAGAGCCTTTCTTAGGGGTCACAAGCATCATCATGAGGAGTAGGAGCAGGTTCATCTTCTTCAAGGTTTTGAGCAAAACCTTTCTCCTCCTTCCTGCCCCATGATTCCATTGTTTGCTTCCAACTCAGGATCTTGCCATCATGTTGAGAGACCTGAGGAAGTTGAGGAAGACTAGGAAGGGTCTGCTCATGCACAGGGAGAGCTGCTTCAATTGAAAACGTATTTTGGTATGTATAATCCCATTGCTCAGAACCATGGACCTTGTTTTCCTTCATATAGTTTTGATCAAGCTCAGGTTATATGAAGGAATAAAAGACCCATTATTCTGAGTAACGGGATTATACTTACAAAAATTGTGATTTCTTGATGGCACCAAGACTGCTTAACCAGCTGATTTAACTCGGAGTCACCATTGGTGTTGATGAAAAAGCCTCCAAAGGTTGGTTGGTTGAAGGACACACCAAAAATTCTTCAACTCTTTGGACAAAACTTGTCCCACAATCGCCTGATTAAAGGTCAGGGGCTGTATTAGTGGTTCTTTTTGCTGTAACAGGACCAACTCCAATCTTGGAACTTTACTGAGTGTAAAAACTTGGTCCCACCGGGCGTGCCAAAAACTGTTGACACAGTGGATTGCACCCTTGACAAGAGACTGAGCTCTTGTCTTCCACGCATCACAATGGAAACTCCCCTCTTGCCTGTGGGCTTGGCAAAATTGGGGGGAGAGTCTCTATATAAGGGTTAGCTCCCTTTGATGTATCTCTGAGGTCCTGGATTTCCTATTGCTAACAAATAAATAAAAAAGGGGGGGGGTTGAAAAGAGAGAAGGATGCTGAAAACAGAACCTAAACTAAACGGTGATACACCAAAAACGTTTGATCTACTTAGCTTGAACCTACACTTCACACCAAGAACAAGCTGGCATACACTTCATTTGATATGGAAAACTTTTCTGTATCAGTGAGTCAGGGGTCTGTGGAGATACAGGGAGGAAGAACTACCAAAGGTGTTCTAAGACACTCTATGGCAGCCTATTCACATGCGCCTATATTCCTGCTGGAGACACTTCTGGTAGACTTGCAGAAGAAGAAACTTCACAATGCACTAGACATGCTGGAATCGTTCTGTGAAAGCATAAAGGAAAATGACTTGACACAAAATGAAAACATAGACATATGCGTGAGTGCAAGTTCAGATGGGGGCAAAAAATTGCTAAGTCTTGATTCAAGGTAAAATCCCGCAGAGCTCCGCCTTACAAACCCAGAGATTTTTTGGGCAGAGCTTTGCCTTACAGGCTAAGAGATCATCCTTCTCAAATGAAAAGTTACAATATATATAGAGAAGAGGGAAACAAAAGCGCCCCTTTTGGAGAAGACTTTGGCGCCTTTTTACAAGTTGGCCCATGTGCGTTGAGAGTGTTGGGAAGAGGAAGCCGCTGAAAGATAATGCTGTGTCGGCTCCAATTTTGACTTCAGGGGTTTAAAAAACATAGCCTGCGCCGTTTGTCTACAAACAAGACCGCTCCTTGAAGGCATTCACGTGGTTTGTCTGCTCATTAATGCAAAATAGAGAAAAATGGGTCGCTCCGTTCACTGTTCGTGCCCCTTGATGACTACTTGGCAGGTACTATTCCAACCGCTGGAGTAACTCCTTGAGTCGACGCCTTCCTTTGCCACTTGGACTGTTTTGTCCGTTTCTACACTCGGCTCTTTTGTCTCTTCCTGACTTTGTCTTTTTTGTCTCCTTCGGCCCTCGAGGGCTATCTTTCCAGCCTTGCTGGTTCGTTGGGCTCTTCTCTCAGCGGTTCTTCCTTTTGGCCTTAAGGCCTTTGAATGCATTCAGGTCCACGCTCAAGCCTTTAAAGATCAGCGACTATTTCATTGCCGTAAAATTGACGTTCGCAGGCCCGTCGCTATTTGAAAGCTAACGGCTAGTTTATTGCCCTGAATTTGACGGCTTCGGGGACGTCACCGGACGTCCGGATTCCAACGGCTAGTTTATGGTGCTTAATCTTGACGTCTTCGGGCCCGTCACCCCTTTGAATTTCTTCGGCCTTTTCCTTTCCTTCAGCTTTTTGCTCTGGTCGGGCTTTTGTCTTAGTCGGGTCCTCATTGTTTTGGCGGCCAAATTTCTTCGGACTTTTGTCTGAAGGAAATCCTTCGGACAAAAAGTCCGAAAGATATCTTTCCTTTTGTTTTGCCTTTGTTCGGGCCTTTCCTTTTGGCCATTTTTCCCGCGGACAAAATGTCCACAAGAATTATCTCGATCACTTCCTTGACCTTCGGAATTCTTCTTCGGGTTTTTTCCCACGGCTCTTTCTCCGAATTTCTTTGGACTTTTTGTCCGAAGGAATTCCTTCGGACAAAAGTCCAAAGGAAATCATTTCCTGCTTTTGCCTTAGTCTTTTATTTCTGCGAGATTTTCTTCCGAAGGATTTCTTCGGACAAAATGTTCGAAGGAAATCCTTCGGACATTTTGTCTGAAGAAATTCTCCGCCTCTTGCCTTGAACAAATTTTCGAAGAAAACTTACCCTTTCGGCTTTCTCCTTGATCCCTTTGCAAGTGTTCCCTGCCCTCCGCAAGGGCACTTGGAATGGTTCATTTTGCGCTCAACTACCCTTCGCAAGGGCACTTGTCCTTTGCGCTGTGGGAGACTCCTTTGAACCTTCTGATTGAACCGTTCCTTTGAACCAAACGTTGAACCGAGTGAACCATTCCTTTGAACCAAACGTTGAACCAACTGTGTGAACCGTTCCTTTGAACCAACCCGTTGAACCAACTCTTTGAACCAAGCCGACTGAACCAAGCTGTTGAACCAAGCCTCTGAACTGACTGAACTGAACCAACTCATTGAACCAATTGAACTGAACCAACTCATTGAACCAATAATGGTTCAAAGTTCAAGTTCAAAATTCTTGGAAAGATCATGCCATTGGGCACCGACGTCAAACCACTGAACTGGTTCCTCCTTTTGCCGAAAGACTTGTGCAAAAAATCAAAATTGAACTGTCTCAGAACAGCAAGGGAAGAAGGAGAACGATTTTGGCCTGCTGGACCAAAAATGGTCAGCACTCTCCCTGATGCCTCTTTATACTACAGATCATTTCTGGAGAATGAGGAGATCAAGTAGCTAATCCATGAATTCATGGATAAAGGACATATAAGGCCCATCTCATCGCCTTGCAACACCCCAATTGTGCTTGCACCAAAGAAGGATGGCACATGAGGTTGTGCTTCAATTGAAGAGCTCTTAACAAGATCCCAATGAAGAATTGGTATCCTCTTCCAAAGATTGAGGACTTGTTGGACTAGCTCCATGGTGCAAAATTATTCACCAAAATCGATCTTAAGTTTGGGTATCATTAGATCTCTGTGGAACCTACAAATATCTTGAAGACAACCTTCAAGGCTAAAGAAGGTTTGTTTGAATGGTTAGTCATGCCTTTTGGCTTAACTAATTCTCCAACTACATTCATGCGGATGATGAATGGCATTCTCAGGTCATTCACTGCTTCATTTGTTGTAGTTTATCTTGATGACATCCTGATCTTAAGCAAAACATGGGATGAACATGTACATCATATAGAACAAGTGCTTGACACTGTGAAAGCATAAGTTGCTTGCAAACATGGAAAAGTGTTCATTTGCCATGCAAAAGATACAATATATATGATACATAGTAGATTCACAAGGGTTGCACGTGGGTTCAACCAAGATTCAAGTCATCCAGGAATGACCACAACTATTGAATCTCATATAATTCCATAGCTTCTTGGGATTAGCTAATTTCTACAAGAGATTTGTACTTGGTTTTTCTCATGTGCCTTGGCCTCTGAACTAAGTAACCAAAGGTGGCACTAAAGCTCAGTTCATCTAGTTAGCCGCACAACAGAAAGCATTTGAAGAATTGAAATGCAAACTTTGTTTTGCACTAGTACTTGCGTGACTAGGTTTTCAACAACCATTTGAGATTGAGACTGATGCATCAAATTATGCACTTGGCGTAGTCCTCACTCAATATGGCCACCCAATTTCTTACCATGGTGAAACCTTCATTGCATCGGTAAGAAACTACCCAACATATGATTGCAAAATTTATGCTATTGTTTAGGCATGTAAGCGTTGGTAGCATTATATCTTGGGCAAATAAACTGTGGTCCACACTGACCACAAGCTGCTTCAGTTTTTGCAGATGTAGAATAACTTGCAACAAGAGTGGCAGAAAAAGTGGTCTTCTTATTTTTAGTAGTTCTATTTGAAGTGAAGCATAAGAAGGGAAGTGCCAATCCAGTCGTAGATTGTTTGAGTCATCCGCTGGCTCAAGCTCTCCTTTCTGTACTTGATGCATGTGGACATAAAGTTAGCACATGGTCGGAATTGTATCCATATGATATAGACTTTGCAGATACCTATTATAACTTGCTTTGCGGTAATTTAGTTCGAGATTTCTACTTGTAAGATGAACTCCTATATCATCTTAGTCACTTGTGCATTCCACATGAGGCAAATAGATAGAAACGAATATGGGAGGCTCATTTTGGCAAGATTGCAAAACACTTTGGAGTTGGACAAACTCCTGCACTGTTATAGAAGTACTTCTTTTGGCTACACCTCAGGGCAAATATTGCAAAATACATCCAGTCTTGTACTGCATGTGCAATTGCCAAACTAGTCAACAAAAAACAAGGTTTGCACATATCTTTGCTGGTTCCAATGAGACCGTGGAAATCTGTTTCCATGGATTTTATTTTAGGCTACCTTACTACCAAACACGCTAGTGATTGTGTTTATGTAGTAGTTGATAGATTCAAAGACGACAATTCTAATACCTCGTAAGAAAGCAATCGCAGCTTTAGAAACAACTCAACTATACTTTCAACATGTTTGGATCCACTTTGGTATCCCATAAACTATCTTATCTGATGAAGACACAAGGTTCTTGAGAATGGAAATCACTTTGGTCTATGCTAGACACAAAGTTGAACAAGTCCACTATATTCCATCCGCAGACTGATGGACAAACGAAACTGGTAAAGATGATGATAGTGCGTCTTCTTAGAGTGTACATCTCTAAGAAGCAACAGACCTAGGATGAAAGCTTGCCTTTTATTTAACACACCTACAATGAAGCTCTTCAAAAATCTATCACACACAACCCTTTTCAGGTTTGCTTGGGTTTCCAACCTTTGGCACCCATTGACGCAGCTTATCTTGTTCCACCATTTATAGCAACAAATCCTTCAGCTCGAAGGGAAGTTGATAAAGCTGTTTAATTCATTGAGCACATTCAACACCTTCAACAACAATTGCAAACCATTTTGCAGTAGGTTAATTACAAGCAATGCCATGATAAGCATCGGGCACCACACACCTTTCATGTTGGTGATCGAGTCTGGCTACACGTGTATAAGGAAAGACTGAAAGGACCTTACCACAAGCTTCATCCACTTTAGTATGGGTCGTACACCATCACCAAGCAAGTAGGAGAGAATGCTTTCGAGCTTAATCTTCCTTCTTACATTGGGTTGCATCCAATCTTTAATGCAAAGCTTTTGCACCTATACTTTCCACTTTTTTTGGATAGTTTAGACGCGCCAGAGACTCTTTAGCAAACATAAATCAATCCAGAATGTAGCGTCCCTACAAAATTGGATCAAATCATTGATGCAAGGGTCAAACGAATATGTTGACAAGAGATCTTTCTCTTTCAGATCGTCAAAGAAAATCAAGTGCCTTCCCAGGGGAAATGGTTTACAAAAGTTTAGGTTGCCAAATTATTCCCACATCTTTTACTGCAACTGAATGCAATGGGAACTATTTCTCTTCAAGGAGGGGTGATTGATCCAAGAGGATCTGGGTCACTAGATCATACCGCAATTATAGGGTGTTGCTCATCTAGCCTTGTGCTAATGTTAGCAACTTCCATATCAAGTTCAACACCCCCGTGCCATTGTGCAAGATCTAACTCTTCTTTAGCGTTACTGCACAACTCTTGTAGTGTTACCGCACAACTCTTGCGGTGTCAATACTGTAGCTTACAATTTGTCAGTAACGACGGTTGATGATGTCGCCACAATCATTGGTTATGAAATAGATGTTACCAACCCTTGTAGTGGTTCAACCAACACTTGATCTCCTCTGTATATTATAGACATGATAGATAAGAATGAAGTTAGGGAGCGCACATGGACACCACACATTTGATCTCTCAGATATTGTATAGAACTTAGCATAATGCAATTTTTCTATTATAGTTCTACATTGGTTGTCGATTGTCTTCTCCGCTTTTCTTGTTCTATTGCAACTTTATGCACATTGAAATCCTCTTATCATTTATAAATCGCTTCTATACATAGCCCACTTAAATCTATTTAAGTAAGTTGTCCACTGGGTCTCCTCCTGGGCCCCAGATCACTTCTTTTCTATGAACTCTCATTAAAGGGAGGACCCAAGAATGTTTGTAGATGTACATGCAAATATTATGACCATGCTTCACAATTAGCTTGACCCTCTCCATTTTTCCAATATCCTCCAACATCAAATCAATACAATGGGTAGGGAAAGGAGTCCAAAAGATCGAGGGGTGCATCTGCGTTAGTAGCTTGCTTGCAACAACATAATTTGATGCTTTATCGATGACTACTTGCACCAAATTTTCTTCACCCATATCAACAACTTCTTTGAAAATGCCACAAATAATCATCATTTTTAATCCTCATTGATGCATCAATTGACTTCAAAAAGTCAATCCCACCTGAAGAATAAACCAAGAAGTGTAACATTGTTCTATTTTTTCTATCAGTCCACCTAGTGGACATGATAGTGCAACCGTTTTTCCTTTAAATTATTATTGCTCATGAATGATTAATTTTACATTTGCTATCTTATCTAACAAAATTGGGCCACTTAAATCATCAATAGAAGTGACATTGAACCCCCTATCAAGAATGGCGATAGAATCCACTAATGCTTGTCAATAAGGCGACCTAAAACACCAAAAAAATAAATTTTAGAATTTAAATTAAAAAATTAAAAAAATATATTTTAGAATTAAATAAACATAGTTTAGAATTCAAACAATATTATAAATTCATACAATATCATAACATAGAACAAAAGATAGACTAGAAAAACATAATGTCACCTAGTTGTATGAAAAGGAATGTCTTAGAAATACCAAAAGTCACCCATTATACTCCTTGTAGCCATGTGTTTGTCCTTGTTCCATGCTTTCTAGCGATGGTTGGGAGTTAGGAACACTATGTGGCACACACCAACTCCCTGAATTATGAAGTCTTGGCACTATATTATTAGAAATCAATCAAGGCATTGAAGGAGCGGAAGTGGCAGCTATTTGTTGGTTTTGCCTCATCTTTGCTCCTTTTCTTTAAAACTCTGCAACTGAGTTGTTATCATTCTTAAAACCTCAGGCTTTATATATGGACATGCTATAACATCACGGCTAGGTATTTTGGATGATTAATGTCGTCTCCTAGAAACTTAACACCATAATATTTGCAAAAAGCACGCCATTTCTTCAAACCCTAATTGGCATGCTTCCAGGTAGGGTCTTTCCTTTCGTTTGGTGCTTTTGACATGGTAAAATGGAAAAACCTATATTGTAGAGAAACAAAAATTGTGGGAAGGATTATTGGGTAATAAGTTTTAACTCGCAAATCTCAAATATAAAACAAGAAAAAACAAAGAAGGAAAATAAAATGGTAACCATGGTCCATAATACAAAAAAAATCAGAAAAAAAGAATTTGAAAAAGTTGAATAACCTAAGATTTTTATATTTTTCCTATTTTAGATTTTAAATTAAGAAGAGGGAAAAAAAAAGATTAAGAAATGAGAGAAATAAGAGAGAGGTGTTAGTGTTTTGATTTATTTACATCTTGTAGATGCTTGAAAAATGTTAAAAAAACAGCAAATCCCTTCAATTAGCTCCACCAATGCACAAAATCTCCATTAATCACCTTTTATCCAACCTTTCCACACACGCGATCAATGTAATTGAAGCAAAAACAAAAAAATAGAATAATTCAATGGTGTGTGAGAGTGAGGAAAGTGGAATATTGAGTGGGCTCATGAAAATAAGGTTTGAATGAGTGAATGCGTGTGTTATATTAGTTTTTATGTTTAAGATTGTGTTTTCTTTTATTTTTTTTACTTTATTGTGTTTTTTCGTTAAAAAAAAGATTGAAAATAGAGACTCTAGACTCACGAATTTGGCTAGACTTTCCAGACTTGCCCTTGGACTCAAAAAGTCTGCTAATTTTTTGGCAAAAACTTGCCACATGGACTTGGATTCAGATCCACGAGTCCTTGTCGGGACTCATGGAGCATCGATTCTATGTTATAGTTACCCATTGTACATTTAGGTCGGTAGGACATCTCCCCAACTACCTATTAGCCCTAAGATAGCTTTCTATGTTGAGTGTTTCATATAGATTATGGACAACATCATCATTCTTCCCAACTATCTCTGACATTACTGGTCACGTAGTTTGAGGATTCCCCTTGGCCAATTGAGGGTGTGCTCCTAGAAGTATCGACTACCATATAGGATTTGTCGTCTCTATTCTCTTTGGGAAGTGGAGAATGAGTTGCATCTTATTTTTAGGTGTCTTCTCTACTACAAAATTAGAGGGAGTTGTCACTACCTATTCAAAGATTTTGGTGGTTTTCTATCCATATTGCGCTCTCTTGATTTGGGGTGCTTGGCCCCTTTCTTAGAGAAGTGGTTACTTTTAGGCACATGACTTTATGGGAGACCTCTATTACCTAATTTTACGCCATTGTAGGTGTTGAAGGTGTTAAGTGTCCTTTGGATACTGCTCCCACACATAGGGGAAAGGTTGGTGAGAGGACTTTCTTCTCTGTGGGCTGCTGCTAGGGTCCCCAGTCTTCTCCCTCTCATAACGGGTAGCGTACCTGTTTCCTCTCAACGTCGAAGGCCTTTTAGTTCTCTTTGATCTCAGCCCAGGTCTTGGGGACAGCTGCACATTATTAGTTTTCTCACTACCTCTCGAGGTCGATTGGTCTTGTGTTAGGACAAGTTCTAGAGAGAGTACCCTACATCCTTCCATCCCGGCCCCCTTAGCCATGGACATTCCCCTTATGGATATTATCAGGTCCTGCATTTGAACTCTTGCATGGTCGTGGATGATGCCATTGGTTCTTCTAGCTCGAACTCTTTGGTCTTCACTTGCTTCATGCTTCTTTGAATGGTCTTTCCCTTGCATGGCTGTTTGTACTTGTGCCTGGATCATAGGGTTTTTGTGTTAACGGTTTGGGTTTACCCCCCTGCATGTTTACTTTGTTATAGTGCTCTATGTTTTAGTTACTTTTCAGAACCTGGGGTTCTTTTGACTCTGGCACAGTATAGTGTAACTGCATGTACCGTTGATTCCCATTGATCTACTTTGGTTATTCGTGGACATTAATATAGTCTTATTTCTTTTTCTGTTTTTCATCTACGTACTGTAGTCATATCTGCTTTAGGGTTCCTTGCTATCTGTTCTTCACGTTACTGGCATCACAGTACACAAGAAGGCAGTTTTCAGCCTGTCTTTTTGTACTTCACTATTTTATAATTATTCCTTTTTCTTTTGCTGATAAAAAACTAGTATAGTATTGATTTACTATTATGAATGGATAAAAGTTTGTCATTACACGTGCCTTGTGATACTACCTTGATCGAGTTAGATGTACGAGGCACAAACAACTCTCAACAATTTTTCTAAATGAGGAAATTAGCTTCATCAAACATGTTCTGCAAAGCACTACACAAATGATTTATCGGTTATTCAGGATTAGTGAGTTGATGAAGGAAGCTCTCTGCCAAACTTTGATACCCTAGAATCACTTTTTTTTGCAATCTTTGCATTTTTCGCATGGGAAAGATGTTGGTGGAATGTTTGAGTCTACAAGTCATGGTTGACAAATGGGCAGTGTACATCTTTGTTAACAACAGAACAAGCTTCAAAGAGTTTTTGCTGAATCTTGAGTATATATTGCCATGCCTATGGATGATTTAGAGATTAACCATTGTGGCTAGAACTATTTTATGCTAAGCCTAGAATAACACTTGTAGTGGTTGAAAAAAGCTTCTTCTGACTGTGCAGAGAATAATACTTGTAGTGGTTGAAAAAAGCTCATTCTGACGGTGAAGAGATTTACTTTTTGTTGGAAAACAAACACCTGACAAGTACAAAAGATTACTGAATATTGTTGTGCAGTACAACTTAGGGGTAATTAACAAGGGTTAATCATGTCTGGTTTACGATGCAGTTTGTATGACTGTACTGAAGAGATAACAGATGAAAATAAAGAGAAACATAGAATAAATATTAAGAGGTACACGGAATGTGGTCCACAACAAACACCAAGGATATCAAGGCTCATGCATTGTCTTGTTGGGGCTTAGTTTCAACATTTAATCTTACTAGTCTAAGGTTAAGAAAGAATACACTTCCACACTCATTCAGCTGTGTAATGTATTAATGATGGGAAATATAACTGACTGGTGGAAATGATAATTGTGGCAAAGCGAGGTGAATTTAGTAATTACCTTCCCAAAGTACATTTACATGAGGGCACGCTTGGAAAAATTACTATGACGTGGAGATTTAATATGACAAATGGATGATAGCTAGTGTATGAACATCAGTAATTTTTTTAAAAGGTACTTATGGTTAAAGGAGTTGACCAATAACTTTTAAGATTACACCTAGAGAAACCTAAAAACTGGAGTTCGTATAAGGCCAAAGGGTTTAGTTAACTTTGAGGAGAGAATGTTACTTGAAGGTTGGGCTTTATTGTTTTCCAGGTTTATTCATTGATTGAGACTGAGGCTGTTGTGGAGAAAGGAATGGTGGCCAGATTTGTGAAGATTGATTTCATAAGGAAATTGTCTTACTCAACTTTAAGGAAGGTTTTAGACCAATTTTGTGTGATTATGTAGGTGAATCATTGAGGTAAAATGCAAGTGTATTTGATAAGAGACTGCAGAGTCGATTTTGGTGTGCATTGAGAATCAATTTAGTTCTTGCAAGCCGAATTTGTGAAAGAGAGGAAGGTGCACATTTTGGTAGTTTCATGTTATGTGTCAAACTTTTAGAAGAGTTTGTATACTGCTTGGAGATGAATATGCAAGGCAGGCTGAGAAGAAATAGAGACTTAAATAAATGTTTGTTGTCTGAGTCAGTATAAAGTAAAATATATGTTATATTATACTCATTATCTCTGTATGATTGACACCAAATTATAGATTTGACAAATGCACCTGAGATAACTGATCAAGATGACAAGTGGATCACCAAGGATAGAAAGGCTCATGCACCATCCGATCGGGATCTAGATTTCAGCGTTAACAGAGACATGTTCAAGGACAAGAAAGAGGGCACTTCCACCTTATAAAATCAGCTGTGTGACATTTATATGCAAGGGAATTTTAACCGTTTAGAGGAAATGATAGTTAGGACAAAGAGAAGAGGTTTCTTTACCTCTAAAAACAAGAGAGATATTATCGAGTGAAGGTAAAATTGGTTAAAAGAGATTGTTGTTATGATATATGGAGATATAATGCTATTAAGTAGATAAAAACTACTTCATTATCTAAAAGTTAATATGGGAAGAGGAGATACCCAACATCTTCCAGGCTATACACAAAGAACCTATAAAAGGGTTCACTTTGGGTAGGAATGATATTCTTCATTAATTGCATATCCTGCTGTATTCTTTTGCAGATCAATTCCACCATTGAGACCATCGCTACTGTGGAAGGAAGGTGGTCGACCAGATTTTTGAAGGAATACCTATTTTGTAAGGAAATTCTTTGAGCTGATTTAGAGTAACATTGTTGATTGATTCTGTGCATTTATATGGGGAGATCCTTTAAGATTAAAGGCTATCCTAATTTGGAAAGAAATTGAAGGCTGATATGGGCAAGTTGTGGATCAATTTAGCAAATATTTCAGTCAAAGTAGTGAAGGGGAAAAGGATGTTGATTTAAGAGAAATATGCATATTGTCTTAATAAGAATATGTAAGATGGACTCGGAAGAATTGAGTTGCTGAATTCATAATGCCAGCCGTTGGATCTAACCAACAATTGGAGACCAAGATACTGGCATGCATAGGCCAATTGAATGAATTTGAATTTGAAGGTTAAATTATAAGTGAAAGTATTTCGAGTTAGTTGTAAGCCATTTAGAGGCTGATCATGATCGCACCAAGAACAAGGTGAGCAGTTATCAATGTTTATTTCATGTGAGTATATGTAAATGACCAATAATAATTCTTTCGTAGGTCTAGTCATTAATAATTACCAGCCAGTTGGATTGTAGATCGATTTGAAATTTAATGTAGTCTCTACATGCATAACATGCAAGGCTAGTATTCATAGAGAAGCAGACTGAGTTTGATTCAAGTTGAAGATGAAGCTTATGTATACAAGGTGACTCAAGTTGCAAATGAAGTTTATGTATGCAAGTTGACTCCCTAAATGTGAAGACTGAAATCCGGATAGTAGTTTACTTCTATTAATGTGTACCAGTTCTTGTATGTGCAGGAATTTTAGGATAAGTTGAAGATTGGTTCCAAGAGGATTATAAGCACAGCTGTGCAATCAATAGGAGAGTTTGTTTGCTAGGGTACGTGAAGATAATTCTATTGCGAATACTAGAAATTATTATGAAAAGCAAGGGATTTGTCTAATTCAAAGAGGCGTACCTGGTGAGAATTTGGTTTCTGACTTGTTGCCTGGCAGCTGGTTTATATAACAGGCGAAATGAGGCCACCACAGCTCACACCAAGAAGTAGTTGACTGATTTGAACTGAGTAACTCAACATTATAATTCCAGAAAGAGGCAGATGAAGTGATTCAATAGAAGCTAAATGCTAAGTTCTGATGACTGTATATATATATTCTCACTCTTCATCATACGTTGATGAATTGAATGCTTTATTTGTGATTGAAATACTTGCTTTGAAGCATAGTCCATCAGAGGATCCCATGTAAGCCTTTACTGTGTCCCGAGAAATATGAAGGACAATCATGTCGTCTGTGTATGACTGAATCCTTCTCTCTCCTGTACTGTCGTTTTAAAACTGGGATAGAATGTTGCGTCATGATGTTGAAAATTTGAAATATTTGTAAGAGAGCATCATGAGAAAAACTACACATGCTGGCACCTACACTCCTCTCTCAGTATGCATCACTGAGTTGAGTCAAGGAATTTTATAGACAACATATAGTTTTTCCATTTTTTTAATGTTCTTTTGCTCCTTTTTTTGTTGCATGTTGGAGGAGTTCATGATGGTTGAAAACATTCATCCTTGATGTTTATTTTGCTTCCCTGTTGAAACTCTGAGCTGGTCTGATTATTTGGTTATCATCAGATGCTTATTTTACCGTTGAAATTCATTGAAGAAACATGTTTGGTTAATTCTGTCGCATGTCTTGAGCAATAAGATTGTACTTGAAAAAAATTTCCTTTCCTGGTTCAGGTATGTGCTTGTAAAGGGGGGTCACTTGCAGTCTGTTGGAGATGTTATTGACATCCTCTATGATGGTAAACCAAAGCACTCTGATTGCTTCATTGCGAACGTTGAAAGATGTAAATATGTGAAGAATCCCAGCATTACATATTTGAGGCAACGGTTGCTGTTTCAAGCTTGATAAAAGAACGGCTATAATTTCAACATTAGTCTCTCTTTTGTTTCTTTGAACTTTGTTGTTTCTCCATGAAAATAAATTAATTTTAGATTTCATTGACATGTTATTGTAGGAGAAACCTATCATGAACTACGAGGACCGCGTATACAGACTTGCAATACTCACGGGACAGGGTGCTCTTTGGCCTCATGCATTGCTGCTGAACTTGCAAAGGGATCTCAGATGCTTCCAGCTGTCTTGGTAAATATATTGATCTTCTCCATGTCATATGATGCATTTCCTGTTGACATGTACAAAGGGAATTCCAATATTATCTTGTCCTCAATCATGTTGTTTGCATTTAAAAAGTGGTATAGACTTGAAACTCAAAATAATTTTTCAGAGTTTTCATTATATCTATTTGAGACATGCAATGAATAGAATAAAATTACTGTAGAAAACACATTTGCATTAAATAAGGGGATGTTTTAGAAACGTAGTTGCTCTTTTAACAAGTAAATGTTCCGTTGTGCATTTTTTTCCCTTGCACAAAGCTGAAACTAGAGATAAGACTTCTGAGTTCCAAAGCACACAATTTACTGTATTGGTCCTTGTAAATGGCATACCGCTAAGGTGCACGCATGGTCACCTGTAGATGTAGGGATAGGGGTACAGGGACACCATTTCAAATCAGGGCACAAGAGTAAATTAATAAGGGTACGACTAATTATATCTAAATATAGTCACCAAAAGATTTGGATACTCACTAGACAGGGTGCTCTTTGGTCTCATGCATTGCTGCTGAACTTGCAAAGGGAACTCAGATGCTTCCAGCTGTCTTGGTAAATATATTAGTCTTTTTCGTGTCATATGATGCATTTCCTGTTGGCATTAAAAAAGGGAATGTCAATGTTATCTTGGCCTCAATCACGTTTGCTTTTAGGAAGTGGTATAGACCTGAAACTCAAAATAATGTTGCAGAGTTTTCATTATATCTTATTTGAGACATGCAATGAATATGATGAAATTACTGTAGAAAACACATTTGCATCAAATAGGGCGATTTGTTAGCAATGTAGTTGCTAAATTAACAACTAAATGTATTGTGCACTTTTTCCCTTACACCAAACTGGAACTAGAGATAGACTTCTGAGTTCTAAAGTGCACTGTCAAACAAATTTATTGTATTAGTCCTTGTAAATAATACCACTAAGGTACAGGCATAGTTACCTGTAGACGTAGGGGTGGGGTTACAGCAATACCATTACAAATCAGGCTACAGGAGTAAATGAACAAGGAGATGACTAAATTATATCTAAGTAGCGTCACCCAAAGATGTGGATATGGGGTCCTCGTCCTCATTCTAGAGTTTCCAGGTGGCTATGGGCAGAGGGATTTTCCATAATAATCTGATCTTGAGTATGTTCCTTCCTGCTGATGTTTAGTTCCTGATACTAGCTGAGAAATTGTGACAACACTTTTTGTCACGGAAACTGGAAACTGTAAAAATTATCACTTGATTCCATGACTATCAAACTTAGAAAACATCAGTTAAAATATTACTTATTATGAATTTGAAATTACATGAAGATAAACAGAGTTTACTATAATGTAGTATAGTTTGGCAGAAAGGAGAAATTGTACCATCCAGTACACTGGTAAATAACAAAATAATTTCTAAGAATATACTTCTAATGCATAACCACCCACAGTTGAGTCAAACATTTGGCTGATTGCAGTTTCTAAGTATATTGTTAAAGCAGTTTGCAGTTTTTAAATCTTACACGGTTTTATCCATAACTATTTAACAATTTACTTCATGGACTGAGGTAATACTATCTCTTTGAGTTTCTAAGTATGTTGGATCTCCGTTGGAGTTTCTATATATCAGCATTTAGTAGGCAGGGAGGAAGATTGTTATGCTTCACATAAACATTCAAACTTCAATAAATGGTTGCAACTATGACTGCTGATATCAGCAAACATACAATTATCTTTTGATGATCATTTGGGTAGTTTTTTTGGTAATGCAATTCAAAAAGCATGTGTTAACAAATGAATGTTGAGAGAATAAAGAGAAATTGGAAATATGCGGTACACTTACTTGTATGACCATATTTTTATTAATCACAAAGTGGTTACATCAGTTGGAAGGTTTCATAACTGTCCATTAATTAGGCATTAACTAATAACTAATTATAACTTTAACACCCTCCTTTAATGACTAAATCGGAGACTACTCCAAGTTTGTCCTGAAATTTTGCAAACACAACGGGACCAAAGAGTTTAGTCATTACATTCACAGACTGTTCTAAATATATCAACATGAAATCCGTAGTCCTTTGACATTTTGCTGCTGTCCAATGTAAAAACTTCGGTGTAGACAAAAACCGGAAGGATAGCCAATGACAAAACAAAGATCTGGCCATGTGGACATAAGATGTATGAAGCTGTCCAATTTGCTGTATGGTGATTCATTGACCAGTGATGAATCATCTTTAGCTGATAATTTCAACCCGATCTCCATAGTTCTGAATCCAGAATCTTGGAGATGCGGCTCAAACAAAGTATACTAGGATTGTGGAACTTGTTGAATTCTAGACGGGACTTAACCATCCTGCAAACCGAAGGATCACGAGCAACCCAAAAACCTTTAGGAAGCACCATGAAGACTTCGTCGTCCAAATGTCCTCTCAAGAAACCAAACTGAGTTGCTGTGGAGAGAAGCAATTGAAAAGTGATCATCTTTGCGGTAGGAGTAAAAACCAACTCCTTGGTAACTGTGGAAGTAAAAATCAACTATGCAATATGAGAAGAAACCATATCCTCATCTATTCCCTCCTGTTGTCAAAAGCCATTCACAACAAGATGAGACGATGTTTGTGACTTTGGCATATCATCTACCTGCCCAACTCCTTGTGCATGGAATTTAGATTGATGAATGGCATCCTCCTACACATCTTTTATAGTGGATATTCTCACCACCACTAGTGCATGTAAGTTGACAGGATTAGAGTCAACAAGCCTATAAGAAATATCGTCTTTCTGCACGTCTTGTATGGTGGAGTCTCCCTCCACATGTGCATTTACATTGACTGTGGCTGGGTCAACAAGCTTATACAAGCCACCTTGCCCAATACCAAGGGCAACCACTTTACCCTGTTTGACATCAAACAATACACATTGTTTTTCAAATAAATGTACAACAATGTTGGGATTCTTTCTTAACTGACTAACAGAGAAGAAATTTTTATTCATGATAGGAACATACTTAACATTCCTTACTATAATCTTTCTAGCATTATTCCATACTATGCTAATATATCCAATCCTCTATACAGCATATGACTGATCATCAACTAATAAAATTGAATCATAAAGGTGTGTACTTGTACTAAATTTGACATACTAGTCCTTACAACATGTAAAATGTTAGGATGAGCTGGAATCAATGAACCAACAATTGGTAGTACAATGCTTTGATTATAATGCCACAAGGGCATACTCTTATTCAGAATCTTGTCCTTCGTCAACTATTGCCACATTTGTCGCTTGACTATTTTGTTGGGAAAGTGTGTACTGTTACTTCTGGCAATCTTTTTTGAGATGCCCAATCATATGACAGTAAAAACACTTTAATTGATATTTAGAAGATGAAGCAATACGGATATGTTTCCACTTCCCTTTTGACTGAGTAGCTAATGCGCTTTTTGCTTGTCCAACACTGGACTCATTATGTGTTTGTCTACATTCTTTTTGCAATAAATAAGTACTAACCCGATCAAACATCAGGTTGTTACATTCTATCATCAGGTGTAGAGCCTCCACAAATGATTCATAGGAGATTGGTAAAATGTTTAGAACCAATGCCACCATATCATCATCATCATCCACCTTTTTGATGATCGCTAATAGTTGGTCTGGGAGTCTTTCATTCAAAGTAGGTGTTTTGACAAAGACTCATCCTTTGACATCTTTGTGGAAAATAACAATTTTTTTTAGGTACACCTTTTCTTTGAGGTTTGGTATTTATTCTACAAATTGGTCCTCAACACACTTGTCATAGTGGCATTTTGGACCTTAAGAATCATGTTATCCGATACAAATAACTTTAATAACAAGGCCTTATGATTTTTGTCATAATCCGCATAGTTTGTAATAGGGCTTCCTTTAGTGCGAGTAATTAATTTTTCATAGTCACGATACTCCGCGATTGTTAAGATCTTGACTCCACACATTATAGTTATGGTCAATTAATTTCTGTGCTTCCGACAAAACTAGATTTTGAATGTTGGCCAGTTTGTACTTGGAAAGAAGTATAATTGGGAAAGCACAATATCTACCCAAAATTTAATGCAACATGAAAAGTAATGTTTTATGATCTAGAATTTATTTCAATATAAAAAGTACAGTACTTGACCCGAAAATCTATGCAACTACAATTTTTTGATCCGACTGATCCGGAAATCAATGCAACTATATTTTTCGCTGATCCAGAAATTCATTCAACAAAAAAAGGATATAGTTGTTTGATTGACCCAAAAATAAATGCAACTGAAAAGATAATTTCTAAAAATACAATCTAAATTTTTTGAACATATAGTCTATCTTGAATTTACTTACATGCCGTGCACTAGACGACCGGCTGTAAACAAAAACTTTTGGTGTCATTCTTTAGTTTGCATGCCCTAACGACACAAATCGCAAAATCATAATGGTTCCTTTGTTCAATGTTTTCCTTCTATTTTCGCCATTTTTATGGCCTTCGTTGCTCGCATTCCTTTGCCCATACCCTTATGTGCAATTTTGGTTCGTCAGGCTTTAGTCTTTTTCGTCATTGTGGTTTTTTTTATTGCTCACATTCCAACTTTCAACATCTTTGCTTTTCACGCTTCCCTATTGCTGTGGTTCGGAGTATTTGACCTCTGCGTTTTCATGTGAAGGCTTTGCATTCTATGTTTGTTCCTTATCTTTCTCCTGCATGCTATGTCTTCTGCTTTGATTTCACATTTTCTTTCATTTTGGTGTTATGACCCCTCACATGCCCTATTGTTCGTGTCTGGTCTACTTGATCTCGACCTTCTGCCTTTGCAAATTTGGATTGAAATGTGCCCTAGGATGGGATTTTACTTCGACTGAAACTGCAAACAACTCCTTCGATTTGATTACTTTTCTTATAAGTTCGCCATTTGTACCCTATTCCAAGGGTTTCCTCGAAAAACGGCAACTCGCTGTTTGTACCCTTCTAACCAGGGGCTTCCTTGAAGATTGGTTCTGATACCAATGTTAGCAAATGAATGTTGAGAAAATGGAAGTATGCGACACACTTGTGTGACTGTTTTTTAATTAATCACAAAGTGGTTACATCAGTTAGAAGATTTCATAACCATCCATTAGTTAGGCTATAACTAATAGCTAATTATAACTTTAACAACATGGTATCGTTTCTTCATTCTCTTACCCTTTTTTATAGGATTCTTGTACATGAAAGGTTTGTTGATCATGTTTTGTGGAATTACAAGAGAACATACAAAAAAATGAAGCATAAACACATGATTAATTGCTATGCTTCAATACACGAGCTTTACCTTTAAGAAATTAAATAAACTACATATGCCCTTTGACCTTTCAATTCTACCTATGAATCTTCCTATAAGCTATCTTGCGAGTTCTATTTTCTAATCGCATTATACATGTACATTATTCATCATCCGATGTTTATTATCTCCAAAACCTGCCCTAATAATCATCCAAGAAAATGCTTGTCCTTGCAATGATACCACCACCACTTGAAGCGTGTGTTCCATCACAATAACCACACAGGGTGTTGGTAAGAATGAGAGAATGAAGATAAATAAAAAGGCACACCACTGACATGCTTGTGTGTCTATCTTTTATTATAAAGAAGAAGTTACATAGTTTGTTGAGGAGGTTGAAGACGTTGATAAATGAAACACAATAACTATTATTTAATGTATAACTAATATCTTTAATACCCCTCCTAATGACTAAACCCAAGACTACTCCAAGTATGTCTTGAAATTTTACATAACAAATTGGGACGAAAGGATTTAGTCATTAGATCTGCAGGTTGCTTCGGAGAGGCACTGTAGTGAAGAGAAATATCACCATAATCAGTCAATTGTCATATGTAGTGATGATGAATCTCAATGTGTTTGGTGAAAGCATTATACATTGTATTCTTCATGAACTTCAATACATCTTGATTGTCATAGAAAAGTGGAGTGGGTGTGGTTTGAGGGAGTTGAAGATCAACCAAAATCCAACATAGACAAACTGCTTCACAATTGGCACTGGCAACTGCCTTGTACTCTACTTCGGTGGAAGATAAAGCCACATTGTGCTGAAGCTTGCTCTACCACAAAACAACCTCTGGACCAAAGGAGAAGATGTACCTAGTGGTGGATCTCCAAGTAGCCATTGATCTTTCCCAATCAGAGACTATGTAGCCTGTCAATTTGAAATATGTTGTCCTTTGATATAGGATGTCAAAGTCAAGAGTTCCTTTGACATATAGCAAAAATCATTTCTCTGTTGTCTAATGTATGAGCTTTGGTTGAGACTAAAATCGAGAAAGATAGCTAACAACAAAACAAAGATCTGGTCGTGGGGATGTAATATATATCAAGCTTCCCATCAATTCACTGTCGAGTGATACTTTGATTGGTGATGAATCGTCATTGGCTGACAACTTCAGCCTGACCTCCATAGGCGTAGAAGAGAGGTTGCAATCTATCATCCCAAACTTCTCCAAGAGACCCGTGGCATACTTGACCTGAGCTATGAAAATGAGATGGTTGTGTTACTATAATTTAACACCTAAGCAATAATATAGGAGGCCTAGATCATTCATGTCAAAAGCAACACATAAATTTGATTTTACTCATTGAATTGCAGTGGCCCCACGACATGTGATGGCAAGATTGTCAACAAAGACAATAAGAATTAGAATGTCATCACGATTGCTTTTGATATAAAGATTCGGATTAGAAAGACTCCTCCTGAATTAAAAACCTTGGAGATGCTGATCAATCTTAATATACCAGGCTCATGGACCCTGCCGTACATATATTTAATCAATTTGCAAACCAGATGATCATGGCCATGTACCCGAAAACCTTCAAGTTGCACCATGTAAACCTCGTCCAAATCACTACTCAGGGAGGTGCTCTTTTCATCCATCTGAAACACCTTCCAATACAACTAAGATTTTATAGAGAGAAGCAACCGAAATGTGACCATCTTCACTGTAGGAGCAAAAGTCTTCTCAGTCTTTTCGCTCTTGTTGTGAAAAGCCTTTCACAACAAGATGAGCCTTGCATTTGTCCAAAGTACCATTGACTTTGCATTTGATCTTGAACACCAATTTGCATCCAATGAATTTTTTACCCGGAGGTAATTCCACCACTCTAAGATATGATTCTTCATCAAGGTGTCATATTCAACTTGCATGGTAGTCCCCCATTTAGGTTTGCCTTTTGCTTTGGAATATTACTGTGGTTCAGGTATCGTAAAAAGATCACAAGAGAGAGCAAAGTGAACATGCTTAGCTGAATCAACAACCTTTTTTCTGGTCCTTCGGGCTCATGTAATCTAATTGAGGAATTTCATCCCTCTGCACATCTTATATAGTGGAGTAAAACCACTTAGGCCTCAGTTGTACCTGAGAACCTTGTGATGGCTGAATCTCAGCCGGATTGTTGACCAACTCAGGTTGGCAGTGCTGATAGACCAGGGTATTAGAAATATCAGCCATGGGATGTTGCATTGGAGTCTGTGAAGTACTAGATGAACTAAAATCCTCATCTTTCAAAGGAACTACAACACTAGATTCAAAACCTCGGTGATTGTTTTCTGGGTACAAACAAAGAAGCATTCTGTCTCTCCACATCAGCATCTCGACTAACAATTATGTTGTTAGGGGAAATATCAATAAATCTATAAGCTTTAGATTGATCACTATAACCAGCAAAGAAGGATCTTTTACTTTTTGAATATAGTTTACTCCTTTGTCTATTAGGGACCAAAGTATATGAAGCAGAACCAAAAATACAAAAAGCTGACATGGCATCAAAGAAACCCTGTTATATCCTGACAGTCCCACCACCTGGATTGCAGTCCTTGTGTGGCCATATCTTGTTACATTCATTAAAATGCATTCCTCGGTTTTCATTCAGCCAACTGTTCATGTCTCCAATGAGCCAAAATTTGTTTTTGTTTATTACAATGTCTTTTCAATCAGCTGGGCTTTCCATAATAATAATAATACCTTCTTGTTTCCTTTTTATTTTTCTCTTTCTCGATTAAAAAATGCTTTCACCTTAAGGTTATTATTCTATTTAGTGGTTTGTTGTTCTTCTAGGAGCAACCTTACCAACGTTTCAAATTTTCTCTTCTTTTCCTTTTTGTGTTGCATGTATTGATTCATGAATACTATTCATGAATACTTTGAATGGCCTTGGAAGACTTAATATAACCCTATCTTTTTATCATTGATGTTTTCTCCAATGGCTGTTAACTAATCCCATAACTCCTTTAATTGAGGTTGAGGGAACAAGTGTTGAAGATTTTTTTTTGCCAAAATTGTACTGACATGATTAATGGGTCGATGATAATTCACTAGAAAAAGGCTTCATAATATTTATGCATTCAAATATTAAAGCTACTAATGCTGTAACACAGATGAGATGTGCAATTTCAAGGATGTTTTAAATGTCCCAGAAGCTGTGATATTTTATTTATGGATGCTCGTTTCACACGACTATAGCCACTATGCCATCTGAAGCATGGATGCCATTACTCAAATTGGTGATTTGGACAGACATTGCAATGTAAGAAGAAAATATAGGATTTGCTTTATTTGTTGGGAATATATCTGTAACAATGTCACAGTTGTGTTTGCTTCAAACCTTCATAAACAGATCGCATGAACATGGCAATCCATAGAAGATTTAGCAATAACCATATTCCTTCCCTTGGTGCAAATGAGAGACCATTCCTTAAACAAAAATAGTAAATCAAAGAAAAAATAATATGAAATGAAAAAAGAATTAATCTGAAATAATGAAACAAAAGAATGGGATGGATATAATGATGGTGTCAATTATGGCAAATGCAAAACTCTTTGTGAAGAAGGGGAAATTCAAATTTACGGTGATCTTTATAAGAAACCGAGTACTTTCTATTGTGTAATTTGAAGGAAGATGAAGGTAAAGATATGGACAAATACTTATGCCTTGTAGTGTGCCTCCTTTAGGAAGACGACTAACTTTGAAAAAAAAAAAAGACAATGATAAGAGATGAACAGTAATTACAATGATAAAAAAAGGAAGCGTGGATTTTGAAGCAGTCACACTTAAAAATAAATCAAATTAAAATGGGCCAAACACTACATACTCTAGACAAGTAGCAAAATTGAAATGCTTGATCATTAAGGAAGCAAGTGAGACATCATAGTCACAAGGTTCGGAAATCCAGAAAGGTTCGGGAGGGCAAAAAAATGCGGAATCCGAAATTCTTGAAAAGATTCGAAAAAAATACGGAAAAATCCGGTTCAAAAAAAAGAAAAAGAAAACACACACACACACACACACACACATATAGTAAAAGTTAGAATATATCATAATATTATTAAATTTAATCTTAAATGACACTATTAAATATATATATTATTTATTTTAAATATTGTTATTTTTATTTATTTTTTAAATTTCGATTTTATTATAGATTACTCAAATAATTAATTTCCAATATATAATAAAATTAATTTTTTTTAAAAATAGAAAAAACTAAAAATATTTAAAATGAATATTATAAAGTTATAAAAACTATAATTTAAATATAATTTATTTTTTATTAATATGAATAAATTTAAACTTAATTAAAAATTAAAAAAATATAAATCTAATAATAAATATTAAATAAATAAAATTTAAACTTAATCTAAAACTAAATACCTAAATTCCTAAACCTAAATACTAAATACCTAAATCTAAACTTCTAAAAAAAAAAAAAAGAAAGAAAAAAAAAGACACTACTCCCACTGTCGGCCGACGCTCCCACTGTCGGTCGACGCTCCTTGCCTCTGCCATCAGTCGAAGCTGCCTCCCTATGCTGGTCGACGTTGCAACCACTGCTTACCTCTACCATTGACCCTGCGGTTCGTGAGTGGACTCTTTGCCACATCACCATCGCTGTTGTGGTCTTTCACTGTCACTATCAACCTCTTTGTAGTCGCCAAAGGATGCAAAGAAGCTCCTAATCCCTTACAAAATGATTCAACTCAGCGTTTTTGTTTAACTCCTGTATAATCGCTGCGTATGAATAACATATTTTAGGGTTCGCTTTAGTTGACGTGTTTTTTAGGGTTTTTTTTGCGTTTTTAACTGTTAATATTTTTATATTGAAAAATGTTCGAACCGGATCGGATAAATACGGAGGAGCGAAAAAATTCGCATCTTTCCGGATTTGGCCGAGATCCGGCCTATCCTTGTGACTATGTGAGACATTGATTTAATTTTTTATAATGCAAGTAGGAATAGTGATTTAATGTCTTATGATGCAAGTAGGAATAACTATTTAATATTTATAATGCAAGTGGAATAATTATACCTTTTTTTTTATCAGTAAAAAAAAAAAGGGGCTACTGCCCATCTAGTATAATGTGAAGCAAAATCCTGATAAAATCAGGTACATATAATGAAAGACCTTTTTGCTGAAGGTACCAAGATTTTTTTGACATTATTACAACTTATACAAAAAAAGGCCCAAAGGCACCCACAAAAGCAAAAACTAGCATCATCTTCCTCAGTTGAATCAGAGACCATTATTTCAGGCTCACGAGCACGTTCCTCCTCCTCCACAATCACGCCAGCAAGAGTCTCCTCCAACTGCAAAACTTTGAAGGAAGCAATGCCAATGCCGAGCTTCAGGCAGATGACATCCAACTTATGGCCCTTGACAATCTCATCTGCAGCGACCGCTGTAAGAAGAGTCCAAATATGTTCAAGCCCCTCACCCAAATTGAAGCCTAAGTTTGCAATGTCTTCATGAACTGCAAAGGAATCGCTAGCACTGTGAAGAACTGTCTGAATCCCAATCAACTGAGCCACCTTCAAAGTGTCTATTCTTGGAGTGGATTGACCAGGATCTCTCATTCCCTGCAGCACACATTCAACAGAGGCCCCTTGGCCTAGCCTAGCTGCTAGCTGAGATCTGAACAAGTTCATAGCCATCCCATTTCAACAGATTCTCATCCTTCATCCCTTCAATCAGAACTCTCTGCCAAAAATTTAAAGCTTCTTCCGCAGTCATACGAGTGCTTTTGTCAAGCAAGGTACCAGTATCAAGCAGCTGCTTAAGCTTGAGATCATTGACGAGTCCCTTAAAGGAACTGTGGATGCCCTCAAGAGAATACGGACTGCTTATCCCATGATGCATTTCACGAGGAGTAATGACCACCGCTTTCTTGCCAGTGCTTTTCTTGGTTCTGCTAGAGGACCCAGCTTTATCTCCATGGTCAGCCATGCCTGAGAAAATGAGCAAGCATCAAGGAACCCAAATTTTTAGAAGTATGCCAAGCAAGATGGAAATAAAGGAGCAGCTATCAAAATACGAAGGAGCGCATCCATGCTCAACCTAAGAGCAGAAGGAAATCAGGTTTTCTAAGAATTTCAAAAAGCTAGCTTTCCCCGTGCCCTTATGCAAGCCAGAGCAACTTTCTTGGTTGAAATAAGGCTTGAAAATACTCCAAAAAATCAAACCCTTTAAGCATCTTTCAGAATTTCTAGCAGGAAGCAAAAGAATTGAATCCCGACAAAGATTAAGCCCTCCCCAATTATCCAAACAATAGGACTGGTTAATGTAAGCAAGGGGAGTAGAATATACAAACAGGGCCAACATAATACTGCAATAGATCGAAGAACCATCCAATTCAGCTTTTAAAAAGTAAGCTCGAGTTTTCCATAGACCTAGAGAGCAACGGAAATCACAAACCATCCATTATGCATTAAAGGAAAGCCAAGGGAGAACCAGGAGAAGATATCACATACCTTTGATTAGCCTTTGAGCTCGTCATGCATACCACCGCTTGCCTCAAATGAGAGAAGCAAGGGCAGGTGCAAAGCTTTTAAGCTATTCACACACACACATTCCAAGTTCTGCGCAATCAAGTCTATAATGCTTTTAAAGACACTGACCGCCATTCAAAATGAATTCCCCTTCAAGTCCCAAATTCCTAAAAACTACTTTAATCATTATTTCAAGCATGTTGATCTCTAGCTAAAAGCCTTTTATCCTTGCTATCAAATGAATGAGGGGACAATATGTATGGTTAAGGCTTGGGGATTAAGCCTAACTCCTAAGTTGGCCAAATAATCAGCCACATAGTTGCCATTACGCCTGACATGGTCGATCGAATAAGTCAAGAATCTAGTCAAGAGCTCTTTGCAATCTGCCACCACCGTGGCCAGCTAGCACTTGACAATACTATCAGTTCTCAAGGCATTTAAAACAGTTCTTGAATCTCCTTCAATATTAATTCTGGTCCAGTTATTATCTAGAGCAATCTTTAGACCTCGCCATAAAGCTTTGACCTCAGGAAGGTTATTTGTACATTTGTTGAGCGCCTCACTGAAACCAAGAAGCAGGAGGCCTTTGTCGTTTCTGAAAATTCCACCAGCTCCTGTCCAACTAGGTTTCCCTTTTGCTGCTCCATCAAAATTTAATTTGATAGTCAGGCCATGGGAAGGTGTCCGAGTATCCTTTGATTTTATCTTGATACTTCTACCAACCCTTTTATTAATAAGAAGTTGAATAATTATATCTTGAATTATAATTGCAGTGTTATTTTGCGGACAAGCATGACATTATACAATACAATTGTTATAAAAACATATATTGATGATTTTGTTAAGGTTGTGTAGAGATTAGTTGAAAGAAGCACAAGAAAGCAAAACAAAATTGTGTTAATTGTATATTTAGAATAATAATTTATGTGCGCTATTTTCCAAGGATGGAGATGACTCCCAAGAGGGGGAGTAGCTGTGTTAAATATATATCATGTATATGTAAATTGTCTTGATTTATAACTTTTTTTGAATAAACTTATGAAAGATATTTATACAAGGTACATGCGCATCACATGAAATATGTTCTTTTTCACGTGAGGAATATTAAATATCATAAAATGATGGTAGTAATTCTCAAATATTATTTATATTTTTTTTTCACGGTGATGTGATATAATACCACTATGCACGTGGAATGGTTACCGTTACGTAGTGCAGTGTTAAACAAGATATATGATTATGAGCAATTGTCCACATGGGATCGAACTGCAATGTGCAACTAGGTTGCGATTATTGTTTATTGGGGTAGAACACTAGATTAGAACTGGGTTGTGATTGTTGTTAGTTGGCAGTTGTATTTTGAACTTTGGCAAGACCAAAAAAGATACGTGCATGATTGAATTGATGAAAAAGTTTATAGAGATTGAGGATAGCAATGAAATGGATCTCTTAAAGGTTGTGTGGCATTGGAATGGGGCGTATCAATTTCATCCAATCAAGAGTATGGGGCGTACCATGGAAGTGCCTGGCCAAGTTTAATGTGTACTAATTTTGGGTTATTATATACCCCCTTGCTGGAAGCATAACGTGTTAAATTCCATTACTGTTCCTCAGGTTGCCAAATATTTTTGGATTTTAATAAGATGTACTCTTGATTGTCTCTCTCAAGATTGTGTTTTTAATTAATAAAGATTATTATGATTAATGAAAATAAAATGATGTTGATATTTAGTGGTATAGTTCGTATATTGAAAAATAAATTTATTCCAAATGATTTTGATTATTTGGGAGATACAACAAATCTTTCTATGAGATGAGGAGTTATTTCAAAGAAGTTATTTATCTTTTTACTAACTCAATTTGAACTTGTTAAGGAAAGTATTACATGCATAGAGTGCAACATTTGGGAATGCCCATTTGCCAATATTGGTGTCATCCAATACTGAATCACATCCAGTGCCTTCCTGTGTGCCAGAAACAATTATATTAGATCTATCAGTATGATTTGCGATAGCTTGTTAAGGTTAATATTTCCAAGTAAAAGTTTCTTAGAAAGAGAATATATTTATGTGCAAATGAGGGCATAAGAGGGGGAGAATATAATGCCCCTGAATTCCTTTTGGAGAAAGAAGGTGATTGTGATAAAAGATGTATATATTAAAGAGTTTTAATAACATAAGGTCTATTTAATTTAAAAAAATATAATAAATAATATATTAATAAATGTAATCAAAATAAACTTTGTTACTGGGTACTGCTCTGGAGGTCCCTGTACCCATACCAGTGCCGTTCTTGTAGTGGTACTGATCCGGTTGCCTCTTGGCTGCTGCTATTATCCTAGGTATCTGATTGTCATATAAAAATCTAATATAAAACAGTGCTGATCTGGGTACAATAGTCATAATAAGAACAAAAAAAGACAATTTTTTATAACACAATAAAAAATATAAAAGAGTAGAACTAATTAAACTGTTGTTGTCCTAGTGCAATTGGTTCTAATGAACCAATTGCTGATTTGGATGCCCTCAATGAAGAACATTATAATGATTTGTCCACCTAGTTCTTGAGTTTGACTATGACCATTGACTATTTTCCTATTTTGAAAAGATAATATAAACCTATAAGATTTATCTTGTCACGACTCATTTAATATTCTGAATTATCAATTATTAGTAATTTTTTGTTTATTTTATCTATATAACATTGATATTATAGTTAATTTCATCTATAGTTTTATATTTTTAATATTTTTTATATACATACCCCAGCTTGGCAAACCCCAACCTGTACCTGAATTCGTACAAGTAACTTTAAAAAATATAGTAATATCGATAATAACATAAAGGGAGGGGGCTTTTCAAAGTTTATATCTAGAATTCTATTTAAAGGGTAGAGATTATGTGGAGGGGGAGGAACTTTTGGATTCTATATAAGAATATTTAATGCTGTTTATGATTGGCTTGGGAAATAGAAAGCTTAGTATACTTTTGAAAATAAATCTTCCCTCCCTCAATACAATTTGATCGCTATGAAATGATTAAGTTCTTACAAGGATTATAAATCATATATTATGCCCATGACTATATCTCACCTTAACGGTACCCAAGTGACCTGGAGCTTCGGCAGTGGACAATTTTACCCCTTGTTTAAAACATCAATGAACTATATGACTCAATATGTGACCAAGAATTATATCATAAAGGAAGTCCTATGCTCTGGGTGGTCTGGTGGAATAGAATAGAGAGTAATCGCTGTGAGAGTATGGGATAGCAGTGCAATGGGCCTATATATCCATCTGTGTCCTGTGAGTAGGAGGGTTGGTCCTCTAACTCTAACCAGACTCTGCCCTGAATTATATATCTGTTCATTTTCTTCCCTGCCCCTGCCTATATATGGGTTTAGTCACCATTGCCCCTATATATCTATACTCTCCCCTTGCCTTCTGTTAATAAGCTACCATCTGATACCATCGGCACTTAATGATGAACAGTGTTCGGTTAGATCATGTCATATATATATGTGATACCCATAGATATCTAGGGGGTGACTTTCTCTATAGAGTAGAGTCGGGCATAGACATCGTCTATCTATATGCCCTTGCCACCCCCCTCACTCACCCCCCATATATCCATCTATCTTATCTATTTGGGGTGAGGGGTTGCCCTATCTATCCATCTGGGTCTAGATGGTGAGGGGCATAGGTTCACCTCTAGATGGGATGTTGAGTCTTAGTTGTCCATCAACATAGAACCTATAAAGATGGTGAGGGGCATACACTAAACTAGACATCATACAATGTTGACGACTGCCATATCGATATATAGGCCAATCTTGAGATTGACATGGCGATGTTGAGATCTCTATACCTCGACCCCAACCCTCAACTTTAGATAGAGGCGGTAGTTAAATATACAGGGCTGTTGCCCATATAGACAGGGACAGGGGTCCCCATATATAGATAGGTCGTTGGTCCCCAGTTCTATCTATAGGGTCGATCTTAGTAGAGGGAGGCAGCCTATCTATATATGGGGATGGATGCCACCTATTCGCCCCCTATAGATGATGTGTTCCTCGATCTTTTAATTTGGCCAATCATACAACCATAATTTATATGGAAAATAATTCCAAATTGGTTAAATTACATGGACCTGTGCAAATTAGATAAACAAACTCTATCTTGTTAGCTGCATAATTTTCACCTCCATTTTTCTTGCCAGATCAAGGTTGTCATCTGTCTTCATATTTTCACTATCCACATTAAGATTCCGTCTTCTCTTTCCACACATTGTCGTTGCGACACTTGAATAGTGAATGCCTCATCCTTCATCTTTTCCATTGTAGGAGGTTGTACACTAAATTATGAGAGCCTATGTGCAGAAATAATATACGGGAAATAAACAATAAACACATAAGAGAATGATCCACATCAACAGCCATGAGCTTTTCTTCTCCAAGAAACTTTATTAAACAGATTACAAACGTCTTTTATTCTTTCAATTTCACTTATGCCCCTTAATATTTCCTATTTTCTAAATATATTTTAGACATGTACAGAATTCATCCTCTGATGATTATCATCCCCAATACATTTAGGATGATAGGAAGACAAGATGTTGCAAGGGTCTGCATACATACTACATCATCCTTTCTTTAGTATACGATAGAACAAAATTGAGGTGCTTTAAGATGTTGTCTTTGAAGGTGACAAATGGCCCTTTTTGGTCAGGAAGCCTTCCACTTGGCTGTCTGCAGGCTTAACATAAAAAAGCATTTGTTTGATTTGTTGCATTAACATATTTGCATCCCTTAATAATGTTTTTAATCACTGACAATGGATTTTATAGAATCCGAATAATGGCAACTTCTATAATAAATGAAATGATGCCTACGTTGCTGATACGGATATAGGTACGAGTATCAGATACGGGGATACAACAATTTTTTTTGGGGGGTTTGGATATGGCTGGATACGGCCATACAAAAATATATATAAAAAATTAAAAATATAGCCATATAAGCAAAATTAACCACATAATATGCATAGAGGAAACAAAACAACTTCAAATAAGTTAAATAACCACAAAATATATACTCATAATTCAATGCCAAATATCATAATATTCAATAGTCGAACTTATATTAGTTTTATAACAGGTACATGGTGCAAATGTTACAATGTATGGACAAAAATAAAGACAAATCAGCGTTCTCATTGTTCACTATATTCATTTTCGTCTTTGGCTGCAATGTCTTCATCATCATGTGGTTCATTAGAACCACAAGCAGCAACAATGCCACTGCCACTAGCTCCACTATTCAAGTCGTGTGAAGCACTGTCTAGCTCTGTGTCAAGTAAAGAAAGGTAGGTAACGGAGGCATCTAAATCAGCAGCGTCTGGGTTTACATCCCACAACTTTGTTGGTCCTTGTATTGAGGTTGTTTATGTGAGAAAAGATGTAAGTTGGAATGCACATAAACCAAATCCTCTGTCTTTTTTGCAGCCAACTTGTTGCGTTTAACTGAGTGGCTAAAGCCATAGGTGCCCCAACTCCGCTTCGCTGAAGAGGAACTTGCAATCTATTGAAGCCACAAAGTGAATTAGAATTTATAAAAATTAAAAGATTAAAAGTTAAAACCTAAAAAAAAACATTGAAAAGGTCAAAAGAAGGGTAGAAAAAAAAATTAAAATCCTACTTGTGATAGAATTTTTGTTGCAAGTGGTTGAAGGTGGGTGGATGCTTGCCCATGGAGGTACCACCAAAAGGGAGCGTCCATCTTGTACTTGTCACGGATAGCACCAAGGGGTGACCCACCGAGGATATGAAATGCACAAACTTTTCTCTGACTTGGTCTTCTACCTCTAGATCGGGAAAGATTCTAGAGAATGCGTCGTTATATCCCTCGGCAACCTCAACATCCCTATATGGTGTGACCCTCTTGGGCAAAGAAAGAATCTCAGCACTGTAATATTTGGGTGTCAAGGCAAAAGCAAGAAGATGCAATGGGGTGGTCATTTTGTTCCACCTTTCAATGAGATGCGATTGCACTTCCTTGAAGAATCTCTCTGTGGGATCTTGCTCTTTGGCATTAATGATGGATCTAATGTTCTCAATCATTGAGTCAATTCCATTATAAATCTCACCCAAACATGGATGATCCATGTCCACATATCTCAACATGCTGACGATGGGCTCAGGAAAACTCAGCAAATACTCCACACGTTCCCACCACGCATCATCAAGAATCCACCTTTTCACCTTTGTGGCCCTCTCACTGTTTGCCTGCCTTCATACACTTCAAAGGTTGTTGATGACTATGTTACTCAATGCCTCATGCACCTTAACAAGTCGTCTCAAGATGAAGGTGTGTGAGGCAAATCGAGTCTCAGCAACCTAATACAAAATTAAAACAAATAATTAATAAACTTAAAAAAATGTTCAAAAATAAAAACACTATAAATTACAAACTTATAAAATAAAATTAAATTAAGAGTTACCTTCAACAACTACAATTTTAAGGTCTTGAAGATGCCTTGGGACATGTGATGGTTGGTTATGAACATTTGGATCCCAATCACCTCCTCATAGACTTGTTTATCTAGTCAATTTTTGTCCCCAATTTTTGCAACATAAGGTTGAGGGAATGAATGACGCAAGGTGTCCAAAATATATGCCCATGCCTTGCCTCAACCAACATGCCTGCAGCTCTGCAATTTTTAGCGTTGTCTATTACACCTTGGACAACGTTTTGAGGCCCTACTATTTCAATGGACTCTATCAGGATGTCAGCGATGAATTGTGCATCCTTCACTTGCCCCTCACAATCAACGGCCTTCAAAAACATTGTCCCTTTAGGGCTCATTGCAATCACATTAATCAATGGCTTATTTGCTGTATCTTTCCATCCATCGGAAATGATGGACACCCCTGTTTCGATCCATGAATTCCTGATGGGATTCAATGCATCTTCAATGTGTTTTCTTTCGTTTGTCAATAAGGTGGTGCACACCTTTTTGGGGTGACAAACTCTTTAAGGGTTGCATTGATAGATCTCATCATTTCTTACTAGTATGGTGATCTAACAACATTAAATGACAACCCGCATACGTAAAGACAATGCGTGATGTTTTGCTCTATTATGTCTCTGGATTCATTTTGGAATGCCCTATCCAATGGGTCTGCATCTTTTGTTCTCTTGCGACCAAGAGGTGAATCCTCTTCCTCTTCGGCCGCAATGGGTGTAGCAAGAAAGGGGTGTGATGGGGTCACCACATTAGCACGAGATGGATCAATAGGTGGTGATCCTTTATTTCTCAAAGGATGCTTTGATCTTTGCCCCATAATGACATTTGCCTCTTCTTTCTCTTTGATGTATGCAAGGATCTTTCACTGTGGCAAGCCCTTTCCCGGCCTTCCATTTATGCTTGGCCCACCAAAAACTCTGATTCCAGTGCCAGAAATCGCACACAAATGAGTTTTCGTTCGACTATATGAGCTCTTGTATTTACGGTTATACTCTGAGCAAAGCCAATGAAAACACCCTCCACTAGGCATCTGTTCTAATATTGTCACATATTTTCAAAGGGGCATTCACGGATCAAATTTAGGGGTTATCCCTTGCCCCACCGAACTAGCACTTGGCACCCTGAGACACTTTAATTTCTGATAAATCCTTTTAGCCCTTGGTAAAAAATAGAAAATTGCTATTAAAATTTAATGGTAAAAACTAAAAAAAAACAATTGGTATTAAAATTAAAAACATAATCATTGCATTTGGTATTTTTGGAAATAACGGTTAAAATTTAAAAGAGTAACAAAAAAAAAAAAAAAAACTAGTTACCAAAAAAAAAAAAAAAAAAAACACAAATCTAAAAAACTTACCTTAAATCAGCAAATCTTCTTCCTTGCAAGCTTCTCAAGCTCCTTGGTGCCAAATAGGTTGAAGCAATGGTGTAGGTTTAGCACAAGGAGTGAGTTTCAAGCTTGTGCAACTGAAAAAAATAACAAGAGTGAACAAATGTGCAATGAGAGTGAAAAATGCAATGAAAGAGCAATGTGTTGTTATCTTGTTATAAAATGAGTATGAATGCTGATTTTAGGGTTGGGAATCCACTTTCTTTTGTTTTTAATTGCATTTTGAAGTCTATGTTTGACTTTTTGAAAGGTGAAATTGAAAAAAAAATTTAAAAAATCATTTTTCGCGCCCGGGAGCGCTTGGATATGCCAGGAAGCATGCCTGCACTGTGGATACGCCTGGGTACGTCTGGGCAGACGTACCCACAGCCCAGGCACGCTCCCTGGGCATCTCCCTATGCTCCTGCGCTCTCGTACCCTTCACCGTATCTCCCATGCTCCCGGGACCTGTAGGTGGCATATCCGGTAACGTAGAGTGATGCTCAACTGTAAAGTCAGTTTAATTACTAGATGGTTGCTTCCATTTCTGCCTAATTGTTGGTTAAGTAATCAAACCTTGCTGCAAACAATAATAATGATCAATGAGAATCCTGAAAAAATCATCTATCATCCTTCATCCCCTGTTTACCATGGGAAGCACCGTCAAAGTTGAGCTTGAAAAAAGGTCACGGTGGAAGCATCCATGTAGACCATGACTTTCATTTGTGATTTGTGTGGCACATGAGAGACAACCATAATATTTCAGTTAAAAAACAATGCTTATCCATTGCAAATAGTGGATGATAGATAACAAACTGATCGTCATAGATAACAAACTGATCATCATCTTTGCAGCTTACATGAAATTTCCTCAGAAACAATTCAATACATAGTGCAGATTGTTTGATGACAAAATATTTGAGAATACCTTTATAACCACAATTTCCAGCAAATATATGCTGAAGTGATAAGTGAAATAAGGTTAAAAATTCCTGAATATATCTTTATTGGCCAAAACTAATACACATCTGGTAATAACAGACATCGGATCCAATGTCCATTCAACTACAAATAGTCAACCATAGGCCCGGAGAGAAAGGGCGATTTTAGAAAATTTGGTCATGATTGTCTTCCACATGCGGACAGAACTTACATGGAGTTACCAGATAATGATAGTTTCGTGGCTTTGGAACTACCTTAGTGGACAGAATGTTATAATAAGTTATTTGGATCACTCTGTCCATTGGAGATATATTTACAACTCTGATTAAAAATCAAGGGTATCGCATGGACATGGAGAATCACACTGGTCCACAAGTTGCTCTATCACAACCCAACAACAAAGAGAAAAAATAAATATCTAAGAGGCCTGATAATCACTAGGTAACCAATCAAACTAAGTAGCTGAATCGAAAACCAAAGGGAGCAAAGAAGAATAAGAATCTTTAGCCATAGCCAAACTGGAAGCCTGAAGACCGATGGAATCAGTCATCTGTATAAGTGTCTCAAATGAGAATAGCCAAAAAAGCACAACCCAATGAATGCAATAACTGGCATGCCAATGGAAAGGAGAAGCAGCCATCCCTCCACAATTATGAAACTTGGCATGGGATGTATTTTGATATTACTCTCCACTTTGGACTGAATCACTCAAATAAGATTGTTCTGAATGGGCAAAAAAATTGGACGAAGACGTTTTTGTTTTTTTGATTGAAGAATTGGACGAAGACTTAGTTACTGGTCTATCAAGTCAAGAATAAGAGAAACCAAATCAGCTATAACAACATACTGTTTCTAATAATTATTTTGTTTCGATTCAGACGTTTGAAATGGTAAATTTGAATGATTTGTGATTATGTATAAGCTAATTGCTTAATTACATTCTAATTCTGAAAATTTTAACAATAGCTAATAATTGTGCAGGCAGCAAAACGTTTTATTGAAGAAGCTCTTGAATGCAGTCGGGGATTCTTGATTGGAAATGGACCTCAAGGACCGTTCAATCACCTCTTCAAGATCTCTGATCCAAAAACCAGCCCCACTAAAAGAATGTTCAAGCCAAACGATCTTCTTTTGTATGCAGTCACAGATTCTGGAATGAATAAGAAATGGGGCCGTTCTATCTCAGAGGCTGTCAGCGCTGCTATTGAAGGGGGAGCAACAATAGTGCAGCTGAGGTTTATTTATTAACAGCGTTCTTTACTCCATTCTTATGTCTGTTAATGTGCTTAAGGTAGAATGAACCAAAGAAATTCTGGCTTACGTTTTAGGCTTTTGGTTTGCAGAGAGAAAGAGGCCAAAACCAAAGAAATCATCAATGCAGCTGAGGAATGTCTGAAAGTTTCAAGGTCATATGGAGTACCTCTGTTGATAAATGACCGTATAGATGTGGCACTTGTTTGCAATGCAGATGGAGTACACCTTGGGCAATCAGATATGCCAGTGAAAGCAGCTCGAGCTCTTCTTGGACCCAACAAAATCATTGGAGCATCATGCAAAACTCCAGAGCAAGCTCAAAAAGCTTGGGAAGAAGGTGCGGATTATATTGGGTCTGGAGGTGTTTATCCAACCAATACAAAGGAAAATAACATAACTATTGGCTTGAGTGGTCTCCAAAGAGTCTGTGAGAGCAGTCCATTGCCAGTCGTTGCAATTGGAGGCATCAATGCTGAGAATGCACATGAGATCATGGAAATGCATCTGCCTAAATTGAAGGGTGTAGCTGTTGTTTCATGTTTATTTGACCGAGAAAACATATTTGAAGAAACTCATAAATTGCGTTCTGCATTAGCAAAATATGCTGAGACTGAAAACTGATGTGTTAATATTACATTTCTCTCTTCCCAACGTGATTAAAATGATTGTAAAGGATAACGTGCCATTAATGGTACAGTTTTGTGCTATTGAATATTTATAATAGGTGTAAATATACCAAAAACAATCCTTCAATTAAGGTTAGTCGTTGCTTACAAATTATCTTCCACTTTTTGGGGAATTTCTCATTCATAGTCACATCGGGTTTCTTCTTGGTTTTGTAATGGAACAAGGTTACAAAGTACAAAATGTTTACAAATGTGGTTACATAGAGAAAACATAAAATCCTGTTCAAAATTTACTTCAAGAACCAGCCACAAGTCGGATATATTAAATGAGTAAGACACAAATATGTTGAAAGATAATTCATTTGCTATGGCAATGGGGTCACATTTCAATAAGCACGAGCTACTGTGCAAGCCCTGAACATCTTCAGCTCAAAATAATGCATTATTTGGAAATGTTGGAAAACCAACTTCTCAGTATAGAAGGAAGATGAAATGATTTCATCATAAAAAAATATGTTGTTATTAATTTTTTTTCCAACAGTTTAAAATGCTGTTATCCGGATTTGAAATATTTCATCATTGAATTAGAGTATTGACATGGGTGGTAATTGATAATATCCTGACCAAACAAGCTCAATTTTGGGGTGGGCAGTAAACCTTGGAGCCATGAAAAGAGTTGAAAATATGTTGAAGTTGTCAATAAAATGTTTTAATACTGCAAAGTCCAAATATTCATGGAAAGTCTTTAGTGTGGGATTGTACTTCACTATGAACTCTAATTTTAAAATTGTCAAGAACTCTAATTTTAAAATTGTCAAATTATTCTCTCACAAATTATGAAGCATATTTTTTATTGGACCCCATGATGATGGCTACATTATGCAAAATAAGTTCAAATGCAGCTTTCCAATCGCAAATCACAGATTTTGTTAAGAAAGGCCAATGTAAGACAATGTTAATCGTCCTAGTGAAACAAATATTAAACTAATATTTACAGCATGCACCAAAGGGATTGCATGTACCCCATAGGTGGTTTGACCTTTTGCCAGAAAATTATGAATTAACATTGTCAAAAAAAAGTTAGTTGCTTTAAAATTCATTCAAAGGGCCGATGAAGTACCGTCCACAATAACATCAAGGATGAGAATTTCATCTTTGCTTAATTCAAGCAATGGATAAAAAAGATATAAGTCACAATGCTATACTCTGGTTTTAGTTGGAATTTCTTGCTTGAATTTGCATTTGATGGTTGGGGATTAGACACCAAAGGTATAATAGAATGAAGCTTAGGTCACTAGGAACTTTGACTTTATTGGACAAAATCATTTTTTCAAATTTTGGACTACTTACAATTCTATGATGTCTAGATTGGTGACATTTGATCGACTTAAAGAGATTGAGGAAGTTGAGTAAAGTCCTTTCCCTAGTGGTTGATGGAAAGCTCTCGTTACCTTTGGAAAGCTACAACACAGGCTTACATGTTTACCAAATGTATTTGATCGTCTTGTGATGTAGTCAGATGACGAGGTTTCCAATGAAGTAACACCCTAACCCAATAGATAGATAAACACACACACACACACACACACACACACACACACATATGAAAACACATACCTCTGATTTATATAGATAAGAAAACAAGATTACATAGAATTCTTTCAATGCATGAGCTATAGCATATGCTTGGGCTCACACTGTAAAATGCAAGCTTCTCAATCTTTACAATAATGGAGTCTATCAGACTTCCATGCACACACTTGGTGTTCAACAACCTTTCTTCCTCACGAGCTCTCTTTATTTGGTAGAATCTCCTCTAAGGTCCAGAGCTTGCAAATGTTGGGCCTTATATTTACTTATATAGACTCCTCTCAAGTGCCATGTCTAGATAGGTTCATTCAAGTTTTATCAAGCCAACACGTGTCCCAAAAGGTTGCTTGCCTTTCACACAAACATGGATGAGCAAAACATGTCCTTAAAATTCTTATCTTGGAGTCTAAAGATTCATTCCAAGGATCTTGGAGTCAACTGGGTTTGAGCTACGCCAAATACTCTGTGCGCCAAGTTCCCTTGCACAATTCTTCTCTACATGTGCACTAATGTTCGCATGTGAACTTTGCTTTGATGTGATGAAAGCGACCCCTTAATGCTGCATCACCCCTTAATGTTGTGCCTTGGATGCGAAAGCATTGCAAACTCATGCACACCTCGTATTCCTTCAGTGTGCCTCACACAAACCAAAACCCTCCAACTTCTACACCCGAAAAATAATTGTATTTGCACCCTATGCCCTAAGTTGGATTTTCAAAATTGTACGTAGATGACACAAGATTTCTCTTCACTCGGGATGCTTTTGCATTAGATATCTTGGGTAACTAAAAAGGTGAGCTCCTATTCACAAGTTGAAATCTACAAGCATGGCTATAGCGACAAATTTATGTGAGATCTAACCTTGTCGAGTCCTCTACTGTGCAATTCCTCCACTTCACCAAATATTACTTTTACTCCTTCCTGCATGTCCTCTTCACCACCTTAGAGTTCAAAATGGCTTCTATTTCTTCCTCCTCCTTTGGGAATTGGATTCTCCAATCAAGTACTTGAGATTTTAATCCCTCCTCATCTTTATTTTGCCCTTCATGGTAATCATACAAATCAACCATATTGAAAATGGGTGATATGTCCATGTCTTCAGGGAACTTAATCTCATATGCATTTATTGAAAATTTGCACAATACTTTACATTGCCTTATGTTCTTCATCTTCAGCTTGTTATATGTTTCCCGTGGAAAAATTTCCTTGCACAAATGCACCAACACTAAGTCTCCCACTTCAAATTCTTGACGCCTATGCCTCTCATCTACATGCTGCTTGTATTGTAGATTGCTTTGCTCCAACCTTATTCACACTTCTTGGTGTAGCTTAGGCATATACTTAGAGTAGTCTTCCACTTCTGCGCTCCTTCCATGCATCACATTGATTTTCCTTAGTTCTGCAACTCTTTTGGGACTACTTCCAAACACAACCTGGAAAGGTGCTTTCCTAGTGCTCTGGTTCATTGAATTGCTATATGCAAAATTTGCTTGGGCCAACACCATGTCCCATTACTTGGGCTTATCTCCAACCAAACATATTAATAAGTTTCCAATGCCTTTGTTCACCACCCTCGTTTGTCCATCATTTTGCGAGTGATATGCTGATTCAAAAATATGGATCTAGTTTACTAGACATGTCATCTAGTTCATTTCCACTATGCTTCATTATGTAATACATGTATGTAAAACACTATGTACGACACTTCTTCAAGTTTGTTCATGTAAAGTGAACTATTTAGTTAAGTCACTATGGTAGAATTAGTGTTGAGATGGTCCGAAAATTCTTGTATTGATGATGTTAGCAGTTTGTAGCGTTTGTGATGAAGGGGTGCACAAGCAATATGCATTGGCCAAAAAGACTTAAGAGTAGGAATAAGTACTTATGCACAACCTTTTGTGTGCACGATTCTGAACTAGTTGGTTGTGAATGAGTTTCAACACATCTTCTATAACATTTTCATAAGCCTTAAAACATTTTTTTGGAGCTTATGGAAACTTCACACATAGCAAAATCTATGTGAACTTCCAGATTAAAAGCCAAGATTTTTGGAAAGGGTATTATGATCCAAAATCAGAGCAAACCTAAAAAAGTTACCTCCGAAAAGCAGAAGAGATGTTGCAATCCTGCACAACCTGCATGTGTTGCACTTTATTCACACACAATCATGTTGGTTAAGGAATGAATACTTATGTCATTGCGAAACTTGGATAAAAATGTTTGAGTTTGCACACGGGGAGTGTCATTAAGATAGTGCACAAAACATCTGGCGTTTGCACACATCTATGAAGTATGTATATGAAACATCATCCACATGTTGGTTTAGGTCAACATAAAATCAGATGTTGTGGTTATGTCATAATCGGATCATAAGGCCCTAAAGATGAAGATTCAAGGTTAGACGAATGGTTGGCAATGAATGCAAACCGCTTTAACTTCCATATGACTCCATAGGCCCATAAATTGGGATTTCAAAGACATTGGATGGGGTTGGTATCTTGAGTACGAATTTAGAAAGTCGAGTCTAAGAAGAAGAATATGAGTCATTGTGCCCTGCGAGAGAAGAAGGAACCATTGCTAGTTTAGGAAAAGCCTTGCAAATCTGCAAGTATAGTGTGGGAGAATTTTTTTTGATATCTTGCATGGAATCATTGTAATCTCTAAATTGGAAGACTAATAAAGAGAGAGTGTTTTGTGCTTATGTTTGTGTTTTCATCTATTGTAGTTAAATTGATTAACTATTGTTTTGCATTGCATATAACTTTTGCGAACACCAATCTTGGGTGTTGTGTGGGATGCATGGCCTAACTCCGTCCTTCATTAGATTCCCTAATCATGACTAGATAATTGGGTATTAGAGCATGTTTAACCTCCAAACCGAATTTTATTTTCCACATTTGCAAGTTGTGGGTAGAAAACGGTGGACATCTTCCAATGCAAACTTTATTGGGTAGAAGGTGTTACGAGTGCAGTTTTGTGGTGATTGTTTGAGGAAATGAATAGGCACATAGAAGAGTTCCTCTTAGAGAAATTGACCATCGAGAGTGGTAGATTTGGAAAACTTGATGCAAGATCTCAAAGCGAGATTGGAAGTCATGGAGACTACTCAACAAAGGGTATCAGATTCAGGTTCTAGTGATGATGAGGCACAAAAAGTGCACATGGATGAATTTATTCAAGATCTAGAAGAAGGTAGATTATTAAAAGCCATCTCCAAGATAGGTGGAAAACCACACATGGACATTTCAAACTACTAAGGGAGTTTATGTTTAGAATATTTGATTGACTAGATTACAGGGTTAGATGAGCACATTGATTACAAGTCCATCGAAGGCCCAAATAAAGTGCGATTTGCATGTACCAAGATGAAAGGGCATGCATATTTGTGGTGGGATCACGTCCATATGGATATACTAAGAAAGGGCCAAGATAAAATTAAGGCTTGGAACAAAATGGTTTCCAAGTAAGTGAAGTTTTTGCCCATAGACTATGAAATGAATCTTAAAAAAAAAAAAAGAATTTGAGACAAAGGGATATGAGCATCAACGACTACATAAGAGTTCTATAAATTTACCATTCATGTTGGTTACATAGAATATGGCATAGAGAAATTCTCAAGATATATGAATGGACTTTGCATTTCCATTTAGGATGATCAACCCAAAGTCAATATAGAAAGCCTATTAGTGCGCATTAAAGGCAGAGGAAAGGTTGTCTAGAAGGCAACAAAGTGTTGTTTGAGGAAAATGAATGACTATGTGTGAGAGAGGAGGCATTGTGTGTAGTGAGAAAACAAAGCAAATGCATGCGCATTAGGGAGAAGCAAATGCATCACATGGTCATGATCTTGCATAGAGAGGAAGAGGATCCTTTCAAGGAAGAGGACACAATGGATGTAGACGAAGCGGAGGTTTCACTGGTACATGCTACACATGTGGGAAAGTAGGGAACAAAGCATTCAAGTGCTTGCATGTGTAAAAAATTAGAGATGTGAACAAAATAAAAGCTAGAAACCATGTTGCACAAGTCAACGAGTAAATTATTGTGTTGATCAATCACACAAAATAACTAGAGTGTGGCGAATCTCTTATGATGAAGAGAGTATTTTTGAAGCTCAAGAAGGAAGAGAACACACCAACATAGAGAAATAATCTCTTTAAGACCATTTGTAAATTTGGAGGTAAGTGCTGCAAGGTAATCATTAATAGTGGCAGTACTGATAATATCATTTCTAATGAGTGTTAAAAAAGCTTGGTCTAAAAATGATTAAACATCATAACCCATATAACATGTCTTGTTTGATGAAATGACATCAAGTGCTCGTGAATGAATAATTTTTGGTCAATTTCCAAATAGGTACACATAAGGATGAAGGCCTATGCTACATCATGCCAATGGACATTTGCCATGTATAGTTGGGCAGGCCTTGGTAGTTCGATAGGAAAGATATGCACGGCAAAAGAGAAAATATGTATACCTTTTGGAAGGATGGTAAGAAGTACACTTTGAATCCTTTGAAGCATAAGAGTGTAGACGTGGAGAACGTTCTCAGAGTACAGTTAGATTCAGTAAATAAATTCATGAAGGAAGCAAATAAAGAGCATGAATGTTTTGCAAAGGAAGCGAATAAAGAGCATGCATGTTTTGTGCTCATGCCTAAGCCTTCACAAATTTTAAGTACAAAGGTTATAGAGGAGTAGATGTCACGATGGATACGAGAGTTATACGAGGAACTCTGAGTGCACATGTGCATCTCTTCAACATGTGGAACTTCAAGCATAAGCACACGAATTGTTCAGAACTCAGCTGTTTTGACTTGAGAGCCATGCCACCATAAATTACCAAATTTTGAATTAAGCCACATTAACATCCAAAGTGGGAATAACAATAAATGCAAAAAATTTGTTAGTTGGGATCTTGGCAGGCTAATTATTTTTGAATCCACAACCACCACTTAATTAATTTTGGTAGTTAGATCGGTTGGCAATAAATGATCTTCGAGACTCTTCCAAGGAGATTATAAATATAGGGCCAAGTGAATCATTGGGGCAAGTTGTATGCAGGATAGGGATACTTTGCTAAAATTTGCATCCAACCTAAAAAAAGGAGAGAGAGGGTGAGTGTTTGTGCAGGAGTTGTGAGTTGATGAGGTGTAGAGTTAGGTTTTTGGGTGCAATGTCATTGCAGTCGAGTTGAGCATTAGCTCTTATTCTGATAATTTTTATGTACTCTATTTTGGAAATTAATAAAAAGAAATACATTGGTACCTTTGCTATTGTGTGTGCCTTAAGGTGTGACAGGAGTCTTAGGCTATTTGGATTGACTTCATTTTATTGGGAACTTGATTCATGACTGAATTAGTTTGGTATCAGAGCAGGGTTTAAACTTTGTTGAGCGTGAAGAAGGTTACATACATAGGATTTCAAGTAGGGGACTTGCAATAGTAGTGTAAAAGTTAGGAAGGGAAGATGCAACCAAGAAGCACAACTAGCAGATGATCCATAGTTTAAGGAATGGTAGCTAGAATTAATGAAGCCTTGGATGACTATATGGTGTATGGGCATGCTTGGATGCCCTCAAAGAGGATTGACAATGAGGGTTCATTCCAAGGAATGATCAGAGTGATGATGAAATAAAGGGACAACATGCTAGAGGATCCAAATGCACTGGAGGCAAAAGTGGAGATAATTTTGAAGAGGGAAATGAAGCTGGTGAAGAGAGACCCCTATGAGCCATATCACACTTTAGCAAGGGTGCAAAAGTAGTCTTGCCCTGTTTCATGGGAAGTCTGAATCCAGAAGAACTGGTTGATTAGATGAATGACATGGAATAATACTTTGAGTACAAGGAAATTGTTGACCTTGAGTGCATCAAGATGGTCCAGATGAAGCTATAGGGACATGTATCGTTGTGGTAGAAGTCTAGAGTGAGTGATGTAGAAGAGGAAAGGGGAAGAAAACAAAATGGGATAGGATGGTTGTTAAAATGGTTGAATCCAGTACCGACAGGTATCATCCCTCTAAGAATAAAATTTTACTTCAAGCCTTTCAACCAATCAATATGACCTCGAAGAGCAGATTTAGCAAGGACCCAAGCAGTTTCCTAGAAACTCGCTTCTGATAGAAAACTTTGAGTATTCAGAGTTGCCTTTGTTATTCCCAATAAAATTATTTGATAGTTGATTGATTTTTTTAGAGCACGATCCATTCTTTGTTCTTATTGATAATCCAATGAGTTCCCCAGGTAAAAAAACATTACCCAGTCCATTTTCTGAATTGTCCACATCTACAATTAAAACTTTTGATGTCATTTGACGTACAATAATTTCTATATGTATATTATAAATTTGTAAACCCTTTGAATTTGATTGACCAACTAAATCTGACTATGCTCCATAGTTATCCTAACACTGATAAATGACCCCCAAAAGTTTCCAAGAGATCTTGATATGTGTTAAATAAAAGGAAAGTTATTACTAGGAGACTATCACATGGAAATGTTTATAAAAATCCAAACCTTAAGACATAAGGACATGCCAATTAATGAATACATGAAGGAGTTCTATAAGATCTATCTAATTTGGACACCATGAAGTAGACAATGAGAGAGTTGCGTGACACCTTAGTAGATTGCACCTTGTTATCCAAGTAGAGTTGAGTTTACTTCAGATCCAAACCATTAAAGAAGCTTATCAATTGGTGCTCAATGTGGAAGAGAAGTTGTCGCTTAGTGAAATGAACAGTGCACAAGGTAGAGGAATATCCACATGAGGAGGGAGAGAAGGTTCCAAAAGAAACCAATCAAGGCAAGGCACATAAATCGCCTCAAAAAGTCATGCAAATAGTCAAGCACAAAGTTGGGAAAGAGGGTTTGAGTAAGGAAGCACACACAAACGAGGTGGATTTTATCAATCCAAAGGAAGAGGTAGATTTAGAAAATAAGGGGGATGAGTAGTCCTAGGAATATATTTCTGATGTGGAAAACTAGGGCACCGATTTTACAAATGCTTATAAGCATAGAGTGAGGGTAACATAAATACTGATGCAAACACACATATAGTGCATGGAGACGAGGAGTTGGTAGGATCAATTGAGTGATTAGAAGAAACTAAGCATGGGGATGTTTTGATGTTTAAGAGAGTCTTGTTAAAACCGTCGAAGGAGGATAAAGAGTTGGCACAAAGATATAGTTTGTTCTGAACCATATACAAGTTGGGTGGAAAGTGGTGCAAGATGATATTAGGTAGTGACATAAGATAATTTACTTTCCATGGATATGGTTGAGAAATTGGGATTGAAAAAGCTGGCACATCCAAATCCCTACAAGGTTTTGTGGCTATAGAAGAGTCAACAAGTGCTGGTGAATGAGTAATGTTTGGTGAAATTTCAGATAGACGCATATCAAGATGAAGTGTGGTGTGATATGATGTCCATGGATGTGTGTCATGTACTATTGGAAAGACCTTGGTAGTTTGACTACAAGGCAGTGCATGATGGGTGCACAAACACCTATCACCTAGAAAAGGATGGCAAAAAGTATGCCTTGAGTCCCTTGAGAGATGAAGAAGAAAGAGGGTACATCAGTGTTTGCACAAGTGTTGTTGGTTACAAGGAAAGAGTTCCTAAGGGAGGCACGAGAAGAGGAATGCTATGCACTCATATCAAAGGTAGCATAAGAGATTGACACAAAGGATAAAGAGGAAATGGAGAAGACACTTATACTTGAAGTGAAGGAGTTGCTAGAATAATTTATTGACATTGCCTCAAGCAATTTGATTGAAAAGTTATCACTAATAAGAAACATTAGCCACCACATGGACCTAGTTCCAAAATTGACCCTACCTAACAAGGCCACATATAGGATGACACCTATGGAGAATGAGGAATTGTAAATGTAAGTGCACAAGTTGCTAAATAAAGGGATGCTAAGATAAAGTTTGAGCACATGCGCAGTACCGATGGTACTGAAACCAAAGAAGAATGGAGCATGGTGTATGTGTATAGATTCACGTGCCATAAAAAAATCACAATAAAGTATAGATTACGATTGTTGTGCATGGATGATATGATGGATTGATTGAGTGGTGCAATTTTTTTTATCAAGATCGATTTGAAAAGAAAATATCATCATATTAGGATCTACGAAGGGGATGAATGGAAAATGACATTTAAGACAAATAAAACGCTGTAGTAATTGCTAGTTATGCTATTCAGATTGGCTAATGTGCCTAACATGTTTATGAGTTTGATGAATGACATGTGGAATCCATTCTTAGGTAAGTACATCATCATGTACTTGTATGACTTTTCAATGTTAAACAAGACTAAGGAGGAACACGTGGCACACTTGGGAAACATGTTGAGTTGATTGTGAGAGGAGAAGTTGCTGATTAATGTGAAGAAGTAAATTTTTTTGAAGGAATAATTTGCATATTTATATTGTCATCTCAAAAGAAGGATTTAAGATGCAACACGAGAAAGTGCACATGATAGTAGAGTGGGCATCATCTAGAAGTGATTTTGAGGCACAAAGCTTTCATGGTTTAGCAAGCTTCTATAGGAAGTTCATAAGAAAATTTAGTGGGTTATGTGAAACAATCATAGAGATTTTACATAGGGACTGAAAAAAATCATTTGGACTAAGGGGGTGGAACACAACTTTCAACAACTGAAGAAGAGGGTAATGAAACAACTATTGTTGACATTATTAGATTTTTAAAAAGTATTCCAAGTTGATTACGATGCAAGTGGCACAATAATTGGTGCAGTATTGAGTCAAGAGGGGAAATCCATAGCCTATTTTAGTGAAAAGCTGAACGATGCAAAGTGAAAATATTTGGTCTAAGACCAAGATCTCTATGATATAGTACAAGCATTGAAGAAGTGAGGCACTAATTATTTCTGAAGGAGTTTGTGCTATTTACGGACCATCGAGCGCTACAATTTATTAACTACGAGGGAAAATTGAACTAAAGGCTTATGAAGTGGGTAGAATATCTACAAAGATACACATTTGTATTGAAGCACAATAGTGGAAGCTCGAAGAAGGTAGGCAACACATTAAGTAGGAAAAAAATGTTGTTAAATGAGATGAGGATAGAAGTATTGGGCTTTGATTTGATGGAGTTGTATGTGGAAGATGAATATTTTGAAGATGCATAAAGAACCTGCACAAATCCAATGAGTATGGATAAGATTCCATGGCTGGATTATATCATTCAGGATGAGATGCCTTTTAAAGGAGTGCAATTGTGTATATCATGAGGATCAATGTATGAGAACTTGGTTAAGGAGAAGCATAGTGGAGTATTAGCCTAACACTTTGTGGGAGACAAGACACTCATGTTGTTGGCTAATGCTTATTAGTGGCCAAGGATGGGTGTGGATATACACCATATATGCAAAGGTGTATAATTTTCTAGTTTCTGAAATGATGAAGCTAAAATATGATTTTATACCTACCCTTACCTGTGCTAGAGAGACCATGGGAAGACATTATAATGGATTTTGTGTTTGAGTTGCCCAAGACATAGAGGGGAAATGATTCCATTTTTGTTGTAATAAACCATTTTCTAAAATGGTACATTTTATTACTTACAAAAAGACTAGCAATGCAACAAATGTCACCTTTATTCTTCAAAGAGGCAGTGAGCTTACATGGACTGTCATAAAACATGTTAGATAGAGACATAACGTTTGTCAAACATTTTTGGTGCACATTGTCGAAGAAACTGGGGACAAGGTTAAATCATAATTCTGCATACCATTCACAAACTGATGGACAAATGAATGTTGTTAACATGAGCCTTGAAGATTTGTTGAGATGCCTTGTAGGAGACAAGCTAACGCAATGGGACATGGTGATAACACAAGGTGAGTTTTCATATAATAATTTAATTAATGGGTAAGAACACAGAGTTGGGGGTCGAAAAGTGGATTGATTTTGTGTTTAAACTGATTTGAATAATTTTGCATATGCAATTTTAAAAAGTGGATATAGAGTTTTACCAGAAAGGCTTGGTAATTACTAAGCTAGGACCGTGTGTGCGATTTTATGCTTTAAAATCATGTACGTGATATTGATGACATAAATAAAAAATATCTATGCCTTCCATTTGACATCAATGCAAACCATGAGAACATAAGCAAAGCCCTGAACTTGCTTATAGAGACAAGCAAAGAACTCACAAATGACAATGGCACACAATAGGAAAGGTATACAAGCGTGCTTGAGTGGAATTCTAAACAAATTTAGTGAATGTTCTTGCATTTCCATTGTTTATTTATTGAAATTGCTTTTTCTTTTAGCGCATAATACACCTTCATGTGTAAAGGGCAATGTAGACAGTGCAAATGAACAACCTAACTCTCCTAGCCTACAAAACCCTCCTAGCTCGCAAAACACTCTTAACCCTCCTATAGTTCTTCAAAGCCCCCAAGGTTGTCAGGAGAATTCGGAAACCCACATAACAAAAAAATAAAATAATAATTGAGTATTTAATTAAGGCAATGAGGGATCCCTGTTCAAACAACCCCCACTGAACTTCTCTAACAAATACATTAGAGACATTAATAGATGAAATTGAATTGTTAACGGGTCAAATTGATGGTGGGCTAATTATAGAAATAGATGCAATACATACTATTTTGATAAATTGTCTGCGGTCACTATGAGAGATAAAAAATAACCAAAGCCTAAATTTGTGCACTATTTAATGATGCAAGAACTAGTGCGTAGCTATATGTGACAGTGTAACAAATTCCAATCCATTGGTGCACCCACGAGTTGATCAAACAATTTTTTTGGAACCGATGGTGGATGGCCTTATATCACTCATCTTGAAATAATAATGAGGTCCCCTTGTATTTTTTGAAAAAAATCTATTGTGAGTTTGTCCTTAATGAATTTCCAAATTATTTAGATTTCTTACAGTTTGAGGGTAGAGGAAAAGGCATTGTGCAGGGTAGCCCAGGTGCACGTCATGCACCTAATTAGCCTGGGAGAGCACCTACCCAAAAATTACATCTTCCCAAGACATTAGCCTCTATAGTCAAGGAGACTATAGAGATTGATACTTTGCATATACTTAAGGTGCTTACTGACACCCTCGTTCAACATACAAGCCAAGTTTCTCATACCATTACTGGCGAGGGTGGACATGGGGAGGCTTCATCTAGCATTGTTGTCAGACCTCATTATTTAAGATCACGTGGTGCTACATGCATTGGCCCTGAGGAGGACATGGAGGATTTCATGCAGCCCACTCATGGCGGTCTTTCCAGGGGCCTAGATGATATTGATCTCATTGATGTGTTTCAGTTGTCTACATTTGGTTTAGACCCCTTGCAATCTCTAATTTTTTGTTCCAAACCCTAACCAAAAACCATAAAGTGAAATAAACAAGAATATTTAAGGTGAAATACACACACACACACACACACACACACACACACACACACACACACACACACATTTCACCTTAAATATTCTTGTTGATTTCACCTTATGGTTTTTGTTATAATTTAATAAATATTCTATTATGTTCACATTTTGTATGCCTTTATGACTTTTGTTTTCTGGAAAATATGTATAAGGGCCTCTTAATTGTAATGTCCCATTTTGGACACATTATGAAAATTGAAAAATTAACAACAAACCCTGAAACAAACATATGCAATCTCTCATTTTTTTTCCAATAACCCATAAATTTTTAGAATTTTGGAAATACAAAATTAGGGCACAAGTTGTAATATTTTATTATCAAATATTCACCACAAATTCATAAATATTAAAGCCCAAAAAAAAACCTTCAAATCTGATTGTTGCATGGAAATTTAGGTCAGAAAAATTATAAATAAATGTCAACTGAATGTTTAATTGAAAACAGATCAAAATATTCAACATTTTTCCCCAAAAACTACATATTTGACCTCACAAGTGGGTTGCCACCCTAGGAAAAATCCTCTAAGGGGGTCGTTTACATAATAAGGCCCTGCAAAGAGGTACACCACCCTCAAAAGGGTCTCCAATAGCTATGCCCCTCTCCCAAAACCCTATAAAGTACTGCGTTCCACATAATTGATGCCCTATAAACCACAAAATACCAATTCTACCCTTTACAACCCCTAAAATGAAGCTTCCTAGCTGAAGGTTAAGGGGTTTTGTCCTTAACTTCAGATTTCCATTGAAGGTTTTCATCTTTAGTGGAAACAAGTCAAACAAATCGTGCTCAAACTCAAGATTTCAATTGATAAAAAAGACCACCCCTCAAAATGAATCTCCTTCCCCTTTTTATATCATTTCTCTTTAAAAGATGCTTCAAAAGGGGTGCATTCCACTTGGAGGTAATATTTGAATATTTTAAAAAGCACATGCCTTATAATTCCACTTAAGGGGTAAACTAACCCAAGATTAAAAATATCCATTCTCAAGTCAAAATTAGAAAAGATTTACCAAAAAGTACCTTTTTACATCTTGAAAAAGAGAACCAAAGTTTCACCTTTGATTTTTTTTTCCCTTAGCCTATGAGAAAAAACAAGGAAATAGACTAAGGGTCTTCAACTGCTCGTATTTGAGAAGAGGAATGACAATCCTCTCCTCTCAAAATTACTTGTCCTCAAGTAATTGCAAGTTTGGATGTTACAAAATGGCTTCCTCTTCCCAGGTAGCATCCTCAAGTGGAAAATTCTTTCAACAAACTAAGTATTCCATGATGCATTGGTTCTTAACCTTCCTTTTTCAAACCTTTATGATAGAATCTAGAACCAAAATCAACTTGCTTTCATCATCAAGTGACAAAAAATAAATGGAAGGAATGATGTGTTGCCGAAATGCCTTTTTGAGGCATGAAAAATGAAATATATTGTGAATCCAACCACCTTTGGGTAGCTCTAGCTCATAAGCAACTTCTCCAACCTGTCTTAGAACTTGTTAGGGACTATAAAATCAGGGTTTAAGCTTTTCCACTCCATTTTTCTTGATGGAAGATTGTCTAAATGGTTGTACTCTCAAAAATACTATGTCACCTACCTCAAAAGTTCTCTATATCCGATGCTGGTCCGCATACAATTTCTATTGGTTTTGAGCATGCTAAAGATTCCTTTTGAGCTGATCCAAAATTTCAAGGCTCTATTGTACAAAATCCACAGCCTTGGGCATTGTACTATCAATTAATATTAGGTCTACAAAATAGAATGCATCATACCCATATAAGGTCTTGAAGGGTGACATCCCAATTGACATGTGGTATGATGTATTGTAGCAATACTCAATCATGTACAACCACTTATTACACATTCATTACTACCATGAAACATAGTTTTAGAGGTATTCTTCCATCCATTTGTTCACTATTTTAGTCTACCCATCAGTTTGTGGTGGTAACTAGTATTGGGAGTCAACTCCATGCCCACCAAATGGAAGAGTTCTTGCCAAAAAAGACCCATGAACTTGATGTCCTTGTCACTTACAATGTTCTTAGACAACCCATGAAGTTTAAATACTTCATTAAAAAAGATATTAACCACCATGGGAGCATTATACTTGGCTGGATGTGTAAAAAAATGTGCATATTTAGTGAGTCTATCCACCACTATGAACATACTCTTCTTAACTTGTGCCATGGGCAGCTCTGTGATGAAATCCATTGATATGCTTTTCCATTTTTGGGTGGTAACTAGTATGGGATGTAAAAGACCAATTGAAAAAGTGTGTTCACCCTTGTTTTGTTGGCAAATAAGCCACTCCTAGATGTTTTGAAGAATCTCCCTTTTAAGGCCCTTCCAAAAGAACCTCTCCCTTGCTTATATGTTTGGAAATACCCCGGATGACCAGCCATTGCAGTATCATGTAAAACCTTCATTATTTGTTATTTCAACTTAGATCTAGGGGTTAAAAAGACCTTATTTTTAGTCTAAAATTAGACCATCAAACACCTTGTAACTTTCATCGTCAAATTTACCTTCCATGACAGCTGTAGTAAATCCATATTTTGCATACTCAATTGTGATTACAACCTTCTAATATGTTGCAATTTCACTCATAAAATATAAAATGAGTCTCCTAGACAATACATCAACAACTACATTATTTTTTCCTTCGACATATTCAATTTCAAAATCATAAGATTATAATTTACTCACACATTTTTGTCGCCTATCACTCAAATTAGTTTGGCTAAAGAAATACTTCAAGTTATTGTGGTCCGTTATCACCACAAATCTTCCAAAAATCAAATATTGTTTGAACTTGACCAAAGCATTCATGATGGCCAACATTTCTTTGACATAGATGGAGAATCTAATCTCCACTTCCTTAAGTTTTCTACTTTCGAAAGAAATAGGATGTCCTTTTTGCATTAGGATAACCCCTATACCTTCCCTGGAAGCATCACATTTCAAGACAAACGAAATGGTGAAATCTAGAACAAGTACTGGGAAAGTGCTTATCACCTACTTGGGATTTTTAAAGGCCTCCATGGCTATAATTAACTAGTTGAAAACTCCTTTATTTGTCAAATACATTAATGGGACAACAAGCTGTGAAAAACCCTTCACAAACCACCTATAGTAGCTGCATAAACCAAGAAATCCCCTCAAATATGTCATTGTAGTTGCGGGGGGGGGGGGGGGTGTTGGCCAATCCATAATGGCTTGTATATTTTATTGGTCCACATGGACCCCTTGGGAATTGATTATGTACCTTGAATATAGATTTTTAGAAACTCCAAACTCACATTTAGATGCCTCGGTGAAGAGTATTTTCTACGTCAATACTCCCAATAATATGTCCAAGTGTTGTAGATGTTTCTCCCATGTTTTACTATAGACAAGAATATCATCAAAGAAAAGCACCACAAATTTTCTCAAGCATTGCCTAAAAACATGATTCATGCATGATTAAAAAGTGGCGGGTGCAATGGTTAAACTAAAGGGCATTACCAAAATCGCATAGTGTCTAAAGTGACATATAAAAGTGGTTTTATGCCTGTCCTCCTCCCTTAACTAGATTTGATGGTACTTGGTCTTCAAATAAATCTTGGAGAAGTAAATTGACGCATGAAGCTCATCAATCAACTCATAAATTCTAGGTATGGGATACCTATTCTTGATGGTTTTCTTGTTTAATAGGTGATAATCTATGCACATTCTCATTGCCCCATCCTTCTTCTTCACAAGCACAACTGAGGAAGTAAAAGGGCTAAAACTAGGCCTTATGTGATCCATCTCCAAATATCTTTTATAGATTTTTCAATTTCATCCTCATAGTCCCTTGGGTGGTGGTAAGGTGTACTGATTACCACTTTGGTTCCTAGTTTTATTTCAATGATGTGCTCAAAACTCCAGTCTAGGGGTAGCACGTGAGGAATATTACCAAACACCTTTGCATGCCTATCAAGGATTGGATGAATATCCTTGTAATGATGTTGCTGTCCCAAATCATAATTTGTAGAACTTACAAAACATTCAACTACACAAGTAACTTGCCCTCTATGAAAGGTTCTTTTCATCTTCTTTGAAGTCACCACCATGGGTTATCCATTGCTCAAGCCATGTAGTACCACTTCCTTATCAACTACCTTGAATTTTAGATCCAATGTTTGATAATATTAGGTGAATTACCCAAGTGAGTGCAATCATTGTACTCTAAGAACTGAATCAATTTCTCCTATGCCAACTACATAAAAATTATATTCAATTTTATGCTAACCCAATGTGATGTTCAACCTTGGAATCTTCTTGGTGCAAGGGATGGTGAAGCCATCCGCCATGGTCACATTAAAGCCTCTAAAATTAGTAGTTTGAAATCCACATCTTGATGCCAATCCCTCATCAATAAAGTTGTGGGTGGCCCCATTATCAATGAGCACGATGATCTTCTTACCTTGTAAGACCCCTCTCACTCGAAAGGGGTGGTATCTAGGAGCTTTGGATAAGGTGGAAAGGGTGCCATCCAAGTTATCCTCTTCTCCCTTTCCCACTTGTTCCTCCTCTTATGTGGCTATCCCTACCTCCTCCTCCTCCTTTTCTTTTTCTTCTCCATCCTAGATCACTTCTATGTAGTGAACTTGCCCCTTTTCAAGGCAACGATGCCCCAGTGTTCAAGGATCCTTGCATGAAAAACATAATTTTTTTCCTAATTCATTTCTTGACTCTCCCCCATATTTGTTTATCTTTGGCAATTTTTTTTTCTACCCAAATCCTTGATAATAAGGCTTCTTTTTCTGTCTAAATGGGATTGATCTTGGCTATTCCAAAATTGTTATCCTAGGTTACCCAAAAGTGTTTGTCATTTGTTGTCCAAAGGGCCCAAAAGTAGTAGTTTTTTCTGTCCCAAAGGTATAAATTTTCCCCTAAGAGCTATAGATTCAAGGTCAAGATCCTTTTGAATGGCCTCTTGAAGTGTAATAGGGATGAAGTCCTTTACTAAATGCTCAAGTGGGTTAGCCAACCCCTCCATGAATAAAACTACAAGTCTTCTTTCTAAAACATCTGCTACCATAATTGAAACGCTCTAAAAATAAGCCACATACTCCTCCACGGAAGTATTTTGTCCTAGATGAGTCGATTCCCTAAAATGAAGTTCCAGATCAACCCTATCAAATGTTTCAATTATTCTTTTACTAAGTTCCTCATAGGTGTTTATGAGGTGGTGACCTTGTGTTAACAAACCGTGGTACCACCACTCATGGACAACTCCTTCCAAATGAAAATTACCAAATTTTATGGCCTCATCCTCCATCATAGGCCGAAGTGTAATGTATGTGTCTACCTTTTGTATCCATGCCCTAGCTAAATTTTGGTAGAACCATCAAAAGTGGAAAGTGTGAGGTTTTCCAAAGCATATTGAAGATCTCCTTGGTTGTTATTTAGTCTATGACCAACCCTCGAACCACCCTTGCCTCTCTTTAATGCCAAAAAAATTGTAAGTCTCATTTTCCCCTTTGATTGATGAATAAAAAGTCATATATTCCTCATAACTTGCATCCACATCTTCCCATATAGAAGGCCGTTCCTCCCTTTTTATAATGACTTCCTCTCTACAAAGGAGGTTGGGTTGAAAAGGCCTTTGTGTAGACCCAACCATCACCCTTGGTAATTGGGGAGGGTTGTTGTATATACCAAAATCCCTTTCCTCATCTTTATGAGACTGATGCCCATTCATGTTCTTCATGGTTTGGATGAATTTAACCATCATCTCTGTCAAGTGCTCTCGATTTTGAGCGAACCTCTCAAACTAATCATGATCTAGGTTATCCATGTCTTCATGCCTTGGTTTATCCAACTCTTGCCTTAGATGTTATTTCCCTTCTACCTAATGTTATAGAGCCCTTTTCTTTTCCCTTTTGTAGTATATAACCTCTTTGTCATTGTTTGGCATGTAGACAACTCACTTCCCCATAGTTAGCCTATAATTTGGCTCTAATACCATTGTAATGTTCCCTTTAGGACATATTATGCAAATCTAAAAATTAACAAGACCTAACACAAACATATGCAATCTCAAATTTTTAGTTCCAAACACTAACCATAAAATTTCAAAATTATGGAAATATAAATTTAGGGCACAAGTTGTAATATTTTACTATCAAATATTCACCACAAAATCATAAATATTATAATGCACAAAAATACCTTCAAATCTAGTTGTTATATGGTCTAAAAAATTATAAATAAATATCAATTAAATGTTTAATTGAAAACATATCAAAATATTCAACAATCTACCCCAAAAACTATAGCTTTCACCTCACAAGTGGGTCACCATCCTAGGTCAAATCCTCCAAGGTGGTCATTGACCTAACAACGCCATGAAAATAGGTATGCCACCCTCAAAAGGGTCTATAATAACTACGAACCTCTCCTAAAACCTGACAAACTACTACGTTCCACACAACTGATGCCCTCAAAACCATAAACCACCAATTCTACCCCACACTCTCATCCACTCCTAGCTATATTTTCTCAACCAAACATAATTCACAAATTTAATACATAAAATTTTGCCTATACTATGACATGGATGATGTACATCATAATAGTAATAGTTTGGAGAAACTTATATTATAGTATTTTAGAAGAGTTTATTTAATTTATTTCATTGCCTATATTTATATTGAGAGTATGATTTGAATGTTTGGATTGTCCTCAAGACATGGATGGAACATGTGAGGCAACAAATTTCTGCCTTTTAATAATTATATATCTCATCCTATTTTTTATCCTTGTCAAGATTGTGTTTGTAGTCTTATAGACATGAATTTTAATAATAATTTAAGAGACACACATCATTAATAATGATACATCTCATATAAAAATAATTATCTAATGTGCATTGCTCCAATGAGGATATGTTTAAAAATTTCATCAAGAATGCTTTGGCATATCTCCAAAATTGTTTTACCTAAGAAGCAATTTTCAAAAATATAAAATGTAGTTTTAATTTCTAGTGGTTTCACATCCTTGGGAAAACACTTTTTTGAATTTTAATGAAGTATAATGTGAAACTTGGATGATGTATCATTCAATTATCATCTCCAGTGCCTGTCACTACTGTTATCCAGACAACTAATGGAGACATGAAAACTTTGGTCATATGAGAAAACATAGGTTGAATCTTGTAAAGATCCCATTTGTTATTTGTGACAGTTGTTAGCACATGAATATTTCACCCATTTTTTAGTTGTGATAGTTATCACGTGAATGCCTATCATTACTGTTGCACTTCATGAAGAGCCTATTTCTAGTTGTTTCCATGCTTTGTAGATGCTTGAAAAGGTATAAGAAACTTGCATTATGCTGATGATGTGCTCTAGAGAACATGAAACCTATCTCAAACTTAAAACATTCATGTTTTAGACTTGTTTTTGACCCTACCCAAACTTTTCAAGCTCCTTCTAGCATTGCATTAGCATGGAAACATTGAAAATTTGGTCACAAACTTGTTAGATGCCTTAAAAGCATGAAAACCCTTAAAAATATGCCTATTGACCTGTATGTTATTTTAGAGGATGTTTGAGACCATGATCAGACATGTAGGTAAGCTCATTTAGATCTTTAAACCCTTTAGATAAGTCATGAAAACTTGAAAAAGGTTTTCAGACCTGAAATATCATTGTACATGCTTGAAACCCATCTAAAACCTTGGTAACTGGGCTACAATCTTCAAAACATTTTCTAAAATATGAAAAACCTACTTAAGATCATGACAAAAAACTAAATACACTAATTTTAATCTTGTAGGAGGCATTTAAGGTTCTAAAACTATTTGGAATCACCATCTACATATTCAAAGGAGCCTTGTAAGAAGCCTGCAGGATATAGGGTCTAAGAGAATGCTTGTAACCTATTTTTAAAACTTTACAGAGCATGTAGGTGAGTGTTTGGGACTTGAAAAAATGTTTCTCACTTGTAACAATCATGATTATTGTTGGATCATGATTTGAATGTTTCTTAAGGCCTTGAAAACCCTACTGTAGACTTGCATGCTAGGTCTAGGAAGCTTTGAAATTTTATGATTTGTTTTCTTGATTAGTCCTAGAAACATGAAACCTTGCCTTACAGGCCTATAGTGCTTGAGAACAATGTTTGAAACTTTGCTTGAGGTCTTGAAAACCCTACTACAGATAGACCTTAAGACTTATTAATGTTTTCTTGAAGCTTAAGGAGGATCATAGAGGCTGTCTTGAAGGTTTGAACACCATAGAAATATTGAAAACAATGTTGCAACCTATAGGTAGGTTTAGAAGCTTTGAAAATCCTGTACTGGCTTCTATAATCACTATGAGAATATTGAAAACACTACAACTTCATTATTTGATCGTGGAACCTTTCTTACATTGTTACAACCTATTTTTTAGAACTTACAGACCATGTAGGGGAGTGTTTGAAACTTGTGACCCTGTTTCTCACTTGTAAGACCTCTAGGAGACCTTGCAACATTGGTGTAGACCTGTAATGTGATTATACATGATTAAAAATTTCCTTTGTGTTGTGTTTGAGGAGGAGGTTTACAGTCATGTTTTTGACTAATTAGAACTTGCTTTTAGGTCTCCAACTTCTTGAGAACCTTGTAGACATGCTTACAATCTTATATACCTTATATTTCCTACATGCAAACATCTAATCTCTTAGTACAAGATCAAGGATATTATAAGAATTCTATTATCAACTCTTTAGCATGGTATTTATGACTCAAAGGAAACATTTATTTTATCATTAGAAAATGGAAAGTTTACAACCTAAGTTTCAAACTTATAACATTCATGATTTAATTACACACAAGCCTATTAGACCTTATGGGACCTTTGAAATATGTTTGAAGATTTGTTTCCTCATCTTACAGAATCATGAAACCTTGAAATAATGGATAACATCATCAAAACTTATAACTTCCATGTTTGAAGCTCTCTAGGACATGTTAACCTTGAATATATATACAACAATATCAAAGAAACCTTGGATTTCATGTAGCTCTACCTGCAACTTAGCTTTGAAGGTCTTGAATCATGTTTAGAATGGTAAAATACCATGATATTTTCCTACAATAGACATGTTAGTATAAATTTTAAGGAACTTTTATCATAAATATATGCATAACACCATATTCTCACTTGAAGATGTTTTGAAAGGATCATAGGAGTTTTGTTTTGAAGGTTTTAACCTATAATCATTGGAAACATATTAAAAACTAGCTCCTAAAACCTATATATAGGCCTGCAAATGTTATTATATATGTATTAAACCCTTATATCTTTGCATAATTATCTTGTTTAAAGTTTTGAAAGCCATGGAAACTTGAAATTGCTATCAAAGATCTATTGAACATTACATGAAGATCTTGAAACTTAGACATTATCATTGATACAATCATGGGCATTTGAGAGATACATATGTAGTGTTTTAGGTGCTCTAAAATGATTCTTGAGTTGGTCTAGAGGCATGTATTGTATTGTTGATATGCCCTTTAAACATGCCTACGTGCCTACTAATTAGGTTTTGGATCTCAAAACCTCGTGATCTCATTGAAACTTATAAACTATGCTTAAGATCTTGTTAATATATTTGGATAATCTTTCTTGTAGACTTGCATGAAGGTCTTGAACTCATCCTAGTCTATAGTTTGCATGAATATCTTGATCATACTTACAACTTGTGAAATTTTGCCTGCAATAGTCATGTTAGCAAGATTTTGAATCCATGAGAACCTCTGATCTATATGTCTCTACCTTGTTAGTGTTATTTATAGTTTGAAACATGATTTTATAAATTGATAACCTTGGATCATAGACCCATGGATCCCTAGAAAAAACCTTGTTTGAAGCTTCAGAATCTATATAATTTATTTTTTTAGTGTAACTCTACATATTAGACTGTAATCTTCATTAAAAAAGATTATACTTCTTTCATTTTCTATCTTTTAGAACTTTCCAACTTGATTGAAGACCTACAACATTGGTATTCCTATGCTTATACTCTTAAATGAGCCTAGAAAGGTTTACAAACTATTTCCTACCTCTTCAAACTGTAAAGTTATGTGATGATATCATATCTATAAGTTGTAATGTTAGTGGAACATGATATGTTTGAATTAGACTTATAGGTCTATATATTTATTCATTCACCCACTTTTATGACTCACACTCATTTTAAACAAAGTCCATGCATGAAGAACAAAATCATGCCATCTGCCTCATATGAACTATCCAAAAACCTATATTTGAGCTAAGAAATAAGTGGAACTCAATCTATCCTGTTATTGTCATACAATATTCATAGCTTTCCATTTGTTCTTTCTCCATCAACCAAAAATGTCTACAAACACTAGAGTTTTCATGAACACCATGGGCCATTTTCTCATTACACCATTCAATTATGTTTTTTTCATATATCAAATCAACATCTTTAAAATTTAACTCCTTTCTTGCAAGCACTCTTTTGACAGATGATCTTGTACCATCATGCTCCCCTTTTTCATGGCTTGCTTTAGTGACTCCCAATATGTTTTACATTAGTGGTCACCTGCATCCTGCTCAACTAATAAAATATCCATGCATTCTTAAATTTTGATGTGCAGTTATTTGGTAAAATATAATGTTGATTAAAAATAATGTTCTTTTCACTCAACTTGCCATAAAACATCTGAAAACAACCTTACACATACTTTGTATAATGTTTTCGATCATCACTAACATAGAAGTGACACTCCCTTAATATTTTATGATCATGCTCTGCACTATCAAGTGCATGCATGAACACTATATGCACGAAAATGAAAACTATACTAAATTGTAGTACTGTGACTAAACCTCCATTTGTGGTTACGATGTGTAATTATCTGCAAAGTCAACTACTGAAACAATAGTAATAAGTGGGAATGTGTCCTTGATTAACTAAATTTTTTCATCTAGCTATCAATCTTTATGTATGTGCCTTACATACTCATAAATAATTTCCTCCCTGAATTTGAGCATAAATTTAGAAACATGTATTTTTTATATAACAAGCTTGCACCTTTTAGCTTCCTTTCCATATTTTCATTGATATATCACATATTTATAATTACCAAACCAACTAATTCTTGTCTAATTCCATGTGTACTCTCCGCATGGGTATAATTTTTCAATTTTGGTAATCTAACACAAATTTTTGCAAGTTCCATCCAAACATGATTTGTTATAAAAAATGTCCATTTGGTATTTAAAAAAAAATGGTTGGAATAAATTCCCTTGCTGATTTTGGTGGAGCTTCCATTCCACACTCTTGAATTTTTTTGTCAATATGCAAATTACAATGAATATGATGAAAAAAATCATAATGCATCTAAAATTCAACATTTTTCCTACAACAAAAATTGGTGAGTGTGATTTATTTTCACATAAAAGGGTTTGGACATTTCAAAATATCTGACTAATAGAAATTTATGGATATTTTTGAATAAATTTATAGTACAATTGTTATTCATTTCCAAAAAATTTCAGATGTGGTTCACGGTTACAAGAGCCAACTCTTATTTTCATTTCATCTCTTATATTAGGTGATACCCTTGTGTTATCTTTCCAAAATTATGTAAGAAAATATTTTAGGGCATCGACTATAGCCTTGTATTTTCATGGGAGTTTACCAGAGAACACCCACAAGTCATTGTTATTGACAACATCAAGTCTTTTACATATCCCCATTTATTTCAGTATTTTCTATTTATGTTCAATGCTCTGCTTGCTTGTCTAATCAAGCATTTTTTCTTTGTTTAACAACTTAAAATACAAGTTGTAATAATGTGTCAGGCAATGCGCACACCTACTTTATGGTATGCATTATGTACATTTTAAATAATTTCCTTATTTTTACCATCAATATTAGATGTTATTAATCCTAGGTCTTTTTTGTATGTCTCATCTTATGCACTTTCATCAATGTGACAAACAATTAAAATCTTTGAGTTTTGTTTAATTTTTTAAAGTGTTACTCCCAAATTCTTTCAGCTTTTCTTCTCATATGGCAGTTGGAATTTTTGTTACACATTGATTTCAAAATTTTTCATCAATTTCAATAAAATACATGGGTATTATTTTAAAAATCCTAGGAGGTGTTCTTAGTGATAAAATTGGTTGATTTGGTGTTTTCATATTGTTATCTTCATTAATAGTTTCTTCATTGAACAATGTTCCCATATTGTTTTATTCATTCTTACTTTATCAAATTGTTGTTTCAACGCAATTTTATTCATTTTTTAGAGGGTAAATCATCATGCATATTATCATTGTCACCAAAATTAAAAACCATAAAATTTGAATGTGGACTTGCATTATAATTTGATATACTATCAAAATTGACAATTGAACTTTCAGAATTTGGTCCACTATCAGAATTGGTCCACTATCAGAATTTGGTAAAATATCATTATTCATTTCATCATTATTTGTAATATTCAATTCATTAGGGATAATAAACTTACTTTCACTAATTCTTCACATTCTTTGCCTTTATTTTTTTTCATCACTTCTAATTCCTATATCATTTTGCACTTTAACTTATTCTTCCCAGTAGTACAATTTGTACAAACCATGGTTACACAAAGTTCTAAACTTTAGAGGGTGGGGACAATGATCAAATTATTAACAATAGACCTGTGTGTTGTGTAGTACCAAGTGGGGACAAAATTCAAATAATTAAAAAATAGATCTACACTATACCTTATGACCTAAGCCTTAAACCCTAAACTCTAAACCATTCAATTTTACCTAATAAACATCCTTTAGAGTAAGAATTAGGTTCACAAGGCTCAATTTGGCCCAAATCACATCATTGATTACCCCAATTAAATAATTTATTTAATTTATGATGACATAAGGGTTAATTGAGCCCAAAATCATATTATGTAGTCACAAATAGGTTCAATGAGCTTAAATTATCCCCAATTACCTTTGTGATAGGTTCATAGTGTCAATTTGACCTGAATCATGTCACTGATTGTCCCAATTGACTAATTGGCTCAAACTGTGATGACATTGGGGTAAATTGAGCCCAAAATCACATTCAATAGTCACAAATAAGTTCAATGAGCTTAAATTGGTCCCAATTGCATTCACAATTAGAACCTAAACCCTAAACCCTAATACCTAAGCCCTAAACCATAATTTGCAAACCCTCAACCCTAAATAAATTAATTTATCCATAATTAACGTCCTTTAGATTAAGAATTAGGCACAATGCCAAATTTGGCCCAAATCACATAATTGATTTCTCCAATTGACTAATTGGCTCAATCTATGATGATATTTGGGCTAATTGGGGTAAAAACCACATTATGTAGTCATAAGTAGGTTCAACAAGCTCAAATTATGATTGCCCTTGGGATTAGACCCTATACTCTAAGCCCTAAACCCTAAACCCTGAATTAATGGATTTAAACCCAATAAACATCCATTAGAGTAAGAATTAGGTTCACAAGGCTCAATTTGGCCCAAATCACACAAATCATTGCCCCAATTAACTAATTGAGTCAATATATAATGACATTAGGATAATTGAGCCCAAAATCACATTTTGTAGCCATAAATAGCTTTAATGAGCTCAAATTATCCCCAATTGCCTTCACAATAGGTTCACATGGCTCAATTTTCCCTAAATTATATCATTGATTGCCCCTATTGACTAATTGGTTCAATCTATGATGACATTAGGGTACATTGAGCCCAAAATCACATTCTATAGTCATAGGTAGGTTCAACAAGCTTAAATTAGTCCCAATTACATTCACGATTGGACCCTAAACCCTAAACCCTAAGACCTAATCCCTAAATCATAAATTATAAACGCTAAACCCTAAACAAATTAATTAAGCCCCAATTAACACCCTTTAGAGTAAGAATTAGGTTTATAGGGCTCAATTTTGCCCAAATCACATTCCTAATTGACTAATTAGCTAAATATATGATGACATTGAGGTTAATTAAGCTAAAAATCACATTATGTAGTCATAAATAGGTTCATTGAGCTCAAATTAGCCCTAATTACCTTTGGGATTAGACCCTATATCCTATACCCTAAACCCTAAACCTAAACCAATTGATTTAGCCCCAATAGACATCCTTTAGAGTAAGAATTAGGTTCACATGGATCAATTTGACCCAAATTACATTGCCAATTACCCCAATTAACTAATTGAGTCAATCTATGATGACATTGGGGTAATTGAACCCAAAATCACATTCTATAGTCACAAATAGGTTTAATGAGCTTAAATTATCCCCAATTACCTTCATGATAGGTTCACAGGGCTCAATTTAGTCCAAATCATATCATTGATTGCCCCAGTTGACTAATTGGCTAAATCTATGATGACATTAGGGTAAATAAAGCCAAAAATACATTTTATAGTCACAAATAGGCTCAACAAGATCAAATTGGTCCTAATTGCATTCACAATTGACCCTTGAAACCTAAGACCTATGTCTTGAACCCTAAACCCTAAAAAAATTTATTTATCCCCATTTAATATACTTCAAAATAAGAATTAGGTTCATGCATCTTAATTTGGCTCAAATCACAAAACTGATTTCCTCAATTAATTCACTCAATTTATGATGATATTAGGGCTAATTGAGCAAAAAATCACATTTTATAGTCTTAAATAGGTTGAATGATATAAAATTGGCCCTAATTACCTTTGCGATTGGACCCTATACCCTATACCATAATTCCTAAGCCTTAAAACCTAAACCTTGAACCAATTGATTTAACCCCAATAAATATCCTTTAGAGTAAGAATTAGGTTCACAAGGCTCAATTTAACCCAAATTGCATCACTGATTACCCCAATTAATTAATTGACTTAATCTATGTTGACATTGGGGATAATTGAGCTCAAAATCACATTTTGTAGTCATAAATAGGTTCAACGAGCTCAAATTATCCCTAATGGCCATCATGATATGTTCACAAGGATAAATTTGTCCCAAATCATATTGCTAATTACCCTAATTTGTTATTTTGCTCAATATGTGATGACATTGGGGCAAATTGACCTAAAAATCTCATTTTGTAGTCATAAATAGGTTCAACAAGCTCAAATTGGCCCTAGTTACATTTGTGATTGGACCCTATATCCTAAACCTTAAATCATAAACCTTAAGACCAAATCCCTAAACCCTAAATCCTAAAAAAATTTATTTATCCCCAATTACCATCTTTTAGAGTAAGGATTAGGTTCACAAGGCTTAATTTAGTCGTTAATTGCATCATTGATTGCCCCAATTGACTAATTGGCTCAATCTATGATGACACTGGGGTTAATTGAGCACAAAATCACATACTGTAGTCATAAATATCCCCAATTACCTTTGTGAATGGACCCTATACTTAAACCCTATGCCTGAAACCCTAAACACTAAATGCTAAACCCTAAATCATAAACTCTAAACCTAAACCAATCAATTTAGACTCCAATTAACATCCTTTAGAGTAATAATTAGGTTCACAAGTCTCATTTTTGCCAAAATTACATCATTGATACCCTAATTAACTAATTAGCTCAATCTATGATGACATTGGGGATCATTAAGCTCCACATTATGTAGTCACAAATAGCTTCAACAAACTCAAATTAGCCCCAATTGCCTTCATGATTAGACCCTAAATCCTAAACCAATTGATTTATCCCTAATTAACATCCTTTTGAGTAAGAATTATGTTCATAGGGCTAAATTTGGCCCAAACCACATCACTTATTACCCCAAATGACTAATTGGATCAATCTGTGATGACATTAGGGTCAATTGAGCCCAAAATCACATTTTATAGTCACAAATCTATTTAGGTGAGTAAATGACTTCAAGATTATAGTCAAAATTAGGTTTATATTTTTTTGATGTACAAAAATTCAATGTTAACAACTAACATCCACTAAGGCCATGCATGAACTTTGACAATTAAAAATAAACTATAATAAAATTGATAAGATGCCCAAAAGCATGTCAATGTAATAATAAACTATTTTGCATACATGATTTTTCCATGTATGTGGTTTTTTTGTGTACATGGTTATGATGTTTGACATTTCAAATACATTCCTTATGGGCCAAGAATGGCTTAGATTCCTGAGCGTAAGGCATATAACTGTAAACACACAATCGAATGTGTTTTTTTGATTAAATATAACAAAATGCAACTTTTGCTATTCTAAAATATGTGAATTTTATTGAGAAATTTCCTAAATATATGACTACAACATCGAACACACTCTCCTATTTCTAATTTTTTTTATTAATATATGTTTTTTAACTATATTTATTTTTGAGTATGTATTTTTATAGGGATATATGCCACAAATATACATGTTTATATTTTTTTATATATCTTTCGTTTCGTTGATTCAAACTAGAAAAAAAAATGGTTGCAAACTAGACCTAATTCTATACATATTAAAAAAAATCTAATTTTTGATATTTTTTGAGGTAGTTAAGGGGCCCCATGGTTGGATATACATTAATGATCATATTTTAGGGTCTATTAATTTGTGAAATTAGTAAAAAAATAAATATTCATTATTAAAATTGTTGTCCCCCAAAAATATCACTCATTTTTGCGACACTATTTGAACTATTTTGGTCCAACTGACCAAAATCCTCTCTCCCTTTCTCAAAAATTGTTCCAGGCGTTCAAATTCTCCATTTTTCAAGCTTTTTCAAGTTCTACAGACTCAAATCTACGGACTCTGCAGGCTTGAATCTACGGACTCTGCAGGGTAAATTCTAAGGACTCATTTCTACGGACTTCGTAGGAAGGAATCTACGGACTCTGCAGGCTTAAATCTACGAACTCTGCAGATATTTTTCTATGAACTCAACATGCTTGAAATCAATAGGTTCAATAGGTTCAAAGGCTTCTACAGGCGAGTTCAATCAAAACAAAAAGTTTTCAACACTTAGTCATTTTCAGGATTGGTTCAATGCCTTGGTCAACCAAAAGAGTTCATCGGCAAGGTTCTATGTAGTATTTGAACCGTTGAACTATTGAACCTTGAACCAAAAAGGTTCAATGGGTTCAAAGGTTCAACATCATCAGCAAAAGTTAAGCGCATTTGTCAAAGTTCAAAGTTTAACCGCTTCTAGGTTCAACGGCTTCAAAACACTCATCAAAGAGAAGAACGCTTGAACCATTGAACCGTTGAACCATTGAACCACTTTGGTTCAAAGGTTCAACGGGTTCAATGGTTCAAAGCATATGGTTCAACATGGTTTGTTTCAAGCGGTCAAGTGAATGAGTGGATCACAAGAAAATGATTGAACCATTGAACCTTGAACCAACAAGGTTCAATGGGTTCAACGGTTCAATGGGTTAAATCGGTTCAATGTGATCAAAAGACTTAGATAAAAAGATGGCTTCAAATGCAAGATTTAATCATTGAATAGTTGAACCAAAGTTGGTTCAATCGACAGGTTCAAGGGGCTACCCCAAAGCCAAAGGAATGAACAAGCCCTTGCGACGAATAGTGAGCCAAGCCGAGTGCCCTTGCAGAGGGCAATGAACCAAGCCAAGTGCCCTGACGGAGGGTAGTGAGAAAGAGCGGACAAAGAGAATTCCTTTACAAAAGTGAACCAAGGACAAACAACCCTTGCCGAGGGCAGGCGAGGAGTAGATGGATCGTTGCAAAAGCCCGAAGGATAGTTTCGGGCTTGAACAAGTCCTTGCGGAGGGCACAGTTCTCTTTTGGAAAAGTTCCCATAGAAAAGTTGTTAAGGATCATTTCCTTCAGACAAAAAGTTTGAAGGAATTCCTTCAGATTTTTGTCTGAACGAAAAGCCCAGTGAAAAAAGCCCAAAAAACCAAAACCCGATGGAAAAAGACAAAACAAAAGAATTCCTTCAGACTTTTTATCTAAAAGAAAAGTATGCTGAAGAAGGAAAAACCCATCGAGGAATAGAAGCCCGAAGGCTGCCTGAAAGATCCTGAAGGGTAGGTACCCTTGTGGGAGGCTCTCACCAAGAAAAGTGGACCGTTTCTCAAGACCCTAAAGGGAAAGTTCCCTCCGAGAAAGATCAAACCACAAAGTGCAGCAAAATGCACCACGTGTCCCTTACAAAGTGTAGTGGAAGCTACCACGTGTTTCGTTATAACTCAGAAGAAGCCAACAAGTGTCAAACTTCACAATTTCTTCCTTCTGCTTCTTTATTTTGTAAGGAATGTGGTGGCCCCGAGTGAGTTGCTAACCTCAGTAGAGTGTGCCACGTGTCATCTTTCGTAAGACTCTCAAAAGACATCTAAAGCCTTTATAAGTTAAGTGTATGCTGCCATGTGTCTTCACTTGTTTCAAAGTGGAACGTGTTACGTGTCACTTGTTAAGATCAATAGAAAGTAGCCAAAGCAAGCAGGAAAGACACGAAGGAATTGTTAAGGAGGATGATGGGTCTGTAGCCATCAAATTCAGGGCAACCAAGTAGCCGTTGGCTTTCAAATGATGACAGACCTGAAGACATCAAATTTGTGGCAATGAAATAACTGTTGATCCTTGCAGACTTAAGCACAGACCCTGTGAACAAATTTAGCGACCGGCCAAAGAGATAGCCTGAGAGCTCAAATTACACAGAAAAGGGAAAATATAGCCAGGAAAGGGGGAATGATGAAGAAGGATCAGAAATATCCGTGCATGGGATATGTTTCTAGAAGGTAAAGTAGTCCACCAGCTGGACATCGAAGAGCGTGAACATTCAATGGCGCGGTCTATTTTTCTGCATTGAGTAGAGCGAACAGCTATGCACACATAAGGAAACACATCAAGCGGCCCATATTTAAAATTGATGCTCGATTCCAGCATAGCCCAGGGACAAAATTTAAAATGCATTAAAGGCATTGAATGCATCGTAAGCCATTTTTGTGAAACAAAGTGCCCAAGTATTTCTTGGAGCACTATATATTGAATTCTCTCTTATTATTTTATGGATCTCTCTCTGTTATCAAAAACAAAACTCTACTCAAATTGAAAGGCATTACTAAGACTTTGAGATCAGATTGTTGATCATATTTTGTTATTTGAATAAGAAAATAAGTGACTTTCAGAATTTGTGCTGGATAGCTTGGTTGTTGGGGAAATTGTTCTTATGTCTGTTTCCTTAATACATTTTTTGTCCATTTAATTAAATAAGCAGAATTAGTGAAAATAATCAAGAAGGTGTCCTGAAGCCAGCTGTGGAGAGACTTTGTGCTGCCACAATTATTTTTAGTGTGTTTTCTTTCTATTCTTATGTAAAGGATCTTGGGATGACTTTGGGCCCTCATTATCTTTCGTATTCTGTTTCTATGTAAAGGACCTTGGGACGACTTTGTGCCCTCATTGTCCTTTGTATCTCACTCTTGGGTAGTTGAGGTGGAGACTTTGTGCTACATCTCAGTTTGCTGGTTACTATGCCTTTGGTTACCAGTTACTTGTCACTATATGAAAGAATTCTTGCTATTTCCTGCAGGATCACTTCTGAAAGAAGAGAAGTGCCTTCAACATTTTCACCAAGATTTTCTCCTCTATTTATTAACATCATCTCTAAAAAAGAGAGATGGATGGTTTATCCTACCCCTAAGTGTTATTTTTTGCTTGTATATATAGTATATAGCTCCTACATATTTACAGGGAACCTCCCCTTGATGAGAGGAGAGATTTGTTCCATTTTGATTTAGTAAACCTGCACATCTAGCCGACCAATCTCCCTATGCTATGGTTGAAGAGACCTATTTTGCTCATCAGTTAGTTGGTGACAAAATATTCACCCAATAGTTTTTGGCGACTCCGCTGGGGATTTATGTGCAATCTAAAGCCTTAAGTTTTAGATTGAAGCAGTCCTTACCCTTATTCATTATAGACTTTGGCGACTCCATTCTGTGTCTTACCCATTATCATTATAGCCTTACCATATTCCTCCAACCCCATGCCAACTAGGATATAATGCGCAGTTTGAAGCCTCAAACTTTAAGCTGAAGCAGTGCTAGTTCTTTTCTATTTTTATTTTTACACTCTGGCAGATCCATGGTATACGCAAAGCCAATGGGGTAAAGGTATTGTTGACCCTATATTCGAATTGGTACATCAAAGTAATTTTGATCTGTTTCCTTCACCATCTCGCCTCCAACGAACCATGAGCTTTCCTCCTACTAAAGTCAAGTCTCCATTACTGGGCAGAGTTATTAATAAAACTTTGTCAATACTTACCCCTTTGAGATTTGTTATCCCACATTTCCATAGTCATACAATGGCAGTTCAAGGCCCTTGGGGTAACTCTTTTGGCCCACTCAATTTAACGCAACCTCTACATGAGCTACCACGTAGTTCAAAAAAAAAATTCCTCAAGTTCTATGGTGATGGAAAGGTTTATCCTGATAAACATATTGCAGCCTTCAACATATCCTGTGGCGTAATAGGTGTGGAGTATTATGATGTAGCAGTCAAGATTTTCATGGAAACACTACAAGGCGCTGCTGCAGACTGGTTCTATCATCTATAGGCCCAGACTGTGACTGACTGAAACACTCTCAAAGCTAAATTTGAAGCCAGATTCAAGCCTGTAGAAGATGCACATGCCCTGATGGCTCAACTCACACAAATGAAGAAGGAGCCTTATGAACCAATGAGGGATTTCATAGCCAAGTTTGACAAGCTGAAGAATAAGATTCTTGCTATTGCTCAGCCAACACCTGAAAACCTCAAATGTTTCTTCATTAACTCTCAGCTGCCTGAAGTGAGTTTTCTGATGAGACGTGCTGGCTAAATAGACCTTGCTGTAGCTCAGGATTTGGCCACTGAGGTGGAAGATGACCTTATCTTGGTAGGAAAGATAAGGAGAGATCCTAACAGAGGTAAATCTTTCTCATCTTCTAAATATCCATCTATAGGTACCACTAATCCAATGGTGCAGAAGTTGGCAAATGAGTTGTTAGCTCTCAGGAAGCAAATGGCACAAGCGATATCTTCAGCTCCCTCATACAGAGATATGCCAAGAAAGATATTCTCCAATTAGTCATACCAAGGCAACGCTACCAAAAATCAAGGATAGCCAAATCATCTTCCTCTCCCACAGGGAAAACTTGCCATTGAAGCACCCCCAACCAATTCAACAGTTGGATATCTCAAAATAGAATCTAATTTCTCTTTCTAGCATGAATTAAACCAAGAAAATGACGTTGATCTCCTTGCAAAAGGCCAAGAAGAATTAGCTGGTGACTCCAACATTGGTTTCTTGAATTACAGGATGAATCTAGAGGTAAAGGTGAAGCATGGATCATATGCTGTATTCACTCGGTCCCAGGACCAGTCAGCCTAGCAAGCTGATAAAAGAAAAATAGAGAAAAGTTTTCAGCCTACAATCTCAATTTCTAAATGAGGAACTTCTCTGCCTTTCTAGCCAAAGGACCCAGTGAGTAATAAAAAGGTAAGTACATCAAGCATTCCTCCATCTTCAACTTCAATTCCCCAGACCAGTACCACCCCTCCTAAAAACCAGAAAGATGAACTCCCTTCCTCTGTTCTTAATCCATTTCAGTCATTAGACATAATCAACCATGTCAAGAAGACCAAAATTCAAATGTCTGAATTTGAATTCTTGCAATCCAATCCTGAGCAGTTAGATAGGTTAGTTCAGTGTGTGAAGAATAAAACCATCCTTGTAGGACAAGATGTCAAAAAGGTGACTAATGATCCTCCAAAGAACATGTCTATCCCAAATAATCTTGTCATTACTCCTCCATCTGCCCCTAGGAAAATAAAGCCTTTCTATGTTTTTCTATTGATAAATGGTCACAAACTGAGCAATTGCATCATAGACTCAGGTGCATCTGAAAACATCATGCTAGCCAAAGTGGCAGAATCTCTTGGACTCACACTAACCAAAACCTTTGAAAGATGTTTCTCCATGGAGAAAAAACAAGTACCTCTATTGGGACAAATCAAGGACGCCCAATTTGCATTTGCAGTATTCCCAGATAAAAGAATCAAGATGACAGTCCTGGTGGCTGACGTCCCAGCCTCATACAACATTCCTCTAGGGTGAAATTTTTGCAAGAATGTTGGTGGTGAGTTGAGCATGGACCTATCTGAAGCAAGGATCCCTGTCAAAGGCATCATGTAGAGGCTGCTTCCTAAAAAAGAATCAAAATATGTTGTCACTCAAACATCAGCCCCTGAAGCTCAAATTTTGTTTGAATCTTCAAACATGGGTAATTATTTCTTGACCACAAAGGATATTCATATTTCAGCTAATGAAACTTCTAAAAATAATAGTCTGAAAATTGGTTTAGACGGAACAATAGAAGATGTGAGAGATCACAGTACAAACATAGAAGAATTTCCCCTTCCAAGCAAGGAGAAATCTAAGAAAATATCAGTTTCTGATGATGTTTGGATCCTAAAATTTGATGGCAGCAATTCTTCTATCGGCTCAGGGGCTAGGATTATGTTGATATCTCCTCAAAGAGATATTTTTTTCTTCTTCATACAAGTTGCAGTTCAACAACACCAACAACACAGCTGAGTATGAATATCTATTGCTTGGATTGAAGGCCACTCAAGATAAAGGCATCAAACTCCTTCATGCCAAAGGAGATGCTGAACTGGTGGTTTGTCAGGTAAGGAACCTATATCAAACCAAAAATGAGAGATTATGCCATTACCGTAATCTAGTCTGGGATCAAATTGAAAGCTTTGATGCTTTCAACATCTCTGCCATACCCAAAGAATTCAATGACTGAGCTAACACATTGGCTGTTTCAGCAACTCTCTTAGTTCCTCACCTAGACTTCATAGGAAATAGGTACACTATCAAATTTATCTTTAGACCAAGTGTGCCCGATAATGTCAATCATTGGCAAGTGTTCAATGGTGAAAAACAAATCATCACCTTTCTGGAATAAAAAGACAGCTTCAAATAGCTTCACTTCGAAGACAGTAAGCTCCAAAAACTTGAATCAGCGCTTGAAATGAATTCAGACGCAGGTGAAGAATTCCTACAGCTAAAAGAGAATAAGATTCCCAAAGGACTGATTTCTCTTGAGAAACTATTTGACAAGCACGACATGTTCATCAAATAGCAACAAATAGATTCAAACTCCTCCCAGGGGTTTGATCAGATAAATTTGGGTACCAAGAAAAATATTAAGATGGTAAACATTGGGAAGTGCTATACTCTAGAGGAGAAACTCAAATTTACTGACCTGATTCACCATTACATGGATGTTTTGGCGTACTCTTATGATAATTTGAAGTCATTCAAGCCTGAGGAAATTCACCATGAAATTCCTCTCAAGGATGATTCGGTGCCTTATAAGTAGAAATTCCAGTAGTATAATAAAAAAATATCAGGTACTATTCTATCTGAGATACAGAAAATGTTGAATGCTAGGATAATTTTTTCAATCCATCATTCCACATGGATTGCCAACATAGTCCCTGTGAGGAAGAAGAATGGCAAAATTTGCATCTGTGTGAATTTCAGGAATCTGAATCAGTCATATTTAAAGGATAACTATCCTTTGCCCATCATGGACCAAGTACTTCAGACAGTGACTGGCTCAGAGATATTATCAATGCTAGATGGCTTCTCAAGATACAATCAAGTTGAAGTTGGAAACATACCAACACAAGATGGCCTTCACCACACCTTGGGGAACGTTTGCATATAGAAGGATGCCTTTTGGCTTGATAAATGCTGGCGCCACCTTTCAGAGAGCAATGGACCTTGCTTTTAAGGATGATATGGGTAAGTTCATTGTAGTTTATCTTGATGACTTGACCATCTTTTCTAAGCATTGCCCAGATCATATATGCCACTTGCAACAAGTGCTGGAGCGCTGCCGCTAGAATGACATTTCCTTGAACCCCAACAAGTCAGTTTTTGGAGTAACAGAGGGGAAACTTCTCAGACACATTGTGTCCAAAGGAGGCATAAAGATTGACTCAGACAGAGTCAAGTCTATCCAAGAGCTTACCTTTCCTACAAGTAAGATTTTTGTTCACTCTTTCTTCAAAAAAGTGAATTTCTTATGAAGGTTCATCTCCAAGTTTGCTGAGAAGACTCGACACATTGTGAACATGATGAAGTGAAAGGCCACCTTCAACTGGACTAAAGAAGGCAAGTCAGCATTTGAGGATATCAAGACTGCCATTGCCCATGCCCCAATTTTGGTTTGTCTAGACTACAACAAAGAGTTCATCATATATAGTTATGCTTCTGAACACATGCCTCCAGCAATTCTGGTTCAACAGAATAAAGAAGGTATGAAATCTCCCATTTTTTTCATGAGCTTCCCTCTCAAAGATCATGAGTTGAAGTACTCAAATATGGAGAAGCATGCTTATGCAGTAGTGAAGGCAGTCAAGCATTTCCACTTCTACATCTTGAATTCTCACACTACTGCCTTGGTTCTTGATACCACGATTAAATCCATACTAACTCAACAGGAGTTTGGAATGAAAAGAGGTAATTAGATTGCAAAGATCTAAGAGTTTGATCTAGTTATCAAACTGATGAAGCTAGTGTAGGGAAGGGGCCTTTGTCAATTGATTATTGACAATAGACCTAAAGAAGCAGGGCATGAAGAAAAAAAGTGGAAGACATGCCAACAGTCCTCTTTGTCTCCACCACGAATGAGTGGTATTCAGGTATTGCTCATTGCCTTACTTATGGTGAGTGTCCTGCTCACCTATCTTATAAATAAAGGAGGACTATCAAGTTGAAAGCTACCAATTTTGTCTTTTGGGACAACCTGTACAAGAGGAGCCTTGATGGAGTGTTCCTTCGCTGTGTGGAGAAGGAGCAACAAAGCCAACTTTTGAAATATTTCCACAATCTACCCTATGGAGGAATTTTTTTCTGCTCCTGTGACTATCCATAAAATTTTGTGAGCCAGGTATTACTGGCCAACTCTTTTCCAAGATGCATATAAGTGGATAAAAAAATGTGAACTGTGCCAGCAGTTTGTTGGGAGACCCAAGTTAGCTGCCCTGTCTCTTAAGCTAGTGGTCATAAAGGAACCATTCCAACAATAGGGAATTGATTTTATTAGAGCTATAAACCCATCTTCAAGTGTTGGACATGATTATGTCCTTACAAAAATTGACTACTTCACCAAGTGGGTGGAAGCTATCCCAACTAAGCATGCTACTTCAGAAGTAGTGTGCAATTTTCTCAAAGAGAATATCATTTCCAGGTTTGGGGTCCCAACCAAGATTGTCATAGACAACACAGTTTGTTTCACTTCCCAAGAGATTACTTAGTTCTATTTTTACTATGAGATGACTCTCTCTCACTCTTTTGATTACTTTCCACAAGAGAATGGACATGCTGAATCAAGTAACAAGAATCTGATGACTATCATCAAGAAACTGGTGGATGACAACCAAAGGACATGGCATAAAGCATTGGTTGATGCTTTGTGGGCAGATAGAATTACACCAAAAAGGGCAATTGGTATGTCTCCTTTCCAACTTCTTTATGACATCAATGCTAAGATACCAATCACCTTGGAATTGCCAGCATTAAAATTGGCTAAAGCAATTGAAGATCAGACATATGAAAGCCCCTTTGATAAGAGGATCATGTGCTTGACTGAGTTGGATGAGCAACGAACTATGGTGGTGGACCAAATTGCTACTCATCAAAGTCTGGTGAAGAAGCTCTTCAACCAGAAGGCAAAAAACCTTGATTTCCAGGTTGGAGATCAAGTCCTATTGTGGGACAAAAGGAGAGAACCAAAGGGAATGCATGGGAAGTTTGACTCCCTTTGGAGGGGCCCATTTATTATTCATTAGCTCAATGGTAAGAAAAACTTCTTGTTGAAATATCAAGATGTCACGTTCTTTTCTCTGCCTTACAATGGGTAGCATCTGAAACACTTCAACTATTGAACTATCAAATAAGTTCACCTATACATATGTATAATTGTATAGTCTTTGTTTCTACTGTGTTGTTCATTTTCATTTTTTTGGAGCCTTTCTTTTTGGGTAGCATGACTCCATAGCCCAATGGCATACTTCAAGGCACTAGAGATTCTGGTTTCTACTCCCCTCAGCTGTTCCAAGTTTTCAACTGAAGGAAGTTCTCCAACTAGAGCCAGCTGTTGTCCCCCAAAAATATCACTCATTTTTGGGACAAAATTTGAACTATTTTGGTCCAACAGACAAAAATCCTCTCTCCCTTTCTCAAAAATTATTCTAGGCATTAAAATTCTCCATTTTTCAAGCTTTTTCAAGTTCTACAGACTTAGATCTACGGACTCTGCAGGCTTGAATCTATGGACTCTGCAGGCTCAATTCTAAAGACTCATTTCTATGGACTCTATTCTATAGATTTCACATGAAGGAATCTACAGACTCATTTCTATGGACTCTGTAGGCTTAAATCTATGAACTCTGTAGATATGTTTCTATAGACTCAACATGCTTGAAATCAACAGGTTCAACAGGTTCAAAGGCTTCTACAGGTGAGTTCAATCAAAAGAACAAGTTTCCAACACTTAGTCATTTTTAGGATTGGATCAATGCCTTGGTTCAACCAAAAGAGTTCATCAACAAGCTTCTATGTAGTATTTAAACCATTGAACCGTTGAACCTTGAACCAAAAAGGTTCAATGGGTTCAAAGGTTCAACGTCATTAGCAAAAGTTAAGCGCATTTGTCAAAGTTCAAAGTTTAACCGCTTCTAGGTTCAACAACTTCAAAACACTCATCAAAGAGACGAAGGCTTGAACCATTGAACCACTTTGGTTCAAAGGTTCAATGGATTCAATGGTTCAAAAGGTTCAAAGCATATGGTTCAATGTGGTTTGGTTCAAGTGGTCAAGTGAATGAGTGGAACACAAGAAAATGATTGAACCATTGAACCATTTAACCTTGAACCAACAAGGTTCAATGGGTTCAACGGTTCAACGGGTTCAATTGGTTCAAAGCAATCAAAAGACTTAGATAAAAAGATGGCTTCAAATGCAAGATTGAACCATTGAACCGTTGAACTAAAGTTGGTTCAATCAGTAGGTTCAAGGGACTACCCCAAAGCTAAAGGAGTGAGCAAGCCCTTGCGAAGAACAATGAACCAAACTGAGTGCCCTTGTGGAGGGCAATGAACCAAGCCAAGTGCCCTTGCAGAGGGTAGCGAGCAAAAGCAGACAAAGAGAATTCCTTCAAAAAAGTGAACCAAGGACAAACAACCCTTGCGAAGGGTAGGTGAGGAGCAGATGGACCGTTGCAAAATCGCGAAGGATAGTTCTGGGCTTGAACAAGTCCTTGTGGAGGGCACAGTTCTCTTTCAAAAAAGTTTCCATGACAAAGTTGTTAAGGATAATTTCCTTCGAACAAAAAGTTTGAAGGAATTCCTTCAGACTTTTGTTTGAAGGAAAAGCTCGGTGGAAAAAGCCTGAAAAACCAAAACCCGATGGAAAAAGACAAAACAAAAGAATTCCTTCAGAATTTTTGTCTGAAAGAAAAGTCCATCGAAGAAGGAAAAATCCACTGAGGAAATATAAGCCCGAAGGCTACCCGAAAGATCTTGAAGGGTAGGTACCCTTGTGGGAGGCTCTCGCCAAGAAAAGTGGATCGTTTCTCAAGACCCCGAAGGGCAAGTTCCCTTTGAGAAAGATCAAACCACAAAGTGCAGTAGAATGTGCCACGTGTCCCTTAAAAAGTGCAATGGACGTTGCCACGTGTTCCATTATAACTCAGTGAAAGCCAACAAGTGTCAAACTTCACAATTTCTTCCTTTTGCTTCTTTATTTCATAAGGAATGTGGTGGGCCCCAAGTGAGTTGCTAACCTCAGTGGAGCGTGCCACCTGTCATCTTCTACAGGACTCTCAAAAGACATCTAAAGCCTCTATAAGTTAAGCAGATGCTACCACGTGTCCTCACCTATTTCACAGCAAAACATGCCACGTGTCACTTGTTAAGATCAGTGGAAAGTGGCCAAAGCAAGCAGGAAAGACACAAAGGAATTGCTAAGGAGGATGACGGGTCCATAGTCATCATATTCAGGGCAACCAAGTAGCCATTGGCTTTCAAATGATGACGGACCTGAGGATGTCAAATTTGAAGTAATGAAATAACTGTTGATCCTTGCAGACTTAAGCACAGACCCTGTGAACAAATTCAGTGACCAGCCAAAGAGATAGCTCGAGAGCTCAAATTGCATAGAAAAGTGCAAAATATAGCCAGGAAAGGGGGAATGATGAAGAAGGATCAGAAATATCTACACATGGGATATGTTTCTAGAAGGTAAAGTAGTCCACTAGGTGGACATTGAAGATCGTGAACATTCAATGGCGTGACCTATTTTTCTGCATTGAGTAGAGCGAACAGCTATGCACACATAAGGAAACACATCAAGCGGCCCATTTTAAAATTGATGCTCGATTCCAGCATAGCCCATGGATAGAATTTAAAATGCATTGAAGGCATTGAATGCATCATAAGCCAATTTTGTGAAATAAAGCACCGAAGTCTTTCTTGGAGCACTATATATTGAATTCTCTCTTATTATTTTAGGGATCTCTCTCTCTCTGTTATCAAAAACAAAACTCTGCCCAAATTGAAAGGCATTACTGAGACTTTGAGCTCAGATTGTTGATCATATTTCGTTATTTGAATAAGAAAACAAGTGACTTTTCAGACTTTGTGCTGGATTAGCTTGGTTGTTGGGGAAATTGTTCTTATGTCTATTTCCTTAATATATTTTTTGTCCATTTAATTAAATAAGCAAAATTAGTGAAAATAATCAGGAAGGTGTCCTGAAGCCGGCTGTGGAGAGACTTTGTGCTGCCACAATTGTCTTTAGTGTGTTTTCTTTCTATTCCTGTGTAAAGGATCTTGGGACAACTTTGGGCCCTCATTATCTTTCGTATTTTGTTTCTATGCAAAGGACCTTGGGATGACTTTGTGCCCTCATTGTCCTTCGTATCTCACTCTTGGGTAGTTGAGGTGGAGACTTTGTGCTACATCTCAGTCTGCTGGTTACTACGCCTTTGGTTACCATTTACTTGTCACTATCTGAAAGAATTCCTGCTATTTCCTGCAGGATGACTTCTAAAAGAAGAGAAGTGCCTTCAGCATTTTCACCAAGATTTTCTCCTCTGTTTGTTAACATCATCCTTGAAAAAGAGATATGGATGGTTTATCCTACCCCTGAGTGTTATTTTCTACTTGTATATATAGTATATAGCTCCTGCATATTTACAGGGAACCTCCCCTTGATGAGAGGAGAGATTTGTCCCCTTTTGATGTAGTAAACCTACACATCTGGCCGACCAATCTCCCTATGCTATGGTTGAAGAGACCTATTTTTCTCATCAGTTAGCTGGTGACAAATATTCACCCAACAAAAATTAAAAAAGAAAAGTTACAAACTAGATAATCTTATCTAACTTTCCACCAAAGGGTTTAAAAAAAAGTAAACGATGCTAAAAAAATGATGGGATGCACAATAGGATATCTACTATGATTTTTATAAAAAATAGTATTACATCTTAAATTTTTTTATGTTTGACCTACTTATACTTGACCATTGAAAAAAAATTGTATTTTAGAAATTACACTCGAAATTATACAATTCATGTTCTTATAACATCTTCAAATTTTGAGTGTAGGTGTCCAAACAATCTATAAAAGTTGAGGTTTCTTATTTTTTATGAAAAACATGTCTGTTTAAGACATCCTTTTGCCCCCCCAATTTAATGCACTTAACATAATAAAAGCATGAGAATAACACCTTTTTAGGTTGTTTATGTAGTTAATAAGTTAATAAATGAGGCTCACGGAAGGAGCATGAAAGTAGAGGATTGTACTATATATATGCGAAGCTTGCATAAAGAAGTGAAGCAAAGGCTAGAGTGTAGTAACCAAGAATATAAGATATGCATAAATGAGAAGTGTATGAGGAAAGAGTTTGAAGTAGGTGACTTATTGTTAGCACATCTACACAAAGGTTTCTGTGAGGAACCAAGAGTATAATCCCCCCTCCCCAATTTCATGCACTTAACATAATAAAATCATGAGAATAACACCTTTTTAGGTTGTTTGTGTAGTTACTCCAAGAGGAGTCACTAAGTTAATAAAAATAAATGAGGCTCACGGAAGGATCATGAAAGCAGAGGATTGCACTAACTATATGCGAAGCTTGCACAAAGAAGTGAAGTAAAGGCTAGAGTAGAGTAACCAAGAATATAAGATATGCAAAAATGAGAAGTGTATGAGGAAAGAGTTTGATGTAGGTGACTTATTGTTAGCACATCTACACAAAGGTTTCTGTGAGGGACCTAAAACAAATTGAATTTGAAAAATATAGGACCATGTAGAGTGTTGCATAATTTTTTATAAAATGCATATGAGATCAAACTACTAGGAGTGATGGATATATCACCCATATTAAATGTGTTAGATTTATATGATTTTCATGAGGCATGAGAGTAAGGTGAAGGGGAAGAATATAAAGTGCAAGTATTTAAATGGAAGACATAGATTCCTGAAAAGGAAAGAGATGAAATAGAGGTAATCTTAAATTCAGAAGTTGTGAAAAGGATGTGTGAGGAGTATAAAGAATACCTAATAAAGTTAAATAGTCATATGATAGAGGATGATTCATGGATAAACCTTACTGAGATTGGCCATTATGGCTATGATCTTGAAAACATCAACTTTGGAGCTGAATCTCACTTTTTAGTTACATGAGATGTCTAATGTAGGATAATCCAAAGAATAAAAGTAATATTGTATCATTTTGGAGAACTAGTGCTCACACATGTGTAAGCACTCAAGTGTGTAAGTATTGGGTGATGTAGTCAAGTGCATGTGATGCCAAGAGGGATAGGTTTAGGGAGAAAATGTACAAGTATGGACATGAGAGTCACACAAGGAACTCTGAGTATATATGCATATCTCTTCAAAAAATATGAAACTTTAAGAACAAGCATACAAATTGTTCATAAGTTAACCATTTTGACTTGAGAGCGATGCCACAATAAACTAACAAATTTTTAATTAAGACACATCAACATTCAAAGTGGTAACAATAATAAATGTAATTTTTTTTAGTTGGGATCTTGGCAGGTGTTTTAATAATTTTGGGAATATTGGAGTGTTATTTCTAATTTAGTTAAAAGGTATGGATTGATAAATCAATAAATAATATGTAGTAAATAAGCTACTAATTTATGAAATTTATTTTTAATTATATATTTTCTAAAAATAGTAATAAGAGGGAGAAAATAAGACTTAGCTTAAACTGTATTGATCTGACTGAGACAGGGTCTGATATTCACTGTGCGAGCTTGGGACACTATCATAAATAGTATTTTGACTTTCATTTTTTGATTGGATAGGAGCACCAAAGGTGGACAAGAGTGGCATCAACATTGTAGTCCTTTTCTTGTGCTATTATCCTAAGGATCTGAGCTTTTTGGGTTTTACTTGATAGGTTTGTGTGACCCTGTATGTGAGTTTGCAAAGTCCTACTATCAGTAATGCTCCTCATAGAGCTGATTTTATTTATTTTTATACCTTTAATGTACTTAAACAAAACTTTGGAAAATAAGAAAAAAGGGTTAGTGTGTTTAAGATACACTGAACGTGCTTCACATCTTGTGTGTGTGCATGCTACCTACATACCAATACTCCGAAGAGGGATCAAGCCATATGTAGCTCTCCCACTTGATGTGATTTTGTGCAACTGAGTGTATGAATATGCAAAGAATGCTAAACTAGATGTGTTTGAGATGGTTAGGGATTGGTGTAAGAATTTTAATTAACTTGAAAGTGTATAGGTTAGTTGTATGTAGAGAATAGGGATGATTGCTTGAGTAGTCTTGTTTGTATTCTTGCTTGTTTAGTGATATTTTCCAACCCTTTCCAAATGATCTTTGAATGGGATTTATAGGGATCTACTAGTCATGGATTGAATTTTCTCACGTTAGGCTAATAAATATAAGGATGGAAAACTAGAAGGAATTGATCATTGGGGCCAAAAATGAGCTTGGACAATATCATTGAAGGTGGATAGGAGTGGTATTAGTGCTATTGTCCTAGTGTGGTGCTATTGTCCTGGGCAGATGGGACCTATGGGGATGGATTGGTCATAAAAAGAGGGTCGTAGATCATCTTGGATTAGGTTTAAAAGGCTAAGAATGATTGAAAATTAGTGAAAACAAGCCTATGAGGGTCATGAGAGAAAGTAAGAGGGACCTATGGGTTAGGTGTCATTAGCCATGCTCAATTTACCAATTTTTGCATTTTATATGACTACATTTGCCCCCCCTTTGTTGTAGTGATATAACAAAGTGAAATACTAGGATAAAATAAAAATAGAAAGCATACCTAAACTTACCTACAAGGGTGAAGCCCATGAAGCTATGTGATGTTGTGCATGCATAAAGAGAGCACACTATGAAGTGTAAATCTGTAAGTGAAAATAAAGAGTAGATCAGTTCTTACTAGATATGCGATATCTAAAATAAGAACATATAAAGTTGGGTAAGAGAGAGAGGAAAAAAATAAAAAATACACATCACTAGGTAATGAACCAATACAAAACATGTGATGCTGAGTAATGCTAGATGATGCTGTACCAAGAATAATATCATGAACAGAGCTGAGTGCTCAAATATCCAAAAGTGGCTCAAGAATTTAAGGGCTAACGCTTTGGCTCCAACATCACCCATTATGTGAAGCTAGGTGGTTATGCATGTGTTGATCAATGTTTGGATTGTGTATCCAATCCCTCTGAATAGGTGGCTCAAGAATGTAAAGGTTAGCTTGGCCTTTGGCTCCATTGTTTCCCCATGAAGTCAAGCTATGAACAGGTATCAGTATAGAATATATGTCATATGAAATGGCTCCTAAATCTCATGAATGTACTGTGATATAATAATATTGGTGTGGATAGCCAAATGTATGCTGTAAATTAGGCCACTTTTAGCCACTTTAAAAGATGGAGATTAAGATTGTATGAAAGCCACTTCAAAATTAGTGCACTAGGCTTACATAAAAGCCACTCAAGAAATTGGGAACTTAGTAATGTGGAAGTTAGGATTGTATGAAAGCCATTCAAAATGATGCCAACCACCTTCAAATGGAATAAGGCACACAAATGCTGAGAATGCCTAGGTAATATTGAACCCAAAAAGGAAAAGAAAACAATTGTGCCATGCACATTGCCCCCCATCACTGGTGTCTGGAACATGGATTTTGATCTGAAAGTTATATCAACTGCTATGTCTAAAAATGGAAGGGAGATCCTTCATGCAATGCATGATTTCCCCTATATATGGATTCTCTGAGCAAAAGTGTACTGAAAACTATTGATATTGAACTATTTTAGCTATGCAAAACTATAGCTGAACCTACTTTTTTGCCTATTTTTGGAAAGTTCTTTTTCTATTATTTGGACAAGAGCATCAAAAGTGGACACTAGTGGCACTGGTGCTATAGTCTAGGTTGGGTTCTATTGTCCTGGGCTAAATCTGATAACTATTCTAATATTCTCATTATTTTCTTGGTTTGTTTTGACTATTTTCATGTTTGGTTATTGTTCTAGGTGTGCTAATGCTACTTTTTTGACCGTCAGGAGCTCTGATTTCTATGACAAAACTATTGTTTATTTCCCCCTCTTTTGAGGGTAGGAATGAAGACCTTGTAATGACTACCCTTAGAATAAATATCCCTATAAGTGTGTTATGCTGCAAAGATACATGATATATCAATGATAATTGACAAGATATCTCAAGATATAACATGATTTGTATTGAGAGATTGTTAGATCAACATGGGTATGTCTAGATAGATATAATAATGTAATAACATGTGCATTATACTGAAATGGAAATGAAAGTCTAGCTAGTTGATTATTTTTTAGTTGTTAGTTGGAGGGATGGAACATGATGTCCATCATGGCATCCAAGAAAGCAAGATAAATGCATGATGTGGATTATGGCATTGCAAACAATGAGAAGAAAGTAGGCAAACAAGCACACAATGTAAGAGTCAAGAAGCCTAAAAGGGTGGCCAAGGGGCCACACAAACAAGGGACATGGGCAGATGTCACTCATACTAAAAGGTATGCATATAAGGTATATTCAAATGCAAAATACACATATAATTGAAACAAGTAAATTTGGTGTGAAAGCCATAATCATATAGAAGAATATAGGTAAGGGACATTGGCAAATGTCCAAAGGCACACACATGAATAGTAGCAAATGATATTGGAAAATGTCCTAAGGCACATATAAGAGACAAATAAGAAATGAGAAATGCAAATAATCTAGCTATGCTAAGAAAGAAAAGAAAGCATGTAAGGAACTGGAAGTACAATCACACCTAACTAATCAAAGCAAGAAGGAAAGTATGCAAGACATGTTAGTATAAGACTAGGTATATGCTAAAAGATACATGAGTGCTATATACTAGTGAGTGTTGATAGAGTGACCTCTGTAAGTTAGTAAGTAATATATATCAACATGATAACTAGAGTGTGTGGTGTAGGAATGACATAACCTGGATGGTGTAGTCATATAGAAGATGTCCCTAATGGGTACGTATATCGACGTAGAAGTAGGATTCCTTCGCAATGGGTAGAGTGAAGTAGTCAAAGAGATGGATGTCACTGCACACACTAAAAGGAGATCAAGTGAAGCATGATAATGTAGATAAATCAACAAATAATAAGCACAAAATAATAAATGTAAGGCTAGCATGATATTAGAAATGTAAAGCATGGATGATGCATAGAATAAAAATGTTTTTTATGTTTTTTGAATATTTGAATGTTTTTGGATTTTTGATATGTTTTAATCTATGTACAATCAAGCATAAGAAATTATGTACAAGTAAAACTGAGAAACTATGTATAAGTAATTGAGAAATTATGTACAAATACATTGGGAAAGAATGATACTAACTGATGAGTCTCATGGGAGACTCCCTATCATGGTGTCCTGTACCAAACATAGGAATCATGAGTGACTGTGAAGCATGAGGGAATGGTTGTGAATATGACTTTGAATATTTGGATTCATTATCAATATCTTGGAAATCATAATAACTTGTATTGTTCCACTCATCATTATCATCTTGATTTTGACCCAATGGAATGTTACTATTGACTTTTATTGTATTTGGATCTTTTCCTTTGATAAATTGTGTTTGTGAATGATTTGCCTTAGGATGTTCAATAAATCCCAAACCTTGGTGATAAACATTATCAATTGCTAGAATAAGAGTAGTGATGCCTTGAGCTTGCTTGCCCAACCCTTGACCTTGAAAATCAAATTAATATAGATATTTTTGACCAAACCCAAAGTGATTAAAAGGTTGAGCCTCATTTTGGAGAGGTATATTTGCATCTTTTTCATGATTTTCTTGTGCTTGTGTTACTATTTGTTGCTTTGATTTTGCTTTTTGATCCTTTTATTGTTTTGAGTTATGATTTGGTAACCACTTTTGTACTATTTATAAATTTGACCCTTTGTGAATGTGTTCCTGTGTCACTATGGATTGCTTGACTGATTTACCTTGTATAGGGTCCTCATTAGAAATTATCTATTGTATACGTGTTTTCACTGCCAAACATGAATTTGTGTGATGTCTATGCATTTTATGATACACACAATAATATTTGGATCTTCTCACTAGATGTAGAGGAGGTATTTTGATCAAGTTAGATTTAATCATTTCCCTTAGTACCTCAATTGAAATCTTATTTGATCTTTAAATGGTTTTTGAATCACTAGTTGTAGTGTTAATTTTTTGTGATTTCTTGTTTTGATATGCAAGATTGCTTGCAACCAATTGACTAGGTGAAGGTACATATACACAATTAACACTAGGTGCTTTTAAGGATTTTGTATAATTTGATTTTCTAATGTTATGATCTTTTCATGTAATAGTTGATTCTACATTTGTAGATCTTAAATTAACCTTCTCATACTGGTGATTTGATCCCTTATATTCTTACAAGTGCAAACCGTAGTTGCTTCTGATTAAACATGTAAGCACATATGTTGAAGAAGGTTTGAAGAAGCTATAGGCTGAATGTATGGATTAGGAACAATAGTATAGGCTGCCTCACCTTTTGGAGGGGTGATAACATGGGCTTGGTTAGAGGGAAAGTAGCTATCACCCTCTTGAGGGAGAGGAGGAGAAGGGATTTCTTTCCTCTGCATGAAATATGACATTGAAAAAAGATTAGCCAAGGAGGCATATACATCTAGGTAGAAACCATGTATATGGGATAAAATTCATGTAAGTGGAGTTATAAGTTGTATATAAATATGATTATAGATAGCATTCCACATGAGAGATAACAAACAAGGGATAGAGAGTAAGTAACTGTGCATTGATGCATAAAGAACTTTGACATGTGCTATGATATGTCTAATATGTGTAGCAAATAAACTCAAAAATATTTTCATATGAAAGATAAAAATCAAGGGATAGAGAATATTAAATTGTGCATGAATGTATATAAATTTTTGACATGAATCATAACATTGCTAACATCTTTAGCATGATAAATTTGACAACTTTTCCATATGAGTGAGGGAGGGTATGCAAAAGGAGAATTGAGATTTTGTGTGTTTTTAGTAATGAATTTTGTAATATCATCCCTTATTTTAAAAATTAAGCATAAAATGCAAAGAATGAAGCTTTTTACTAACATATGCTATACTTCATCATTCATGTACATGATAGGACCAATTATGGTGTCCTTATTTTGTGCAAGAAATGTAAGAAGTAATTGTAAATAAGTGAAACCCATTTTTGAAATCAATTTTTTTTTTACAATGTAAGGTAATATCTCACAAGCAATAGGACCTAGTATATGCAGCTAGGGTTTGAAAGATGATTAATTTGAAAATTACTATGAAAATTTGAAATTTAAAGTGAATTTTTGAGTTAAGTATGCAAGTAAAAAATAAAAAATTTATTAGAAAATTTGTGATTTAATAGGACCTATTAGATGAAACTAGAGTTTTGAAAAGTAAAATATTTTTTAGATTCACTATTGATTTTGGAATTTTGAATGGATTTTATGATTTAAATATGCTAGTAAAAATTTAGAAAATGATTGGAAAATTACTAAAAAAATATTGGGACCTAGTATGGGCAACTAGGGTTTGAAAGAAAATTATTTTAAAATTACTAAGAAATTTTAAATTTTAATGCTAATTTATGGTTCTATTATGCAAGTAAAAAATAAAAAATAAAAATGAAAAATTAGAAGGAAAATTACCTTAGGGTTTCTAGGATTTTTATGCACAAACGAAGTAAGTTAGGTTCACCAAATGTTTTAACAATTTTGGAAATATTGGAGTGTTATTCCTAATTTATTTAAAGGGTCTAGATTGATAAATCAGTAAATAATATGTAGTAAATAAGATATTTATTTGTAACTAGATATTTTTTAAAAATAGTAATAAGAGGGAGAAAATAAGACTTAGCTTAAATTCTATTGATCCAACTGAGACATGGTCTGATATTCACTGTTTGGGCCTGGGACACTGTTGTAAACAAGATTATAATTTTATTTTTATGATTGGATAGGAGCCTGAAGGTGGACAAGAGTGGCACCGATGTTGTAGTTTTTGTTTGGTGCTATTGTCTTAAGGATATGAGCTTTCTAGGTTTTGCTTGATAGGTTTATGTGGCCCTATATGTGAGTTTTTGAAGTCCTATTATTAGTAATGCTCCTTGTAGATCTGATTTTATTCATTTTTATACCTTCAATGTACTTGAAAAAAACTTTGGGATATAGGGAAAAGGGGTTAGTGTGTATAAGATGCACCAGATGTGCTTCACACCTTGTGTGTGGGCATGCTGCATACATACCAATACCTCGAAGAGGAATCAAGCCATATGGAGTTCTCCCACTTGATGTGATTTTATGCAATTGAGTGTATGAATATGTAAAGAATGCTAAACTGAATGTGCTTGAGATGGCCAAGGATTGATGTAAGGATTTGAATTGACTTAAAGTGTATAGGTTGGTTGTATACAGAGAAAAGAGAAGATTTATTGAGTAGTCTTGCTTGTATTCTTGCTTACTTAGTGATATTTACTAACCCTTTCCAAATGATCTTTAAATGGGATTTTATAGGGATCTATTGGTCATGGATTGAATTTGTTCACATTAGGCTGACAAGGATAAGGATGGAAAACCAAAAGGAATTGACTATTAGAGCCAGAAACAAGCTATGACAATAGCATTGAAAGTAGAGAGGAGTGGCATTGGTGATATTATCATAGTATGGTGCTATTGTCCTAGGCAAATGGGACTTGGGGATGCATTGGTCATAAAAAGAGGGTCCTAACTCAGCTAGGATTAGGTTTGAAAGGCTAGGATAACTAGGAATCAATGAAAACAAGCCTATGAGGGTCATGAGAGCAAGCAAGAGGGGCTTATGGGTTGGGTGTCATTATCCATGTTCAAGTTACCAAAATTTGCATTTTATATGACTACAACAGGATAATCATATTTAAATCCATAATAGTTGCTTAATTAATTTTGGTAGTTGGATTGATTGGTAGGAAATAATATTTGAGACTCTTCCAAGTGGTTTATAAATATAGGGCTAGGTGAAACATTAGGGAAATTTGTATTCAGGATAAGGAGACTGCAAAAATTTAATACCAACCTAAATAAAGGAAGAGAGAGGGTGAATGTTTGCATAATATTTTTGAGTTGATGAAGTCTATACTTAAGTTTTTGGGTGAAACATCATTGTAGTTGAGTTGAACATTAGCTTTTATTCTGATAATTTTTATGTACTATTTTTTGGAAATTAATAAAAATAAATACATTGACCTATATTTTCTATTGTGTGTGCCTTGGGGTTTGAGATGAGTCTTAGGCTACATGGATTGACTTCCTTTCATTGATAACTTGATTCCTAATTGCATCAAAATTTTTATGAGTATACATATACAATTTTATGAAAACTATTCACTTTAATTGACAAAAAATAATAATTGATATAATATTAGATTCAAAATCTAAAAGTATTATAGCTATGAAAATTAATTCTTTGAGCTAAGAAATAAATAAAATATTTAATAAAATTTTCCTTTGAAAACTAATTAATTTCACATATCAACAAATTGAGCGAAATGTTTTTGCATCAATGCATTTAACAACTTAATTTTATATCCATTATTGTTAGAGGTACAATAATTGAGAGTGTGTGGGGGGGGGGGTGAATTAGTGATACAATAAATTCAAATCCAATTCCAAAACTTCAAACTCTCAAGCACTCAATCATAAACATTCATGAAGCATATAAACCATTCATAAAGAAAGATATGCAAGATCAATGACACATGACACATAAATTATGTGGAAAACCCTCATGGGGGATAAAAACCACTCTTAAGTCTAAAAAAACATGGACTACATTCCTATAATAAGTCACAAACAAGAGACCTTTATTGAAGCACCAAATTCACAAGGAACACCCACCCCTAAGCATGAACAAGCACCAACTTATCCTAGATTTTGAGCACCAACACAACACCTCTAAAATCAATAGATCCATTACTCTTATTGAATTTCAATCTGATATAGAAAAAAAATTATAACACCTCTCTTCATCTTTCACACTCTCTCAAGCCTTTACACACAAGCAATGCATCCAAAATACCATTTTGGATCACTCTATACTTCTTTGTTCATCTTCAATCTTCAACCCATAAAGAACACTATTATAACATCATAAATATGACCTATATGTCATGCATAAATTCCTCAACCTGCTCTTATTTTTAATATATCCACCAATATCACTCATACTTAACTATACTTCGCATCTCAACTCTAGAAACCTTCATCTTTGTTTATACTCTTTATAGAGCCTTCATGATCATCATCTTCTTGGTCAGCGACGAGACATGCCTTAACCATTAAGGATTCTATCACACTTGGAATTAGATAAATATCACCTTCATAGGTCATCCATAGTTTTTATATACCAACCTTAAGCATCAATACCTTTCAATTAGGCTTAAGAAGCCCTTTTAGGTACATGGAGGCATATTCACCCTTTTAGCACTTCACTGAGAAAAACTAGGAACATAAGACCACTTCAAAGCACATAGGTCTATGCCATATGACCCCTAATCTATCCTAAAACTATTAAAATCATCCATACACACCTCTACATATGAGAAACCTATCAAACATTTGCCTTGTACAAGAAAACCCCATGAACGAATCAAAAGTCAACTTGTAAGCAATTGTTCATACTGAAGATGGATTGGTCAAACCACCAAAATCTATAAAAATTATCCTCAAGGAGTCTACAACACTCTCCAATAGATAATTCACCTTGAAACATCCAAAAACCATCACTAGAACTCAAACATCCTTCTCGGGTCACTTACAAAAAAAGGTCAAACCCTCAGTCAACTTTGGACTACAATAAGTGTAGGTGTACAACCAATAAAACCTCCAAATTATTTTTCTTGGATTTCCCTTTAAATTATCTACCACTTTTATTTTTATACTACCATCAAATTCATCCAAAATCAAAAGTTATAGCCCAAATAATGAGGACTAGTTTTCCTTTGTAAATTCAAATATTTGAATTCCAAAGGTCACTTTTTAATGCAACTTTGGCTATGGAAAATAAAGAAATATGCCTGGGAGACCAACTTTGAACTACCATAAGTTTTTATAGACACCATGTCAAGACCTGAAATTTGAAACACATGATCTAGGTACAAACCTTAACAAACCTAGGTGACCATTATTTTCTGACACCTTCACACTTGTGAATGCTGATGTCATCAATATGCCCACTTAGCCTAATTTGCTAAAAGACCAACTAGGCCTAGATGACCACAAGGATGAACCAAATGGAAAACTTACACTTATATAAGCACTCCAAGCAATATTTACACTCCATAGGACCTATTAAACAAGATCACATTATCAATAAAGTTCATCAACTTGCCTATCCAACCAAACACTGAAGATCCAATGGCTACTGAAGCACACTTTGTCATTGACTAGCTAGCAACCTTAACACCTTATGAACACTCTTGGACACCTTGGAGACATCATTGAAAACAACTCAACACATTATCTCCTCGTTAAATAAATTTAAAAAACATTATTTCAAAATAGTCTACCATCCAACTTAGGGTGTAGATAAGTGAGGTTTCATCTTGGAAATAATTCCATCAACACACACTAATTATTGGGTCCAATAAAGGCCCATGTGCCTAGATTCTAATTTAAAGAAATAATTCCCTGAATCTATTAAGATTGATCATATCAAAGTTTCTTATAACTAAAAAATAGAAATGAAAATTTCGATCATTAATTTTAAGGTCCTTGCTTGTTAATCACAATAAAAATAATAGAAGTTAAATTAAATACTTGCTTTAAACAAAAATATATATATTTAAAGTGACAAATTTATAAATTAAATAGACATTAAATTTTTCTTTAAAAATTAAAATAATAAACCAAATAAATAATATACTTTTAAAGAAAGCAATCATCTTACCAAGATGGTTATTTTGGACACACATCAATGCATAACTTTACTAATTTATCACCAAATAGAACTTACAACCTACAAAATTATCACACCCAAGGCACTCAAACCAACATTAAACTTATTATTGAAAATTAAAATAATAAAGGAAACCAAAAAAACTTCCATTCTAGGCAAATAGAACTCAAAATAATAGCATAACGTTGGATAGCAATATATTTTTGGACACATTTTTGTACAACATATGGCAAATTGAAAAGAATCCAAACAATATTAATAGAGCCAAAGGTACAATGATTCATCATGTAAAGAATAATAATAATAATAATAATTATTCCTCATGAATAATGAAGTCGGCCCATCCTATAATTATGAGGAAATCACTATTTCAGAGAAATATATATATATATATATATATATATATATATATATATATATATATATATATATATATATATATATATATATATATATATTTATAAAATAAATTCATGGATCTCATCCTCCTTGTGATGGGTCTACCATAAGGCTTGAAATGTTGTGTTTCAAATAATTATAATGCAGTTTTATGATTATTTCCAAATTATAGAAAGGTTACTCATAGGTTAATAACACATTTAGAGGATCTCAATGTCATTAGTGTTCACTTCAAATTAATAAGGTTAGTCTATACAACCAATAGGTGATCTATCTATTAATATTTATTAATATAAAACTATATAAATTATAATATTATATAACTACATATATTATATTATATAATAATAATATTAACATACCTATCTTAGATAAATATATGTAAAATATGCTAATAGAAATAAATATCGAGGTACCTATTCCATTTATGTCACAAATCTAATATAATATAGGCACCTCAAGAATGACATCTATTGGCATATTGTACACAGATTTATCTAAGTTAGGTATGCTATCTAAGCATCCATGGGTATTGCTTTTTTATTTAATATATAATATGCAACATTACATAAAAAAATTAAATATGTATGACAATAAATGATTTTTTTAAAATCATCTAAATGTATCATATATATAAGATAAAATAAAAAATAAAGAATTATTTAATATTCATTAAAATGTGCCATATACATCACATAAAAAATTAGAATAATGAATCATTTCATATTCATATAAATAAAATTTAATAAGTACATGACATTATTTATGTTCTAAGAACTTTAGGGTCTCGTCCTGAGCTTTCCATTTTGAAAGTTTTTTTTCCATATTCATAGTAGTTATATGTAAATAGAGGTAATATTATTAGTCCTTCCAAATACTTTACAAGGAACAAAACCATAAATGGTAACCTTGTTCTTTCCTTTTATCCTAAATCAATTGTGTCTTTTAAAAAAGTCAAACCTTATGATTTGTGTATTGTTAATGCCCAAGTTAACTACAAGGGTAGTTGGTTTGTGCATACCATTTGTAATGATGTAATTGGAATTATATGTGAAGTTCCATCTTCAAATGGTAACTATCAAACTCGACCTTAACATATGTTGGTGGTTTTGGTGTGACATTCCCATGTTTATATATTATACTTTAAATATACCCTAGAGATCTAATTACAAGACGTACATCTATCAAGATATTAGAGGTTAACATGACCATTACATCCTTAATAATTAATAACTCCACATCAAGTTCATTAATGTGACCTCTTACTAGTGCATTGACATTGCCTACTTTGGTTATGATGCTATGTGCAACATGTCATTTCAATGAATGTAAATTAACTCTATTATGGTTATGCACATTGTCATTTGTGATGAGAAAATGAATACTACTATCAATTCTTCATTGGTGGCTCTACCTATTCCAAAAATTGGTTTTTTCATCAATAACTTCCAATTGTCAAATATTAAATTTGCATTTCTTCATTTGTGAGAAGTTTTCAAGTTCTAGTGCTTGTGGCCTAGGATCCGTATTATTTGTCCTTAAAATAGATGATGAAATTTTTCTAGTCGACATCTATCACATATAGGGCCTTTAGGTGTTTGATAAATATTTATTGTAATGTAACTTTATTGACCAATATAGCACATGCTTGGTGAAGCAAGATTATCTAGACCATGCCAAAAATTGTTTGAAAAGTATTCAAATCTCTTTCAAACATTCCATTGTAATTAATTATATTTTGTTATCTTTTAATTTTTGAATTTTGCATTCATCTTCTTCTTCTAGGTTGTGATATTGATTCTTATTCTAAATCAATATTTTGAATGTCTTATTATTCTAAGTTACGATGTTTTATTCTCTTGTATATCATTAGATTTTACATTATTTGTAACATTGACATCCTTTGCATCTTGAGCTGCTTTCTCTAATGTTTCAAACACACGATATATCAATATTAAATTTTATTCTTTAGAATTAATACCAACATTAGCTATCGATCAATGATAGTACCTTTGGGATGCTTCACGATGAATTAGTTGTATGTATTATCCTTCTACCTCAATCAATTGATCTGAATGTATTTCTCTTTGTAATATTATTCTTAATACATATTGCTCATCTTTGAGATGTTTGATCATGATTTTTTTCCATCTCATCTGCATGTCATCTCTTTTTTATTCCAATTCTTTAGTTGTCAATTCAACCCTCCATTCTATAAATATTTTTCTATCAGTATCATTTTAACATTTTCTTTGTTCCTCTATTTATTCATCTATCATTTGTTCTTGTCTTCGTATACAATCTTGCCTTTGATATTCTCTTCAATATAATTAATTTTAAAAATTCAGTTTTATTCAAGCCATACCTACAATGTATTTCAAAAAATATATAAATATTTTAATAATAATTTATTTAGGTACATTTATTTAAAAATTATTCATTAAATTTATAAATGTTTCATAAATCTATCCTTGACAACCCTTTTTCAATATGCATCTATTGATTCTATCACTAGCTACCTTTTTAAACACACATCTATACATTTCATCCTTATGCATCATAAATATCTATGCTTTACATATTAAAAATACAAATTTTTATTCAAATGATTAAAACACCACATAAAAAAATTAAAACAAATATTTAACAATAACTATACTTAAACATACAATTGTTATAAAAATACAACACCAACTAGGGATTTTATATATAGGGAGGGAGTAGTGGATTTGAATTCAACTTAGTTAATTTATAAATGTAAGTCCACACTGTAACACCAAACTTATTTTTTTATAGATATTGAGGGAAAGGGCCCTCACCCATAGAAAGGAGGAAGCAAAAAACACAAAGTAGGTGGTAGTCCAGCTAAGGTGGAGATAACCAACCATGAGTAAGATCCAAAGGGAGAGTAGCAAAGCATCAAGGTGAAAACCTCAGGAATAAGGATATCCAAAAATGGTAAAAAGAGTATCCAAAAAGAGATAAGAAAACCATCTACAGGGGTGGGAGATATGTTAGACATGTGGTCCTGTGCGAAGGACCCAGACTATCTTTAACCTCCCTATCATGCTTGATAGGTCCAAAAACACCTCCAAATCCAAAAAATCCACCATAGACGACATACATATCTATATGAGTTAATAAACCATAACCTTGGAGTCCTTTGAATGGCCTCTACTAGGTAACCTAGCAGTCTCCTTCTCCATAGCATCCACCACTCCTCTACTGGAGAAGAAGTCCACAAGGTGTTGTGTTGTATATTCCAAGGACTCAGAGTCTAATCTTCCAATGAAAGGAGATAGAGAGGGTATAAGTTTGACCCAAAAATTTAAGGAGAGATCTAGAGGGATGACATTTTAAGAGCCCTCAACTAGTGCATTCATAGTTTCATGTAATTTCACATAACAACATTCCAATTCGTGAAATATAGTTAAGGGGACTAAATTTAAACACTATGAGCCATAAAAGGGAAAGAATAGGCCATTTACCTACGGGAATCAATTTATCCACCAATCCAAGCCACCCTAAATCTCCTTCCAAACCATAGTCTCTGTAGACACTATAAAAATGCACATGATGGTTCTAGATGTTGAACTAACCCCTAGAGCACCCTTGGACCCCCTCAAGACCACTTGAAAAAACTTAACCACTAAATATAAGTCAAGCTAACTAACTAGCTAATTAACTTTGACCAACTTTACCTTTGACCTCTCGATCATCGATGGTCACCCTGACTACCGATGGTTAGGCTCAACTGTTGATGGTCAGGTTTTTACCACCTGAATAGTTAAACTCTAGCTCAACTCTACCTTGATTTTATATTCTTATCCACTTGCGTAAGTATGCATGCTAAGACTAAAATTAGATGACCCCTTGACACCTTGTTGAACTTATTATTTCACCTCTCTCTTCCTTCTATAAAAAGAGAAGAGGAAGAGGTGAAAAGGGATCCAGAATTAAGAGAAATCAAGCACCAAGGAGAAATCAAGCATCAGAGCTTCTTGTATCAGAACTTCTCTTGTAAGTATTATTCCATTAACCAAGTTAGATATCTAAGGTGCTATAATTCATCAGTCACAACCAAGACACCATTACTCTACTGAAAATGTTTTAGACTCTACCAACAAGTTTTTTCAACCAACTACCTCCACATTCTTTAGGCCAACAAGTTAAGTATCTATCTTTTATCATATTTAGTAATTATTTTCTCTATTTTATCTTCTAGAATCCATTATATAACTTTGTCAAATAGCTTCTTGAACTAAACCAAAACCCATAGTAACCATCGACAGTCACTTTGACCGTTGATGGTCTATCCATAATCATCGAGGGTTACCCAACTCTGACGATCACTATGCAAAAATTTCAATAGAAAGCTATTTTCACCTATAAAACCCCAACCAATGCCTAATTTTTGACTTTCTACTTGATCATAGAACATCACCCTATTTTTTGAACCATACCTAATTTATTTGGCATTAATGTTCAATTGTTTAGTTCTATAATTAGTCAAATTAATCTCTTTCAAGCACTTCTTGTATTTGATTTCAGCATTTTCTATTATTTATGCAAGCAATTTATATTTCTTTTTAGAATTTGATTATTTAAAAGTGTGGATTGATAGCCTCCAAGGAAGCTCGTGCTTCTTGGATCTATCTTTTTAGGCAGTTCACCTTACTATATAGCTAATCAACCATTTATTTAGTGCTTTCTTATCTGTAGGTCATTCCTCCCAAGCCAAAGAGAAGTATCTAGATCACAGAGTGTAAACCAAATCCAAGATCTACTAACCTCACCCTTATTTCAAGTTTTAAAACTTTCTTCTGAAGAAAACAAAGAAAAATTTACATGAAACATTATTGTACACCTGGTGGGACCCTTGATTCTTTTCTTGGGTCCATAGTTGCATCTAGGGGCTTCTTCTTCGTGTCTTTCTGCTCATACAATGAAATCAAAATTTCATTTTGGGTTAAAAATTGATTGCATACATTATTTTTTTGCTTATTTTATCTCATCTAGCTTAATTAATCAAGTGAATTGATCATAGCTTCACTCTTATCACACACACAATACCAAACCACTTACACCTAATCAAGTATAAAAACATTAACATAAGGCCTGACTGGGATTTCATCACCTAGTGGTCACATTTCCTAGTTATCCTTCTTGGATTTCATCACCAAAGGGAGAACTACTTAGTTCGCTAGCTGAGTATAATCTCTGACAATCGATATATCTTGGCTAAGCACCTAACACCCTTATCGTTGTGGTGTGTGAAGTGAAGGGCTAGGCCCTAATATCAAGCCACATACTAATTTCCAATATAAATCCATTTAAGATCCTAAACATAACCTGAAACCAACCATAGACTTCATTTCTAGTACCTGCTCCACAAGCCAAGTTGAGTCACACAATTTTTAAAGCTTAAGGCATAAGCCACAAGAGAGACTAAAAAGAACCTTATGATTTAAATTTTTTTAATGTGTGTTTTGTTTCCTTGACTTTTTCTTGTTTTCTCTTTGTTTGAGTTGTGAGATTTCTTGTATCTTCCTCTTTTCCTTATCTGCATGGTTTTAACTAAGCAACAACTAAGAAACCAAACAAATCAGGATCCACCTCCTAATCATTTATATTCCTCTTCCCCCTCATCCATAGAGTACATCTCAGATGGAGTGTATATGCAATCATAAATTCATCATGTCTATAAATTAATCCTAGCTCAAAGAAGATATAACAGACTTACACTTTTGATTGGGGATATACTTGTTAAGCAGGAGCATGACCAATATAGGGATCTGCTAGACTCGATTAGGGGATCACTTGTCACAACATATCATACTAGGAAGGGTTCCAAAGCCTACAGTCTAACACAATCACACAGCAAGCCTAATAGAGTCATAAGGTTTAAAGCATTTCACTTATTATAATATTAAGAAAGTAAAGCTAATCTAGTGCACACCAAAGCTTATGGCACAAAGTGGGGGCTAGAAAAAATAAAACAAACATGTATAGGGAACTTCAATTAAATTAAGTATGAGTAACAACTTAATACATAAAATATGAAAGATATTATTATTCAAGCCAACACTTATGCTACTTCTATCTACTAAAAGAGAGGAGAATAAAGTTAGAATATACTTACCTGAATGTGAACCTATCGAGACTCAATCTCTCCTTTGGCCAAAGGGGCTTCACAAGAGGTTGTTGTGGTTTGTAAGGATCACTAAGAAAGGCCAAATCATCCAAGACTTATCCATAAGACTAGATCCTCTAAATAAGAAACCTAAGCTAAGTCTCCTCAAGTAGAATGGTGGAAGAGTAGATTGTGAAGAAGCATGAGTGAATAATAACTCTTGATTACATATATGAATAATGACCAAAATGATCTTGTATATATAGGAAAATCTTGTTCTAAATCTTCCTAGTAATGTTGGTTATACAGGGTCAACCCAATCGACCCAGTGTGTTTTCAAGGATAATTCACTAGGTCTGAGCTAGGTCAACTAAAAGGCTAACAAGCGAAGAAAGTGAAAAATACCCCTAAATTGTATTGGGTCAACCCAATCGACCTAGTACAGTTGACTGACTAAAAGGGGTTTAAGATAATAAAAAGAGGGATGAAAAAAGGAAAATACTAGAGGAGTATCTAAGGGAGGATAAATAGCTTAGGGAATGGGTTTGAAAGCTGGTTGGATTGGTAATAATGTGGCAAGAAGGGATAACAATCTTGCAAAGCACCAAAGGTCTGCCCACCCCTTTTCGGATGCACCCCTTAGGGTGTGCGCTCAGAGAGATTGAGTCTTGACAGGGTCCTACAAGATGTAAAGCATCAATATTTGATAAAAGGTTGAAAATATTATGTGCATACATAAATACTTCTCTCCATCCTTCTGAAAGTCCTAACATCCCTTAGATGGTTTCCCAAGGTGATGTTGATTTTTCCACCTTTATAGATAATAACCCCATAGCCCTCCAACATTACCTTAATACCATATCTCATCGTACCCCTGCTTTGGTTCCACCTATTGACCCACCCTATGGCATGCCATTCCACCATATGTGTGTCACTTCTATTTTTCCCACCATCTCCACCTGACCTTTAGTCACCCATGCATCATATTCTACCAATAATCCCATCAATACCACCATCCAAAATCAACCCACCCAACCGAATAACACCCAAACACCTCCTACCCCAACTAATAACCCTATGGATTATTGTGGGAGTACCTTTTACTAGTGTCGCCACCATTCCTCTTATTCTCAATCTACCTACCTCCACTCCATTCAAGAGTTTGGTGGTCTTCATACCTTCTACCTTTCCACCCATTAGTACCAAAGTTACCACCTACCCCCTCTTTACCAACCCAACCATACCTCCAACCTGACCTACGCTAATCCCCTAATAAATGCCCATTGCACAAAACCTGAGTTACATCCCGAACCCAGAAAGGTATGTACCTCTACCTTCCACCCAACCACCTATCTCCATGTATTCATATGTTGCATCATCCCAACCACCCATATACACATACCAATATGTGGTAGCCTCTCAACCCCCCACCAACTATCCATATGTTGCACCTACCCAAACTCAACATAATCTACCTTATAACTATGGGGATACACAACCACAAACTGACCTTGTTAAAATATTAATGGACTAAGTGACTACTTTGGTGTCATCTATTTTTGGTGCCCATAACCTCTTATCTTACGACTAAATCTACAATGAACTAATTCATCCATCTATCCCCATTTGACCTTATCCTCCTCAATGGGAACTTTCAAAAATTTTAAAATTTTAGAGCAAGGAAGACCCTCAACAACATCTGAGAGCATTTAGGCATTATTATTTTTTGATTTCCTATGATGATGCTCTCCTTTTCTATACCTTTTCTATGTCTCTATTAGGTTTTTCTCTAGATTGGTACTATGATATTACAAAACACCCCCTCTTTTATTTTGCCCAACTAGCTCAAACTTTATTAGATCACTTTTCCATAAACATCTCTAAGAAAGTTTCCATCATCGATCTCTACTCTATTTGGAAATTTGATGACGAGTCCATAGCTGATTTCATAGCCCATTGGAAAATCTTGATAAAGTAACTCTCTTTCTCTTTGCCTCAACATGAGCTGATTAAAATCTTTGCTCGAGCTTGTGCCAAACACATTTCCTCCACTTTACAGGTTCATACTTTTAGGACCTTTGATGAGGCTTCCACCATGGCATGAAAACTAGAGAACAAAGCCATTGGTTAGGGGAAGTTGAAATTGAGAAACTAGAATTCAACATTCAAATCAAATGAGACTCCCTCCTCCAAACCTAACAATCAAACCAATGATAACACCAAAAAAAAGGGAACTACGAATGTAGTTGTCCTTAAAACTGCTCTTTCACCTATTGTTAACCAACACAACTCCTCCAATTCCTCTAATCAGAACACTAGTAACCCAAATTGCAACAAACAAAATCAATTTACTCCACTAGGGGAATCATAGGCTTCGATATTGGAGAAGTTATTGAAAGAAAACATCATACAACTCCTGTTGATCAAACCTCCACAACAATTTGATTTTTCTTATCCTGTACCTAGTTGCCATAAGGAGAATAAATTATGTGCCTTCCACCATGTCATTAGAAATGATGTTAGTAGGTGTAATACCTTAAATAACATCATTCAAAATCTCATCAATAAGGGGAACTTGTGTTGGATAACCCCAATGCACCCCCAAATCAATCACTTGATATCTTTAGACAACCATTTCCCAACCATGCCCCTTCCATGAACAATGAATACAATAGAGCATAATATTTTCACAACCATGAAGTCCATACCATTAACATAGTTCTTAGTCAACTTATTGTTGAGGAATCCATTAAAAAAACTACCTTCCCTTCCCCTCCACTTATTGAGTTAGTGGAGTCACCCTCCATTCCTTCAGAAAATAAAACCAGGGAAATAACCCCTCCATTTTCTCCACCTATTGAGGTATTTGAGCTACCAAACTATCCTTTGTAAGGCATACCAAATGAGGAAACAGTTACTACCATATCCTTCTCCTCCATCGTACAACAATCCACTCTTCCTTTAGAAAACATCCCTAAGGAAGAGATCACTCTACCTACCTCTCCCATAGGAGACCCATCTTCCCAAACCTTGGATCCTTTGATTGAAGAAAAGGATGGGGTAACCATTTCTCTCTCTCCACCCATGGGGTTGACCTTTGAGTTCTGTATCGAAGGGATCAAACCCATCTATAATCCCTTCTCTATACTAGTTCAAAACTTAGAATACTTATCTCAACCTAATACAAATCATGCCACATTATGGAACCATCTCAGGCTTCCTTACCAAACCAAGCAAGAACCTCCAACCACACCACTGTCATCCCAATCTTCCATTCCCACTATTGAAACCAATTTCACCATAATCAATCCATTAGAATCCTCTACCAACCAAACCATACCTAAACCGTTAGAATTGACTCCACCTAAAATAACCAAGTTACTTTATACCATTCTAACCAAGCCTACCAAAAACCTTGGCATATTCCCTATTTAGGACCTTACTCACCCCTCATTGAAATTGGAATTAACTTCACCAAACCTATCAAATAAACCCCAAACCAAGCCAACAAATAAGGTAAAAACACCCAATATTAAAAAAACCAAAACTCTACCTCCACTTTCCATTTTGCCTTCCATTTTGGGACCTCACCATTCTACCTTGGTAAGGAAACCAACCATCCTAGACAAGACCTAAAACCAACCACCACTTTTGGTTACACCATCACTCCTTTCATCGTCACCTATTTTCACCAAATGTTTTATAACCAAACTACCTACTTCTCAAGCATCCACCCCAACACCTTTTACCTCTAAACAATTCATACCAAAACCATTCACCAAGAATGCTCCTTTGCCCAAATCTCTTATAATCAAACCCATTCCTAAAAGGGATTTCACCTCAACTACCAAAACCAAAACCTCCATGACTTGCCACATTTTCTTGAGTCTTACTCCTCTCTATCCATACCACATCCATATACCATCTATTCACTAATGTGTTTTCAAGGTCAATTCACTAGGTCTGAGCTAGGTCGACCAAAAGGCTAACAAGCCAAGAAAGTGAAAAATACCCCTAAATTATACTAGGTTGACCCTATCGACCTAGTACAACCAACTAACCAAAAGGGGTTTAAGATAATAAAAAGAGCGATGGAAAGAGGAAAATATTGGAAGAGTATCCAAGGGAGGAGAAATAGCTTGAATAATGGTTTTGAAATCTAGTTGGATTAGTAATAATGTGGCAAGAAGGGACAGCAATCCTATGAAGCACCAAAGTTTTGCCCAGCCCTTTCTTAGTGTACCCCTTAGGGCATGCATTCAGAGAGATTGAGTCTCGATGGGTTCCTACAAGATGTAAAGCATCAGTGTATGATAAAAATTGAAAATATAATGTGTATACATAGAGAGTTGTCCCCATCCTTTTAGAAGTCTTAACATCTCTTAGACTGTTGCCCAAGGTGATGTAAATTTCACCACCTTTATAGATAAGAACCCCATAAACCTCTAACATTAACTTAAAACCATATCTCACCCTACCCCTACTTTGGTTCCACCTATTGACCCACCCTATGGCATGCCATCCCACCTTATATGTGACACTTATATTTTTCCCACCATCTCTACCCAACCTTTAGTCACACAAACATCATCTTTTACCAATAATCCCATCGATACCACCATTAAAAATCAACCCACCCAACCAACCAACACCCAAACACCTCCTACCCCAACTAAAAATCCTTATGTATAGGAGAAACTTGTTAGGTTGTGGAGCTAAAAGCTTCAACTATGTAGATATGGAGGAGGTTGCTGAAGTTCCATAAGTACCAGCATCGGCAGTATAACCGACATCGGTCATGATGAATGCAGAAGGCAACCGGCATCGACAGGGATTCGATCGACGTCGGTCAACACCATTTAGATAGGGACCGACGTCGGTTGCCTGTGTGTTCCAGAATTGTTCGTTGCACGAACAGTTAGTTTGTTGAACTGATTGTTTGCATGTAAAGGCTATTTCGAGTCTTGAGCTGCGTGTCTATTATTAGTAAACTAAGAGTCTAAGTTATTGTTTAAGTCTGGGATCTATTTATAGACCCATTGGCATGTATTATAATTATGAGCTGAAAAAGAAGGCAAGGAAGATCCTTCCATTGTAATATCATTGAGTTGCAGGTTGTTGCAAGCTCATAGGAGATCCACATGTGTAAGTATGGTCTGTTGAATTGTAGGTTGCAGGTTCATGGGAGATCTACTTGAAATACTTTAGAGTGCTTGGTACTGGTAGGGTTATTACTGACTAGTTGGAGAGGTGAACACCAATTCTGTGTGTGAGTTGTGTGTTGGGACCGTTTTTGGTAGGAGAGTGAACTTTTGAATAAGAATTACTGTACACTTGAGGTGTGGGAAGCCTCTGAAAGGTGGGAAAAGAAGTGGCATCTTCTTTATTGTATTTTTTTCTGTACGAGTATTAATACAAGATAGTGTATTGTCTCTCATATTCTGTGCTATTTGTGAATTTTAGTTACTTGTACTTCTGGATAATTCCGCATGTTTAATTGCTTGTATTTGGTAATCATATTGTGCTCTTTCTAAGGAGCAAGATCCTAACAAGTGGAATCAGAATAGGTGTGTTGTTCTTGGATTCCCTAAAAACTGGTATCAGAGCTTTTGGTTGGGATACTAACAGGTTGTATCAGATCTAGTTAGTGTGTGTTGATTATAGATTACTCACAGGGGTTTCTATTTGAGTGAGAGTAGAGCAATGGCAGAAGAAAGTAAGCTATGAATGGAGAAGTTTAATGGAAAGAACTATCAATTATGGAGGATGCAGATTGAAGATTATCTGTATCAAAAATATTTGTACTTATCGTTGGGTGGGGTTGATTGCAAGCCCCGAGATATGAAGGATGAAGAATGGGAGGTTCTTGATCGGAAGGCTCTGGGATCTATAAGGTTGAGTCTTGCATCATCTGTGATTTCCAACTTATCACATGCTAAGATAATGGTAGAGTTGATGGAATCTTTGGAAAATTTATATGAAAAACCCTCGGCTTTGAATAAGGTATTTCTTATGAAACAATTGTTTAATTTGCAAATGTTGGAAGGTGGATCTATTCATAGTCATCTTAGTGATTTCCATGGTTTGGTAAACTAGTTAAATTCAGTCAATATTGTTTTTGATGATGAAATTAAGGCTCTCTTAATCTTATGCTCATTACCTGAAAGTTGGGAGAGTTTGGTAATGGCAGTTAGTAATACTGCGTCTGCTTCAAAAATCTTAAAAGTGGATGATATTGTGAGTGTAATCTTGAATGAAGAAATTCGCAGGAAAAGCACAGGTGAATCATCAGGAAATGCTTTGAGTGTGGAAAGCAAGGGAAGGCAAAGAGAGAAGATTGAGCATGGGAGATCAAGGTCAAAGATAGGCAGGAGATCCAAGTCCAGGTATGGCAGAATAACCTGCCGGAAATGTGGAAAGAAAGGGCAATTAAAGAGAGATTGTTGGTTGGATGAAGATCAACATGAAGGACATGAAGAAGAAGCAGATGTTGCAGATTTTGTTGCACAGGATGCTTTGGTATGTTCTTTGGATAAAGTAGAATCTTGGGTTTTAGATTTTGGTGCCTCTTTTCATGCATTCCCAAATAGGGAATTTTTTCATGAGTATGTCCAGGGAGACTTTGGAGAAATTTGTTTAGAGGATGGTAAGCCTTGTCAAATGGTTGGCAAAGGAAAAGTGAAGCTGAAATTGCAGACATGTAACACATGGGTGTTGAAAGAGGTCATGCATGTCCCAGTTCTGGAGCAGAATTTGATTTCTGTAAGAAGTTTGGGTGATGAGGGTTGCACAGTAACTCTCACAACGGACTCTTGGAAGGTTACCAATGGTGCACTTGTTGTAGCAAGAGGTAAGAAAGTAGGTATGTTTTATCTATCTACTTGTATTATTGATTCTCTTTTTGGGTTATCTACTTCAGCTGTAGATTCGAAGATGTGGCTTAATAGGCTTGGTCACATGAATAAGGAGATGCATGTTCTTGAGTCAAAGGGTATGCTTTCGGATTTGAAAAGCATGAATCAAAATTTTTGTATGTAGAAGAAGAAGGCAACGTTTCTTGAGGAATCTGATGTTTGTGATAAGAGTAGGAAAGCCTTGGTTTTTAAGGAGAAGGTGACGGACAGAGTTCAGCACAAGGGGCAGAAGAATTCTGAGCAGAGCAAGGGTGATTTGGACAAGGGTTTGATCCAAAAAGAGCTCACAGGTAGAAGTCAGTTCTCACAAGCAAAACACAGAGACCGACGTTGGCTAGAAAATTGACGTCGACATCTAAATAGGGACTGATGTCGGCTATGTGCAGCCTGACATTAGTGACTCAGGGACAGATAAACACCAGTGTCAGTCAGGGGAACTGACGTCGGCAATGAGGCAGTCGCATGGAACTGACGTCGATCAGGTGCAGACTGAGATGTGACCGGCATCGGTCACTGAGATGGATTTTGGGTGGACAGCGAGCTGTCAAGGAGTCTCAAGCGCCCATATGGAGGACTTAAAGGGTAAGTAAGCCTCAAATTCGTCATTTCCCTTCTTTACACTACTTGTTTCTCATTGATGGTAAAGAACCAGGAAGTTATTGAAGAAGCAGAGCAGGTAGATCCAGGAAACAGTGGGAGCTTGGCATGAATGAAGGATGTGATTCCTTGGAGAAGAACCAAACGGGAGTTTTTTGGTGGAGTTGCCAGTTGGAAGTAAGCACTGAGAGACGAATGGATGTTCAGGATGAAGAAGAGCGGAAATGGACATGTGAGATGGAAGGCCAGGGTATATGGTCTTGAATAAGCTGTAGGACAATGGAGGTTTGATCATTGTGTTTCTTTTTACCAGGTTGGATAATATTAGCTACATTATCCTGTTACTGTATGATGTGCTTGTTATAGGGTTACATATACAGGGAGTTGCTGAACTAAAGGTAAAGCTAGTTCAGAAGTATGTCATGAGGAATCTGGGAGCAGCAAGATTCTTTGGCATGAGTGTGTTCTAGGGACATGGAAGGTCACAGGTTGACTTTGTTTCAGGATGATTGTGTGAGACCGGTTAGCACGCCTATAGTTGGACAGTTCACAGAACAGTGTCTTAATTCACATAATGAGGTTAAGTACATGGTATGTACTAGACCTAAGTTTTTCCAAGCAGTGGGAGTTGTCACAAGTTTGGATCCAATCTGGGAAAGAAGCATTGGAGGGCAGTTCAGTGGATTCTTAGAGGGACCAGCAGCATGTGCACATGCTATGCAGGGTCAAGTTATTTTCTACATGGTTTGTAGATGTAGATGTGACAGGTGATTTGAATGACAGGTAGTGCACCACAGGATTTGGTTGGTCTTCAAGAGTGATCTTGAAAAGGGATACAGAGCCAAGGGAACAAACTAGATGATGTACAGGTACATGTACAGTTGCAGCTATTTATCTCCAAGTGGGAGATTGTTAGGTTGTGGAGCTAAAAGCTTCAACTATGCAGATATGGAGGAGGTTGCTGAAGTTCCATAAGTAATAGTGTCGGTAGTATAACCGACGTCGGTCATGATGAATGCAGAAGGCAACCGGCATCGGCAGGAAGTCGATCGACGTCGATCAGCACCAGTCAGATAGGGACCGATGTCGGTCGCATGTGTGTTCCAGAACTGTTTGTTGCATAAACAGTTAGTTTGTTGAACTGATTGTTTGCATGTAAAGGCTATTTTGAGTCTTGAGCTGCATGTCTATTATTAGTAAACTAAGAGTCTAAGTTATTGTTTAAGTCTGGGATCTATTTATAGACCCATTGGCATGTATTGTAATTATGAGCTGAAAAGGAAGGCAAGGAAGATCCTTCCATTGTAAGATCATTGAGTTGCAGGTTGTTGCAAGCTCATAGGAGATCTACATGTGTAAGTATGGTCTGTTGAATTGCAGGTTGCAGGTTCATGAGAGATCTACTTGAAGTACTTTAGAGTGCTTGGTACTGGCAGGGTTATTACTGACTGGTTGGAGAGGTGAACACCAATTCTGTGTGTGAGTTGTGTTGGGACCATTTTTTGTAGGAAAGTGAACTTTTGAAGAAGAATTACTGTACACTTGAGGTGTGGGAAGCCTCTGAAAGGTGGGAGAAGAAGTGGCATCTTCTTTATTGTATTCTTTTCTGTACGAGTATTAATACAAGATAGTGTATTGTCTCTCATATTCTGTGCTATTTGTGAATTCTAGTTACTTGTACTTCTAGATAATTTTGCATGTTTAATTGCTTGTATTTGGTAATCATATTGTGCTCTTTCTGAGGAGCAAGATCCTAACAAGTGGGATCAGAACAGGTGTGTTTTTCTTGGATTCCCCAAAAAAACCTAACCTTTAGGCATCAATACTCTGCTTATCATGAGAGCACATTCTACTATTGTTGCCACCATTCCTCTTGTTCCCAATTTACCTACATTCACTCCATTTAAGAGTTTGGTGGTCCCCATAATTTATACCCTTCCACCCATCAATACCAAAGTTACCTCCTACCCCTCTCTACCAACCCAACCATACCCCCAACCCAACCTACATCAATCTCCTAATAGATGCCCATTACACAAAACTCGAGTTACATCCCTAACCCATGAGGGTATGCACATCTACCTTCAACCCAACCACCTATCTCCATGTATTCATATGTGGCATCATCCCAACCACCCATATCCACATAATAATATATGGCAGCCTCTCAACCCCCCACCATCTATCCATATGTTGCACCTACCCAAACTCAACATAATCTACCTTGCAACGACGGGGGTGCATAACCACAAACTGACCTTATCAAAATGTTAATGGAAAAAATGACTACTTTGGAGTCATCTATTTCTGGTTCCCATAACCTCCTATCTTATGACCAAATATACAATGAACCAATTCATCCATCTGTCCCCATTCAACTTTATCCTCCTCAATGGAAACTTCTAAAATTTTCAAAATTTTGGAGTAAGGAAGATCCTCAACAACATCTAATAGCATTTAAGTATTCTTGCTATTTGATTGCCTATGATGATGCTCTCCTTATCCATACCTTTCCTATGTCTCTAACAAGTTTGACACTAGATTGGTACAATGATATTACAAAACACTCCCTCTTTTCTGTTGCCCATCTAGCTCAGACTTTCTTTGATCTCTTTTCCATAAACATCTCTAAGAAAGTTTCCATCATTGATCTCTACTCTATTCAATAATTTGATGACAAGTCCATAGCTGACTTTTTAGCCCATAGGAGAAGCTTGATAAATCAACTCTCTTTCTCTTTGCCCCAGCCTGAGCTGATTGAACTCTTTGCTCAAGCTTGTGCCAAACACATTTCCTCCACTTTACAGGTTCATACTTTTAGGACCTTTAATGAGGCTATCACCATGGCATAGAAATTAGAAAACAGAGTCATTGATGAGGGGAAGTTGAAATTGAGAAACAATAACTCAACCTTCAAATCAAATGAGGCTCCCTCCTCTAAACCTAACAATCAAACCAATGCTAACACCAAAAATAAGGGAATTGTGAATGTAATTATCCTTAAAACTGCTCCTCCACCCATTGTTAACCAACCCAACTCCTCCAATTCCTCCAATCAGAACACTAGAAGCCTAAATCACAAAAAACAAAATAAATATACTCCACTAGGGGAGTCAAATGCTTCAGTCTTGGAGAAGTTGTTGAAAGAAAACATCATACAACTCCCGCTAATCAAACCTTCATAATAATTTGATTCCTCTCATCCTGTACCTGGTTGGTATAAGGAGAATGAATTGTGTGCCTTACACCATGTCATTGGGTATGACATTAGTAGGTACAATACCTTCAATAATGTCATTCAAAATATCATTGATAAGGGGCAACTTGTGTTGGATAATCCCAATGCTCCCCTAAATCAATCACTTGATATCTTTAAACATCCATTTCCTAACCATTCCCCTTCCATGTATAATGAAAACAATAGAGTGACATCCTCTCAAAACCATAAAGTCCATACCATTAATGCAGTTTTTAGTTAACTTATTGCTGAGGAAGCCATTAACAAAACTACCTTCCCTTCCCCTACACTTATTGACGTAGTGGAGTCACCCTCCATTCCTTTGGAAAAAAAACTGAGGAAATAACCCCTCCATTTTCTACACCCATTGAAGTATTTGAGCTACCAAAGTCTCCTTTGGAAGGAATATTAAAGGAGGTAGCCATTAACACCATATCCTTCTCCTCCATCATACAACAATCCACTCTTCCTTTATAAAGCATCCCTAAGAAAGAGATCACTCTATCTACCTCTCCCATGGGAGATCCATCTTCCCAAACCTTGAAGCCTTTGATTGAAGAAAAGGATGGGGTAACAACTTCTATCTCTTTACCCATGGGGTTGAACTTTAAGCTTAATATTGAAGGGATCAAACCCATCTAGAATCCCTTCTTTAGATTGGTTGAAAACTTAGAATACTTATCTCAACCTAATGCAGATCATGCCACATTATAGAACCATCTTGGGCTTCCTTACCAAACCAAACAAGTACCTCTAACCACACCACTATCATCCCAACCCTCTGTTCCCACTATCAAACCTAATTTCACCACAATTGAGCCATTAGAAGCCTATACCAACCAAACTGTACTTAAACCATCCAAACTGACTCTGCCTAAAATAAACAAGTTACCTTCTACCATTCCAACCTAGCCTACCAAAAACCTTGGCATATTTCCTATTTAGAATCTTACTCACCCCTCATTGAAATTGGAATTCACTTCACCAAACCTATCAAAGAAACCCCAAACCAAGCCACCAAAGAAGGTGAAAACACCCAAGATTCCAAAAACCAAAACTCTACCTCCCCTTTCCATTTTTCCTTCTATTTTGGGACCTCACCCTTCTACCTTAGTATGGAAACCAACCATCCTAGACAAGACCCAAAGCCAACCACCACTTTTGGTTACACCATCACTCCTATTTTCATTGTCACCTATTTTGACCAAACCTTCTATAACCAAACTACCTACTTCTCAAACATCCACCCCAACACCTTTTGCCTCCAAGTAATTCATACAAAAACCATCCACCAAGAATTTTCCTTCCCCTAAATCTCTAACTATCAAATCCATTCCTAAAAGGGCTTCCACCTCAACTATCAAACCCAAAACCTCCATGACTTTGTTACCTTTGCTTGTGTCTTACTCAACCATCCTCCAGAGGTTATTGAAAGAATCTTTCTTAACCTTGCCACCTATTAGACCATTTGACCCACACAGTCCTAAACCATATTGGTATAATGACAAATTAGTATGCTCATACCATAGGACACCTGGGCATGATACTGAGAAATATAAATCTCTCCAAGTATTAGCCCATTGGCTGTATCATGAGGATGAATTATTATCAGATGAGCTTCTTATGAGCCCACCACTTACCTAAGAATCAAGAGCCATCAACCAAAGTTTACCTACTCCTCCACTTTCACCTCAGAGTGTTATGTATCTAGGGATATGATTTATTAATTTAAACCTCATAGTGAATAGGAATAAAAGCAATCCTCTAGCTTGACTCCTCCCCAAATCGATACCATCCACATGCTCACACGATCACAAGCTCAACCAAAGGACAATGGAAAAAAAAATGTGTCTATTCCATGGACATATCCCTCTTCCACCACCCAACCACCCAACCAACACCAAACACCAGTGAAGATGAGCTTTTATGAACTAATCAATACCTCACCCCATCACCACTAAGTGATGTTAGAGGCTTTGCAATCCATAGAGGTCTAACCAAAAGACCCACAACCTATAGCAACCTTTGTCAAATCCCTTCAAATTTCCAACCTTATTACCTTTAAGGATCTGGAAATACCCTCCATTCATCCAGAAGATCTAGATCCTCCCCTCTTCATTATCATGTATATCAACCAAACCCATGTCAAGAGGGTTATGATTGATAGGGGAGCTATCATCAACATTATCTACTCCCATGCATACAACTAACTCAAATTACCTAAGAACATTATGTTGGAAACCTCAGTGGTGCTTTGATCATTCAATGATACCATGGACATGACCTTAGGAACTATTGTCCTTCACATTCATTTAGGACCCTGCACGCTTCTTGAGATCTTCTACATAGTAAAAGGCATGTTATAGTACAAAATTTTATTTGGATGCCCTTGGATCCATTCTATGGGCTGTGTGCCATCCACCCCACACTGATGCATCAAATTTGAACATGAAGGTCAAGTTGTTACCATCCAATCTAACCTGAGTCCTTTCACATCATATAATATGACGTACCAACCCAATGACATTATCCTTCCCTCATCCAAAAAAATTCACCATTGAAATATGAATCCCCATTTTCTTTTACCACCAAAGCATCCACCAGTTCATCTATCCCATTCTACCCAAATCCCCACAATGGACCCTTTGGAATCAACCTTATAACATCTTTCGTTAGAGGAGTATCAACTTTTGACACTAGACACTTTTCCTACTCCTAAAGAGTATGGGAATCTTGACAAAAAACCTAGTTATGACCCCAATATTGTAACCATTGTTCCTTTTAGGCCTTTAACTTATCAAACCACTTTCATATATGGGGGACTTGATAAGTCCCTTGACACTTCTTCCGCCTCTTTTTCACCTTGACCATTCACCTCCAGTTTGTCCTACCTATATAAACTAGAGTTTTCCAAGACATATATTTATAGGTGTGCTTGGAAAGGATTTGGTTTAGGCCAATATGAACATGGGATGCATGAGTTATTTCCAATCAAAACTCAAAAACCTCATAAGAAAAATGGCCTCAGTTTCACACCACCTAAAAAACAAACCAACCTACCTCCCACTACCATCATTGATGAGGAAATCCCATCCTCACCATCCACTCCACCATCAAAAACTAAGCATTTTGACATCACACCCCTAACTTTATTTTCATCAACATGATCAACCTTGGACTCCTAACTTATCAAAAGGATGGGGAAACTGTAACCATTCTTCTAACTCACCTTGAGATGGTAATGAATGACTCTCCTACCATTAATACCATTTGATGTCAGGATGACGATTCCATTCTCACCTATCTTGGTGCAAAATATTCCTCTATCCAAAAATATCTTCCTCCTAAGAATTCAACCATGTTGAAGGAATCCAACATGGATATCAACTTGGGCACTCTGGATAACCCATGGATTATCAAAATTAACCAATCACTAAATTTTAAGGAAATTTGAGACTTCCCTTCCTTCATGTAAGACTGTAACATAGCGTTTTCTTGGTCTTATAGTGACATGCTGAGAATTGACCCCTCTATTACTACCCATAATATAGTTACCTACCGTGATACTAAGACCATTAGGCAAAAACTTTGACAAATGCACCCTCGCATAAACCTTCTCATAAAAAAAAAGCTTTAATGTCTCCTATCCATCAATTTCATTCAACCCATTGATTATCCCCAATGGGTCTCAAATGTCATACCTATCACCAAAGCACATGGAGACTATGCATTTGTGTGGGCTTTCGTAACCTTAACATTTCTTTCCCAAAGGACGACTTTCCTTTCCCAAGCATTGACCAACTTATTGATCTTATATCCAACCATGAGATGTTATCTCTTATGGATGTATTCTTGGGCTACAATCAGATTTTAATTTCCCTTGAAGATCAACACAAAATTTCTTTTATCACCCCATGAGGAACTTTTTGCTATAGGGTCATGCCTTTTGGATTGAAGAACATGGGTGCAACCTACCAATATGCTATGACCTACATCTTCCATGACCTTATTCACAAAATCATAGAAGACTATGTCTATGACCTTCTTAAGAAATCTAAATGTCTTAAATATCATTTAACCATTCTTAAGATTATCTTTGAATGACTCATTCATTACCATGTCTACCTTAACCCCAAGAAGTGTATTTTTATGGTCTTATTAGGAAATCTCCTTGAATTCATCATCTCCATTTGGGGAATTTAATTCAATCTATAAAAAATCAAAGTAATCCTTGACATGCCTCCTCCTACCCACCTTAAGTAACTCCTCTACTTGTAGGGGAAGCTCCAATCCATTCATCACTTTATCTCTTATCTCTCAAACTGATGCCAACCCTTCCACCACTTTTGAATAAGGATGTATCTTTCAAGTGGAATGATGAATGTCACAAGGTCTTTGATTCACTTAAAGAGTGCCTTTTTGTCTCAACCCATCCTCATTCCTCCCAAGGAAGATCAACCTTTTTACCTTTATATCTCTACCATCAACCACTCCTTAGGGACAATGTTGGCTTATTGAGATGAGCAGCATAATGAGTAAAATATCTACTGCATTATATATATGCTTATAGAGTATGAGACTTGGTACACCCATATCGAGAAGCTATGCCTTGCCTTGGTATTTGGGGCCACCAAAATTTGCCATTACCTTCTCAACCACAAGACCTATGTGATAACCAATACTGACCCACTCAAGTATATGCACTCTAAGCCATACCAAAACCAATGTATAGCTAAGTGGCTCATGTTTTTGGCTATGTTTGACCTTGAGTTCCTTTAAAATAAGTCAATTAAAGGGTATGTCATTACCAACCAATTGGTTGAAGTACCATTAGCAGACAACCAACCTCTTCTTCTTGAGTTTTTAGATGAGTCTATCGTAACCCTCTCTCAAGCAAAATTCACCTATCAAGTGACCATGTTCTTTGATGGATCAAAGTGTCAATGTGGTGGGGGATGTGGCATCATCCTTATCCTTCTTCATGATGAACCTATTCCTTTATCCTTTAATATAGATTTCATACCAATAATATGGACGAGTACGAAGCCCTACTAATAGGTTTCCAAACTGCATTAGCCTTAGGAGTCAAAATGATAAACATTTTTGGTGATTCTCAACTCATGGTCAATCAAATAAATGGCTCTTATCAATGTAAGAATGATGTTTTTAAATAGTATAAATAATTAGTAGATGTACTCTTAGCATCATTTAAACACTGCTGTATCCAAACCACTTAGTGATCTATGAACAAGTTTGCCAATATGATGGCATCCCTCGCTTCCCAGATCTCATCTTCACCCTCTAACTCTAAGCTATCTGTCATTAGCCATCAACTTACCTAGCCCTCTTATGTCAAGTCAAACTCTCCCACCATATTTAATATGGAGGATACCCAACCTAACCTTTGTTATCAACAGAATTTCGACTATCTCAACCTTACCATTGTCCCTTCTAACCTTTCTAGGAATGCTTGAAGAGCATTTATCTAGAGCACCTCACATTATGCCATATTGGGGGGAATTAATCATAAACATGTATTTGATGGTATCCTCTTCCATTGCCTATGTAGTCATGAAGCCTCTCATGCTATTAGGGAAATGCATGATGGTATATATGGGGACATTTTAGTGGCCTAGCCATTGCTAAAGACATCCTTCACCTTGGTTATTATTGGCCCACCCTTAACCAAGATTACTATGATTATGTGAAATAGTGTGTCAAATGTCAACAACACGCTAATTTACATCACACACCTAACCATAGTCTTCGAGTATCCAAATATTTCTATCCCTTCTCATAATGGGGTCTCAATATTATTGGAGAAATTAACCCCCATTCTTCATAGCGACATCATTCTGTCATCATTGCAACAAAATATTTCACCAAACGGGTTGAGGCTATTCCTCTCATCTCAACCAAAGCTATAAATATTTTCAACTTTTTAAACCATCACATTATCTATCGTTTCAATGTTCCTAATAAAATTATCATCGATAATGAAAAATATTTCAAAAACAAACAAGTCCAAGGTCTTTGTGACATGTTTGGTATCAAGTTAAGTTTATCATTGCCCTATCATCCATAAGCTAATGGATATGTGAAAGCCTCTAATAAAAATATCAATAACATGATAACTAAAATGGTTAATACATCTAGTCAGGATTGGCATTTACACATCCCCTTTGCCTTATGGTCATATCGTACTAGCATTCAAACCCCTACGAGTGATACCCTTTTATCCCTTGTGTTTAGAGCAAAGGATGTCTTGCCTCTCAAAGTCCAAATTACCTCTCTTCTCATATACCTTCAAGATCTCATTTTTGAAAGCGATTATCATCAAGAACTTTTATCCCAACCTAAGCTAATTGATGAGCATGTTTAGCGGTGCTCACTCATCTTCATGCCTATCAAGAATGCATCAAGCGTACTTATAACAAACACCTTAAAGTGTGAGAATTTAATATTGGAGACCTCATCCTCAAGGAAAATCAACATGTCACCAATATGGTGAAAAGCAAGAGGGGAAATTTTGATTTCAATTATATTGGACCTTATATCATAATGCACAAGTATATATTAGGACTTTACCGATTATCCTCTCTTGAATGGAACCCAAAACTTGAGCTCCTCAATGTTTCGCATTTGCATCTACATCTGCATCTTTTCTTTTGTTAAAATGGATCAAAATCACTTTTTGTCTAACTTAAGCTCATCCCTTGTTTCCAAAACCATATCCATCCCCTTATTTTAGGGATAACTGATTAAAGCTGAATCATGTGATTATCCATCACAATCATAGCCTAATCTTGAACAATGGGTACCACAACTCTACCCATGGCATGATTCTTATGGTACTTTATGCCCCTTTTATAGATCGATTTCTATGGTTGTTATCACTTAAACTTGTTTTACATCTTATCAACCTTATTTTGCTTTAGTTTTGCCTTCATAAAAGGTGAACCTTTAAGCTTATATAAGTAATTCCATGACATCAAAATCAAAAATCAAAAGAAATCATATGTGTCACTCTCTAGCATCTGTAGACTGCACCCTTGAAGGATATTTGCCAAAAACATTGCTCAATATAAGACTACTCCCTTGAAGGACAACTATAAAAAATCCTTAAATAAAGCTCCCAAACTTAGACCACTCCCTTGAAGGATGGATGCGTAAATCATTTTTCAAACCATAACAATCTCTTGGAAGCTTCCTACATCAATCAATGACAAAATAAAAAAAAACCCATTATCAAAAAATAGAAAATGTGAACTTAATTTTGGAAGCTATAATTAGATTTCATAAGTAGACTTCTCGAATCGATGAGTCTACACTTTATATGACATGGACTTGTTTATAATAGATTTTTAGTGACCTACACAAGACACCAGCTAGTCTCTCAAGAAGGTTCCATTTTCATCCCCTCCCCTTTATACACTCTATAATCAAGGTATTTTGAGCTTAATTGACATTATGTGATCAAGACACCTTTTTAACCAACTAATGAATTCTCTTGCAAAGCATTCAAATGTTTTATGTTTATAAGCCGATCCAACTTCAGTTTGTTTTAGTCCTTACCAAAGAAGAAGCATCATACCTTCTTGTTCTCTCATACTAATTAATACATTCATAAATATTTTTGTATTTTGATTGTCTTCTCTTTATTTTCTCACATTTAGTTTCATTATCCAACCTACTCTATGTGTTTTTAAGATTACAACACTCTTATCAAAATAAACACATTTAACCATGTGTTTTTACCTTATTCATTTAAATCTTTGTAACCATAATAAAATTTTAATGAATTCAACATATCCTATAGTAAACATCATATAGTGATAAATCACATCAACTAAACCATCTATCATATCTACCATAATTTAATCATACATAAAAAATAAATGAGTCATTCATGCATATCCACCATGTGTCTAAATCCTAGATGAGGAACCATATACTCATTACATTTTAGCATGAACATAGTCATCACCATCATCATAACATCCAATAATAAACATAATCATCACGTAACCATATCATGAGCATATTTCATCACATCATAAATTAAAATCATCATGAACCAAGAACAATAAATATAATCATCATGAAATTATCAAATCCACAAACATCATCATCACATCACCATATCATAAACATCATCATCATCCTATCATTTATCACATCCATATAACTATGATCCATAAACCATAACCATAACAATAATCACAAAACATCATAGCCATGTCCAACAACACATCAACATCATCATATCATAAACAACATGCATCAAATATCAACATCATCATGAACATAAATTAAAGAGCCATATCATCACATGCCTAGACACATGAGTCCACATCAACAATCATATAAAATCATAAAAATTCAACATGAACATCATAACAATGAACCACAAACCATATACAATGATCATATATATATCATGAGCTCATAATCAACATGATGATCATAAATACAAATAAGTACATATCTCTCAAAATCTGTATAAACCTTGCTACATCAGCTCATAGGTTGGTATAAAAATCATATACTACATCAAAATTATAATGTCTCATAACAAATATAAGACCCTAGAGCACCATGCCTCTTGGAGCCTACCCTCCTTCACCTACCTATCCACCTACAGAAATGGCCCACTAACATGGTGTCACAATGCTAGCACCTCTAGTGATCTTAGATCTGTACTCACCCCATCGGGGCTCATCTAGTAGGCATATAAAAACCAAGGCTTCATAACATCGAGGTCCTCCATTATCTCTATGTATCTCACCATTGAGATAGTCCCTAGTGGTCTTGCAGCTATCGGTTCTCCTCCCACCTGCCAAAGAGAATCTCTCTCCTACATAACCATGGCTAGCTAAGATCTATCCTAATCTCTCTCTCCTATAAGAGTGGCCACTTAACCTTGTGATGCTACCAAAGATGCCTATGCTACTACCAAGGATGCTTGTGCTATGAATAGAGATGTTCATACTTGGTCCCTCTGAATGATCACTATCTATATATCTAGACCACCAAATCCCACCTGTTGATCACTCCCATTTGGTTCAACATCCATGTCCTAATAAACACCATCAACACCTCTAAAATCAGCTACAACATAGTGTGCCTAGTACCATATAGGATACACATCTATAACACCTACATTATCTACATCAATCCTCACTAGTAAAAACTCCCAATCAATAAACTCATAAGCTGGTTATGGATCAAGTAATGGAAGCTTTGCATCCTCCCTCCTATACCTCAGAAACACCCTAGGTATATCCTGCACGAGGCTGAACTATCTCCATACCTTATCAAATAGAATGAGCTCTATCTCATGATTTTGCTTACCATAGATCCATCTATGGCTTTGAAGTGATAGATTATGTCTTGCATAATGTGCCCATCTTAGAAACCTGACATATGGTCTCCATATAACATCTCCCATGACCAAGGCATCTATTTGGTCCCTGTACTAGTCTATGTTATGTGTCCTTCCTAGTCTTAAGAGGGCATAATCTCCTCTCCACCTCATATATCCAACCCTAAAACCCATCTAAACAAAGCCATCCCATGTTAGCCCCATAGGTCACAACACCCAGATGTGCTCATAAGCCCAATAATATATAATGAATCTGACACTGATCCCATATCTCTTGTGAGCTTAGAATCCCCATATATCTCAATAAATCTAAAATAATAACACATGATCCCATGCAAACACTGTGTAACCTAACCACATCTCAATGAACATCCAAAACAACAAGTAAAGGAAACTCTCACTACTAGAATCTGGTAACAAATAACATGTGACTACTATCATCATCATAGTAAATAGATGCCTCACATCCCTATCCCTCTAATACAATGATGTGTAGTGAAAACCCCCTGAGTGCCACCTCACATACTCATTGTCCTCTCTGTATAAGAGCTCCATCTACCTATCCCATTCATCACTATAAATGTGGTATATTGGCTCACCCCGTATGGGTAGCCACATGATCTTGAAGATATCCTTAGGCAAAATGGTCATCTCACCTATCAGAAGCAATAATGTGTTAGTGTTAGGGTCTTACCTCTCAATGAGTACCACTAACATCATTGCATACTGAGGTATGCGTTGATAGTACCTCATGACACCTAATCCCACCTTGGTCATGTGGTCCTAGTCTGCATCCATCATGCCTCGTTGTATCTTGTCCAATATCTAAGGCACTTAGATTCTCATCTATATCTGCTCTCATGATTGCAAGGTTTGAAACTAGTGCTTTAGTTTGCCTAATTTGACATACTTTGACTAAAAATTTTACCACTTACCCCTAGCTCCTAGTTAAACCTACTCACCTCAATAACAATAATTATGCCTCATCTAACCTATACACAAGAAATGACTTTAAATTAAAATATTTTACCTATATTATCTACATCACTCACCTTACCTTCTAACCCTAAATTGTTAACTACTACCCTCAACCACTACCTAAAACATTCAACTACAATCTTAACTTTAACCTTTAATTTACACTCCACAAAATACACCCTTCACCTATAACCTTCTCCAAAAACCTTCACCACTATCCCTAATCACACTTACCAAGCAAAACTTTTATTCACTCCTACCTTATTTTATTTCTTTGTAAAAACTTTAACCACATATTAATCATCGATGGTTGAGGGTCAACCGATGATAGTTCCTTTTGGAATCTTCATTGATCACCCTTCAACCATCGATGGTTGGGTGATCAACCACCGATAGTCAATGCCCTGACCATTTTATGATCATGTATCGATCATTGATGGTCGATAATGACTATTGATGGTCACTATGTGTGACTGATGATGATCCAACCTAATCATACTACCCTAATCTACCCAAATAAATAATAAATCACTTACACCTGTATCTAATCTCTACTATACCCTCCCCTATTTAGCCTACCCTTCCAAATTTGAAACTAAACTACCAATTTTAACTCTAAATTCAAACAACTATCAAAACCCTAGCCCTAACTCAACACCCACCCATAAACAAATAAGCAACAAACAATTTCAAATACACATTCATTTGCAAATTTGAATCTAAGCTACCAATTCAATGACAACACCTACCTCACTCCTCGACTGCCATCATAGAGGTACCCTTAGAACCACCATGTGACCCTGCACTCTTTTTCAATCCCTCTACATCCTCAATCCACCCTCAGTCAACTAAATAAACGCTTAATATTTTAACCACTTCAAGTAGCTAATCATCACCGTTTATCTCACATAGGTTATAGTATAAATCATTGAAGGTCAAAAATTCATAATGAAAGAATAAAACCTACGGTGGCCTTTTTGTCTTCACCCTTTTAGGGATGACGTTTGATTGTCGATGGTCAGGGTGACCATTGATGGTTGACCTTGACTATTGACAGTCAAATAATTGAGGGTTTTTTCTTCCTACCCATAACTTTTTAAATGAAATTTTAACACAAAACCAATACAACTACCTACCACTAGAGTTTAGCTACTCCAACAAGCAAACCAACCACCTCAACCTTGATATTAGCTATTTCAGCCCAACTTTCACATGTTTTGTGATGACCCTACCTTGGTCACTTTAACTGCTATGATTACATTACCATTTTAAACAACTTGAACTCATGCTACATTTATGCACTGACCTAATTGTGTCTTCCTAGGAGTAATTCCTACCTTAGATACCTACAAATACACTAAAATTACTTAGGATACTTGCATTTACAAGTGTAACCCAACTACCATGCCTAAATATGGTCACATGGTCTATTTGTCACTTGTCCTTCCAGTGCTGACCTTATTTTTACCAACCATGATAACCTAGTCAATGCATGATCTTGGCTATCATAATAGTTGCATTTTGTGCATGTGTTTGCATTTCAATGCCCAATCTATCACCAATTTTATCACCAACTTACCCACTCATCAAACCCATAACTAATTCCATTTTACCTCATCACTTCCCAGTTTGAGGGGGAACACCTCCTCCCATGCTTGGGGCAACCTAAACTTTGACCCATAATCCATTTTAGTTTTACAGCTTATTGATACAAATTACATAACAAAAAGGGGTAAAATGTAAACACTAGAAAACCATACATGATAGTTCTAGATGTCGAACTAACCCCTAGACCACCCTTGGATCCCCTTGAGACAACTTGACAAACCTTAATTGCCAAACCTAAGTCAAGCTAATTGACTAGTTAATTGACTTTGACCAACTTACCTTTGACCTATCAACCACCGATGATTACCCTAACTATCGATGATTAAACTCAATTGCTGATGATCAGGTTTTTACTTCCTGAATAGTTAAAATCCATCTCAACTCCACCTTGATTTTCTATTCTTATCCACTCGTGTAACTATGCATGCTAAGACTAAAATTATATGACCCATTAGCACCTTGTTGAACTTATTCTTTCACCTCTCCATTCTATAAAAAGAGAGGAGGAAGAGGTGAAATGGGATATAAAATCAAGAGTGATCAAGCACCAAGGAATAATCAAGCATCATAGCTTAGTATATCAGAACTTATCTTGCAAGTATTCTTCTAGTAACCAAGTCAGATATCTAAGGCGATATAATTCATCAGTCACAACCAAGACACCATTACTCTACCAAAATTTCTCTAAACTCCACCAACAAGTTTTTCAGCCAACTACCTCCACATTCTTCAGGCCAACAAGTTAAGTCTCTATCTTTTATCAGATTTAGTAATTAGTTTCTCTATTTATCTTCCATAATCCATTTTGGAACCTCATCAACTAGCTTCTTGAACCAGACCAAAACCCACAGTAACCACTGATGGTCACCCTGATCAATGATGGTCTATCATAACCATCAATGGTTACCCAACCATCGATGGTCACCCTGACCACTGACGGTCTTATCCAACCATCAATGGTCACTATGTGACAATTTTAATAGAAAGCTATTTTCACCTATAAAACCCCAACCAAAGCCCACTTTTTGACTTTTTGCTTGGTCATAAAACATCACCATATTTTCTGAACCATACCTGATTTATTTGGCATTAATGTTCATTCATTTATTGCTATAATTCATCAAATTGATCTCTTTTAAGCACTTCTTGTATTTGATTTCAGTATTTTCTATTATTTATGTAAGCAATTTATCTTTCTTTTTAGAACTTGATTATTTAAAAGTGTGGATTGATAGCCTCTAAGGAATCTCATGCTTCTTGGATATAGCTTGCTAGGTAGTCTACCCTACTACTAACTAATCAACCATTTTTTTAATTCTTTCTTATCTGCAGGTCAATCCTCCCAAGCCAAAAAGGAGTATCTACAATTGTCTGGATCACGGAGCACAAACCATATCTAGGTTATGCTATCCTCACCCTTATTTCAAGTTTTAAAACTTTATTCTTAAGAAAATAAAGCAAAATTTATGTGAAACGGTCTCCACCATAGTCTTGACTGCCTAAGTATTTTTGACCTTGAAAAGTAGATTATTGGAAAAAATGAACACCACTTCTTCATTCATTTTGTTCTTCCATACTACATGCATGTAACCTTCACCTATTATGGCTTGGATGGCCTCCATAACTTCCAAATTTGACATCCAAAAAACCAACCTTAGATGATGACTAGAAAGGCTATCACACAATTCCATATCATACTTCTTTGCTCGAATAAAGAGAATGGGCGTGGTGATAGTAATGTTAATAGTTACTAAATTCATTGTCATGTTTACAACAGATACAAAAGGTATGCATGCGTGAATAATCCAATGCCACATTTTTTCATGAGTATAAATCCTAGAGCATACGTGTTAGCCATCATGTCAGGTTGTTGATCACCCAGGATAATGAAAGCCCATTGATGTAAGAGAATCCAAGTAAACCACATAAAATCACATAAATGCATTATAATTATTGACATATGATGCATGAAATTATTTTGAATTATTTTTAAAACATTATGAAATCAAATATCCATCAAGTCTAGTCCCAACCACCTTCCATATTCATTATCCACCACAACCTCTTCTAATTAGTTAACTCCCTAGTTGGCCAAAAAATCAGACTTCTTGTTAACCTTCCTAAAGAAATGAGAAATGGACCATGATACCCTTTCACATAAGAGGGTCCAAGATATGTTAAGTATGTTGTTAAGATGTCGTGCCTTGGCTTATGGTTTTGGATAACATCCATAATGATTTTAGAATCACCTTCAATCACGAGATACTTAACACCACATTAGCAAGCTAATTGGATACCCAAGACAACCCCTTGGGATTTGACATCATTATTTGTTTCATCATGAAGACTAGAGAATGAGGCATGAATGAGAGATCCAGTGTAGTCCAAAATATTTCACACAACACTTGAAGTTCTAGAATTCCCATGTGCTACACCATCAAAGTTTAATTTGAAAACACCCATAAGAGGGGGAGGTCTAGGAAGCTCTAAGATGAGGCTAGGGTTTTTTATATATTCTCTTAGCCCATTAATGGGGGGATATCTGATTTGCATCCAATTGTGTTGAATCTTCATGTCACAGGAGGAGAGATTGACATGATTTCTAATAGAGTGTGAAGAAACAACCTTAAGGATAGTAATTTATAATTTATTATAAAGGTAAAAAGTTTAGTTGACTTATCACCAAATATGTAACTATTTCATTGCTTCCAAATATGTCAAATGAGATGGTTGGGCTAGCTAACTAGAGAAACCTCAAAACATATCCTTCTCATCCAATACTATAGGAGGAGAAAGCATGGAATAAGAAAAAAAGATGATTAATGGATGCTTCCTCTTTAAAACACATGTTGCATCTAGAAGGTCCACACCATCCCATTTTCTTGAGATGGTCCTATGTCAGAATCTTGTATTGGGTCATAATCTAAGCAAAATCTCTAAATTTTGAAATCCCCTTTCTATTGCATCATAAAATATTAACCCTAAGGAAGTGGTTTTCCTTGACCACTACAAGATGATACCCCAAATTAACTTTGTAGTTTCCCAAGCCTAAGCCCATCTAGCACAAAGAGTCTTCCTTATTGTTCAAGAACACCTTATGCTTGATCAAAATGGATTCCATTGAAGTATTTTGATTGACTGAGATGGGTGCATTTTCAAGGTTCTTTCATTTTCTAGCTACACCAAATTCAGGCCTTTCATTCTATACGTAATCTTAAAGTTTTTCCCCCAAGAAAAAACCAGAGTAACTTTGGATTCATCCAAATCCCTTAATTCATGCAATGGTTTGTGACCATTCCATGAGTCATCCTAGAAACCATCCTTCTTGAAATTATTTATAAACCAATAGATGTGATTGGTAATGATGGGTCGATAGTGGAGAAGAAATATCTAAATATGAGAGCTAGTAGGTGGAGAGGTTATGGAAAGGATAGCCATCAAATCCATACCTCCCAAACATTTGTAATAGATTATTTTACTATAAAGAGTATGTGGGTCAGAAAACAAACTCCAAACCATATTTGTACCCAAATCTATAATATGAATATTTGTGATTCTAATTCCAGTTCCACCCACATTTTTAGAGTGACAAACTTTATCCTAGCTGACAAGATGTAATTTACTTGTCACTTTGTTGCCCTGCTAGATACGGGATTTGCATAATTTATTGATAAAATTAATAATATTTGATGGAGGCCTCAACACTGATAAGAGGTAGATTGACATGGCACTGAGAACTGATTTAATTAACATAATTATGTAAGCAAGGTATAAATTTTTTCCTTTCCACATGGCCAACTTATACCTTTGAGAAATCAACAAATTATCCCAGAGGCTAGATTTTAATTTGCCAGTGAAGATGGGAAATCCCAAATATTTTGCTAGAAAATGGGTAATTTTGAAGTTTAAATATTGTGCTACTCTAGGCTATTTTTTTTTTCAATGTTCATGAATTAGATTTCATAGTTGACATCATTGACTTGTTAACCTAAGGCCAATACATAATTATCAAGTATTGACCTAAAATTGGATACCTCCCTTATTGACGCTTTGCTGAATAGAAATGTGTCATCCATAAACTATTGATGGGATATATTATTGAAAACTTTCATTATGGTTAATCCTCTTATTAAATATGAATCTTTAGAAACCTGAATAGATCTACTAAGGGCCTATGCCATTACAATGAACAAACAGGGAGAAATGGGGTCCCTTTGTCTAATACCCCTTGTAGCATCAAATAAGCTAATCAAAATTCCATTAATGATAATAGAGAAATTGATGGTGGATATACAAATAAATATGCATTCACACCGTTATTTATTGAAACCTAATAACTTCAGAACTTTCATCAAGAATCTCTAATTGACCTTATCATGCTTTGCTGATGTCTAGTTTGATGAGCATGCTTTTTTGCTTAATTGAGTTCAAAGAGTGTAGTAGATTGTGGAAAATAATGATGTTGTCCTGAATATGATGGCCTAGGACAAAACCACCCTACTCTAGGGAGATAAGGAGTGGAATAAAGGACTTCAATCTGAAAGAGATTGCCTTGGAAATGGTTTTGTAGATGGTATTTCACAATGCAATGGGTTTGAAATCACTAAAAGATGCTTGGGAAGACCCTTTTCGAATTAATAAGATAAAGGTGAAATTTATTTATGTACTTACCTTTTTAATTTTCATGGAATACTCCACTATAGCCATTAATTTTGCCCCAACAATGGTCCAGAAGGTTTGGAAAAAAACCACAAGAAAACCATCAGGACTTGAAGCTTTGTATTTATTCATAGTAAACATTACCTTCCTAACTTCTTCTTGGGTAAAATGGGCCAACAAAAGTTCAATTTTTTTTCTCATGATCAATTGGGGAAATTAAGTGAGGATATTTTCTTGATCTCTCCAATCCAAAGCTTCAGGATAGGCCAAAAGGGCTAGAAAAACTTGACTGCTTCTTTTTTATATCAAAATTGAGCTCTTGTGGGGCACCATTTCCATCCAAAATTTTAGAGATTATATTATTACATCTTATGGCCTTCATGAAATTATGAAAAAAATTGGTTTTTTGATCACTTTATTTTAACCAAGTTTCTCTCGATTTCTATTTCCAGTATATTTCTTCTTTGGTATGCTATTATTGAAGCTCCACCAGGAGTGAACATTCTTGTACATACATCTCCACATTCACTCAAAAGGTCATGACCACCTCATTCAAAGAGTGCAGATCCACTTCCATTCTTTTGGTTTCCTTAAAAATATTTTTGAAGTGGGTATTATTCCAATGCTTGAATAATTTTTGATGAACATGAGTTTTTTAGCAAAGGCATACCTACAATTTACTTTTGTTGTAGGACAAAATATCCACTAGTAATTAATAGTTTCAAATATGGTTGGATATCTTAACCACATTAATTTTAATTTGAAAGGACACAAGGTAATTACTTGATCTTCTAAAACTTCTAAGTCCATAGGAGCATGGTCAAAACCTATCATAGGAAAGATGCGACTCTCAAAAATACAAGAGGAATTTAAACATATAATGTTTATAGGGAAATGATCCAATCTTTTTGAAATGTTGCTGAAACCTTTCCTTTAATTGGTCTAGGTGTAAAAAACTTTCTTCAATAATACATCAACAAGCCCCTAAGAATCAATAAAGGAATCAAAATATTTTTGAGAATATAATGGTCTTCCCAATCCCCCCCATTTGTCTTTCAAGATGAGAATAGCATTGAAGTTCCCAACCAAATCAAACTTATCATTTGGGTGTGTGGTGATGATTTGTAATATTTCATCCTAGCACCAGCGCTGAAGATCAGGGTTGTTTAGTCCATAGACATTTATGAAGAAAACATAATGTCTAAGGAAATGTCCTTGATCTTACTCCATTGTTAAGTAATATTGTGTCCTCCATGAGTACTTCCACTTTGAAGGGCTTCCATAAGGTAGCCAAGCCCCCCAAAGCTTTGACTAAATCAATGAACCATCCCTTCTAATTCATCCAACTTAGCAAGATCATTTTCTCCACCTCTTCTTTGATCAATTTAGTTTCTTGGAGAAGGATAATATACATGTGAAGAGGTGCCATTTGACACTTTAATAAATGTCTCTCGTTAGGAGCATTAATGCCCACAACATTATAAGAAATGATATCATGGTGAATTAGAGGGTATTTTCACCCATCACACTCTAGGATAGAAGTAGGTTATGGATTTCTAATTCACCATTCATTCAGAGTTAGGTTTCTAACCTCTTTGATTTTTTTCCAAAATTTGCTTCATTTAATGGATAAATCCAGTGTGAGATAGTTAGAACTTCCTCTGACCCCAGGTCATTCTTTGAATCACCACACTTAGTGAATATGCTCTCAACATCATTATTTTGTATCAATCCTTCTTCATCCTCAAAATTGGATGTGGCCATCCCTTCAAGGTCCAGGACTTCACCAATGAGGACCACCTCCCTATACTGCAACATAACCCCATTATTTTCTGAGGAATTAATAAGACCTTCCATAACTTGAATATCATTTTCAATCTATTGATAAAATATAGGTTGGCAAGAGGAAATAATTCAAAAGATTAGAAGATCGAGTTACCAAATTTTTTTTAACATTCACCATTGTTTGGATTGAAGTGGCATCCACCGGTATGTTGGGTGGATGATCAATGGGGTTTAGGTTGGGAGTATAGGTTGAAATATTTTGAAACTAGTCTCCCTTATTTATTTTCAAAAAATTATTTGAGGTTGAGGAGACTTTAACTTTCCAATTTTCTTGATCATCCCGAACTATTTTTTTTTGGAGGAAGGGCGAGACCTCTAAGGGTAATCTTTTATTATATGACCAGTTTTGTGAAATCCATAACAACAAAAGTGGATATTTTTTAGATGAATGTTTTGAATCCATTCCATTAAAAATGACTTGGGGATAATGGCCTCCATAATTTACTCTTCTAAATCCACATTTACGTAAATTTTAGCATAAGCCACTTGAGATCCATCCATGATGATAGAATCAATAAAGATGAAAGTTCCAATTAATTTCTTGATCACTTTGAGATTCATCTCCCCCAAGTGTTTTTTTGGTAAAGCATAGAGGTAAATCCATACTAACACCTTAGAAGGGCTCTTCTTCTAAGAATCAAAGTTAGGACACTAAGCCTTTACAATTAACCCTACTCCATTCATAATCCATGGGCCAAAGGAGAGAATATTATCCATGTTCCCACCATTATGACAGGATACCAAAAAACCATTAGGCAAAAATTTGATAAGAAGATTTGTTCTCAAGTTTTTTGAAACCCATGCCTCCAATTCCCCAATTGTAGGCTATCTACCTGTGACTTTGTAAATGAGGCCACATTATTCCAAAAATTAGATATCATTTTTCAAAGATCCATCCTCCAAAATAAGTTCATGACTAGGGCCAATGTTTGGAGCATACATGACTTAAGGGGACACTAAGTGACTAGTAAAATCTTACTTCATAGGTATTTCTTTGAGTTGGTCACTATTTTCCATTAAAGGTGGGTCCCCTATAACATGAAGGTGAGATCTAGGTAGGGTTTTAACCCTATCTCCAAAAACTAGTGGCTCCTCCTCCATTATTTAGGACCTCAATCCCTTCCTATGTCCATGCTACCAATCTTTCAATCCCCACTCTCTCATTATGTTTCTTCCTCCCTCCTTTATTAGTTGTCTTCGCTTGTTTAACCTACTATCCTGCTCCATTCACCTTCCTTTGAGCCATTTGAATTCTAAAGATGGCATTTTTTCATAGCACCAAACTATATTATTTACATCAAAACACAAAATTATATGAAATAAAATTCCAAAACATATTTAGACTATGGAATAAAACATAGAAATACATTTGCCTCTATTTTTTATACTTCTTTGCTTATGTTTTTAAGAATTTAAAAAGGATTAGTAATAATTTTTGTGTTGTATGAGTTTGGATACATGAGCCATATTATTATTAAGAATATTTTTCTTTATTATATATCCTTATAAAAGTAGATTTTGGAATAAATGATTGATAGTCAAAATGAGCATTTTTATTTTTAAAGAGTTATTTCCTCGAGAGTTTTCAACAAAATGTATTTATGTTTGAAGTGTCTACATTCATTTGATGTTTTATTCTTTTTATACATGTGCACATTCCTTTTTAATTTTGACATCAAACCAGAGGTTATCTAGAGAATGATGCCTTAAAATAGAAAAACATAAATCACTGATTATAAATAAAAGTACAATGCATTTATACATGATCTCTTTTTTTTTGAATATTTTATTTATGTTAGAAATATGTGATCTTATGAAAATTGTAGAGTTGAAGATTCATGAATGTCACAACTTGATGAGTTGCAACATCTTTTCCATATGAGCTACCTGAAGAGTGTTTGAATTGGGATTGAGATTTGAGAGTTTTGAGAATGCATTGAATGTACATTCATTGAAATATTTGAAAATTTCAAAGTATAAAAATGTAGCAATATGAATTCTAGTTATAGGTTACAAGTATTGAATACTCACTTCTTGTCATTGATATTGTGTTAAAATTTCTTCTTTATGATTAAAATTATTTTAGTTTCTAGATTATTTTTAATACTATATTAAGTAATAGTTTGGAAGAATGTATCATCTACCTTAAAAATGCCTTTGATTTATTATTTTCCTCCTAGTGAAAAGAGTTATTTATTAACTATTTGAGACATTTATCTTTATCTTTTATTTTTTTTGTGATATGAAGAGAGTGATGTTAAAGTATCTAACTATTATTGGGAGTTGTTTTATCAAAATTTTGAATTAATGTTGTCATTAACCCTAATTCAGATAATTTGAATAGAATATAACAAATGCTATAAGATAAAATTTCACAAGCAAAATGGAAGTAAACTTTGAAATCGATAAAACATAGTTGAATGAAAAAAGAATAACTATGAACAAAAATAATAATTTTATTACGAAGAAATAATAATATTATTATTTCATACCAACATGAAATGTTTAAAAACATATATTTATACAAATATTAATGCCAAAAATATTTCCTAAATAATAGCGTAGGCATTATCTTATCTCAATGTAAAAGCTATCAACCTTGGAGATAAGCATATTACAAATGAACTATAAAAAGTTTGATTAAAAAAACTTATTAATAATATTTATGACCCTAAGTAATAAAACATTACTCAATTAAATTTATTTTAAATGGTGAATTAATCACCCCTTAGGCTAAAACTAATATTCCACCCTTAATTTAACATTGTCTCAAGTGAATAAGAGAGAGATTATATAAATGCCTCGATTTTTTATTACACAAGTGCTTTAGTGAAAACATTTGCACATTATTGATCTGTCAGGCAATACTAGAGTTGGATGTTGTTACTATGAACATGTTTATGAAATAAATTAACTTACACCTCAATGTGTTTAGTGTGTTCATGAAATATTGGATTGAAAATAAACTTCACTACTCTTTCATTATCTACATAAATAATTGTTGGCTAATTCTATGGTAATACAAATCCTTGAAGTATATGTCTGAGCCAAATTGCTTCACATACAATTCCTCCTGAAGTGTAATATTTTGATTCTATGGAGGATCTCAAAACACAAGTTTGATTCTTGTTCCCCATGATATTGGTTTAGATCCCAAAAAGAATAAAAATATTAAGGTAGATTTACTGTCATCAATGTTCCCTACATGCTCTGAATCTAAATATCCTATTAATAAGAAATTATCATTCTTCTTGTACTCTAGGACAAAATCCATGGTTCCTATGATGTATCTTAATACCCTCTTTGCTACTTTCCAATAATAGAATTTGGGATCTTGCATGAACTGAGATAGATAATTGACATCATAGCTGATGTCTGGCCTAGTATAAATTAGGTAAATGAGACTCACTATGAGCTACCAATATAGAGTATATTTACCTATGGTGATGGATTTGCTCTAGACAATTGAAGTTTTGACTCCATAGGTGTGGCAATTGGTTTGATATCCATCATGTGAAAATTCTCGAGCATTGTCCAAGAATATTTAAGCTAAGATATAAATATGTGATTTTCTATTTTCCAAACTTGTAAACTAAGATAATAATGTAGAAGCCTAAGATCTGTCATGTCAAATGATCGATTTAGATCTTTTTTTATTGACTCAATCATCTTCATTAAACTAAAAGTGATGACTAGATCATCGGCATATACAACCATGATAACCATATCCCCCTTGTTGTTTTAGGTAGAGATTTGGATCATATCGACTCTTTTTGAATCCATATTTTAAGAGATGCTCATCAATTTTGATGTACCATGCCCTGGGAGCTTGTTTAAAATCATACAATGATTTGATAAGTTTACAAACTTTATCTTCTTTTCTTGGAATGACAAAACCTTCTGGTTAAGTCATGTAGACTTCTTCCTATAAGTATCCATTTAAGAAGGCACTTTTCATGTCAATTTTATGGACTTTCCATCCAAACTGTGAGGCTAGAGAAAAAAATCATCCTAATAGTTTTGATCTTTGCTATGGGAACAAATGTCTCCTCATATTCAATGCCTTATTTCTAAGCATATCCCTTTACAACTAGCCTTGCCTTGTGCTTGTCGAGATTACCACCTACTTTTACTCTATCTTGAAGATTCATTTTCATTTGATTGGCCTCTTCCCTAGTAGAAAGTCTAAAAGTTGCCATGTTTTATTCTTCATCAGTGAACTATATTCTAAATTCATGAAATATGTCCAATGTTTTGATTGTAGGGCTTCTTAAACTGAGGAGGGCTCAATAGATTCAATAAACATACTCATTAAAGCCAAATTGACTTCTCCTCAATCCATGCTATGAGCCCTTATTCCAGTGGTGGATGTTTTTAGAACACCATTCAATTTAGCATCTCTTAGTGTACTTGTATACCATTTAGGCATACATTGAGTGGTTCTTATAGGTGGTGGAGTTGTGCCATTGTTTCCATCATCATCAATATTGCCATCTTTTGCATTACCTATGGGACTAATTTGTTTATCAGGTTATCCTATAGAAGGATCTTCTACTTCTTTCTTCTCAAAGAACTCAACATCCATACTAGTGTAGACTTGTCTAGTTTTTGGATCCATGAGTCTATAGGCAAGTGCTTCTTCACTATATCCTAAAAGAAATACTTTTTTACTTTCATATCAAGGTTAGTCCATTATACTTTGGGAATATGCATACTTGTTTGGCATCCAAAAACTCAAAGATTTGATATAGATGGCTTTTTCCCTAATTAGGATTCATGTGGAGTTATTCCATCAAGAGCTGTAGTGGGAACCCTATTGAGTATATATACAATACTTTTGACTACTTCTACCCAAAATGCCTTTGTAAAACTTGAATCATATAACATACATCACACCATTTCCATAATAGTAAAATTCCTCTATTTAATAATTGCATTTTTTTATGGTGTATACAGAGGTGTCATGTGATGACAAATGCCATTTTCTTATAAAAACTATTTAAACTCATTACTAGTGAACTCCCCCATGATCTGAGTGGAGGGTCTTTATTTTTTGACCATATTTTATTTCAATAATCACTTTGAATTTCTTGAAAGTTTCAAAGGCTGGGCTATTTGTTTTCACATAGTAGACCCACATTTTTCTAGAATAATCATCAACAAAGAGCATGAAGTACTTAAACCCAACATGATGAGGTGTCATTGGTATACACATATTAGTATAAAATAAATCAATTTTCCCATGGGCCTGATATGTATTTTTCTAAAATGGATCTCTATGTTGCTTGCTTGCTAAGCAATATTGACATTTATTTGTACCCTTTTTAAGAGGTGGCAATCCTCTTACCATGTTATAGTAGTGGAGTGTGTTGAGATACTGAAAATTGATGTGGAAAAATATTGTATGACATAATTATGCTGAGTATATGTCCTTTTATATGAGTGCCTAATTATTATTTTTAAATGAAATCAAGTTGAAACATATGGTTCACATTGGATGCTCATGCAACAAGTTTTGAATTTATCTTTGATCAAACATATTTTATTTCCACCTTTACAGTCAAAGTCAAAATTTAAATTATGTTCCAAAAGTTAATTGACTGATAACATATTTTTAGTTAAACTAGGTAGATAGAGAACATCTATGATTTTGAAGTTTTGTATGCCTAAGGGTAATGAATTTTTTCCAATTGCTTGCACAATGTATGAGGTATCTTCATCCAAATAAACATGATTTTTTTGAGTGTGTCCTTCAAAATGAATAACAAATCTTTTTTACCTCTCATGTGTTGGGTTGCACCCGAATCATCATACTAGATGTCACTTTATGATGTGGATTCTTTATGAAAATCAATAGAATACATGAAGTATTGATCCTCATCATGTTATTCCTGTTCAAAAATGGTACCTTGTTACTTTTTTTTCTTCTACCATGTTACCTTTTTATGTCCTTATGGCTTACTTTGAGATATAGGGAATGATTGTTGGGTAGTGGGATTTTGGACTCTAGAAGCTCCCTTTTGGAATGTATTATACCAATAATATTTTAATTCATGTCCCTTATGACCAAAAATAAGACATTGTTTTTATGATTTACCCCCTTGTGGATTTTGACTAAGATTATATTTTGATAATGGATTTGAAGACTTGATGGGTTTATTGCCTTATATGAAGTGAGAACATGTTCTTCTCCTTTTTATTGAGTAATGAAAGACTCATCTTGTTGTAACATATTTACAAGTTTTTCAAAACTTGGATTTCATTATGTGATAGTCAAAGTGGTCATAAAAATCCTATATGAGGGTGGTAGAGCTCTCAAGTCTATGGGTACAAGAGAGTCATTTGAAACTATCTCACCCAAGGATTGTAGTGATGCCCTTAGTGTTGCAACCCATCTAAGACAGGCCTCAACCTTTTCACTTGATCTCAATTTCATAGAGTGAAATTGATTCTATAGGTGAAGAATAGTGCTCTCATTTTTGGCCTCATATACTATTTGGATATTTTCCCAAGCTTCTTTGGTAGTTTTAGATTCACTGGTGTGTGGTTGCACTTCATCTGATACCTTAAACATTATGATCAATATTTATTTCTGACTGGCTTGATCATATTTACATTGTTAGTCAATTTCTATTGCATGTCAAGTGTAAGTTCCATATACAATGGGCCAAATTTATTCAAATTTCATTTGAGTTTTGATCTTTGTCTACCAAGTAGAGTAATTATCACCTTTAAGTAATTGAGAATTTGACAGAAAGAATTTTGGATCATGTACAGCTATTATTAATACTATGGGTGATGGATTGATTCCTTATCACTCTATATATATAGGTATCCATTTCTATATAACATCAGACTAATATACATGACTTTTATATATATGCATGCTTCCTATATACCCATCAATATGTGTAAGAAGCTTGCCCTTTTTATATACCCATCAGTACGTGAAAGTGGTATTAACATACGTGAAAGAGTCTAATACATGGTACCTAGACAGTATTGAAAAGGGTTCATACAATCATTAGCACCTAATTAGATGAAATTCCTCATATGCACATGTAACTTCACTATATACTTAGAAATTCCACCTTCAAGATTTATGCCTTTCAATTATAACGAATGGGTAAATGAATGGAAGGCTTATGAGTACATTTGCCTTAATTTTCTTCGATGATTTTATAAGTTTCATGCCCAGATGTCATTATTATGAATATGTTAGGATATGTATGCTATAACTCAAGCATGATGACTTTAATCATAAATGAGAGTCAGAGGCATTGCTTACATCGAACACCATAGATGTGTTTTAAAAAAATTATGCTTTTATGCAATTCAAATGATGATTTTATGAAATTTAAATGATAATTTTCAAATTACATAAAACAAAAAATTATGTTAGGATAAATAAATGATATAATCCCTCTAATTTTTCCCTTTGTCCTTTGTATTATTATTATTATTATTATTATTTTTTGGGTTTTGCCTTCTTGTAAAATTAAAAAATTGGCAGAAATTGCTTTTAGAGATTTGAAAACCTAACATCTTGTGCCTAGGTTTTAGAAAAAATTAATTGACCAATCCTCATATGCATCAATTTACATATATAAAGGATAAAATGATATGAAAATAATAAACTCACACCTAATAATGTGAAAACCTATGTGGATTTGCTTAGGTGGTAGGAGAAAATAGATTAGACACCTCCTTTTTACTGCACTTTACATGTTTTGACTGATCTGCCAACTTGGATGCCACCCAAAATATGCACAATATTTATTTTAGGTTTCCAAAAGGTTTCAAGGTTGAATAAAATGAAGAAAAAAACACACTCTATCAATCAGATCTAGAAAATTCATTTTGTATGGATAAATATAGTAGAAGATTGATCTACTAGTCAAAATGTTGATTCAAATCACTGCAACAAATTTCAACATCCAAGAACACTATATGAAAGCATGCATAGTTGTATAATTTTTTTTGGGAAGGACCAACATTGAGTAAAGAACATGATTCAAAAAATGGTACCCAAAAATTTGACTTGTATGGCTCAGAATTGTAGAAAACTAGTCTGTAGGTATAGATTCATAACAAATAGATTGAAAGCTTCAACAAAGTGGTATAACCTACTACAAAAGTGTAAGGATAGTTATAAATGGTAGTAGGGAGGAGTTAAAAAAACTTGGTAAAAATTTCATGTCCTAATGATATATGGAACTCAAGATATGCAAAAAACTACCCTGTAGGTAGTTATGTAGGTGATGCAAGATAGGAAAAAACCAATTAGTTTACAGAGACTCAAACGGATATACGGACTCAATGAAAATGATGAAAACAAATTGGATATGGTCATAAATTTAAAATATAATATTATGCAATAAAATTACCTCCCAAACATGCATATATGGCTTACACCATCAGAAAACCATATGGCCAAGAGGGAAAATAAGAGTTGTTTTGCACCCAAATGAGCCAAAAATCCCCTGCAAGTGTAATCTAACTTGCACAATGAAAATTTTAAAGTATGGATCTAAAAAATATGCTTCTCTTTTTACAAGCTGATTCAAATGTCCTTAGAGTGCACAAACTTCTCCTGGATTCTTTATAGGTTCAAAACGTCCATCTTTTTGTTGGTATGATCATATGTTACAACTTAAATAATGTCTATGTGCAAAAATTTGATCTTTAAATGCATGCAAAAGAATTAGAAATGAATTATTCAAAGTTGAAACCCTAATAGGGTTTGAAATGGATGGAAACCTAAAAATATAAAAATGGAGGAGTGTAATGGGTTTATTTTAACCCAATCACCCCCATGATGACTAATCATTGCATATATATCCAATACTCTAAAAAGGGAAATCAAGCCCACATAGTTCTCACACTTAGAGTGATTTGTGCAATTATGCTCTTTTGACTACATATATGCATCTAGAGATGACTTGAATACTTGATAATGATTTGATTTGTATTGGATAAAATATATCCTTGACTTGGCTAAGGACTATTTCAAATGATTAGATTTAGATTTATAAAGAATATAGAAGTTTTTCTCAATATGAAATAGTGTGAGTTTGCCTCTATATTACAATTTCCAAGTGGTAAAATAAGTGACCTAGATGTTTCTTTATAACAATCTAAAAGGGGAAATTCTCATGATGCCTATCCTAAAAATATTGACCAACCTATAAGGGAGGGTCTAAAATTGAAAAGTGACTTCTATTGGGGTGAAGGACATGGTCGACCCATAAGGGCTAAAACTGGTTACCACTATTGTCCCATACTGGTCTATCTTGGTTTGAAGGGAAACATGTGAATTTTTTGATCTAGGATGTCTGTACAGATGCTTAGAGGGGTTTTTAGTAGTTTAAAACATTTCTATAGGCGTAAGATAGAGTTTTAGATAGGAATGGGTCTACATAGGTGCTTAAGATAGAATGAGGTCAAGAAATAGGTCTAAATTAAGTGCTCAAGTCAATTAAAGTGAAAGTGGGTGAAAATTGACATTATCAAGTATTTATGACCAAATTTCAGTGACTACATTTACCCCCCTTTAGTCTAGACATGAAATTACTAGAGTAAAAGGAAAGATATACATGAGTGTGTACAAAATGCTTTGTATTTGTGAGAAAGCTCCAATCATACAAGGTATTCCATGGAAAATCCTGCAATGACATAAAATTAGTTAATGCTCATATGCAATACTAAAATTGAAATGTAACTTGAATTTGAAAATATTGAAAATAAAAATGGAGTACACATGTGTGTGTGAAACAAATATTTATGTTGTAACTTTTCTTAGAGATGATGTTTCCTTGAAGTATTGGAGAGTTGGCACATCCCATAATGCACTTGGAGAGGTTACTTCACAAGATCAATTGAAGCTATAGTCATGTGATCCATTGTGATATCAAAATATTATGCTATCTACCAAGCATGAAATAAATAACATATATCAATGATGTACACTAACTGTCTAATCATGTCCGAGTTTTGATTTTGGATTTTTAGATTTTGTTGAATATTTTTGTATTTTTGAATATTTTTACTTTTTTGTACTTTTTAAATTTTACAACAAGAATAAAAGAGACTAGTAAATGAAACTAGGGGTTAGAAATTAGAATAAAGGGAAGGGATCTAATATAAAGTATGCACTAAAATATGATGGCATAGCCATGTATGAGCAAGATGACCCCACTGTATATGTGATTATAACTAAAAATATGTCAGAACATAAAATATATTCAAAGAAAATATTATACATCCTAGTCTCATTGAATGTACACTTGTCAATGTATGTAAAACACATGTATGAGGAACGTATCATAGGAAAAAGAAGATTCACATGAATAAGTAATGTTGTGTATATTGGAACTAAATGAAATATTGAAAAATTGGTAATACCAAGGCTTTGTGTACTTTGTTTTTGAATTTCATATGAAAAATGGTTTAGGACAGGATTGACCAACTCAGGTTAATATTGGCAATCATTCCTATCCCTTACTGGTTGATATTATCTTTGACGTAAAATTCAATTTTTTTTAGTTTAGAGTGTGAAAACAAGAAGGTAAATGGCAAGATATGCTAGTATGAATCACTTTATCAAACTGTTCAGATCGAGAAAGTGAAAAAGAAGAGATAAAAGGCCAAAAATTTAGTAAGAGCCAAGGGTTAGAATAATTTATGAAATCAATTGAATGTAAAATAATTAGAATAAAAACATGATGAAATAATCAATAAACTATGTAGAATCAATTTTTTTATTTTTTTGAATTTTTAGAATGGTTTAAAATGCAACATAAAAACCAATGATGCCATCGATATGAGAGTCATAAGAATATGTAATAAGTTATATAAGGATTGAATTTCATTAATGAAATATTCTATATGTGTATGAATAATAATAATTTTTTTTATCATATGCTATATTGAAACTATTGAGATCGCTACTTGTGTAACCCTGTGTGGGAAGAGTAGCTCCATGATATGTAGAATTATTTGAAATATGATGAGGACTAGTATAAGATTGTGCCAAATGTTTTACTCTTTGAATAACATGTTAATATATATGTATCACCAACTTGATACCATTTTCCAATATGATTTATTTTTTATTGGTTGATTTTAATCTTTTGCAATTGTTTTTATATTAATTGAATAGAAATTCTATTTTACATAGGTGTAACAATTGTAAATGTGATTTGTTATTGCATATATTTATCAATGAACTATGGAGGTGGATGGGGAGGAGGAGGAACCATATATTGTATATGGTACTCATATTAGATTCATGAAATTTTAAAAACTTGATTGTAATGAATGTATTTTATGCATCTATGTACCATAAAGGGTATAACCTAGAGATTTTGTAACCAAGGGCATCCTAATATCATGTAAAAGACCCCATTACATGGTATAACTATAAAATGAATAGATGGTATCATAGGGTCCACATAGAGAGGTAGCACAATGTGTCCCAAAATGATTTATTGTTCCCCATTAAATGTCTTGACAATTTTATATGTTGTTTATATGTCATGTTATGTGTAACCCAATGAATGGAGTAATGTCATGGTGTAAGCATAATTACTTAATCCATTATCAAATAGCACACTATGAATTAGTTGTTGATTAATATATGATTGTATACATAAGATATGAAAATCATAATCATCATTCACTATCTCACTATCATCAAAAGTAATCATAAGACATGGTTGAGTAGTTTAAAAAATTATACCAATAATTACATCTAATGGATGATCATGTGATTTATAAGGTGGACATGAATTTTGGGTATGATGCACTACTAAATTATTCTTTTTTGTATCATGGTTTGGAAATGGCTCACTGAAAATCTTAAACTTAGAATTTTCATCCTGTTGAGGCTTAGTTCCTCTATAGGAGTGCCTAGCTCAATGGCATTGTTATCAATAAGAACTTGAAAAAGGTGATTTATTTTGAACATCTATTAATATAATTATCATTGCATATATGGTAATAATAATATGCATTATTATCAAAATATTTACTTTTAGGTTTACTCATATCAATCTCTAGTGGTGGAGGTCGAGTAATAGGATTGCATTCAAGTAATTTTTGTAGCAATTTGTGAGGTGGTTGTGGCAATCTAGAGAATTTACTCATTAATTGATCTGATAAAACAAGCTTGTTATAAGGTTGAGAAATAAAATCAACTATGATCTTTGTATTGGATTGTGTATCTGTTGGCTTAGATTTATAATATGGTTTGTTTCAAAACTTTGTTGTGGAAGTTGAAGTAGATGTGGGTGTATATTTTAACTTGTTAAAATCAAGAAACATGACTCATCTTTATCTTATTGTATGAAAAAGTTCCTCAAATGATTTAAATTTCTTGAAAATAATTGACTAAGGTGTAAGTAAACTTTGTTTGAAAATATCTTTTAATTCATTATTTGCCAATGTGTTGGTGATTTTAGTAAGCATGATATTATAATAAAGTAAATAATCATTGATAGGCTCATTATTTCCTTAATCAAGCTTTAAAATTCATCCGTAATAAATATTTTCATCAACGTTGATAGAAAAATGTTGAATAAACTAATATGTTAGTGGATTAAATGCTTTGATTGATTGAATAAGTAAATTATAAAACCAACACAAGGCATAATATTTTAAGCTTATTGAAAATAATTTAGTTAGAAACTTATCATTGAAAGCATAATCCAAACATGCCCCATGAAAATATCTAAGATGTTATTTTACATCTCCTTTACTTTCATATAATGAAATTTTAAGAGCTAAAAATCATGTAAGTACTATGTTTGGTCTCCCCACTCTTTATGGTGGAATCTTGATTTATTCAAAAATATAGATCTAATGTTTCATCAAACTTTGCAAACATATACATATCGTGCCACTTTTTTACCTCTTCATTCTATACCCACCCTTGTTAGAATGGATACCTCTCAACCTTGCTCTATTAACCCCATGGTATTTTGCTTTCTTTGATATTGAATGATGTAGTCTCATTTATGGGTCTCAATCAATAAATTCCTTATATCATGTGGCCCACAAAAAAATAACATAATAGAATAAAGAATATGATGGAATCTTAGGTTCTAATGGATTATGAAGCAAGGATTGGGAATCCATTGATTGGTTAGTGTTTGGTATACCACGCTCTAACTACAACATTTAGCATGTAAAAGTAAAATAATTTTCATGAGATATTTTGCAGTAGGAAGATATGTGATGTAGTATGCATAGCTATCAAAGGTCATGTATGAGTTATTTGGTTAGGCATGGGATATATATATATATATATATATATATATATATATATATATATATATATATATATATATATATATATATATATATATATATATATATATATATATATATATATATATGTTGGAATCCTTGTTCAAATTCAATGGTGTAGGTGTAATAAAAATATCAACAATAGAATTAGAAACACATGTGGTAGGGTTAAGAAGAGGTTGTTCAACATAATCATTTTGTTATCCAGATGTTCTAGTATGATCATGTTTATTTTGTTCTTGTCAATCTACAAATAGTGAAGATTCAATTTCATTAGGATGGGTATCAAGGTATTTATCTAATTATTTTGCATAAAAAATTTCAAATCTATTTTTATTAGTTGAATCAGTTTCATGGGTCTTGTCACTTGATATGTTCATAATAAGTCCATCAAAAGGGTGTAAAGTAAGCCTTATAACATCTTGAATGTATACCAAATCTTATTCTTATGTCATGACTGACATTACAAAATTTTTCATTAATAGTGTTGGTGTTTTAGCTTGGGAGCTAATTCATTTTATTATATGAGTGTTAATGATGTTCCTTTTTAAGGGAAGACAACATGTAATAACAACTAAAAAAATTGAAACAAAAAGTACTCATCCAATATAGCCATAGATTATTTGTAAGTAAAAGTAACAACAATTAAAATTTAGATTCTAGATTTTTTTTTTTGTAAATGGAGATTAGTAAATTTTCATAAAATCTAAGGTTAAAAGAAAGTGCTTTTAATGTCAGATATTAGATATGAGATAAAAAAGTGATTTCATGATGCAATTGAGGGTTGGGTTCCTAGTGAAGGGAAGCTAAACCTTGCATCTTTTGGTCCACACACACATGAAAACACAATGAATAACTCAAATATATTTTATTATTACAATAGATTTACATGGGTTTTTAGATTATCAATTGTACATTGAGAGGATCCTCAACTCCCTTTATTGATCCTTAAGTTCTTATCTTCTCTCTCTCTCTCTCTCTACATACATTCTATAGGGTTCAACCCTTGGACCTCTACCCTCTTCCTATGCTGCTTAGTTTCCTCCACTCATCAAAAATAAATTCCCTAATAAGTCACAACAACTAACAAAAACCACAATAAAAACCCCCAATTATGGGCTTAATTCCCTTATTTATAGATGTGGAGGTTAA